>JAKSZT010054334.1:60380894-60498103 GCA_026826555.1 Tolypeutes matacus
AGAGAGAGAGAGAGAGAGAGAGAGAGAGAGAGAGAGAGAGAGAGAAAGGAGGGAAGAGGGAAAAAGAGAGACGAGTCAGAGAGAAACAAAGAGACACAGAGAGATATAGAGACAGGGAGAGAGAAAGAGTCCCTGTAACTGGTACTGGATTAAAACAAGAATCAATGCGGCAACCACAGAACTGTGGCTTTGCTAGTTCCTCAATTTAACAGCTTAGCTTTTCCTTCCGCCAGAAAAAACAACCGACCATATTTGAGAAATAGCCTCCTTGTAACTCGTAAGTGGGGCTGATACAGCCCTGGTTCTGAAGCTGAGCAAAATTATTTAACTCAGTAAGTGGGTCACTTTTTACCTCTGTTCTTTTACTCACAATTAAACAATCTTTCATTCTTTCACAGTTTTTAGGACATCTATATTTGGTCATTACTGTACCATTATAAATATGTGTGCTTTGGCATAAATTCTAAATGGTTTAATTTATTCATGTCCTATAAGTAACAGCAGTCTAGAAGCTATGAGTCCCACTTAACTAAAATGATTCTAATATTGTAAGACTAAGAACTTTTTAAAGCTCTTGAGGTTGGGAATGGTGTCTTTTGTCCCAGGCAGAGAGGCGAGTAAGTTGGCAAAAACCAAATGCTTAGTCGAGTGCACAGAGGCACTGAGTAAATAGTAATGATGATATTGTTGATGATGATAATGACGATAGTGGTGGTCTGCTTAGATAAAAGCAATTATAATATGGAAGCATTTAATTGGGGGGAATTATGATTATTTGAGTTCAACTCAAGGGCTGAGGTGCAAATAAACAGCACGGTCTGCTGCCTGTTTATTCCAGATTGAGGAGTCAAAATGCAGGGTATTATTTAAATGCAAGATAATTATTCCACCCATTCACTTAATGCAAAATTGGGTCCAATTGTCCAAAATTAGAGAAATAAATATGTGAATGAATGAACTGGATTTCCAATGTGAAGATGGGATACCTCACATGACGGCTGTACCTACTAAATGTGTTAATCTGGTTAAAGCACTTATAAAAGTGCCCAGTTCAAAGTAAGTAGCATACTAAGCATTAGCTGTTATTGTTAGGGTGATAAGTTGTACTCTTCTTCTGTTTTTCTTTTCCTCTGCTGCTTGCAGTATCTTCCAGGATGGGTCACTTATGACATTTCTGGGAAGGCTGATGTAATGATTGAAACTGACAAACCAAAACAACAGGGACAGTTGACAGTAGAAGAAAGGAAGTTGAATCAGAAGGGAATTGAGGAAAGCATCTGGGGAGGAGGGTGGCTTCAGCAGCTGTAGGGAGAGGCCCCTAGAAGATGTGTATCTAATCAGGAGGTGAAAACACTGTGAAACATGGACACTTTTGAGTTAAGAAAGGCACTGCCATCTGGCCACATAGAGACGCTTAAAACTCTTCAAATGTGCTGACACTGCTTAGTTTTATACTTTGGTGAGCTCTTATTCTAATTTTCATTCCTTCAATGTTCAATATGCAGATGGAATGGTATCATACTTCTTTAGATGCTATTTGTGAGCTGGGAGGATTTAAGATACTTCAGTCCCTGGAAACTAGCAAACCAAAAAATCTTATATATTAATCTGAGTGCCACCCTGCTATAAGATCTTCTATTATTCAAAAAGTCCAATGCCAATTTCTACATTTTATTTTACCTAAACTGCTTTTAAAATTTATTCGCCATCTTTCCTGTATATACAGAGCAGCCTGAACTCCTCAAGAAACAAGGAGAAGTCGACTTGAGGATTTTCTGAGAATAATTCAAAGTGACTAAAAATTAAAGAAACCTGTTCTTTGGTCTTATCACCAAAGAATCCCATTATCAGGTACATAGTTTTGGTAAAGGAAGCTCAATTTTAATCCAATGGATGTATTTAGACTAAAATAATGAGGTTTATAATTTTTCCTGTTTGCTATTGTTCTTGTAAGTTTTCCTAAATGCTTTGAGGTCAGAGTCCATAAAGTGTTTTGAGGCTAAAATGAGTGGGGCTTGGGCAAAGATGAAGCATGGTAAAGTGTTAAATATTATATTATTGGTCATGTTGCCCTTCATAGCAGCCACTGTGCGAACTTGGAACGTACTAAATTATAAGTGAATTAAAAAAAAAAAAAAGGCATCCATTCCTATCTAAGGAACCGAGAAAAAATATTTGTGACAAATTTTCAATTTAATAAATATCATTAGTAGCTACTATGTGTCAGGAGAGATGAAGACGCAATTTAGGTCTGTCAGCAAATAAAGACTGCAAATTCTAAAACACTATGATTAATGCTATATATAGTCTAAGATCAAAGCGTTAAGCAAACACATACACAGAGTTAGTAGAGGCAGGGAACCTCAGAAAAAAACATGTTTCTTCAAGTGGACCATGAAAAACAACCATAACTTTTTTAAAGTAAAAAAAAGAAGGCAATCAGAGAAACAGTTGGAGAGAAGCACAAGGAATGAAAAAGCATGGAACCTTCTGGTGGCTTGTGGTCTGGTGTACAGAGAATGTGGGTGAGCAAGGCCGGTAAGATGATGGTGGGGGTAGAGCAGGAGGAAGTGACAAGAAATAAGGTTGAGGAAGTGGGTTGAAATAGGTTTGTGAAGGCACAAACTTCTTTAGTAAATGTATGCATTGATTAAAAAAATACTTCTTTATTCTATTATTATACGAAACCTGCAATAATGCTAGCTCTCACTTATAAAAATAAAAATGCTTCTGGATTTATTGCAAATTTCTTTACTCGACCTCTTCCTTTGTCTCTCTCCTTAAATTGGTAAATGCCAAGACCTCTGTAGTCAGTTTCATCAATAAAAGCTGGAAGTCATCTATAGCTGGGAAAACTTTGCTGACATGAAAGGGAGGACCTGGCAATAGACAGATGCTTACCAGGCAGTGTGGAGCTTGGGGTCTTGGCTATCCCGGACCCACCCCCTAACTCCCCAGTGACCCCAGCCAATCCCTTCAATGATCCCAGCCCACTCCTTATCTCCAAAGCTGGTTGAGAGGCTCTAATCAGATAATGCATGTAGAGTGCCTGCAAGAAGTGCGAATAAATGGCGAAGTGTTATTATGACTCTTCCTGTCCCCTTTAATTTAAAGAGAAAACATTAGAGTGAAATTTTACTTATTCAAGTTGTTGGCCTCTCCCTTCCCCCAAAGGGTTCAGAGGTAGAATAATAAATGAAGCGAAAATTGTTTCCCACCTCACCCATTGTTTTAAGGTATAGTTTACAGAGGAGACAAAAATCTAAAACCCTACAGAGAAAAGCATTGCTGGGATTGCTAATGAAATACACAACTCCACACTACTCCCTCAGCAGACTTTGTTCAAAGTACAAGACCCAGGAGACTATTCTCTGACTTTACTGGACAGAGGGTAGGGTAGGGGGGTGGAATAAAGATGAAGGTTTTTGTATTTTTTAAAATAATATATCAGGTCGATCCTTTAAAAAATCTAAACTTGATTTCAATCGAGAGACTTTGTCCTTCTTTGGTTAACTTCGTCATACTCCTTTTCATTCATTTCCAATACACTGAAAATACTGGCATTCCTTTACATGCTAATCTATTTTATTTTCATTACTGTTTTTCTTTCAAAATACGGCATATTATTTGTCCAGTCTGGTTTTTTTTAGGCGTTCAATATCTCCTGTCCACATTTTTTCTAGTTTAAAAAAATACTTAGGTGAGATGTACAAAATGATATTGATGGTCACATTGTGCAACTTTTAGAAATTTGCATTTATAGGTAAATTGTTAATTCCAGTCAAATTTGCCTGCATGGATGTTCTTTTAAACAATTTTATTTCATAGAAACCAATTTCGATAAATTTTTATAAATTTTAAATCCAGACTTGTATGGATAAGCCACTTTTATATGTTTACTGATCATCTTTAAAACGTGCTGAGGGAGTAATTTTAGAAAAACAAATGACTATATTTAAAGAAAAATTGGGTTTTGATGTGCATGCTGCTTCGTGAATCTACTTCCAATCGTAACATCTTTTAAATTATCATCTGCCAATGGTTTTTAATATTGCTTGAAAATGATTGTTAAAAGTTGATACTACAAAATCCAAAGGCTCTAGCTTCATCAAGATCCCTGGAAAAAACATCCCATACCAACTTCAAAAGAATTTCTATTGTAGACAGAAGTCTGTCCCCAGGATTTAACTAGCTATTCGTTTTATGTTCATAAGCCTAACAAGTAGTTCTGACAACTGTACAAAAACAGTACAATTAAGTGACACAAGTTGCTTTTATTTTCAAGGAATAAATGGAGAAGAGACCACTAATTCCACGTAGTTATGAAGCAAATCCATTAAAAACCCTTGGTGCCCAAATAACTCAAGTAACCAATATCACACATAGATGTTAACATGTCCACAAAAGTACTATAAAGCAGTTTCTAAAAAATAAAACCAAACCAAAAAATTGAATCACAAGGGCTAAAATTAAACTGTCTCCATTAGGCCAATCTAAATGATCAATATGCACTCTCCTGAATCCCCTTTTAAGTAGATGAAAATCACAGTCAATAGCCTTCCTGAAGTAAAGCAAGAGAAATAAATCTGGACACAGCTCGGTTTAAAAAGAACCAGAAAATCATAGCTTCTGTGGATGACTCAAACCCAACCCAAATGGCCAAAGAAGGTGACTCCAAGTCCTCTGGGCAGTGAAACGGTTGCAGGGTTGACAGATCATAGGTGCTTTGCTCCAAAGACAAAGTCCACAATCCACACACTCAGAGTCCCAGAACACACAACAGCCCCACTTTAAAACGAAAAAAAAAAAAAAAAGAAAAGAAAAATTTACCTTGTAGAAAACTGGTCCTCTGTTGTACTGGTGGGTGACCAGAAACCTCCTTTTTTCTGATCTGGAGAACAACTTTGTCAAGCCCGGGTGTGTGGTCACAAGGCAGGAAGTGACTAGAGTGACAAATCATCAGCCAGGAGAGAAATAGATTTTGTCTTTATAAGGACATTTTACTTAACTTTTTTTTTTTTTTCATGTCCCCTCCCCCAGAAAAATCACCTGACAGAACAGGTCACACTGAAATTCAGAAGCCTCTTACCACTTCCTCTTTAAAAGCATTTTTCTCTCTCCTTGCCTTTCTTTCTCCTCTAGCTTTCTCTTGGCAGACACTAGACGACTTAAACCTACCTGATTTCAGACAGCAAGGCAAGCCCATTTCCAACGCAAAGGCCCGGCGCCTACCCAGTTACCACAAAGGGAAACTGATTATTCATTTTTAGTGAAAGAGCTCTGGAAAAAGGTGACAGTACACCTGAAACAAGCTAAAAGGGACTTACTTGGGAAAGCCCCGCCCCAGCCGAAAGGAAATCTCCTTTAAGAATCCTCTTAGCAAGGATCTTACTGGTACAAACAAAACAAAATGACGTCTTTAAGGGAAGGGTACCAAAAGGAAGGTCACTATATTATTTACTCATTCTTTTATTTATAGAACATTCTCGTGCTAAGGATCGCTCTAACCCAATTAAAGACTTAAATTATTTAGAAGTTTCCTCTAAAGAGCACAGATCACACAAGCAGATGCTATAGTTAAATGGATAGCCAAGTTCTTCAGACAGACCAGCCATGTTTTTGAATGCACATTTTATAAAATTAGCAGGATTTTTTTTTTTTTTAATGCTATGTTCCATGCCCAAGTCCCAGAGACTTATCTTAAGGGCAAATTCCCATCTTCAAATATAACAGCCAAAGGCACACACAGCCTAACAGCGGGTGTGACATTCTCTCTCACTACAACGTCGCTCCCTGAGTAATGGTGACCATATATTAAGCACAGTCAACTCTTAGCCCCAACACTGAAGTCTGCCATAGAGGAATGGGAACATGTAACTGTGCTCCCAGGTCAGATGGTGAGTTGAAGATGTCGGATCCTTCCATATTTGCTAGGGGCCGAGGACCCCATCTTGGTGGGCACCAGCCTTCTGACTAGGCTGGAGAAGTTGCCCTTACCCTTCTTTGGCTTCTTCAATTTCCCTCTAAAAGTTTCTGTGCCTGACCTCCACTGTTAACCCAAACTGCCCTGCTTTACCTATCTGACTTCTTGGTCAGATGCCACCAGGGGCCAACTTGGAGAGGAATGGGGGCACAGTGGAGAAGCAGTTCCTTCCAGAAGCTCGCTCTATATCTCTGTGATTCCCCAGAGATGATGGAGGGGGTGAATCACATTCTGGTTTCTCCACTGCCTATTTACTCCCAAGTAATAAGTTACCTATGGGGTTTCAAGAAGCACCTACAGTCGCATATGGATCACATGACAAAGCAGCCAAAGGCTCCCTGCTGGAGACAGTCACCATCTTGCATGACTCTACAAAATAAAGTCTTGATGGCCCTGAGGGATGATGACTGGATCTCCCCAATCTGGTCCCACATCTCTGTGGTTTTGGGATGGAATGAAGGTCCAAGAATAACACTGCGTAAAGGGGAAGCAGACTCTAATTGAATTTACCTGGGAGAGGGAAAGAAGCAGCATTCTGTGTCTACAGGTGCTTGGACATCTAAGGTCTGAGGAATTTAGAAAGAAAAGTAAAAAACATCCTCGTGACAGGTGTTTGAGGCACTGGAGATTAAAAACTGAACAGGACAAGCAGCTCTCAAGGAGTATGAAGTCCAGCAGAGAGAAAAACAGTAATTAAATAAATGCCATGTATTAGGAAAGAGGTAAAAAAGGCGGGGGGGGGGGGGAAGGGGGGCAGAGAGGAATGGATGCAGATGCAGATTGGAGCAGAACTGACATTTGAAGATGGCGAGGCATGCATAATTTTACCTAGCAGCTGGCGCAAGTTTAAAAAAAAAAAAAAAAAAAAGAGTTCAAGATTCCAGGAGATGTTTGGGTCCAGCAGATGAAAGTAACAGATGAAAGCAACTAACATGGTGCTACTTCTACTCCCCTAGCATTTACTCAGCTTGGCTCTCCATGTCGGCCATCTACCACCCCCTTGCCCACAGCTCTCACCATTTCAAGCACTGGCCCACTTTCAATCTCTATTATATCTTAATCTCTATATCTGCAATCTTAATCTCTTTATCTGCCTCCCAGAAGAGCAGGTCTACTCAGGTGCAGGCAATTGTTTAGGTCTTCTACCAACAATTCTTTTTCAGGGAGAAGTATTTTATCGGTGAAGGTGTTTAGAATTGCTTCCGCTTGGGGATCATAAAAGGAAGATGACTTTTCATTATGTTATTATTTTTAAATCCTTTATGGACAATACACCCCCTGACGGTCTTCACCCAGAGTGGACCTCTCCAACTACCCGCTCTGGGTCTGTGCTTTGCCTTTATCTCTCATGTCCTCCCCTACTTCCTCCCTGCCACTCCCCACCCACTCTGAAGCCCACATCGTCCATTCTCAATACCAGATCTGCTTAAGAGTCGTGCGCTACTCAATGTTGCTGAAGAAAGTCACTGAGGCTTGGAACACTACAAACGCAAGCCGTTTGACTTCAAATTACTTCTCAGCAAAAATTTTTATTCAAGTTTATTAATTCCTGAGAGCAGGCATTTTTTAGCCTGAGAACTCCAGACTCCTAAAATGACATGCATAATTTTGTGTATTTTCTGGGAAAATGATCCATCATATTATTAAAGGGGTTACAGACCCCCAAAAGGTTAGGCATCTCTCCTCTTGCCTCAACCACCCACTCCACCCATTCCTGGCCCAAGATTCTCGCACCTTCTTTGTTGAAATCATCCAAGTCATCTAGTCTGAGCTTCCTTGGCCACCTCCCCCCACCCAAGATCCATCTTTTCCTTCTCTTTCTCAGTCCTAAAGGAGGAGGTGTTCTTCCTTCTTGCAGAGACCAAGAGTTCCTCTTTATAATCTTCATCTTACCTCCTCATACTTCCTTAGATACCTTGATCCATCAAAGATCTCATCTTTCTCTAGCACCTTTAATCTCTTATACTCCTCCCACTTCCCCTTCATGCACTCATGGGATTTACACAGAGAGAAAAACACCTTTGCTTCACTCTATTCCCCCTCTGCCCCCAACACATACACACACATATTTGGTGGGCAAAGGATGAAGACGCGATGGAGACAGGCAGTACCTGCCATTGTATAATGTCCAAAATAGTTGAGGACACAGATGAGTAAAAAGGCAAGTAAACAGTATTCTACTTGCATCAAGATGAGTAGCAGAAGACTAGTAAAACGCCGTGGGAGCACACACACTAACCCAGAATCGAGAGTCAGGCAGGGGTGCAGAGGGAGCATATGGAGTGGCTGAGAGGAAAGGTGACGGGCCAATTGCCTGGGCTCCGATCTTGGCTCGACTGTGTCCTAGCTGAGTGACCTTGGGCAAACTACTTAATTCTGCTATCCCCATTTTCTTCATCTAGAAAATGGGGATAATCACAGTGTTTATTTTATACAGTTGTTGAACTTAGAAGACTGCCTGGTACACCATACATGCTACATCAGTGTTAAATGTTATTTTAATACTTAATATTTTAAATATTATTTTAATAGCATGTCTTATCTAGGTCCCTCACATACATTATTCCATTTATTCCTCTTATTATTTTTGAGGAGTTTCCTCTCGTTTTTTATAACAGCTTTATTGAGATTTAATTCAAAGGCCATAAGACCCACTCCACGTACATTTCAGTGGTTTTTAGAATATTCAGAGTTATGCAACTATCACTACTCTCTAATGCCAGAGCATTTAAATTATCCCCAAAAGAAACCCCTTACTCATGAGCAGTCAGTCCCCATTTAACCCCAACCTCTCCAGCACTAGGCAATCACTAGTCTACTTTCTGTCTCCATGGATGTGCCTATTATGGATATTTCATAGAAATGGAATCATACAATATTTGGTCTTTTCTGACTCCTACTTTCACTTAGCATAATGTTTTCAAAGTTCCACCATGTTGTAGCATATATCAGTGCTTCATTCCTTTTCACAGCACGATAATATTCCATTACATGGATATACCACTTGCTAGTTATCCATTCACTTGGGTTGTTTCCACTGTTTGGCCATTAGGAATAATGCTGCTATAAACACCTGTATACATTTTGGTGTATGGACATGTTTCCTTTAATTTCCTTTTTTTTTTTTTTTTACTTTATTTTGTACATTTAATAATTGAAAACATAAACAATTAAAAACTAAAAAGTAAACACAGATGATAAATATATACATTTCTCAATTAAATGTAATGGATACATGTAAATTTTTTTTTTTTTTTTGAATCAAACAATGTATTACACAATATATTTGGTTCATAGTAATGCATTCATACAGTATTTGTCCTTTTGTGTCTGGCTTGCTTCACTCAACATAATGTCCGGCAGGTTCATCCATGTTGCCATATGCTTTATGACTTCATTTCTTCTTAAAGCTGCATAATATTCCATCGTGTGAATAGACCACAGTTTGTTTATCCATTCATCTGTTGATGGACACCTGGGCTGTTTCCAACTTTTGGCAATGCTGAATAACGTGGCTATGAATATTGGCGAGCAGATGTCTGTTCGTGTCACTGCTCTCAGTTCTTCTAGGTAGATACCCAGTAGTGGTATTGCAGGGTCACATGGCAAGTCTGTATTCAACTTCTTTAGGAACTGCCAAACAGTCCTCCATAGTGGTTGTACCATCCTGCATTCCCACCAACAGTGAAGAAGTGTTCCTATCTCTCAACATCCTCTCCAACACTTGTAGTTCTCTGTCTTTTTAATAGTGGCCATTCTGATAGGTGTGAAATGATATCTCATTGTAGTTTTGATTTGCATTTCCCTAATCATGAGTGATGTTGAGCATTTCTTCATGTGTTTTTTTGCCATTTGTATTTCTTCTTCGGAGAGATGTCTATTCAAGTCTTTGGCCCATTTTTTAATTGGGTCATTTGTCTTTTTATTGTTGAGTTGTAACATCTCTTTATATATCCTGGATATTAAACCCTTATCAGATATGTGATTTCCAAATATTTTTTCCCATTGAGTTGGCTGCCTTTTCACCCTTCTGACAAAGTCCTGTGAGGTGCAAAAGTGTTGAATTTTAGGAGGTCCCGTTAATCTAATTTTTCTTTTGTTGCACGTGCTTTGGGTGTGAGGTCCAAGAAACCACCACCTACTACAAGGTCTTGAAGATGTTTCCCTACATTTCCTTCTAGTAGTTTTATGGTCTTGGCTTTTATATTTAGATCTTTGATCCATTTTGAGTTGATTCTTGTATAGGGGATGAGATAGGGGTCCTCTTTCATTCTTTTGGTTATAGATATCCAGTTCTCCCAACACCATTTGCTGAAGAGACTGTTTTTTCCCATCAGCGTGGGCTTGGCAGGTTTGTCAAAAAACAGCTGACTGTATAGGTGAGGGTATATTTCTGGATTATCAATTCTATTCCACTGATCGATATGTCTATCTTTATGCCAGCACTATGCTGTTTTGACCACTGTAGCTTTGTAATATGTTTCAAGGTCAGGCAGTGAAATTCCTCCCACACTGCTCTTCTTTTTTAGAATACTTTTGGCTATTCGGGTGCACTTACCCTTCCAGATGAATTTGGTAATTGCCTTCTCTAATTCTGTAAAGTAAGCTGTTGGGATTTTGATTGGTATTGCACTGAATCTATAAATCAGTTTGGGCAAGATTGACATCTTCACGATATTTATTCTTACAATCCATGAACACGGAATGTCTTTCCATTTGTTTAGGTCTTTTTAAATTTCTTTTAGCATTGTTTTGTAGTTTTCTGCATATAGGTCCTGTACTTCCTTGGTTAAATTAACTCCTAGGTATTTGAGTCTTTTTGTTGCTATTGAAAATGGAATTTTCCTCCTGATTTCCTCCTCAGATTGTTCAGTACTAGTGTACAAAAACATTACTGATTTTTGCGTGTTGATCTTATATCCTGCCACTTTGCTGAACTCATTTATTAGTTCAAGTAGCTTTGTTGTGGATACTTCAGGATTTTCTAAATACAGGATCATGTCATCCACAAACAGTGAGAGTTTTACTTCCTCTTTTCCTATTTGGACGCCTTTAATTTTTTTGTCTTATCTAATTGCCCTCGCTAGAACTTCTAGTACAATGTTGAATAACAATGGTGACAGTGGGCATCCTTGTCTTGCTCCTGATCTTAGGGGGAAAGCTTTCAACCTTTCCCCATTGAGTATGATGTTGGCTATGGGTTTTTCATATATACCTTTTATCATATTGAGGAATTTTCCTTTTATTCCTATCTTTTGAAGTATTTTTATCAAAAAAGGATATTGGATTTTGTCAAATGCCTTTTCTGCATCTATTGAGATGATCATGTGGTTTTTTCCCTTCAATTTGTTAATGTGGTGTATTACATTGATTGACTTTCTTATGTTGAACCAGCTTAGCATACCAGGAATAAATCCCACTTGGTCATGATGTATAAGTCTTTTGATATGCTGTTGGATTCGATTTGCAAGTATTTTGTTGAGAATTTTTGCATCTATGTTCATGAGAGAGATTGGTCTGTAATTTTCTTTTCTTGTGGAATCTTTATCTGGCTTTGGTATTAGGGTGATGTTGGCTTCATAAAATGTGTTGGGTAATTTTCCCTCCTCTTCAATTTTTTGGAAGAGTTTAAACAGGATTGGTGTTAATTCTTTTAGAAATGCTTGGTAGAATTCACCTGTGAAGCCATCTGGTCCTGGACTTTTCTTTGCTGGGAGATTTTTGATGATGGATTCATCTCGTTAATTGTGATTGGTTTGTTAAGTTCTTGTATTTCTTGTTGTGTCAGTGTAGGTTGGTTATGAGTTTCTAGAAATTTGTCCATTTCATCCAGGTTGTCTAGTTTGTTGGCATATAGTTTCTCATAATATCCTCTTATGATTCTTTTTATTTCTGTGAGGTCATTTGTAATTTCCCCCCTTTCAATTCTGATTGTATTTATTTGCATCTTCTCTCTTTTTTTCTTTGTTAGTCTAGCGAGGGATTTGTCAATTTTATTGATCTTCTCAAAGAACCAGCTTTTGGTTTTGTTGATTTTCTCTATTGCTTTTCTGTTCTCATTTTCATTAATTTCCGCTCTAATCTTTATTATTTCTTTCCTTCTTTTTGCTTTGGGATTGGTTTGCTGTTCTTTCTCTAGTTTCTCAAGTTGTTCAGTTAAATCTTTGAGTTTAGCTCTTTCTTGTTTCTTAATATAGGCATTTAGGGCTATAAATTTCCCTCTCAAGACTGCCTTTGCTGTATCCCATAAGTATTGATATGTTATGTTCTCATTTTCATTTGTCTCAATATATTTACTGATTTCACTTGCAATTTCTTCTTTGACCCACTGAATATTTAGGAGTGTGTTGTTCAGTCTCCACACATTTGCAAATTTACTTTTTTCCTGTCTGTTATTGATTTCTAGTTTCATTCCATTATGATCTGAGAAGGTGCTTTGTATAATTTCAATCTTTTTATATTTATTGAGAGCTGTATTGTGACCTAACATGTGGTCTATCCTGGAGAAAGATCCATTGGCACTTGAGAAGAATGTATAATCCACTGAGTTTGGATGCAGTGTTCTGTATATGTCTGTTAGGTCTAACTTGTTTATCATATTGTTCAATTTCTCTGTTTCCTTGCTGATCTTCTGTCTAGCTGTTCTATCTAATGATGTGAGAGGGGTGTTGAAGTCCCCGGCGATTATTGTAAAAATGTCTATTTCTCCCTTCAGTTTTGCCAGAGTTTGTCTCATATATTTTGGGCACCCTGGTTAGGTGCGTAGATATTTATGACGGTTATATCTTCCTGGAGGATCGTCCCTTTTATTAATATATAATGGTCTTCTGCATCTCTTATCACTTTTTTGCATTTGAAGTCTGTTTTGTCTGATATTAGTATAGCTACCCCTGCTCTTTTCTGTTTACTATTTGCATGGAGCATCTTTTTCCAACCTTTTACTTTCAGCCGGCTTGTATCCTTGTGTCTGAGATGAGTTTCTTGTAAGCAGCATATGGATGGCTCATGTTTTTTTATCCATTCTGTCAGCCTGTATCTTTTGATTGGGGAATTTAATCCATTCACATTCAATGATATTACTGAAAATGCACTATTTATTTCCTCCATTTTATTCTTTGGTTTTCATATGTCATCTTAGTTTTGTCTCTCTTTTCACTCTTTTGGTTATCCTTTCTGCTTTTCTTTTTTCTATACTCTCCTCCAAGCCTCTCTGTCCTGTCTTTTTCTTGCAGGTTCTAAGGCTTCCTTTAATATTTCCTGCAAAGGTGGATTCTTTTTTGCAAACTCTCTTAGTTTCTGTTTGTTTGTGAATACTTTATATTCACCTTCATATTTGAAGGACAGTTTTCCTGGATAAAGAATTCTCGGCTGGCAGTTTTTCTCTTTCAGTTTCCTAATTGTATCATACCACTGTCTTCTTGCCTCCATGGTTTCTGAAGAGAAATCTGCACTAAATCTTACTGTACGTCCTTTGTACGTGATCGTTTGCTTCTCTCTTGCTGCTCTGAGAATTTTCTCTTTATCTTTTACATGTGACATTCTGAATAATATGTGTCTTGGCGTAGGTCTCTTTGGATTTATTCTTATTTGGGTATGGTGTGCTTCTTGGACATGTAAGGTCATTTCTTTCGTGAGAGTTGGGAAATTTTCAGCTATTATTTCCTCAAATACTCTTTCTGCCCCTTTTCCTTTCTCCTCTCCTTCTGGAACTCCCATGACACGTATGTTCTTGCGTTTTGTGTTGTCATTCAACTCTCTGAGCCCCTGCTCAATTTTTCCCATTCTTTTCTCTCTGTGTTCTTTTCTCTCTTCAATTTTAGGTGCTCTGTCTTCAGTATCAGTTATTCTTTCTTCTATCATTTCAAGTCTGCTGTTGTATGCGTCAAATGTATTTTTGACTTCACCTATTGTGTCTTTCATTCCCATGAACTCCGTTACTTTTCTGTTCAGGATTTCAAATTCCTCTTTGCATTCGCTCAATGACTTCTTGATGTCATTGATCTCTTTAACTATATTCTCTTTCATTTCATTAATTTGATTTTGGAAATTTGTGCTCATCTCACTGATTAGTTCTCTCAAATTCTGCATCTCTTCTGGGACTTTGCTGTATTCCTTTTCTTGGGCCATGTCTTCTATTTTCTTAGTATGGCTTGGAATTTTTTGCTGGTGCTTAGGCATCTGGTTAGTTTGTATTTTACTTAGATGCTCTATCTCTTTCTCTTTCATGGGGTTTTAGTGGCAGGAGGCTGTGAGTTACCATAGCTTTGATTTTTGGCTCAACCTTGATTGTTAGGATTGTTCTGCTCATTGCTCAAAACTGGGTACTGGACCCAGTAATTGGTTGTAGAGTTGTTTCCTATGGCCTTGGGCAGGGAGGCTATAGAGGCCAGGAAAATATTCTCTTACTTATTAATTTTCTTATGTGCACTTCCTTGGTCTGCCAGGAGATGGCGCTTGTTGGCTGCTCTCAATTCAATGCCTGGTCGGAGCGTATTTGTTGTGACACAGGCCAGATCAATGTGATAGAGCTTCCTGTCTGGGGTTAAGAGCCCCGTGATTCAAACTTTCTGAGACAGTTCTCCAGACTTCTCTCGTAGTGCCCCCCTTTTTCCAGCTAGGAAATATTTCCACTCCCTTCTGAATCCTCAACAATCAGTTCCTGTTAGTAGAGGAGAAGATTGGGAGGTTTGTATATCTTTAGCCCCTTGCAGGCTCCAAAGCAAACAATGGCGCAGCCCCACCCAGCCTGGAAGGGCTCTCGGGACAGGGCAGACCAAACCTGGGAGTCCAAAGCAGGGTCAGCCCCAGGCTCTCTCTCCCCTCTCCCATGGAGTCCTCAACAATTAGTCCAGGCTAGAAGAGAGGGAGGTTGCGAGGGTCGGATTTCTCCAGTCCTTTCTAGGCTCCCAGGGCAAACCCCCGTGTGGAAGTGTCCGTGGGGCTCCGCAGCCCAAATTTCAGGTCAGAACCTGAGTCAGCCTAAGGCTGTGTCCCTCTCTCTCCCCTTTCCAGGAGTGGCAGATCCCTGAAGCCCCCTTTGTCTGTGGTCGCAGGCCCAGGGGCCCGAGAATTCTGAAGAGTGTGGGGGAGGGTGCCGGCAGCAGCAGAAACTGCTACTTGCACTCACAGTTCTGTTGTCGCGATTTCCCTCTTCTGTACCTCTCTCCTCTGGGTGGTGTGCAGCCTTCACCTGCTGTCCTAAACCCTAGAAGATCTTTTTTGGGGCTGTTTCAGCTTGTCGTCTAGCTATTTTTCTAGAGAAGAGATTCCCGTGTCTTAATAGTCCGCCATCTTCCTGGAAGCTACCCCTTCCTTTAATTTCAATCAAAGTATATAGCTTTAAGTCAAATATTACCTAGCTTATAACGAAACACCCACTCCTTCTCTACTTCTGATTCCCAATCCCCAGATACAGTACTTTTCAACGGTCTTAAGATTTCTTCTGCTATTTAGTTCTATAATTCTAGATACTATGCTCATCCTGTATCTTGACTGCTCAAGTTTAGGTAGTTTTTTTACTTCCTACTGTGAGAGATGAAAATTTAGCCCTCTCAGCCCCCCTACATATTCACACTAACTCTCCCCCCATACTCTTAAACAAGTTATAACATCGTTTTGGTTAAATTAATATTTGTTGTGTACAATGAGTATGTCAATATCATTCTTAGCTGACTTATGTCATGTACTGTGATTATAGTTCCTCTTTGTACCATTTTGTACCTGTTACTAATTCTGTACCAAAGTTCCAACAAAGCTAAAATAGAATTTTTAAAAAAACCATCAGGAAATGAATCCATTCCTTATGCTCCCCCTTGGAGATATCTCTGCTGGAGTCCTTGACCTCCAGTCACCATCTGGTCCTGTTGTCATCCAAAAGCTCCCGTTCACCATCACCCTGGGAATCCCCTTCTTCTCCCTCTGGGTTTACTTCCTTGTTTTAACAGAGCATACCCTCTAGTAGATTTCTCAGACTCTATGGCACTTAAACTTCTTGAGAAGTTTTACAGTGAAGACAACTGAATGGTCTACCCTCATTCTTGCAATTTCACACTGGGAATCATTTTCTCTCAGAATTTTGAAAGAACTGTTGCAATGTGTTCTAGGTTCCAGTGTTGTGATCAAGTGGTCTGATAGCAATCTGACTGATGGCCCTGCTGCAGGTCAGTTTTGCTTTCTGCCTGGAAATTTTTTGGATTTTTTTATACCTGGTCTTCTGAAATTTTATGAGGACATGTCTTAGTGTGGGTCTGTTTTTCTTACTGTGCTAATCACTCAGTGATCTCCTTTAATATGGAAATTCAAGTCTTCAGTTCTGGAAAATTCTCCCTCTCTCTTTTATTTCCTTCTTCAGTTATATATGTTCTCTGTTCCAAGGATTACATTTATTTGGATGTTGGGCCTCCTGGATTGATCCTCTAATTTTTTTACCTTTTTTTTCCCTCCTACTTTCTACCTTGTGGCCTTCATATTCTACTGTCAGGGGGAGATTTTAAACTTTTTCTTTGAAATTCCTATTGAATAGTCTATTTCTGCTTTTTTTTTTTTTTTTTTAATGAGGTACTGGGGATTGAATCCAGGACCTTGTACAAGGGAAGCAGGAGCTCAATCACTGAGCTATATCTGCTCCCTATCATTTCTTAATACTCAAAAATTCTTTCTTGTTCCTGTATATTCCCTTTTTTAAAAACAATAAAGTGGGGGAGAGCAGGTATAGCTCAGTGGCTGAGCTCCTGCTTCCCATACATGAGGTCCCAGGTTCAATCCCAGGTACCTCCTAAAAAAAAAAAAAAAAAAAAAAAAGTGGGGTGGGAAAGGCCTTACTGCTCCTTCATATGAACTCTCTACTTATGCTCCTGTTTTTTCAGTTCTACCTGGCACCCCTACCTTCAAAGTTACCTCATGCCTCCAAGTCCTGAGTTTTGCTGGAGTTCAGTGGTGTCATATGAATTGCTTCTTGTTGGCTTCTTGTTGCTGTCTCTTATTACAGGCTTGGGGCTCTGCTTTGTCTTGTTTGCTCAGGTGCTCTCCACAAGTCCATCTATGGACTTTCAGCATTTTGCTATCATCTCCTGTCCATCTCCTGTCCATTATCATCTCATTTTATATTGGTGTCTCTTACTAGACTGTGAATCCATGAGGCCGGGGACAGTGTTTGTTTTGCTAGCTTCTGAACACCATGCCAGGCATTTCAGAAACATGTATTGGATAAATTAATGAAAAGGACTAAGCAGAGACTAGGAGGATGAGAAGAAAAGATAGGGAGTGAACATATTCTGAGCACAAGGGGTTGACATGTGCAAAAGGTCAGAGGTGAGAGAAAGCAAGGCTCATCAAATATCTGACAAAAGTGGAGTACTTCTGCAGGCAAGAATGCAAAGGGTGGGGGGAATTCAAAGAGAGAAAATGTTGGAGAATTTAACAGAGACTAAGTCACAAAGGGTACGGTCAGCTGTGTTAAGAAGTTTGAGTTTTACCCTGGAAGCAATGGGGAGCTAATTTAGGGCCTTAAAAGGAAAGAGACTCAATCAGACTTGTGTTTTAGAAAAATGCTCCTAGTTCCAATGCAAAGAATGAGGTGATAAGGGCTGAAGTGGGGGTAGAGAGTATAGACTGGACTATTCTGGAGGCTTCCAGTCAGCTGGGTGTAAGGTGATGATAGTGGTAGTGGGGCAAAGAGAGGTAGGTGGATTCAAAAAACACTTGGTAGACAGAAAGGACAATAAAGGATTGATTATCAAGGAAGAACGAGATTAAATAAAGTATAAGGAAGCATCAAGGGTGACCCATATTTCTGGATGGGAACCTGGGTGGTGGAAAGTGGTACCTTTCAAGGAGACAGAGAATTCAGGAGTGGGTTTGGAGAAGAATATGAATTCAAAGAATGCTACCTCATTTCCTCAATTCCCACATAATTTTTACTGGGACCAACTTCTAGTCCGTCTTCTGAAGCTGCTCCAATAGGCTTTTCCTGTCTTCAGTGTCATTGGCCTTTATGCCTCATTTGCAACTGTTAACCATCCTTCCCTTTTTCAAACTTTCTTCTCCATGAAAAATTATTTCTATTGATGTGCAAAAGAATTATTCTATTTTGAAATCATTGTATTAGTCAGCCAAAGGGGTGCTAATGTGAAATACCAAAAATGGGTTGGTCTTTATAAAGGGTATTTATTTGGGATAGAATTCCACAGATACCAGGCCATAAAGCATTAAGTTTCTTCTCTCACCAAAGTTCATTGCCACGTGTTGGAGCAAGACAGCTGCCGACGTTTGCCAGGGCTCAGGCTCCTTGGGTTCCTCTCTTCCTGTGGCTGCATTTCTCTCTGGGCTTAGCTCTTCTGGTTCCTCCACAAGGTCAGCTGTAGACTATCAGCGAATGGCTCACTTTTCTTTTCCTGGGGCCTTCTTTCCAACATCAAAACTCCATCATCAAAAACTGCTTCTCAAAATCTGCTTCAACTCTGTTCTTGCCATGCCTTTTATATTTGATTCCCCACCCACCAAGGGGTGGGGCTCAATGCCCTACTGACATGGCCCAGTCAACACCCTAATTGTAACTTAATCATGCCCAGATTAACAGATCAGTTTACAAGCATGATCCAATTATATTTTTGGAATTCATAATTACATCAAATTGCCAGATGGCCACATTCCACCCTCTGAATTCCAAAAACACATTACAATATTCAAAAAAATTTAAGTAACAATTCAAGTACAAAATCTTATCATAATCAGTTTAAAGAAATCCACTTTGTCTTCAGGCAAAATCCCATATGCAGTAGACCTCTGAAACTTACAAAACCGTTCAACTGCTTCCAATACACAAATGGAAAGACAAAGGATAAACATTTTCATTATCATAAGGAGAAATTGGGATGTTAAACATGAGTCATGGATCCTCTACAGTTCAGTAAACCTGCAGTGCATCCTCCATTTGATTTCAAAGTCTGAGAGTCATTCTTAAGGCATTGGTTTCTTCTCCTTGGGGCCACATCGGAACCCACCCTTTCCACAGGCTTGCCCAACAGCCATTTTCTTGGTTCCACCCTCATCAAGCATCTGGGTGTCGACCAAGCTCCAGACCTTACCCTCCAAGAGTGTTTGGGTGATTGCCACACCTTACCCAATCTTTGGGTTAGAGTCTTAGCCCTCCTAGTACAGCAAGGTGAAGATAACATTTCCCCTAACCTTTGGCATACAGGTTCAACCCTCTCAGAGCAACAAGTTGACCACCTGGCCTTCCCTAACCTTTGGCATACAGGTTCAACCCTCTCAGAGCAATGGGTTGACCACCTGGCCTTCTCTAATGCATGGGGGACAGGTACACCCCTCTCAGACCTATGGGGTGTTGACCTTAATTGCCCTAAACTTTGAGGAATGTGCTCCACCCTCCCTGCACTCTGGGGTGGAAAAACTCTCCCAGAACATCGGTTGGGGACATCTACCCTCTTCAACTGCAGGGGCAAACTCACCCTCTCTGTACCCATGGGTGGGGCTCCTCTCTCAGCCCAAGGAGATGTCTTAAGTCCAGATCTCTGCTTCCACGGTTTTCTTCTTAAAGCTGATTCTCCTTAAATCTCTCCTTTCCATGTTCTCTTTTGTCCAAGCTGACAGTGGTTTTGTTCATACAGCTCTCTCAAAAATTTACTTGGTTTAGCATGCAGGAAGTAGGGGTCTAAGCCATCAGACAGTAAGACTTTCCACAAGTCTTTCCGAGATAACTGCATCTTCAATTCTGAGTTACAAGTTACAAGTTTAGTAAAGTCTTCAAATACGGCATTTTCATTTGGGAATTTGATTTCCAGAAACTTGGAAGCTCCAGAATCAGTTTCTGTATTCTTTGTGCCCAAAAGTTCAGTCCTTAGTGTATTTCACTCATCTAGTATTTTGCTATAAGCTGCAAGGAGAAGCCAAACCACATTCTCCAAGTTTACCTTCGAAAGTTCTTCAGTTAAATGCTCCGGTTTGCCATTTTCAAATTCTGTCTTCCATATAACACCAGGAGTTAATCTTGCTAAGTTCTCTGCAACTTTAAAACATGGATCACCTTTCCTCCAGTTTCCAATAATAGTTTCATCACTTACTTCTAAAGCATCATAGAAAGTCTCTTTAGTGTCCAAATTACTATCAACAGTCTCTTCAAAATGATCTAGACCTTTTCCATCAAGCATTTCACAATTCCTCCAAAAAATACCCGTTACTCATTTATAAAACCGTTCCAACATTTTGGTATATGCAAAAACACTTCCCCACTCCTCGGTACCAAATTCTGTATTAGTCAGCCAAAGGGGTGCTAATGTGAAATACCAAAAATGGGTTGGTCTTTATAAAGGGTATTTATTTGGGATAGAATTCCACAGATACCAGGCCATAAAGCGTTAAGTTTCTTCTCTCACCAAAGTCCATTGCCACGTGTTGGAGCAAGACAGCTGCCGACGTTTGCCAGGGTTCAGGCTTCTTGGGTTCCTCTCTTCTCGGGGCTGCGTTTCTCTCCGGGCTTAGCTTCTTCTGCTTCCTCCACAAGGTCAGCTGTAGACTATCAGTGAATGGCTCACTTTTCTTTTCTTGGGGCCTTCTTTCCAACATCAAAACTCCATCATCAAAAACTGCTTCTCAAAAACTGCTTCAACGCTGTTCTTGCCATGCCTTTTATATTTGATTCCCCACTCACCAAGGGGTGGGGCTCAATACCCTACTGACATGGCCCAGTCAACGCCCTAATCGTAACTTAATCATGCACAGATTAACAGATCAGTCTACAAGCATGATCCAATTGTATTTTTGGAATTCATAATTACATCAAATTGCCAGAGGGCCACAATCATGCTACCATCTCAAATGACTAAAACCAAACTCACCACCTCCTCTAACCCATAAGCTGCTCCCTACCCCATCTCTAACTTCCTTAGTTCAGCCAGGAGCACATCATTCTTACAATATAGTCCATAATATTCTTTGACTTGTACTTTTTTTCTCAATTCCAAAGGCAAGTCTATTCTCCCCCTCATCGTTTCCCAATTTTGTCCTCTCTTTGCCTCTTCTAACTAATTTAAGCCCTTCCCACCACACACCTGGCCTCTGGATGAGCCTCTTGATCTCCCTATTTCCTGCCTTCTGGCTCCTCAATCCATGCTGCCTAACACCACCATATGTGTCTCCATAAAAGTACACCTTACGCCCATCACTCTCCTGCTCACAGATCATCCGTGATTACTCAGGGCTTCCAGGTAGTTGTGCAAACTCTGCCTCAATCCAGCTTTCATACTAACCACATAAGTCTCTGTGCCCTCCCTCTGGCCTGGCTGCTAAACCCCCCACATGCCTCATTCCGCACTAATAGGTTCCTGCACTCTCCCCCTGCTTGTTCTCCCCACTCCCCATTTCTAGCAATCCGAATCATTTCTCCTATGACCAAGATCAGGGCTAGCTATATAATCTGTGGGCCCCAGTGCAAAATGAAAAATGTGGAACACTTTGTTCAAAAATTATTATGAATTTCAAGACGGTGGCAGCTGAGCATTATACCAAATGTGGGGCCTTCTGCAATGGCATGGGTCAGACACCCATGAAGCTGGCTCTGACCCAGAATTCTCCTTTGATCACACGAAGTTATTCTTCCTTCTCTTCTGAAACTGTAGGGCATGTGTATTTGCCATCCTTAACATTTATAGCATGATACTTTTCTTTCTTTCATTTTTTTAATTTTATTTTTTAGGAGGTATTGGGGATTGAACCAGGGACCTTGTACATGCAAAGCATACACTCAACCACTGAGCTACACCTGCTTGCACTACTTTTCTTTTCCATTAATCTTTATGACTATATATTTGTATGTGTTTGCAGCATCTTTATTCACTCATCAAGCCCTTATTAGGAACATATTCTGTGCCAGGGCCCCAGAAAACAAAGCTAAAAGACTCAATTTTCTACCTTCAAGGAGTTCACCATCTGGGAGGTTACCAAACATCCCACAATTATGATAACCTGAGATAAACTCTGTGGTAAAGAGATGCACAGGTTACCCAAAAGACATGGGGTTTGGGCAGCAGTCAGAAGCTGGCCAGGCAAAGGAAGGGAAAGAAATGATGAAGGGCATTCAGAGAGAGGAACTAGCATACATAGGGTCATGGGTTGAACTGTGTCCCCCCAAATGAAATGTTGAAGCCCTGACCCCCAGTACCTCAGAAGGTGACCTTACTTGGAAATAGGGTATTGCAGATGGAATTAGTTAAGATGAGGTCATACTGGAGTAAGGAAGGCCCTTAATCAATATGCCTGGAGTCTTTTTTTTTTTTTTTTTTTTTACCGGGAGGTACCGGGGATCGAACCCCGGTCTCTCCATATGGTAGACGGACGCCGAACCTCTTGAGCCACATCCGTTTCCCAGGAGTCTTATATTAACAAGGGGAGAAGAGAGAAAGACACATGCAGAGATGATGCCCACGTGAAGATGGAGGCAGAGACTGAAGCGATGCACCTGTAAGCCAAGGAATGACAAGGACAGCCAGCAAATGCCTTTAGCTAGGAGAGGCAAAGAAAGATTTTCTCTTACAGGTTTCTGAGGGAACATGGCCCTGCCGATACCTCGATCTTGGACTTACTCATCTCCAGGAGTGTGTGACAATACATTTCTGTTGTTTTAAGCCACCCAGTCTGTGTTCATTTGTTACGGCAACTCTAGGAAACTAATACAAATAGCGTGGGGTTGTTACATATCTCTCCCAACTGGAACATCAACTTCTGGAGTGCAGGAATTGTACCCTACCACGGCACCTAATGCAGTGCATTGCACACAGTACAAGTTCAAGGAATATTTGATTAGTTGAGAAGGCAGATTGTTTCTATAAACAATATGGCATTGAAAATTAAATCAAAGGGCAAGAGTAATTAGATATCTTACATATACATCTAAATTCACTCTCTAAGCAGGATAGGTGCTCTATGAAGTTGTCAGGTAAGACTCACAGCATAAAGGCTGACTTTATATCTGTTTAATGCTAATTTTACTATCCCTTTCTGATAACAGCGCAGTGAAAGCTAATTATAGCGATTACAGTCAGATCGTAAAAGAAGGAAAAGGCTGTTCATATCTGCAAATTTTATTTCCAGAAAATGTCAAGTACATAAAAATGTTATCCCTGCAATATTTCGAAGTATTAAAAAATGGAATTAGCGAACTATGCAGGCTGTGACCATTTCAAAAGTAGAGAATTTCCATTGCTTTATCTTATAACAACTCCCCAGATATTCACTGACATTTTACAATCCATTTGCACTAACAGAGTCATTAAAAGAGAGGCAGCCTGAAATGAATGTATGCCACTTGCCTTCAACTTCCCATGCTAGAAACACATTATTTCCACAACTTTTGTAAACAGATAAGTTGCTGCTGAGACTATGTCTGAGATGCTCTCACCCGCCAAGAGTACAAAGACAGGGACAAGGATTTTGAAATCAGCATTCAGAAAATAATAGAAGAAAAAGTGTGAATTCCAGTATTTCAATGGAACAGTAAAATTGTAAAGTTATGAATCTTTTAACAGTCAAACCTAAAAAAATTTAAAATGAAAAAACTGGCAAAAAATTTTTTAAAAACACAAACATTTGAGAAGCCTGGTGCATGGGAAAAACAAAAGACCTGAAATCAGAACTCTTAGAGACAAATCTTGATTCTACTGTGTACTAACAGACCTGGATAAAGCATTTTTCCCTTTCCTTGGCTGATCTTATATGTAAATAGGAGAAATACCACCTGAATCACAGGGTACTTTGAAGAATAAATGAGATAATATATGTCAACACACCTAACACAGGAGTCCTAGTTAGTGCCAAATTTCAGTTGAGCCTGAATGTCTAAAGTTGTAGTTTATATAAAGTACTTAAATGTTTGTCAACTCAAATTCATTCATTCAATCAATCTTTTTAAATTCACATTCAACTAACATGTATTTTGTGTCTACTAAATGCCTTGTGGTCAGTGCCTTAATTCATCACATTGAAGATGTAGCAAACTTCGTGGCATTTCCTCTATTTGAAGGTAAGGAAACTGAGGCCCAGATGAAAAGTCTTTGTCTTTACTGTTGATCTGCAGCTGCAATATGAAAATATTTCTCTTCAAGTTCTCCATTCTTTAAATAGAAACATGAATCAGCTGCCAATTTTCTAAATACTAGGCCAAAGGATACTCGTTGTAACTTCAGTGAATTCATATGACACAACTTCCTTATTTCACTCACTCATTTAAGCAAGTATTTACTGTGTATAATATGCAATAGAGAAGGAAGCGGCTGTGGCTCCCGTTTACCATATGGGAGGCCCCGGGTTCGGTTCCCGGGGCGTCCTGGTGAAGGCAAGTCCACCCGCACGGCGTGGTTAGCTGACCCAACGAGCACAAGCAGCAAGGGGGGGATAAATGAATAAATATATAAAATCTTTAAAAAAAAAAAAAAATATATATATATATATATATATATGCAATAGAGAGTGAAACAATGAAATCAATGATTTTAGAAGATTAGTCTGGTAGTAGAGAAATGGAATGGAGTAGATAGAGAGTGGAAATAAGGAGACAGATTAGAAAAAAGTGGCCATGGGACAAGATTTGAGGTGATAACTACAAGGCCTGAGATGGTGGTGATGAGTCCTGGAAAGCAAGAAACATATAAGAGATAGTTCAGAGTCTGACTGTCTGTTGGGGATTGAATCATGTCCCCCACAATATATGTTCAAGAGGAGTGGATGTAGCTCAAGTGGTTGAATGCCTCCTTTCCATGTATGGGGTCCTGGGTTAAATCTCAGGCACCTCCTAAAGAGATATGTTCAAGTATTAATTCACTTTCCTGTGAGCATGAACTCGTGTGTAAATCGGACCTTTTGAACCTTTGAAGACACTATTATTAGTTAAAATGTGGAGTCATTTGTGAATAGGATCTTCTAAGATCCTATTTAGATGAGGCCAAAGTGAATCAAGGTGAGCCTCAACCCATATGACTGAAGTCCTTTTAAGCAACGGAAATTCGGGTGCAGTTCTAGTTAGCAGAAATCAGAACAGCTTGAAGTCAGTGAATGTCACAGAAGGAGACCAAGGAGACAGGCTGCCATGTGATGGAAGCAGAGATGCAAACCAAGGAATTCCAAGAATTTCAGCAAGGCAGCACCGGAATGCTACAGATTGCAGGAGAAAGCATGGCCTGTCCAGATCTTGATTTGGGGTTTGTAGGCTCCAAAACCATGAGAAAATAAGTTCCAGTTGTTTTAAACCTAATTATTGTGTGGTATTTATCACAGCAGTCCTGGCAAACTAAGACACTCCCTATAGACGATCAATGAGAAGGATGAGTCAAAGATGACTTTGAGGTTATCACCTAAGGAATGCAGGAGGTGATGATGTCATTGACAGAACTGTGGCTTTAGGAATGACAATGATGAAATCCATCTGGACCACAAAGAGGTTGAGGCAATACTGAAAATAGCTTGGGAGAGCTGGCCTGTGGACAATGAAGGCTATGGACCCAGTGTGCTGGGGCTAGATTAGGGCAGTGAATAGAGATTTGAGCCTTATCGGCATGGAGATGATAAAACTATGGGACAGAGTTAACTCTCTAAGAGGAAGCACTTAGAAGCAAATGAGCAGAAGTTCAAGGACTGACATCTAAAATCAAAAGGGAGAGAAAGACAAAAGGCCAATTTGATCAATTCCTTGGCATACACTGAAATACATTATATGAAATAATAAAGGACTATATTTTATACCTGATTTTCTGCACCCAAGAAAGGCTAAGTATCAACAAAGAAAAGGCAGAGGCACTTTAGGCTCTGTTCATTTTGAGAAGAATCCTATTGAGGGGAGGGAAACTCTTGCAGCCTTCATAGTCTATGACAATTTGCATCATACCTCTTTGTTTCCAAACCAAAGTAACCAGGATTGAACGTATTAGCTCTACTTCTCTCTCCCCTTGTGTTTTTTTAATAAATGAAGACTGAGTACCTATTAGCCAGAAAATGAGGTCTTCTTTTTGATGGATTTTAAAGTAGCTAAAATACAATAAATACCCGCTCACATTTTAACCCAAATGGTTGAGTGATTTCTGTGACCACTTCAGAGGGCTCTGTCATTTGCCCACACAGTGGAGGGGCTCAGCCTTACGAAGCTCTCTGAATCCTTTATGAACTCTACTCCAAAGGATGAGAACAAGGAAAGGAGAAGGATCCTATTTCACCTCATTTCCCTTCTCATCGTAATTTCCTGTCTAAATCAAGAGAAATGAAGTGTTAATGAAATATAAAAATATTTTTAATAAAAAATAAATAAAAGAAACAAGCCCACAATGAATGAAGACTCTCCACAACTGCATTTGGTAGTACATTTACTGAAGCGACTATGCTTACAAACTTTCATTTTCTAAATAAGTGTTCAGAAATAGAGAGCAATGCTTCAGTGTAAGGGTGCCGACTCTGCCCACCCCAATAGGTGGCACTGATGGGAGCACTGGGTTGTTTTAGTCTCTAAGCCATTTCCATGCCCATGGTTTGAGTCAAGCTCAAATGCCTACAAGGGCCGGGCAGCTCACTAAATTGAGTGAAGTGGCCAAAATATGAGTATCGGGGGCTGGCATACGCTACAAAACGTGTGCTTTGTCTAAAGGTAGTTGCAGAAGGAACACAGGCTTGATTGTTCCAGAGAAACCAGAAATCTCGATTTTTATGTGAAATCATCTGATTCTTAAAATATTGGCAGTGGATATTTTTTAAACCTAAATGTCATCTCGGTTAATCTACGAACTGGATTCACCTGGAGGTCACTACTTTGCAACCTCTCATGAATGGCAAGTTTGCTGCATTTTTACAGAAAAAACACAGAAGCCATGGCAGGTTTACATCACCATAGTACAACTGCCAATATCAGGAATTATCATTGACCCATCACTACTAACTAATCAACAAACCTTACTCAAATTTAACAGATTGCTCAGTTAATGTCCTTTTTCTGGATCAGGATCCAATCCATGATCCCACAGACCTTGGGGTTGTCGTGTCTCCTTAGCCTCCTATAATCTGGGACAGTTCTTCAGTCTGTCTGTCTTTCATCACTATGACACTTTTGAGACCAATGACCAGTTATAGACTATCCTTCAACTTGGGCTTGTCTGTTTCTTCACAATTTAATTCAGGTGTATACTTTTGGCAGGGATACCACAGAAGTGAGGTGGTTTTCTTCTCCATATGCCATATCAAGAGGTACCTGATGTCTGCCAGGGTTCTCCATTGTCAGACCACTATTTCCCATATGCAATTAATAAGTAGTTGGTCATGGATTTAAAATAAAAGCATTCTTCATGGTTTTATTCCTTCACTGTTTGGCACAACTGGTGCAAGTATTGAGTAGGAGGAAAGTTGAATTTAATTCATATTATGGCTTATCAAGTACCTTAGCTAAGGTGTAACCTAAAACAGTTGCAGATATCACCAAAGAGGAAGGCTAACTGCCTTAATAGATTTTCAATATAGACAAAAACAATCAATTATGGGAATGGATATCTGATAACATCATATATCATAAAGTAGAAAAATAAACCTGATTTTAAAGTTCTGCAGTACTGATTTATATCCATTTTCAGTGGAAATGCTTCTGGGGACTTCTGGGAAATACTTCTTAAATCCATTTTAGTCACGCTGGACTTAGATGCAAATGTACCTGAAAATGGCTTTCAGAAATCTAACCTGTTCCTAAGTAGAAAGGAGGTTCTAGATTTTCATTCATCCATCCAACAAATACTTATTGGAATATCTGGCCCAGTACCTAAATCCTGGGTGTGTGCTTCAGTTGAGAGAGAGAGAAAAGAAAAGATGTGTTAAATATCTAATTGAAATGTCCAAGGGATTCCATGAAAAGCCAGAGATTTTGTCAGATGAAACTGGAAAAATGATGCAATATTCTGAACTTCTGACAGAGCAGATCCACCTAATTAACATTGTTCTTACAACTACGTCTTGAATTCCTCGGGGGCTTCAACAATCTACTTTTAAAGAAATGCAGAGAATGGAGAGTTGCGGTGAGGTAGAAGATACACTAGACCACGAGTCAAGAGACCCTGGATCTAAATTTGGCTCCGTTACCATTTGTGTGACTACGTCCAGCCAGTAAAGCAAAAGTGGTTAAGAGCACACGTTCTGGAATTCAAAAGTCTGGGCTCTGAGCCTGGTTCCTGGGTTTGGGTCTTTGTGATTTGGGCATGTTTCTCAACCCTGCTAAGCCTCAGTTTCTTCACCAGCAAAAGAGAAAAAGCAAACAGCACTCACATCACAGCACAGTTACAGGTATAAATGAGCAAACGCATGGAGCATGTTTAGTAAAATGACTAATAGTATAATTATAGCTCAAAAAGTGCTAGTATTAATAGTGGACCATTTCAGTGTAATTCATAAAACTCACCTTTCTGTGCTTCATTTACCATAACTGCCATGTGAAGGGAATGAATTAGACCAGAATTCCTCTAATACGAATAAATACACGGAAAAATATATCCCAGATTTCTAGAGTTGTTGTGAATTACTTCTATTACATATGCAAACATAAAACTTGGTATAAATGGCCAATGCAGTTAGGTCCTGACTATAAATAAAAAATAAGCTTAAAAATTAAATTGAAAACAGCAACCAAAAAAGCAAGTATTTTAATGAGGATAGTAGTGATTTTTTGAAATGACATCATCCTTTGCCCTGAGTGTGGTGCTGACCCTGAAGCACAGGTCTCGTCTGCATTCACCCTGCCCATGCTATCGTGCCTCTGCAGTAGCTCAGTTCTCCCACTTTGCTTTCTGGAACTTTCAATGACATCATTTGGCCTTCACTTTGCACAAACTCATGATTTAGCTGGAATTGGTTCTTTTCTTATTAGGCCTTGAAATTTAAGGTAGGGGAAGCGGATGTGGCTTAAGCGATTGGACTCCCATCTACCATATAGGAGGTCCAGGGTTCAGAAGGCAAGCTGGCTTGCGCAGAGAGCTGGTGCAGCAAGATGACGCAACAAAAAGAGACATAGAGGAGAGACAACAAGAGATGCAACAGACCAGGGAGCTGAGGTGGCAAAGAGATTGAGTGTCTCTCTCCCACTCTGGAAGGTCCCAAGATCAGTTCCTGGTGCTGCCTAAAGAGAAGACAAGCAGATATAGGAGAACACACAGAGAGCAGACAGCAAGTGCAAAACAGTAGGGGGGGGGATAAATAAATAAATCTTTAAAAAAAAAGAAAATTAAGGTAGTAACTTGGCCTTAATCCCAGATTTACCTCTTAATGCATATCAGTCTCTTCCCTGCTCCAAACCTTTCAGTGGTTCCCACTGCCTTTCAAAATCCTGACATTTAAGTTCCTCCAGACTTAGCCATTTCTAGACTTACTTACCCAATTTCTTCTCTAGTCCAACTGGGATACCTGCTAAACACCCCTTTGGAATTTGTTGAGATTTCCTTTGTGGCCAAGTACATGATAATCTTGGTAAATATTTCATGTGTCCTGAAGAGAATGTATATTTCTATTTATTGGATGCAGGTATCTACATATGTCTGTCATATCAAGGTAATTAATTGGGTTGTTCAAATGGTTCATATCCTTAGTAATCTTTTGTTTTGCTCAATATCGTAGTTTCTGAGAGAGATATGTTTTAAAAAGCTATTTTAGAGGTAGATCTATCAATTTTGTCAATTTTTGCATAATGTATTTAGAAGTTACATTGTTAAGAGCAGACAGTCTCATGTTGGTATATCATCCTGATTAATCATTTCTTTGTATCTTTAAAAAATTTGTTCTCATATTTTTGAAAGGAAAATTAAGGTTATAAAATAGCATGTTGGGAGCAGATGTGGCTCAAGCAGCTGAGCACCCACCTACCACATGGGAAGTCCCAGGTTTGGTTCCCAGTACCTCCTGAAAAAACAAAAACAAACGATAAAACCAACTCAGGGAAGCCGATGTGGCTCGGTGGTTGAGTGCCAGCTTCCCACATATGAGGTCCTGGGTTCAAATCCCTGATCCCAGGTACCTAAAAATTTTTTTTTAATTTAAAAATTAAAAATAAATAAATAAATAAATAGCATGTACTGCAGAATAATATTTTTCATTAAAAAATGCAGAAATAAGTAAAGGGTTTAGAAGTTGTCACTCCTGTCCTCACAACCACAAAAAAGGTGAAAAACTCAACAATCAACAACTTTTCTTAGAAGCAGCAGAGCATTGTGGTCAGAGAGCAAACTGCCTCCCTAAAAACTAGAGAGAAAGGTGAACACAGAGAATCACAGCTTATCAGGAGCAGAAACTGCCATTGGAGCCAGCAAATGGTAGGAATACTTAAAAGGTAATTAATTAATTAATTAATGTAGACTGAGTGTGGACTACATTGAGAAAGAACTCTGGCTGACCCAACCTTAGGGGAACCTCACGTTTTTATGAATTTTTCCTTCAGGAAAAAAATTTTTTGAAAATTTTTATAGTTTTTATGAACTGTTCCTTCAAGAGCTCCACCATGTTCTTAGGGTGAAGATTAGAGAAAATCCCCCTCATCCTTTCAAAAGGAGGAGGGAAATGTAACCATTTTGAAATATGCTCAGAGGGTTCTGTTCTCCTTAACAAAGACCTGCCCTCAAGGAAAACTATTTCACCAGAGCCTTATCAAGTAGGGTTTTACGAGAGCCAAACCAACATGAGGGAAGGAAAATGCCCAACTCTAGTCTTCTCTCATCTAAGGAGGGGAACAAAGCTGAGAAATACTTTTGAAGGTTTCAGCCTGGAGGCATGGAGCTACTAAAAGACTGAGATCTAGTCATAGCTCCTTCCCACAGCTTACCACCATGTCATCAAAGCTCCTGTATAACAACAGGGGATTACAACAGAAAGAATCACAGGGTTAAGACCCTATTGAAAAAGGAGTCTCTGGGAAGCGGCTGTGGCTCAATCAGTAGGGCTCCCGTTTACCATATGGGAGGCCCCGGGTTCGGTTCCCGGGGCCTCCTGGTGAGGGCAGGCCCGCCCGCACGGCGTGGTTGGCTGATCCAGCGAGCACGGGCAGCAAGGGGGGGATAAATGAATAAATAAATAAAATCTTAAAAAAAAAAAAAAAAAAAAAAGGAGTCTCTGGAAAAACCCAAAAATAACAGGGGAGACAAACCCAAAGACAAAACAAGGACACCAGAGGAAATTTTAACCTCTGACAGAGTCACAGCAAGCAGTAAGCACAGCCTAACTCCTAGCCAAATAAAGATAAAAAGCTCACACCAAAGGCCTGTCTACCTCAGTTCTTTTACCCACTGTTCATGCCCAGTTATCAACCAAAAATTGCAAGGCATGCTAACAGGAAAAAACACAGTCTGAAGAGATAAAGCAAGCATCAGAACCAGACTCAGATATGGCAGAGATTTTGGAATCATATGAGAATTTAAAATAACTGTGATTAATATACTAAGAGTTCTAATAGAAAAAGTAGACAACATGCAAGAATAGATGGGAAATGTAACTAGAGAGATGGAAACTCTAAGAAAGAATCAAACAGAAATGCTGAAATAAAAAAACAAGTTAACAGAAACTAAAAATGTCTTAGATGGACTAATCAGTAGACTAGATATGGTGGAGGAAAGAATCAGTGAGCATGAAGATATGTTAATAGAAACTTATCATATTGAAAAGCAAACAGAAAAAAATAGAGGAAAAAAAGAACAGTATATCCAAGAACTGTGAGACAATGACAAAAAGTATGATAATAGGAAATAAGAAGAAGAAGAAAAAAGATAGAAAGGAACAGAAGAAATGTTTGAAACAATAATGGCTGAAAATTTTCCAAAATTAATGACAAGCACCAAACCACAGATCCAAGAAACTCAGATAACAAACAGGATAAGTACCAAATAATGTACACCTAGGCATATCATATTCAAACTACAGAAAATAAAAAGCAAACAACAACAAAAAAAAAGATTTTTGAAAGAAGCTGGTGGGGGGAAGGCTGAAGACCTTATCTATAGAGGAATAAGACTAAGAATTACATTATACTTCTCTTCAGAAATCATGAAAATAAGAGAAGAGTGGAATGCTATCGTCAATAAGCTGAAAGAAAATACCATATCCATCTAGAATTCTGTATCCAACGAAACTATCCTTCAAAAGTGAAGGAGAAATAAGTAGTTTTAAAAATTGAGAGACTTTTTCACCAAGTAGACCTATTTTGCAAAAAATGTTGAAAGAAGTTATTCAGAGAGAAGGAAAATTATATGTCACAAACCTGAATCTACATAAGGAGCATGGGATACAAAATAAACAGAGGTAAAATAAATCTCATTTTTCATATTCTTAAATGATTCAACAGATAATAGATTGTTCAAAACTAATAAAAGCAACAGTATATTGGATAATTATAGCTTATGGGTAAGTGAAATGGATGACAACAATGTTACAAGGAGCAAGAGAATATATTTGGGAATACTCTCTAAAAAGGTATCAACACTACTCCTGAAGTGGTACAATGTTATTTGAAAGTAGACTTAGATTAGTTGTAAATACCTACTGCAAACTCTAGAGCAACAACAAAAAAAATTTTTGTAATAAGTATAATTGATATGGTAAGAAAGGAAAGAAAACAGAATCATATAAAATGCTCAATTAAAACAAGAGAAGCCAGAAAAAGAAAAAAAAAAAGACTGGAAGACAAATAAGAAACAAAGACAAGCTCAAGGAATAGAAAAGAGTTACAAATACGCTGGATATTAACTCAACTATATCAATAATTATTAGATGTGAATGGCCTAAATATACCAATTAAAAGACAGAGGCTATTAGAGTGGATAAAAAACCAAGACCCAACTAAATGTTGTCTATAAGAACCTAGTTTAAATATAAAGATGCAAATAGATTAAAATAAAAGAATGCAGAAAGGTATACCACACAACACTAATTAAAAGACAGCTGGGATAGCTATATTAATTTCAGACAAAGAAGAATTCAGAACAAGGAAAATTATCATGGATAAAGAGGGGCATCACATAACTATAAAAGGGGTCAAACCTCCAAGAAGATATAACAAAAGGCATTACAAGAAAGGAAAATTACACACCAATATCACACATGAGCATAGATGTGAAAGCTTCAACAAAATAATGGCAACTTAAGTCTAACAAAGTATAAAAAAATTTATTCCATTTATTCAAGACTGTTCCAACATTAGAAAATCATTAATGTAGTAAATCACATAAAGAGGCTAAAGAAAAAAACTCATTTGATCTTATAATAGATGTAGATAAAGCATTTGACAAAATCTAACATCCATTCATGATAAAAAACTAAAAAAAAAACTCTTTGCAAACTAGAAATAGAGAACTTCCTCAACTTGATAAAGAATATCCACAAAAAAATCCTACAGCTAACATCATACTTAATGGTGAGAAACTAGATGCTTTCTCCTTAAGACTGCGACTAAAACAACGATATTCTCTCTCACAATTGCAATTCAACATCACACTGTAAATTCTAGCTAATGCAATAAGACAAGAAACAGAAATAAAAGGTATTCAGATTAGGAAGGAAAAAATAAAACAGTCTTTGTTTGCAGATGACATGATTGGATATGTGGAAAATCCTAAAGAAGCCACACATGTACACACAAACTCTTGGAACTAAAACCTGATCATAGCAAGGTTGTAGGATAAAAGGTTAATTTACAATAGTCAATTGTTTTCCTAAAAATGAACAATTGGAATTTGAAATTAAAACACATCACCACATTAGGACCAAAAAATAAAATAGTTAGGTATAAATCTAACAATATATATGAGAAACTGTACAAAATTCTGATACAAGAAATCAAAGATCTAAACAAATGGAGACGTATTCCATATTCATTGATAGGGAGACTTTAGTTTGTTAAGATGTCAGTCAGTTCTTCCCAACTTGAGCTACAGAATCAAGGCAATCCCAATCCAAAATCCCAGCAAGTTACTTTGTGGATATTGACAAACTGATTCTGAAGTTTATATGGAAAGGCAAAAAAAAAAAAAGTCAATAAAATACTGAAGAACAAAGTTGGAGGACTGACACTGACTTTCTGACTTACTATAAAACAACAGTGTTATGACAATATGGTAATGGCAAAAGAAGACAAATACCAATGGAAGAGAGAACAGAGAGTCCAGAAATGGACACATAATACTATGGTCAACTGATCTTTGACAAAGGAGAAAAGACAATTCAATGGAGAAAGGATAGTCCTTTTAATAAATAGTGCTAGAACAACTGGATATCCACATGCAAAAAAAAATTTAATTTAGACACAGACCTTACAACTTTCACAAAAGTAAAATCAAAACGAATCAACAGACCTAAATGCAAAACTACTTCTAGAAGGTAACAGGAGAAAAGCTAGGTGACTTTGGGTTTGGCAATGACTTTTCAGATATAACTCCAAAAGCATGATCCATGGAAGAAAAAAAAAAAGTTAAGTAGGACTTTATTAAAATTAAAAGCTTCTGTTTTGCAAAAGACAGTTAAGAGAATGAAAAGACAAACCACGGACTGGGAGAAAATATTTGCAAAACATGTACCAAATAAAGGACTTGTATTTAAAATATACAAAGAACTTTTAAAACTCAACAAAAACAACAAAAAAATCCAAATTGAAAATCAGCAAGATTTAAACAGCCATCTCACCAAAGAAGACATACAGATGGCAAATAGGCATAAGAAAAGATGTTCAATATCATGTGTCATTAGGGAATTGCTTATTAAAACAAGATACCACTACACAACTATTAGATTAAAACAAGATACCACTACACAACTATTAGAATAGCTAAAATCCAAAACACTGACACCAAGTGTTGGTGAGGATGTGGGGCAATAGGAACTCTCATTCATTGTTGGTGGGAATGTAAAATGGTACTGCCATTTTGGGAGACAGTCTGGCAGTTTCTTACAAAGCTAAACATAGGCTTACCATATGATCCAATAATCATGCTCCTAGGTATTTACCCAAATGAGTTGGAAACAAAAAGCCTATAAATGAATGAATGTTTAGCTTTATAATCACCCAAAATTGGAAGTATACAGATTATATTTGATCTGTATAATCAAGTATTTGTATAATAGTTTGTATAATATTTGTCACGTACTAATAATGTCACGTGTATAATAATAATCACGTACTAATTTCCTGATTTTCCCTAGTTCAGTGTTTTCTGACAATAGGTGAATGGATAAACTGTGATGCATCCATACAATGGAATATTATTCAACAATAAAGAGAAATGAGCTATCAAGTCACAAAAGACATGGAAAAACCTTAAACGCATAGTGCTAAGTGGAAGAAGCTAGTGTAAGAAAGCTACATGCTGTATGATCCCAATTATATTACATTCTGAAAAAGGTAAACTATTGAGACAGTAGGAAGAACAGTGAAAAGGCAGAGCACAGGGCATTTCTAGGGTGGTGAAGCTATTCTGTATGATACTATAATGGAGGATTCATGAAATTATGCGTTTGTCAAAACCCTGGAACTGTACAATACAAAGACAGAACCCCAATATAAACTATGGACTTTATTTAATAATAATGGACCTATTTTGGTTTATCAATACACAAGATGTTAATAATAGGAGAAACTGGGGGGTATGACAAGTTAGAGTAGGTGTATAGGAACACTGTACATTCTGCACAATTTTTCTATAAACCTGAAACTACTCTAAATAATAAAGTCTATTAAAATGTAAATATATGCATACACATACATATATGTGTATATGTATGTGTATGCATATAAAGTGCCTTTAAGTATATTCATTATATAAAATGTGTTTAGATTGGTTATCTCTCTATGAAAGGATTATAGGAAAATTTTCTTCTCTCTCTAGTTTTGTTTATCTGTATAATCAAGTATTTGTATAATAAACACATACTAATTTCCTGATTTTCCCTAGTTCAGAGTTTTCTGACAATATCTGGACAAACTGCAAAATCAATGAGCTGAGCCTGTAAAATCAAAGGCTGATAATGTACAGAGTGAGGTAGGTCTAGAAATAATATCTCCTAATATTTCTGAGATTAAATATCAAGTGAAAAAAGTTTGTTTACTAAAGAGTATAGTTAATGTTTTCTCTTTACATAAAAGTTATATATATTTTTTATATAAATTGAAAAAGTTCATGACTATTACACACCAAACATTTGAGATTGGGGAAAAGATAAAGACATATACTTTTTATACTTCCATATTATTTGTTTTCCCCCCCAACAAGCAGACATAAATTTGCAATTAAAATGCTCATTTGAAAAATACAAAGGTTGTAGGAGAAACTGGTCAAAATCCACAAAGTTTATACATGGTTTCATTCATTACATCATGGAAATACAGAATTTGAATGCTTCCATTACTGAAACTTTACAGATAATATTTAATGGAAAATAAAATCATCCAGTCTAGTTCCTGAAAATCAAATGGATTTATAGAAATTTTTTCCTCCAAGATTGCCATATCAAAAGACAAACCAGAATTGAATTTGCAGATTACAGCATTTTATTCAGGGCACCAAAGTTTTGCTGCAGCAAAAAGCCAGATCACGTGTAAAAACGAAAGCAGCTTTGGGCTTCTAGGGATGGCAAATTATTTTTCAGACAAAAAAAAAAAAAGGCATTAGCCTGACTCCTATTGACTGGCGAGGATTTGTCCATCTTATAGGGGTGAGTTTAGGGATGGTGAGCTTTATTTTGTATTAGGTCAGACATAATGAATTGGGGCTTGACTGGCTATCTGGGATTTCAAATTTCAAAGATTATCAAGAAGAAACTTAAGAGGGAGTTCAAAAAGGAAGTAGGACACAGGTTGGGTTTTTTTGTTTTGTTTTTGTTTTTATTTTTATTTTTGGCTCTGATAGGTCCTCAAGTCTTTCTCTATATAATTTTATCAGGTATACGTGGAAATTATCAACACATTCAATACTCATTTAGATACACCTATCAATAACTGATCAATAATAGTTTATGAATGGAAATTAGTAACAGAATCCTCAAGTGTGAATATGGAAAGAGACTTAAAGGTGAAGAAACTTAGGTGCACAGATGTTAACCAAGTGAAGCTTCATGATATCAGAGCTAGAACTCGGGTCCCTGACTCCTGGTCAAATTTTAGATACTTTTTAGACTGATAACACCGATGACGACAGATTTCCCTTACAGTTCTTGGATCTTCCTTTGGAGACTTAGGATGGGTCCTGGAGTTGACTCAGTAATGGTAGTGCTTATATAACTTTTATGATTCTACCTTTGAGAATCACATCCACTGCTTACAAACAAACAGACACCACCCTATGCCTTGCCATGTGACAGAGGAGCCAAAAATCGTCAGTAGCGGGTCTTTGGGAAGAACACACACCTTGATAATGCCTTGATTTGGACATTTTCCTGGTGTCCAATATTAGTCACAGCAGCTGTAACTCCAGATCCCACTGCTCACTCAGGAAGTCTAATCCATTGGGTGTTCCCTCCTTCTTAAGCTAACATATAAGTATCTTCCTGAGCTGGAATGACCACTGAAAAATATTGTAATTTCTAGATTAAAGAAATGTCTGTCTAAAAAATATAAAAACAGTATGAAACCAAACAAAAGGCTGGCACCATTTCAGGAGACTGGATCTTTATCTTGTCTCTCACTTGAATGTATGACTTCCCAGAAGGTACCAACTTCCTGTGCTTGAGCCTATCCCCTTCAAAACTCCATCCCTTCTACTTCAGAGAAGTATTATGAGGTACTGGAAGAAAGCTGCCTGTTCATCTTTGTGCAGCTGTTCTGAAGGGGATGGTCTAGAGCTCAAGCAGGAGATAAGGTCCTCTCTTCCATGCCCGCTACTGACCTTGCTCTCTGGTTCTTTTATCCTCCAGGAAGACCATGTTAACAATTCATTCCAAACAATCTGACCTCTTAAAACCCACACCCCTCCACTACTGCGGAAAGTTCTTGAAGCATTCATGCATTGACAATTCTACTGGAAACAGAAAACACTTCTCTTTGAAAATGACTTGTTTTTCCCTGTTAAAATAAGGGTAAATACACAAAATACATTTATTAATTGTGAATCTAAAAGCTGCCACCCTTGTAATGCCTCAAGCTCACCTTACAGCTCACAGAACTAGATCCGCAAAACCGGCACTGCTGGTTCCTAACTAAATAATTTCCACTTAGCAAATGGTGCCAAAAGGGATTTGTTATACTCCTGGTTCCACTTTCAATCACTGTGGTCTAACCCTTTCACTGCTTTCAATATGAAGGCACCATTTCTAACCTCTTTAGTGTTGTCTTCATTTCTCCTTCACTCAGGACATCAAGTGTCTTGCAAATATGCAATGATAATATCAACGCCGTGAGTGTGTAGGATATGATGCTTTTTCATCTCCCAAATAGGAACAGCTTGGTAAAGTGATATAGTGACTTACAAATCCTCTGGAACCATCCTTCTAATGCCACAAATATGGGTACGGGGGTGGGGGTGGGGTGGGGAAAAGTTCTGGTTTCCTCAGCTTCATTGAAACAAGTGGTTTCTTGGAGGTGTCACCTGATAGGGGTCATTTTCTGGGTGGGTTGGGAAGTCATGGTGTGTATGGGGGTACTCCTGGGCCCAAGAAAGAAATCCCCAAAGCAACAGCCATACAAGGTTTCTGTGACTCAGGGCAAAGGAACATCCAATGAGAAGCAGGAGCCCAGACTAAATCTCAAGGTTGAAAACACCTAAAAACCATCTAGTTTGGTGGTTTGCACACAAATCTCTTGTAGACACAGAACCTTTTCTTCAAAACAAGTTTTAAGCAGAGCCTAAGATGTTGTATTAGTTAGGGTTCTCTAGTGAAACAGAATCAACAGGAGACATCTGTAAATACTATGAGATTTTATAAGAGTCTCTCACGTGACCGTGGGGATGAACAAGTCCAGGTTCTGCAGGCAGGCTGCAAATCAGAGGCTCTGATGAAAGTCCAACGAAAGTCCTTGATGATTTTCTTGGAGAAGCTGGCTGTCCAAAGGCAAGCTAGGAAAATCACTCTGAATGCTGAAATCCCTTCCCCTTTTAAGGCATTCAGCTGATTGGATAAAAAATCTCCCTGGTTGATGCAGATGTAATCAGCCATCTCTGTAGTAAACTCACCAATGACCAAAGCCCATAAATGTCATTGTATTACAATTAGCCCAGTGCTTGCTTAACCAAAGAACTGGGCACAATTACCTGGCCGAGTTGACACATTAGCCTACCCATCACAGATGTCAAAAAGATCAAAGCATAGCTGCTCTGCTTGAAAGTATGCAGTGGTGGGAGCCTGTCTTCCCCGCGGCTCCTCACTAGAGCTGGGCACCATACCCTCTTCCTTTGGAGGTTATTACTTCACCTGGAATAACTGGCAGAAGAAGTAAAGGAACTTTCTCCATACTACCAAGGCAGAGGGTGGAGAGATACTCAATGGAACTCTCCAAAGGAACTCCATAATTTCAACCCTGATAAAATTTCTGACATCAAACCATATCATGAGTACAGGGATTGCAATTGTTGGAAGTGTGGCAGCATCATCAAAAGTGTGCTAAACTGGCTATTTGATACTGAAATGTAAGTTATGATTCTATTGGTTCAGCTGTGTTGTAAGAAATGCAGTTTTGTCATCAACGTGAAGAATATAATACACCATTACATGCCCAGGCAATCAGTTCTTTTTCCCACCCTTACTCTCCATGTGTAATTCTGGCTTCGCTACCCCTATGAAAATAAACGTAATGAGAACCGTAAGCATAAAGCAGGGTGACAGGCTTGGAGAGCAACTTCATCTTATCCACTGCTTAAGTTCATAAATTGCTACTTGCACTAGAATGAAGATAAGTCATCAGAAAGCATTTCTGCTCACCTATGGTTCCAAATGCTACAGGTGTTTTTTGAGAGCTGAACAGGCAGCATGCAGTTCAGATACGTTGTGGGCATGGCACTTGTTTCTTGTAAGTCTAGAACTAAACCCCGGCAGGTCCCAAATATTCCCTAGACTAATCTCCTAAAACCTGTTGTACTCTTTGGAAAAACGCTGAGGAGATTATGTACTTTTATAACACCTTTCTCTCTAGCCATTCAAAGGAGTTTCACCCAGGGGCCCTTTGCCCTTTGCATCTTTGTTAGGCTCACCAGCTTTCAGCCTTGGGTTACTGGTTGAAATTCAGCAGCATGGATTCAAGCCAGCTCAATCAGAGCTGACAGCAGCTCACCTGAGGGCTCCTTAGTTACGTGACTATACTTGGATCCTCTTAAGCACGAGCTGTCCCCGCCGTTAGGATGGAGAACGCTGCCTAGAGCTGTGAACTAGGTTCTCCAAACATAACGGAGGCAATATTAGCAGACAAAGCGCAAACTATATAGCAAACACCTTTATGGATATAATTGCCCAGTATTCACTCTCTATTCCTCCAAATAGTTCTTTTAACTTATATCAAGAATCATATCAGCTAAATGCAGAGAGACAAAGAGAGTCCAAATGGTTACTGCTGGCAAAGGAAATGTGAAATTGTTTCTGAGTATTTGGGTGTGTGTGAATAAATAACACTATTCTTTCCAAGTAACATTATAAAAGATTGTTTAAAAATTTTTTTAAACCCTCAAGTAGTTATAATTATAGATACGTTAAGTTTTTTTAAATGATGTGACATCGCATTTCAATGTCTAAAGTGATAAAGCCTTGAACTAATAATTATAAGCTGTTTTAATAAAGTGTAAAGGTTACCACCTAGCATAGTAGGTTTCCAAAAATCATTCTGGAATGAATGACTGAATTCATGAATATGTTTTTATAAACATACTTTGTCCTTTCATTGCGTTGGCAATTTAAAAAAATTCTATGATGCAGATGGCATGATATTTCCTTATTAGTAATGTTTTCCTTGAAAGGAATCCCAGGAGCTCTGGTTCAAACAAAGGAAAAGAAGTAGCAATCTTCTTGAAAGACAATAAAATATAAGCGACCAAGAAATAGTTAAGAATTGAAAGGAAGTGTTGTCTTTGTAGTGAGATTTAGGGGGTGGGGTAAGAAAAGCACTCCTCAAAATATCTTTTATTTTAAGAAAATATAAAACTATTCTCCAGGTGATGGCATTAAAAAAATACAGTATAAACATATCCATTGAAGGCACTGTGGCTATGAAAGAGTAAAGACCTTTCCTAGTAAATATAAGATAAACAGCCCAGCAGGTACATTCACACGCTCACAAACACTAGTTTCTCAAAAGCATTTTAGTTCCCTGGGTATTAACTCTAGGGACTCATCAGTTTATCCAATAGTGCAATCAGAAAATAGCTACTCGTTTTTAAAAAGAACTTTTAAAAACTAATGTAAGCATAACAACACAAATCACTCCAGTAATTTACATAAGGTAAAGTGTTGGATTAAATCTACACTGTTTAGAAAAGCTCTAGCCTGTTCAAAAGGGGATGATAGGTAAATAATGAATAAATAAATAAGACGAGGGCGGTAGATGAAAAATGGTGACAATTTCTAGCTAACAATTACTCCATCTTTCAGACAGAGCTGCCTGTGTCCTTTCACCAAAAGCAAATGTGAGGTTCCCTAAGCATTCTCCACTCATTAGGGAAATCAATACCATTATCTGTGGGGTGCCTAGGGTTGCATTTGTGTAAGGCTTTTATCTCATTTTAGTAACATTTTTTAAAAAAATGCAGGTTGTATATAACCTTGGCACTCTCCTACCCTGGCCTCTATAATGCAATCTGCTAATAAAGCAAAAGTGCTGTGGTTCAGTCTGACAAGCTTCTTCATGAGGTTCTGCCAAACTGCAAAGCTGATGGGGTAAATTAGTAGGCTGGCTATATTGTACAACAGAAAATGTAAACTCTTAAAATCAGAGAAGGAGTTACATTATTTCAGTCATACTTATTGAAAAAAAAAGAAAATTGAGGAATTAATATTAATTTCAAAAATATATTACATAATAAAATATAATCCAAATAAAAGGTGATTAGTGCTTTCCAAATCCATCCTAAATTTGTACATAAATTCCATATGTGAAGCATGTAAGATGTGTTAGATTAACTAATATATATACATATACATATATATATATATATATAAAATACACCAAAGTCATGGATTCACTTTTCCTATTAATCATCTCATTTGCCTAAATGTTTGCTGCTAAGTAGAAGGGTAGTAAGTAGTAGAAGACAAAATATTCACACATGAGGAGGTTACTTATTAAACAGCTCTGGGCTCTAGCTTGGTACTTGCAAGAAGAAATCTTCAGAGAAAGAAGCCTATGTGTGACAAAGCATTTTTTTAAAAATCTTGATAAGCCCATTCACTGCCTTGATTTTGACTATGCAATACAAGGCATAAATTTGACTGGTTGACCATTGCTCAGTAAAACTGAATCCTGGTAGTTTCCCGTGGTTTAAAGGATTTTTAAGAGCATGGAAACTTGATCATATTTACATATTGGGACACATTTTTATGCTTAAGAATATAAACAATTTTCACACTTACAAAATATGCACAAATATACCAAGTGAACTAAAAACACAAGCACTGAGTTCACACACGGAATTTCTGAACATTACAGCAACACAGAATACATCATCATTACAAGAAACAAAACCCAACAAGTGGTCAGCTTACTTGTCTTTCTGAGAAGCTAATCAATCCATGAAGTAGACAGTCAAAAGCAGGAAAAATTCATGGTTTGGGGCAGCAGTCTAACTAGGACACAATAATTTCACCAGGAAAAGAAGCCACACAATACTATCCTAAAGGAAAACAAGTTGCATAACTTTTCCCAGAGTCTGATGAAATAGAGATACGACCTTTGCCACTTTTTATATTGATTATTTAAAAATGTATGCTGGCTCTTAAGAAGGAAGATTTGGTTAGGAAAGTAAGATTGAAAGATCCCTCAAGCTCGAAAGATATTTATACAGAAGTCTCTCATCTCCCAACACCTGTTATTAAAGTTCCTACACTTGGACTTATTTTTTAAAAAAAAAGAAAGAAAGAAAAGAAAAAAAAAGAACAAACTGGAAAGAACCCCCATCTATTGCACTCTGAGTTGGGATTTACACATCATCCTAATGAGTTCTCTCCTTTCTCTCTTTCTCCCTCAGATCTCCAGAGAAACATGCACATCCCTGCAAATACACACGAAACATCTATCGCTGTACACAGAGGTTCCTCCACCCCACGAGAGCGAAGAAAGCCACGATACAAAAATCAGAACAGACGACAGCGACAAATGGGTTTCCAAGCCCGCAGGGATCTCCACTATCCCTATCCTAGCCCAGTTCCTCTTCAGCCAGGAACCTGAAGGGACCATTACGACAAAACAGGGTGCATTAAAGGATAACAAAGCAGAATGTGCGAGTTTGGGGGGCTCGTGCAAACCAGGTCCTGACGCGCTTAGATGTGCGGTCTTACAAGCCAGCCAGCCCAGCCCCTCAATTGCGGAGTTAAGCAGCGTGTAAGCGGGAAGAGTAAAGAAATAACGGTGGGCATCGCCATTCAGAATAAGAATAGTAAGAACGATTGTCACCACGGGGTTCCGCACAGCAGCTGCACTTGGAGCTGGCTTCTCCTCCTGACCCCACCGCCCGCAGCCACCCGGACAGCCCCGCGCGAAGGCAGAGACCAGGGACCGGTGCGCGCGCGCGTGGGGCGGGGCGGCTCCGCGGGCGCGCGCCGGCGCCTCTTGGCCCCGCCCCCGTCCCCGCCCCTCCAGCCCCAGCCCTCCTCCGACCCGCCCTTCCCGGCCCCGCCCTCCCCGGTCCCAACAGCACCACCCGGACCCGCCCTTCCCGGACCCGCCCTCCCCGGCCCCAGGCGCCCGGGTTCCTCCGGCGCCTGCGCGTCCCGCTGGCTGGCCTGGGACTGGTTGCTAGGGCGGGTCCCCAGGGCCTCTGACCGCACCTTGCTACGGCCTGAGGGTGGCCGGTGGGCTTTCTTTGGGGGACAGTATCCCTAGGGAAGACCCACTACCTCATTTTCCCCTTACCTCGCTGCCTAAATTCTGAGGAAAAGGAGGAGGACGAAAAACCGGTTGATTTGAGAAACAGGTGACTGCCCTCAGGGTAACGGAGGAGCCCCACGACCCCTCCGGAGGCTGCGGGAGGAAAATTACCAGCCCCGAACGGGACAGACTACCAGGGAGAGAAATTCGAGCGCCCGTCTGCAAAGTTGTCTTTTGGGGTTAAATGGCCCGTTTGTGCAGCTCTGGAGCGTTTCCTTCTAGGCTGTCGGCGGAATAGTGACGAGCCAGGCACTTTCATGTTGCTTGCAAACTGAGCGCACGTCGCTTGGGTCCATCTCCTGCCACCCATTCTGAACAGGGCTAATTGGGAGATTGCTCCTGGGCGATCGCATCGTATTGAAGCCCATCCCGTTTAGGATTAAATAATTATGGCCCAAGTAAAATGGTCGAAGTTATCCTGGTTGATGATAGTATACATGTTTTTAAATTCTGTAATAATGAGAAACCTAAATGTTATCTGGGATTCTTTCTAGTTTTTAAGAATTTAAGAATTTTCTTATTCTCTTTTTTCTTATAAGGGAATTCTTCTTAAACTCAGTTGGGTATTAGCGCATAAAGATTTTCATTAAGGTGTAATCTACATTCTAATGAATTGTTTTTCAGCAGTAATTCAAATATATTAAAAACTTCAATTCTCAACCTAGAGTTATGAAAAAACAGCGCTTATTATTAATTAAAATGCAAAAGCACCCACAACTTCTTCGAAGACCCTTGCCTCCAAAATTCCCTAAGCTGCCTTTATATAAGAAGAAAGTCCATACAGGTATGTGTATTAATCAGATATGTTTATTAATGTTTATGTATATTAAGAGAAATTCCTTCATCTGTATTGCTCAGGATCACAATAAAGACATTCCCTAATAACCAGTAACTTACAAATGTTTGTTGTAAGAAGATAGTATCCGGTTCAATTCTACAAGTGTTTATTAAGCATGCAGCTAGGAATTGAGTAAAACCCCTCCCTCTTCCCTGTGTTAGGGTAGATAACAGTCAAACCATGCAAATAAATGTAGAATTACTCTAAGTGGTATGAAGTAAAAATAAGCCCCCTTTATAATAACTTTATATAATACTCTTAATCCTCTATTTCTGTATATGGTATCTATTACCTCCCCACTATATGCAGGGGTGAAATTAGCATATTTTCTCTTCCTTCCTCTTCACAGTCTCCTCTACCACCTGAGTTTAGTTAGTTGTATTTACTATTTTAGTGTCAACATTTGCACTGTTAAAATGCACATATGCCTAGTCTGTAACTTGATTTATAAAGTTAAATTAAAATTAAATGATTACTTTTGGCTATAAATGAAGTATAAATCAACATACTTATACTACTTCCAATTTTCTCTCGTACTTACCCTCCCAACTTTTGCTATATCCTTTCTACATTGCCAGGGATTATATCGGCAATCTGTTCTGTAATAATGGCACCCACAGTAATGTAGATTCACTACTTACCACCACATCTTTTCTTGTGGTTTCTCCGTTCATCTTTTGGTTGAAGTTTTCCCTCTAGCACAGGCATTCTCTCCCTCAGCACTATTGATATTTTGGGCTGGATAACTCTTTGTTGGGGTGAGGGAGGGGCATTGGGGGAAGGGGGTTGGCAGAGTGGGGGTTGTCCTGTGCCTGTGAATGGCGAGATGTTTAGCAGCATGCCTGCCCTCTACCCAGTTGATGCCAATTGTGACAATCAAGAATGTCTCCAGATATTCCCACATGTCCCCTGGGGAACAAAATTACCCCTAGTGAAACTACTGCTCTAATAGGTTTTTCAAGGAGCCCTGGAAACAACATTCAAAATGTTTTAACTTTTGCCTCTGCATTTGACTTTTTTTGCTATATGTGAAATGCTTGAGTCATGCTTTTTGTTGTTGATTTTGTTGAAGATTTTATAAGCATTGCCAGTGTCTTTTAGCTTTAAATGTTGCTAAGGCCAACCTATTTTTTTTTGGCTTATACGTTCCTTTGTCTTTTTGCCTGACTGCCCAAAGGATTATTTCCTTATTTTTGGAAATCCATCATGTTTATTAGGTTATGTTTTGGTATTGATCCTTTTTTTAAAAAAAACAAAACAATTTATTGAAGTATATCATTCATACATGAACATACATAAACTATAAGTGTTCAGTAAATATCATGATCTTACAAAGCAAACATGCATAACATCATACAGGGCTCCCACACATCACCCCCCCACACACAAACACCCTGCATTGGGATGAAACATTTGTTAACAAATATGAAAAAGCATCGTCCAAGTATTACTACTAACTATAGTCTGTATTTTCCTCCCCTATACATTTTTTTAAGGATTTATTTATTTATTTTTATCCATTTTTACCCACCTCCCTCCGTTTTTGCTGTTTCTGTGTCTTATTCGCTGGGCAACTCTCTGTGTCTGTTTCCTGCCCTCTCCTCATCTTTCTCCTCCTGTCGTCACTGGGATTCAGTCCTCGGAATCTCCGATGTGGGAGAAAAGCATCCTACTGCCTGCACCACTTAGTTCCTGGTTTTTCGGTGCGTCTCCTCTTGGCTCTCCCTTGTGTCACTCTCCTGTTACATCATCATCTTGCTGCGTGGCTTGTGGGGTCTGGCAGCGCACCCGCGCGCAGGGCCTGGCGGCTCACCTGCTACCGGGGCCTGGCAGCGCACCTGCGCACGGGGCCTGGTGGCCTACGCGCCTTCTATATTTTTTTTTTTTTTAAGATTTATTTATTTGTTTCTTCCCCCCACCCTCATTGCTTTGCACTTGCTGTCTGCTTGTCTTCTTTTTAGGCAGCACCAGGAACCGATCCCAGGACTTTCCAGGGTGGAGAGAGGCTGCTTAATCTCTTGCACCACCTCAGCTCCCTGATCTGTTGTGTCTCTCATTGTTTCTCTTCTGTGGCTCTTTTTGTTGCGTCATCTTGCTGTGCCAGCTAGCACTCCGCGTGGGCCAGGACTCCGCTCAGGCCATCTCTCCGCTCAGGCCAGGTCACCACATGAGCCAGCTTGCTTTTTATCAAGAGGCCCCAGGAATTGAACCCCATAATTCCCATATGGTAGACTGGAGCCCAATCACTTGAGCCACATCCACATCCAGGAGACCACTATTTTAAACATCCTCCACCATACAACATTCTTGGTGTAAAATTTCCCTTTTTTTTTTTTTTAGGACGTACTTGGGATCAAACCTGGGACCTCATACATGGGAAGCAGGTGCTCAACCACTTGAGTTACATCTGCTCCCCTTTTTCTCCTCTAAATCCCATCAAAATCCTCTATCCCTGAGTATTTAATATAATCAGAGACTATATTCACTATAAGATGTAAATGGGGCTATTTCTCACCAGCAGACATGTAATGATAATAGAAGAGGAAATTGATCCCACCAGATGAATGAAATGGTATAAACTGATCCATTCTGAGAGATCATAATATTTATAGGCTGTGGGTCCAAATCAGAGCAGGAAGAGTAGTTTGCTCATCTTTGTGATACTAGCACTTAGGGGAAGACTTGGCACTATTGAATGGTGGATGGCTAGTCTAGGGTTCCAATACCTGAATTTTCTTACCTAATTTACCAGAGAATGGCATAGAAGAAAGTGAATGTTAAAGGTACAGTTTATATTCAAATAGGAAATAAAGTATCAAAATTAGAGCTTGTCCACAAAACCATACAGAACAAGCACACTTTTGGACAATTTTTCACTTTCTTACCTACTCATCATTTTCTTACTTCTTTTTTTTTTTTTTTTAACAGCATGCACTATTTTATTCTCTTTTAAAATGGAAAATAAGCTGACCTTAGTCACTTCTTTAATGTAATTTAGCACAAAAAAATGCTAATAATTATAGCTAATTTAAAAATTAAATGTATGACTACAGGAAAAGATGAAATATTAAAACAGACTTTTACAGATGATATGATTATATACCTAGAAAATCTAAAGAAATAAATTAAAATTTTATATAGGTAAGAAATGGATTTAGCATACGTATCATGTGTCATAGGTTGTAACATAAATTGATAAGAACTACATTTTTTTTTCCCCCATTTGGTCTGCTTTTTTTTTTTTTTAACTTTATTTTGTACATTTAATAATTGAAAACATAAACACTGCTTCTTAGAAATATGCCAGAGCCGAGGAGGCTCCCATTATCAGCCTATGCATCTTGCTCCTGCTAGTGCTTCTAGGAGAGACTGGTTTTACATCTTCATGTGTGCTTTCACTTTGGGGAAGTTTACTATGCTGGTTCTTCCTGAGATTTCTTCTCTCCATCATGCTGTGCTGCTTAATCCCTCTGCTTTAGGCATAGCTTTTACCTATTTTGTTTCAGCTCTCTCCTACTTTTAAGGTGGAGTCTGCATTCCTGTTTCTTTCTGATGATTTCTGAAAGGAGAACAGAATAATGTTAACTTTAGGCTGCTTTCTTCAAACCAGGAGTCTGAATGGGCCTAGAACATTCTTCTAATCTGTAGCAGAAAAGTTATCACACAGTATTATAATTATTGGGTTTTTTTTCCTGTTTGTCTCTACAATTGGGTTATAATTTCCTCTAAGCAGAAACAATAGAGTACTTTTTATATTCCCAGCTCTCAGTACAAGGTCTGGCATATAGTGTGGCATTGATGAATGCTTTTTAAAATAAGAGAATATAAAGGAGGGAAAAATCAAATTAGATTCGAAGTAACCAGAAGAAAAGAAATAATAAAAATTAAAGCAGAAATCAATGAAATTGAAAACTGGAAATTAATAGAGAAAATCAACAAAATCAAAAGCTGGTTCTTTGAAAAGAGCAATAAAATTGATAAGGCAGGCTAAACCAGAAAAAAAGCAGCACAGGGCATTTTTTAGGGCACTGAAACTATTCTGTATGTTACTGTAATGGTGGATACATGACATTATGCATTTTTCAAAGCCCATAGAACTGTACAACAGGAAGAGTGAACTCCAATGTAAACTATGACTTTAATTAATACTGTATCAATATTGGTTCATCAGTTGTAACAGACGTACAACACTAATGCAAGATGTTAATATAGGGGACTTGGGCGGGGGTTCTCCTCAATTTTTTAGGAAATCTAAAACTGTTCAATAAAATAGTCTATTAATTTAAAAAATAGTTGCAGAATAAGTAACATGAAACAAACAGAAAAAAAAAAAAACATGAGAGGAGAGTAAGTCAAATTAATGAGCAGAAAATCCTTCAGTGCCCCAAAGGGAAGGCTAAATATAATGATGGTGGTAGTTGGAAGGAGTTTTGGAGTCTAGCGTAGGTATTTCTTCATGTTATTGTGCTTTGTTTTAATATGGGGGGGGGGGGGAGGTGAGAGAGAGAGAGAGAAGCTGAAGTTCTTGGTGTAACCATTTTATTGAACAATCTAGCTTTGATTAGCTTTGTATAAGCAAAAAGCAAGCTTGATTTTTCTCCTACCCTGCCCTTCAAATTCACGTGGCACACATCTGCCCCCCATCCACCAAAGGCAGGGGTTCTTAACCAAGGGTCCACGGACCTCTTGGGGCCCATGGAAAGATTTCAGGGGGTCCATGAGCTTGAGTTAATTTTGAATAATCCTAAAATTTAAAGACATGCCGATGTTGAGTGTCATAAAATGATCTGCTGCTGCATTTTGACAAGGGGTCCAATGGTTTTCACCTGACTGGCAAAGGGATCCGTGGGACAAAAAAGGTTAAGAACCCCTGACCCTTCAAGGGTTTTCCAGTCAATTTCATCTATTCATCCTGACTCATTTTCAGATATTAAACTCTTATTCCAATCTAAATCATTACTTTAATCTAACATCCAATTCAAAGTTTGCCCCTTTTCCTAGCTCAGACTAGGCAAGCCAAGGGAAAGAGAGTCATGATTGCTTTTTCCACCTTGTTCTTTTACTTCTCCCCAATTCGTAGAATAGTTTCTGGCTCCTCCACCAGAGGGAGTAAGAGTCGGGGAGAGTTAAGGGAAGTAAAGGTCTTACTCAAAATGGTAATATGGCATTACTATCCCCTGTTCCCCAAAACTAACCCTTTTTATTGGTAAGACACTTTTGTGGGTACTTAGGACAACCCCTCACACACTCCCTGGGGGTCTCTGAACTGCACTATTCCTTGAGACAACTGTGAGCTATGTACCCTCTGGCTATTTAAAACACCCTTCACCTCCTATTCTCACTATATATCACACCATTTCCTTCTGTTGGGGTTGCCACATTTTGCCATAAAATCTTTTGGGGTGGGGAGCTTCTGAGATGGCTTTATGCCACTTATATTCTGTGACATCTACTTAACAGATAGGAACACCGAAATCTTTGCCTGGCCGAAGACTCAAAGTGCCCACTGCACCCTCTGTGCTCCCGCCAGCTTCTCTCTTTTAGACTCTTCCAGATAAGAGTCACATATCAGTGTCTGTACCCTTCAAATCCCAGGAAATACAGATCAAGTTGTTTCAAGGATTCTCTTACTATACTCCAGTTTGGAAACAGCACTAGGTGGGCTAAGATGGTTTGGCTGCTCTGCATGTATCAGCTTGGGGAGGTGGATGGCATGGTGTTAACTTTCTACTTAGGGCAGGCACTTCCATTCTTGACAAGTTGTTCTCTGAGAGTTCCCCTCACTTAGTTTGAAGGGGGGGGAAATCCTCCTCCTTTACCCACCATAGGGAGGGGAGGAGCAGGGAAACACAACTTCATAAGCTTCCTTAGGAAGAAGTCTTCACTTTGAACCCACATCAATCTCTAGCCATCTCTTATACAGACAACACAGGTAGGTGGCAGGCTAAGGGTTGAACTGCTAGTTTTGGCCATCTCTTTGCAAGCTTTGATGGTTAAGTTCATGTGTCAACGCGGCTAGGCTATGGTGTCCAGTTGTTTGGTCAAGCAAGCACTGGGCTGATTGGTACTGTGAGGATATTTCATGGATTTAAATCATTAGTCAGTTGATTGCTTCTAAGGCTACAATCACAAAGGTGATTGCCTTCAGCAATGGGAAGAGTCTCATTCAATCAGATGAAGGCCTTAAAAGGAGAAGTGGTGATTTCAGCTTTCAGAAAGAAGAATTTCTGTCTCTTCTTTGGCCAGTCAGCTTCTTCTAGGGAATTCATCAAAATCCTTCATCAAGGCTCCCAGTACAGAATTCAGATTTGCCAATCCTTACAGTTGAATGAGCCAATTCTTATAACAAATCTCTTTATATATAAACCTGTTGGGTCTGTTTCTCTGGAGACCCTGCCTTGAGGAACTTAATTTCTCATCATTAGAAGTGGGGGTGCTCACCATTTATTGTACTCATCTTAGACAACTGAAAAAAATGTCAACATTCTGTTGCATAGGAAAGAGAAGGCATGTATGATGTAGTGAGGTACCTAAGAATGAAAGCACATTGCGTTTTTTAGAACATAGAGAGAAAAGAATATTCATTGCTATAACCTGCGTGAATTGGGATACCTTGTAGCCAACACCGGAATATTATGTTCTAAAGACACACATAGGTCTGACATCCATGAGGCATTGAAAAGAAATCTTTACTGGAAGAAGTTTCAAATGAAGGAGAAACAATGCTGCATGATATATAGCAAAATAGCATCAAAATATTTTTCCCCATCTCTGTCCCCAGAGTTTTAGGGGCAGCTGCTCAAAAATCTCTTTATTCCCTGCTCCTTTCTCCATTGATGCTGTTCTTCCAAGTATAGCTCCCTGCTCTTTCTAATTGTAATACAGTTTTGCTTTTTCACTTCTCCAGTTGTCTGCTCACACTTTATCCCAATCAGCTCAACAGACTTCTTTAGAGGGTGATAGAGATGTGGGTGAGTAAAGGAAAGCTATGAATACTAAAACATTAGTAGTTTTGTGCTTGGCACCTTGATAAATATAATCTTATTATGTTTTTTCCTTTTCTGACTTAGCCAAGACCATTGAAACTGAGCCACCAGATGTAGAGTCTTCTGAAGACAAAGCCACTTCAATTCAAAGAGATAAGACTGGTTTTCCTGATGTTGTCTCAAGAGACCAATCACACACCCCCATCAATGTCCAAAGCCCCTCTCTTGATCGTCCAATACAAGAAAAAGCCACTGTTCCAATACCAATCAAACAGTATTTTCAGAACGTTTATTTCCCCATTCCAATTACTGCTCTTCATTCCATATTTGTTCCAACTTGTTCAGCTTCAGCTCGAATTTTTGGGAAAGACACAAGTCAAATGGAAGTGTCAGGAAGTTCAAAAGAAGTGCCATACAAAATAAAAAATATTTATGTTGATAACAGACTAAAAGACGTCTTAATTCTCTCTTCAGAGTTCACCAACACTTCAAGTGTCCCTTCCCCTAGTCCTGCCCCTTTCAAGTTCCAAGAAATTCAATCTGAGTCTCTACCTTTACGAAAGACTGTGGAATCTGCCTTTATCAGAAAGCACCCCCTGATGGCTTTCCATGCAGCAATGCCAAGTCCTATATCTGGTATTATATCCACCAAAATAGAAAAACCATTGGAATGGACACAACGGAATACTTCTGCAGTGCTAACTATTAATGACATTTCAGCAAAAGTTTCCCTGCCATCACCAGTTTTACCAAGAAAACCTCGAAGGCAGTCTGAGATAGGTAAATCCATTGAGTATAGTCTATGAGGATGGTACTTGGGTAGAGCAAAGGGGAGAGAGGGAGGGCAGGCAAATGGTGACTCCATTCAGGTCTGCAGGGGGAAGGTGGGATCACCTTTTGCCTCTATACCTTTAATGCACGGGCCAGGGGGCAATGCTAGTTCGCAGTCAGGCAATAACAAAAAGTCCTGACCTGGCAGGCCTGCCAAGGCCAAAATGAGCTCTAAATGAAGATTGTGGTGGTTGGGAACCAGACAGGGGAGTTCAAAGGATCAGAGAAGCTAACAGAAAGGAGCAGTGGAATGAACTGTCATTCCAAAGGTGGTTAAGATGAACTCCAGGAGCAGAATGTCAATGCTGACACATGCCATCATGGCCACATTTCCACAGATAATCCCAACTCATTAGAGATGAACAACGACAATAGTCATAGTACTCTCAACATGAATTTTCACAAGTATCCCCCCACCAAAAAATCTTTACACATTTATTTCTTTTATCTAGAAATGATGGCAGCAGAAAATGAAAATATGGAATTCCTTAAAAAGCAAAGCCTGCTAAATGGAACCAGAACTGAAGATCGAGGTAAAGGCTAGGTTTATGCCATTTTTCTAGACCAGGGGTTCTTAACCAGGGGTGAGCTTGAATTGAAATAAAAAAAAACATTATTCTTGTGGGCACGTGTTGGTGAGGGTGTGATATATTTATTAAATAATACACAGTATAGTGTGGACCTAGTAAGGGGTCCATGGTTTTCACCTGACTGGCAAAGGGGTCCGTGGAACAAAACAGTTTAAGAACCCCTGCACTAGAAACTGGATATGAGTATCTTTCTATAATTATATTTGTGGTTGTGCATGTGATTGTGTGTGTGTGTGTATGTGTGACATTCACACATATGTCACACCTCATTTTCAGTTACTTAGCAGATATTTAAGTATTTCCTTTATGCTGATACTAGAAATATAAATATTGATGTATTCTGGGATGGGGTGGGACAGACATGCAATAATAGGACTGCTTGCCATGTTCTCAGAGCTTTGCATATGTTAACTCACTCAATCCTCACAGCAGCCCTAGGAATTAGGAACTAGTACTATTTCCACTTTATAAATGAGGCACAGAAGGCTCAATAACTTGCTCAAGGTCACACAACTAATAAGCAGCAGAACCAGCCTATCTGGCTTGAGCCTATTCTTTTAAAGCTAATCTGTGCCTCCTCTTGAAACAACTTGACTATGATAACTGATATTAGGATGGTGTAAACAAAGTACTCATTAAGGTCGAGAAGATGAAGTAGACTGATTGCTTGAGGGAAGTCAGGGGAAGGCTCCGAGAGAAAAGTAAAATTTGTACAGGATCTTGAAATGAGCATAGGAATTTGCCAGATGAATAAAGAAGGGAAAGTATTCTGGGCAGAGAGAATAGCATAGTCAAAGGATAAGGCATTTCTGGGGCAGACTGAAAAGCTGGGTATCATAGATGCGCAGTCAAGCAATTTGAAGACCATACCTTAGACCTTCTTACTTTTGGAACAAGTGCTTATTCGTGCACACACACACACACACACACCTCATTAAGTATGCTAAAATTTACCTGCTTTCCAAACAAAATATGTTTTCTTCTATTGGGAATGTAAAATGTATTTTATAATTTTATTTTTGAAATACTTTGGCTCACATACCTGGGAATTCTTCTGAGGGAAGAAAATCACATGCATAAATATATAAATATAATGGATAGTTTACAAAGATTAACAATTCGGGAAGTTGACATAACGTCACATTTTATCAAATTTTAACTTATCATTTATTAATTTTTATCTTCTAGCTTTGTTTTCATACTTTTCATCCAGGAGGATTTTTTTTCAAGCTTCAAATATTTTCCCAGGCCCTTGGAAAGTTCATAGGCCCTAAGTATTATGGCCATAGTTTTCAAAAGATAATATGACCCTAATCTCAAGGTGTATGAATAAGAATAAGCTCTTTGTTTCATTGATTTTCTCTATTATTATTTTGTTTTTAATTTCATTGCTTTCTCTTCTTATATTTATTATTATTTTCTTCTACTTGCTTTGGGTTTATTTTGTTCTTTTTCTAGGTTTTTGAGATGGAAACTTATATTATTGATTTGAAATTTTTCCTCTTTTCTAATGTATGCATCTTAGTGCTATAAATTTCCCTCTGGGCACTGCTTTAGCTACATCTACAATTCTTTTAGTGATCAGCTTTAATATTGAATTGGAAGGGAAATGTCATTATATTGAATATTTTCAAATTCCCACATTCTTGAGCTGCTCTTTTCCTTGTCTTCAATATTACCACACTGCTAATTTTCTTTCTACCCCTATGTCTGATCATTACTTTCTTTTTATAGACTCCTTTTCTTCTGCCTAACCCTTAAATGTTGTTCCTCACACTTTGCTCTAGCCTTCTTTTCTTTTCTCCACTTATGCCCCCAGGGTGATTTTGCCCACCTAAATTTGAATTAACAATGTCTATGAGTGTTTGTGATCCTAGTTATCTAGCAGAAAGAAATGAAAATCACTTAAAGGAAGATTACCTCATTCTAAACCTCACATTATTTCTACAAACAATTTCACGAATGCAGTAAACAATTCACAATTACTAGGCTCACAAAGAAAAAGACAAAAATAAATGGAAACTACCAGAAACAATAGACAGTAGAAACATACCCATGGGAATTATTGGACACAGAATTTAATATAACCATGATGACTTCTGGTTCTCTTCATGATTGAGTCATTTGTACTGGACTAACCATCCACTAAAATCAACTATTAAAGCTGACCAAAACATATAAAATAGAAATTAAAGGCATTGAACAGTAACCAATACAGGCATGAGCTGAGTGGCTAGAATCTTTGAAAGGAGGGAAGCTCACAAGGTGATCTTCTACATTTACCCTGGCTTTTCCATGAGGCATTTGTGGTATGGGAGAATAAAGCACAAGTAGAAGCTGGAAGATTTAATAGATTGAGGAGATAGCAGTCAGACTTCAGAGCTGTCAGTATAGCTAAGACTTGAGGGGCAACATCATGGAGAGGAAGGAATTGAAGAGAAATGAATTTAAAAATCTGCATACAAACTCCCTTCAAGGGGTTTGGAAAAATTACTGCAAATGTATGCAATGGGCCATAATTAGTGGTAATGGTCTGATGATATTATCTCATAATCTGTAACAAATGTCCCACAACGGTGTGGTGTGTTGGTGGAGGGATTTTGTAGAGGAATTCCACACATGTGAATAATAGTTTTGTAAGTTCACAACTTCTCTAATGAAAATATATATATTTTTAAAAACTAACTTCAGGGTGTTGGCTGATTTCAAAACTGTGTGTGCAGGCCAAGACCCTTAAGAAACACAGCAGGGAGTGGATGTAGCTCAAGTGGTTGAGCCACTGCTTCCCATGTATGAGTCCCTGGGTTCATTCCCGGTATTTCCTAAAACAAACAAACAAACACAACAACAACAACAACAAAAACACACAGAAAACATCACTGAGAAACTAAGGAATTAAGCATAGATTTTAGCAGTTGCACAGTGTTGGGGAGACAGATACTGGAGTTCAAGTTCTGCCAAACGGGAGTGGCTTTCAGTTAAAGACCCAGAAGACCCAAACTTTAGGAATAAGGACCATGTCCTAGGAGAAAGGACAAAACTAAAGTAGACCAGACCTAATAAAGTCCAAAACCAATCTTTGATGGACTCTTTCTGCCTCATAGAAGAAAACCTAACCCTTGATAGATGGAGACAGTATTATTCATACCCTTTAAACATTTTTCATCTGTAATGTCCAGCATCAAATAAAAAAATCACAAGGCATCATAAAAACGGGATAAAATGTCTGAAAGCTAGTGGAAAGAAACAGACAATAGAGACAGCCCCATGGTTGATCCAGATATTGGAGTTTTTCAGACAGGGATTTAAAAATAATTATGATTACTAGGTTCAAGAAAAATAAAGAGCTGGAAAATTTCTCTAGAGACCTGGCATCTATGTTTAAAATAATAATAATAATAAAAAAAAAAAACAAGAGCCAAATAAGATTCTAAAACTGAAGTTAGTAAATCAGTAGATGTGTTTAATAGGAGATTATACACAGCAGAATGCTGCAATCTTAGGACTTCCTGAGTCCACCATTCTTCCCAGTATTTCTGAATCCTCCTCTGTGACATGAATTAACTTGATAGGTCTTTTCCATGTCAAGGGCCTAAGCAAGCCATGTTACCATTTCTGCTTTATTGAGTTAATACCACTCTTGTTGTTTCCTCCTTGATAAATTCCAAACGAGTTTAAGGGTCCTTAAGTCTATCAAGGAATTTCTAACCACCTCTCCACTTCTATCTTGACCTACTCCCAAGCCAACTACTTGGCCACAGACTTATGTTTTAACTCACACTCCTTTCCTTCCCACTCCATTAACTGTAGTCAAGGAATCTCCATATCCTCTCACACATAATTTCCTTATTCTATGGCTAATTTTAGCATCTATTGATCTGGAATGGGCATGGAGAGCCTATCTTATACATTTAAAGTTGGGTATTGTCTCCTTTGTTCTAGGCTGCATAAGATTCTGAGAATGTAAAATATTTTGCTGCAAGCAATGCAGCAAGAATGGCTGTGAATGTAAATTATATTGCATAAAATTTCAAAATGTTATCCTGCCACAGCTATATATGCTTGGATAGACCATCTTTGATAGAAGGTGAAACCCATAACTCATAATAAAATACATTTAGATTGTTTTTGCTTAGCTAACTCTTGAGGTTTTTTTTTTTTTTTTTTTCCTGTGTGCGTTCTACAAACTGAGGGAAGAGCCAAATTACATATACATCAAGGCGTTATTAGGGGAAAAATGAGACTGTCCCTTGGGAGGTGATTTCTATCTGTTATATTCATATGATGTCCTATATTAGTTTTGTGAACCAAGAAGTTGCTTATGTAACTCAAGTAATATATTAGAAATATTTTTATATAAGGTACTAAAGGACTGAAACTAATGGACTATAATATATTTAAAACCCCATATTGAAAATCAGGGCCAACTGAAATTGGATGAATGAGAGTTATGGGTATTCCTTTAAGATGATATGTTAGGCTAACCTATTTATGGTGCCTTACTCTACCATAACATAAATACCTTTAACTTTTACTCTAAGTAATGCCACATTTAAATTTTGTGTGTGTTTTTTTGTTGTTGTTTTTGTTGTTTGTTTAGGGTCCATTAAACCTAAGAAACTAGAGGAAACATTGACAGAAGGTGTACGTGGTGGTGGTTATAAGACTATTGCAGTAACACAATATGAAGCAATAGTGGCCATAACCAAAATGGCCATAATAAACTGTGAAGCATATGGAAGAAATGCACTTAATCTTAAGGTATGTTAGGTATTTTAATGATAATGTCCTGCTGTATTATCAGTCATTTTTGCTCTACATTTGCCAATGTAGGTTTGTTTCTATGATATTGAAGGGATCTTTCCTGTTAGAATTGATATTTCCCAGGGACAAGTTCAAATTGTATCTTTAAACCTTTCTATCCTCGTTTGCCTTCAGTCCACCAACTTAATTTATGAAGCTATATTTAAATGCGGTTAAAAGGAAAAGTTTTAGATTGTATATATTTTACTAGAATAAAAATTAAAAAAGAAAACCATAGGACCGCACCACACAGTGAACACTAATGTAAACATTTTAGTAATGTTAAAATGTTCTTTCATCAGTTGTAACAAATGTACCACAGTAATGCAAGGTGTTAATAATAGGGTAGTATATGGGAACTCTGTATTTTATGCATAATTGTTCTGTACACCTACAACGACTCTAAATTTTAAAAAAATGTTAGGATCCCAAAGCAATTACAATGCTTTTTTTCATTACCTTGCGTGATAAGAGAAATAGGGTTCTGAATGATCATATTCTTCAGTTATCAGTCATCTTTTGCCCTTGTGTCAACTCTACCTCTAGGTTGGCTTTTCACTGAAAAGCCCGCTCTGATGAATAGCAATAATAATAGTTACCATTTATTAAGCACCTACTATGTGTCGAGCAAATATGACTACAAGGAGGTATTCTAGTTTTCATTTCAAGTTGTCAGAACACTGAGGCTTGGTGAAAATAACTTGCCCAAGATCACATAACAAGTAAGTGGCAGAGCTTGGATTTAAAACCAGAACTCTTTGGTCTCAAAATCTATGCCCGTTGTTTTTTAAACTTTTTATTTTGAAATAAGTTCAAACTCATAGAAAAGTAGCAAAACTAGCACAAAGCAATTCTACCTACTCTTTGCCAGATTCTGTAATTGTTAATATTTTGCCATCTTTGCTTTATCGCTCTTTGTCTCTCTCAAAAACATTTAGGAAAAAGCTTCAGACAGGCTATTCTCTTGCATAATCAAAATGCAGTTTAAAAATTTACTGCCTTTATTCCAATTTTTTCAACTGTCCCACTTTTTTAAAAGTTTTTTTTTTTTCCTGACCAGTCAGGGATCACATATTTAGTTGTCATGAATCATTTTGTTTTTTTAAAAAAATGTTTTTATGATAAAATAAAAGTCATGTGTAGAAAGCCACACACATAAAATAATTGATATAACATCTTCTCCAAACTCCAGAATATGGTAAAATGGGACTAATCCCCCATCAGCAGCAATATCTCGCAGAATCAACAGCTAGGCAAGAGATAGCAGGGGAAAGGAAAGTGGGATTTTCATGACTGTCTTAGTTTGCCAAATGGCTGCAGATGCAAAGTACCAGAAATATGTTGGCTTTTATAAAGGATATTTATTCAGAGTAAAAGCTTACAGTTCCAAAGTCCTGAAAAGTCCAGCTCAAGGCACCATAAGAGGTCCTTTCTCACCCTGTTGTGCAGACGAAACTTAGACGATGAGAAACCCAAGCGGCACTTGGAGAGACGGAGGAACAAAGTTTTATACTTTGGGCTCAGAAGAGAATCCAGTCTCGAAAATCTGAGCCCTGAGTTTTGGCTTTCATGAGTTTATATAGGAACTTTATGCAGGCAAATTCCTAAGCAAGCAGGCAGGCAGGGTTTACAAAAGCAAAAAGTGTGAGTTTAGCTTATCTTCCTAAAGCAGAGGGCCTTTAGGGAGGAAAGGAGTCATTATCTACTTAAAGTTGTGGATTCCAGTTGAAAGGGGCAGGTTGGGAAGCACTTTTCTTCCTAAGTTGTGGATTCCAGGGAGAAAGGGAAGAGGGGTGCATATTTTCCTAAGGCTCTGGGTTTCTGCTGAGGGGGAGGAGTAGGGCTGCAGCACTTTCTTCATCAACCCAAGTAATTTGCCATGTGTTGAAGCAAGATGGTGGGCAATCTCTGCCTGGTCTCTGTCTTTCCCACCAGGCTTCCTCTCAGGCTCACCTGCTCTGCTTTCTTCCTGATTTCAGCTGCAAGCTAGCAGGCATAAGGCTCATCTCTTCTTGAGTTGCTCCGTGGGCCCAGCTTCCTGGGGCTTCATGCTTAAGCAATCCCTTCTCTTACATGGCAGGATCAAACATGGCAGTTCCCTTTTTCCTCTGTCTATCCATGTGAGTCTATCTCTCCCTTAATATCAGACCCAGCAAGAGGGCAAATACTCCACATGAATCACGCCCCACTGATGTAATCCAGTCAAGTGGGTCTCACAGCCAAAGGAATGGATTAGTTTAAAACATAATATTTCTCTTTTTGAGATTCATAAAATAATTTCAAACTGCCACATGGCCTTAAGAACTAGGATAGAAAGTGTAAACAAGTACTCACCCAGAAGGGAAAGGTCCCTACTCATAGTGGAGAACTCAACTAGCAGATTTGAGAACAACCCTTGAAATTGAAACAGAACAAAACCAAACAAACAAAAAAACCTTTTCATAGGCTCCAGTGTGCTGGTGAGTGTAAAAATGCTAGGAGGTGAGAGGGCACTAGGATAACTAAAGCTCTACGCTCTCAGAAATAATCAACAAAACCTGTTCCAGAAAGACAGACCCTTACACTGCGGAAGACTACGGGGACTAGAATCCAGATTGAGCAGGACAGGATCTCTGGAGAAAAAGGAAAGGAAATGTGAGTGGTGGGGAGTTGGGTATGGGGAGAACTGGAGGAGCAGATCGCAGAAAGTACTGTTGAGGAAGCTACACGGAAAAGCCATGTTTCTCTTTTTAAAATACTTTTGTCAAAGGAGGACATTAAGAGCCATAAAGATTGGAAGTTATTCTAGCCCATCACCACCCTAAATGATGAAATAACCTCCCAACAGTACAAGAAAAGCCATCTCATTTAAACATAAGCAACAGAAAAAATTGTAGTCAAATCATATCCAAAAAATATTTTAGAATCAAAAGAGAATAATGATCTGAATAATACACTAACAAACAACAAAGGACCTACAGAATTATGGCCATGGGAAATAGCACTATATGGCATAATATAACTGGAACATAATTGTTTAAAATGAACTGAAATAAATTAAGAAAGTGATAGAAACTATAAAAGAACAGCATAAATCACAGATGGAAAAACTTGGAAATTATATGACCAGACAACAGGAGGACATTTTAAAAAGAGTCCTTACAGAGCTCAGGAAAGAACAAGAAAAAAAATTGAGAAATGAAACTTAATTTGAAAGAACACAAAAAAGAGACATCACAGAAAAAAAGCAAGAGAAATTAAATAATAGCAAGGAGAAAAATGAAAAATTTAACAGAAATAAAGTGATAAAAAGACTCAGGAGAAAGTATTGCCTATATAAGACAGGAAAAGAAGACCCAACAGATTTATAATAGCAATCCCTAAAGAAAAGGAACAAAACAAATATTATGAGCTACAATTCAAGGAAACATGTTTGAAATAAAATAAAATTTCAAACTCCATATTCAAAGAACTCAACAATTGCCCCGGGAATTTGATCCAGAATGATCAACACAGAGGCATATTCCAATAAAGCTATTGGACTTTTTTAAAAAAAGAAAAAATTATTTGAACCTTAAGGCAAAAGTATCAGCTACTTGTAACTAGAATGATGACATAATTTATTGTCCAAGTCCAGAGACTTTGAGAATTCAGAAGGCAATGAAATAACTAAAATATTATGTATTTTTAAAATAATTTATTCAGGTGATACTCACAGAATATAAAATTGGCCATTTTTAAATATACAATTATGTGGCAGCTAGCATATTCACAGTGTTGTGCAACCATCACTCCTGTCTAGTTCCAAGACATTTTCATCACCCCAAAAGAAAACCCATATCCATTAAGCAGTCATTCATTATTCCCTTTTCCTCCAACCTCTGGCAACCACCAGTCTGCTCTCCGTCTCTGTGGATGTACCTATTCTGGATATTTCTTATAAATAGACCAGTACCTTTGTATTGTGTATTGTGTTTGGTCTGTAAATCCACTTTACTGTACATCAAAAAGGTGGGATGGGGGAGCAGATGTAGCTCAGTGGTTGAGCACTAACTCCCATGTATGAGGTCTCAGATTTAATCCCTGGTACCTCCTTTAAAAAAAAAAAAAAAAATAAATAAATAAGTTAATTTTTAAAAGGTGGGGGGATAGAGGTGTATAGGAATAGTGCATGTGTGTGCTATTGAAGTTAAGTTGGTATCAAATCAAACTTAGCAGGAAGGGCATGTGGTTCAAGCAGTTGGGTGCCTGCCTACCACATGGGAGATACCGGGTTTGGTTCCCAGTGCCTCCTAAAGAAGAGGAGCAAGACAGCGAGCTGATGCAATGGGCTGGCACGGTAAGCTGATGCAACAAGATGACACAACAAGGAGACATAACAAGGAGACACAGGAGAATACAACAAGTAGGGAATGGATGTGGCTTAAGTGATTGGGTGCCTCCCTCCCACATGGGAGGTCCCGGGTTAGGTTAGGTTCCTGGTGCCTCCTAAAAAAAAAGATGAACAGACACAGAGAGCAGACAGCAAGTGCAAACAATGGGGGGCGGGGAGGAATAAGTAAATAAATAAATAGATAAATAAATAAATAAATAAATCTTTTTTAAAAAATCAAACTTAGGATTTAAATTTAATAACCACAAGAAAATATATACAGAAAGAAATGAGAAAGGCCTCAAAATTGTTTAATGCAAAAAATCAAATAAATATTAAAATAGGCATTAACACCAAGAATAAGGGTCGAAAAAGGTATAAAACTTACAAAGACCAAATAGCAAAATGCTAGAAGAAAGTCCTGAATTATCAGTAACTTCAAATGTAAATGGATTAATTTCTTTAGTCAAGAGGCAGAGACTGGCAGAATGGATTAAAACACATGACAAAACTATATGCTGCTTACATGAGACTCACCTTAAATTCAAAGATATAAGTAGTTTGAAAGTGAAAAGATGGAAAATATACCATGCAAATAGTAACCAAAGGAGAGGTGGGGTAGTGATACAAATATCAGCTAAAATAGGCTTTAAGTTAAATACTGTTATGAGGGACACTCTATACTGATAAAGGGGTAAAATCAACAAGAAGAAATAAAGATTATAAATATATATACACCTAACAGCTGAGCCCCAAAATATATGAAGAAAATATTAACAGATTTGAAGGGAGAAATAAATGGCTCTATAGCAATAGCAGGAGACCACAGTACACCATTTTCAATAATGGATAGAACATCTAAACAAGAAGATGTTAAGGAAATAGAAGCCTGGAACAATACTATAAACCAACTAAACCTAAGAGACATATATGGAACATTTCACCAAACAGGAGCAAAATAAACATTCTTCTATAGTGCAAGTTGATCATTCTACAGGCAGAATAGACCATATGTTAGGCTACAAAACAAGTCTCAATAAATTCAAAGTTATTGAAATCATACAATGTATCTTCTCTGGCCATAGTGGAATGAAGCAAGAAATCAATAATGGAGGGAGAATATCCATTATGAATATAGAAGCAAAAATACTCAACAAAACACTAGCAAACCAGATCCAACAGCAGAGTAAAAGAATTATAAACCATGACCAAGTAGGATTTATCCCAGGGATACAAGTGTGGTTAAACCTAAGAAAATCAATTAATATAATACACCGAATTAACAGAATGAAAGGGGGAAAAGGATCATCTTATTAATGCAGAAAAGGCATTTGACAAAAATCCAGCATCCCTCCTTGATAAAAAAGAAAAAACACTTAGAAAACTAGGAATAGAAGGAAACTTTCTCCACATGAAAAAGGGAGTATGTGAAAAACCCACCAATAACATCATATTCAATGGTGAAAGATTGAAAGGTTTCTCTCTAAAATCAGGAATAAGACAAAGATGCCCACTATCATTACTGTTCTTCAACATTGTACTCTAAGTTCTAGCCAGAGCAATTAGCAAGAAAAAGAAATAAAGGTATCCAAACCAGAAAGAAAGAAGTAACACTTTCCCTATTTGCAGATGGCATTATCCTATGTGTAGAAAATCCTGAAAAATTGACAACAAAGCTACTGGATCTGAAAAACAAATTCAGCAAAGTGGCAGAGTTAAAACCAAAGTGTTTCTATATACTAAGTAATGATCATTCTGAAGAGGAAATCAAGAAAAAAAATCTACTTATAATAGCAACTAAAAGAATCAAATACCAGAAATAAATTTAACCATAGATGTAAAGGATTTGTACACAGAAAAATATAAAGCATTGTTAAGAGAAATTAAAGAAGACCTAAATAAATGGAATGGCACTCTGTGTTTATGGATTGGAAGGCTAAATATTGTTACCCAATTCTACCCAAAGCAATTTACAGATTCAACACAATCCCAATCAAACTTCCAACAACTTTTTTGCAGATACGGAAAAGCCAATCATCAAATTTTTTGGATGGGTAAAGGGCTCCAAATAGCCAAAACCATCTTGAAAAAGAAAAAATTGAAGACTCACAATTCCAGATTTTAAAACTTATTGCAAAGCTATAGAAAACAAATCTTGCATAAGGACAGACAGAGAAACCAATGGAAATGAATTGATAGTTCAGACATAAACCCTCACATCTAGCCAACTGTTGTTCAAAAAGGGCACCAAGTCCACTCGATTGGGAAAGAATAGTCTTTTCAACAAATGATGCTAGAAAAACTGAATATCCATATGCAAAAAAAAACGAAGGTGAATTCCTACCTTATACCATATACAAAAAAAAATTTTTAATGGATCAAAGACCTAAATAGAAGAACCCAAATTATAAAACTGCTACAAGAAAACATAGGGAAGCATTGTCAGGACGTTGTGCTAGGCAATGATTTCTTAGATTTTATACCAAAGCACAAACCACGACAAAAAACATAGATAAATGAAACTGCATCAAAGGACTTCATGATGAAAGTAAAAAGACAACCTACAAAATGGGAGAAATTTTGGGGAACATATCTGATAAGGGTTTAATAACCAGAATATATAAAGAAATCCTACAACTCAACAACAAAAAGGCAAACAACCCAAGTGAAAAATGGGCAAAAGACTTTAATGGGCATCTCGCCAAAGAAGATATTCAAATGGTCAAAAAGCACATGAAAAGACGCCCAATGTCATTAACCATTAAGGAAATGCACATCAAAATCACAATGAAATACCATTTCACACCCACTAGAATGGCTACTATAAAAAAAAAAAAAAAACAGGTGTTGGAGAGAATGTAGAGAAATAGGGACCCTTGTTCATTGTTGATGGGAATGTGCAGTGGTACAGCTGCTGTGGAAGACAGTTTGGCAGTTCCTCAGAAAGTTAAGTACAGAATTACCATATGACCTGGCAATCCCACTTGTAGGTATATATTCCAAAAAGAAGTGAAAGCAGAACTCTAACAGATATTTGCACATTGATGTTCATGGTGGCATTATTCACAATTGCCAAAAGATGGAAGCAGCCCACTGTCCATCAACAGATGAATGGATGAACAAAATGTGGTATTATACACACATACACACACACACATACAATAATATACTATTTAGTACTAAAAAAGAATAAAATACTGATATATTCGACACATGGATGAACCTTGAAGATATTGTGTTGATTGAAATAAGCCAGAGACAAAGGAAAAATATTGTAAGATCTCACTGATATGAAATAATTAGCATATTCAAATTCATAGTCAGGAGCGAGAGTAGGGGCAGGGAATGGGGAGTTCATGCTTAATTGGTACCGAGTTTCTATTTGGGGTGATGGAAACATTTTGGTAATGGATGATGATTATGGTAGCACAACATTTGTGAACACCACTGAAGTATTTATTTAAATGTGGTTATAAAGGGGAAATTTTAGGTTGTATGTATATTACTAGAATGAAAAAAATCATAGGACTCTATAACACTGTGAACCCTAATGTAAACTATGGAGTATACAATTAATAATACAATTACAAGAATATTCTTTCATCCTGTGTAACCAAGTTACCACACTAATGCAGGGTGTTAACAATGGGGTGGAGAGGGAGTATATCATAACTCTGTGTATGTTCCACATGATTTCTCTGAGAACCTAGTTTTCTAATATAAAAAAAATTTTATATTAAAAAATAAAATAATTTTTTAAAAATCCATTTGTTGCAATTTGATGTAATTATGAATTCCAAAAATATAATTGAATCGTGCTTATAAACTGATCTGTTAATCTGGGCATGATTAGGTTAGGATTAGGGTGTTGAGCCCCACCCCTTGGTGGGTGGGGAATCGAATATAAAAGGCAAGGCAAAGGAAAGTTGAAGCGGTCTTTTGAGAAGCAGTTTTGATCTTGGGAAGAAGGCCCCAGGAGAAAAGAAGCAAGCTGTTTGCCTAATTGTCTACAGCTGACCTTGTGGAGGAAACAGGAGCTAAGCCCAGAGAGAAATGCAGCCACGGGAAGAGAGGAACCCCAGAAGCCTGAACCCTGGTAAACACCAGCAGCTGTCTTGCTCTAACACATGGCAATGGACTGTGGTGAGAGAAGGAACTTAACGCTTTATGGCTTGGTATCTGTGGACTTCTATCCCAAATAAATACCCTTTATAAAGACCAACACATTTTTGGTATTTCACATTAGCACCGCATTGGCTGACTGATACACCAGTGAAAGTATTTTAAGGAGAGGAGAAATAAAGTCAGATTTGTTATTAAAGTACTCTTTGGCCAAAGGGCAAAATATATCTAAACAAAGCAAAACTGCAAACTTTCTTGACAATGATGATAATAAAACATAGCACATCAATCTATGGGATATAGCTAAAGCAAAGATTTATACCTATATAAAGAAAAAGAAAAAGAAAAAATATTAAATATCCAACTGAAAAAGATAGAAAATGAATAGCAAAGTGAGGTACGGGGGCCAGAGATTGAACCTGGGATCTTGTATGTGGGAAGCCAATACTCAACCACTGAGCCACATGGGCTCTCCTGAGTTGGTTCTCTCATCTGTTTGCTTTTTGTTTGTTTTTAGGAGGCACAGGGACCAAACCCAGGACCTCTCATGTGGGAATCAGGCACTCAACTGAGCCACATCTGCTCCCCCTAAATTATTGCTCCCCCTAAATAATTTTTAAAGTACAAATAGACAAGAAGTGACAAGAGGAAAGGAGCCATGCAAGCAAAAGAATTTTTTTAAATGCATAAAAGACTGTTTTGTACAATTATGCAAATAAATTTGAAAACCTAGGTGAAATGAATAAATTTCAGGAAAACTAATTTATAAAAATGAGCTATATATTCCCCTCTCAATTGGAAGCAGAGTTGGGCATCACCACCCCCAAATCCTCAAGACAGAGGAACGAACAAACATAAGGGGGAATGAAACTGTGGACTAAAGTCGACCTATTACTATTCTAGTAATGAAAGAGCTTGTGATATTGATATAAAGACAGTGATCACCAGAGATTCTGAGGGGAATGAGAGGGAAGAATAGGTGTAACATGAGGCATTTTGGGGACACTGGGTTTCTTCTGCATGATATTACAATGATGAATACCAGCCATTATACATTTTGTCAAAAACTATAAAATTGTGCAGTGCAAAGTGTAAACTATAGTGTAAAATATAGACCATGGTTAGTAGCAGTGCTTCAATATGTGCTCAACAATTGGAAGAAATGTACCACACTAATGAAAGATGTTGTTAATGGGGGAAAGTGTTGTAGGGGGAGTTGTGGGGTATATGGAAATCCCCTATATTTTTTATGTAACATTTATATAATACAAAGCTCCTTTAAAATAAAAAATAAAAATTATTTTTAAAATGAGCTATATACTGATGAAAGTATAAACAGATTGATGTATTAAATAAAATATATCATCAAATATAATCCAAGAACACATTCAACAATGGCAATGTAATCATAATAAAATCATTCTCCTCTCCTTGGTTGATTCCAAAAATGCAGGAATGTTTCAATATTAGGTAATCCATTAATATAATACATTATCTTAACAGGACTAAGGAGAAAACTCATGTATAATATTCATAGATCTCAGAATAGCAGGGTGACAAAATTCAACAACCATTCATGTTAGGCTCAATAAAGTAGAAATTAATAAAGACAGGCACAAGACAAGTATGTTTACTATCCACTCTATTTAGTGTTGTTTGGGAAACATTAGATAATGTGGGTAGACAAGAGAAAGCAACTAGAGGCATAAGAAATGAAAGAAAGAAGTAAAACTATATTCACAGATTATAAGATTATATACCCAGAAAATCCAAAATGAACAGTGTAAAAAGAGAATTGAGCAATATAGCAGAATATGAAATTAACATACAAAAACCAGCCACTTTTATTTAGACAAACAATAATGAGATACATAATATAGTAGTTTTACAATAGTAAAGTAATATGCATTTACAACAACTAAATAATAATAATTAGAATGATAATTAAATATCCTAGGCATAACCTTTACAAGCAATGTACAAAACCGCTGTGAAGAAAACTGCAGTGCTCGCTTCGGCAGCACATATACTAAAATTGGAACGATACAGAGAAGATTAGCATGGCCCCTGCGCAAGGATGACACGCAAATTCGTGAAGCGTTCCATATTTTTATGATGAATAAAATCTCCTTGCTTGTAAAAAAAAAAAAAAAAAAAAAGAAAACTGCAAAAATCTCCTGAAAAACAACAGCAACAAAAGTACTCTTGAACCAAAGGAAAGACATACTATGTTTTTGGATAGGAAGACTCAACATCATAAAGATATAAATTATCCTCAATTTACAAATGTAATATGATACCAGTAAAAATACCATCAGTCTCCCTACCCTCGGGGTTCAACATGTAAATTATAACATTTATTCAGAAGACTGAACAAGCATGAATATCCAGGAAAACCCTGAAAGAGAAAAGCAGTATTGCTGGTGTGTGCCAATTCTACACCAGATATTTTAGAGGTGTTGTTAGCAAGTATGTGGAGTAGGTAATAAAAAGCAATGATCTATGCTTCCATCTTAAGAAGGCAGAAAAGAGAGAACAAATTAACCCTAAGTAAGTAAGAAAATGGCAATCAGAATAAGAGTAGAAATGAAATGTAATAGAAAGTAGACAAACAATATAGAAAATCAACAAAGTCAAAACCTGGTTCTTCAAAAAGATTAATAAAATAGTAAGATTGATTAAGAGCAAAAAGAGTGAAAATCCCAAATACTAAACTAAGAATGAAAAGGGGGAATCACTGCATTTCCTACAGGCATTTAAGTAGAAATTTAGACACTACAAAGAACATCTGCCAATGAATGTAACTTAAATGAAACGGAAAGATTCCTCAAAAAGCACAATTTGCCAAAATGGACACAAGAAGGAATTAAAAAATCAAAATAGTCCTATATCTATAAAAGTTAAAGTTGAGATTTTAATTCAAAGCCTTAACACAAAGAAAGCTCTGGGCACTTTGATCTTCAGTATTGAATTCTATAAAACATTTAATGAAGAAATAATACCAATATTAAACAAACTCCAAAAAATAAAGAAGGAGGAAACATTTGCCAGCTTACTTTATATTTCTGCATAACTGTCATACCAAAACCAGAGAGAGAGATTATAGGAAAGGAAGATTACAGACCAATATATTTCATGAAAATCCTTAACAAAATATTAGTTAATTAAATCCAGTAATATGAATAATTAAAAATAAAGGACAATGTATCATGACCAAGTGAAAAGTTGTTTTAATATTTGAAAATCAGTGTTTAGTCTTGAGATCTTCTCAATAGATGCAAAATTCAACACCCACTTAAGATAAATAAAAAACTCCATAACCTCATAACACACTAAGTAAACTATAGTTTTAAAAAAATTTTCTTCAATCAAATAAAGGGCTCTATGAAAAATCTGCAGCCAACAGCATATATAATGAGCAAAGACTGAAAACTTTCCACCTAAGATTAGACAAGACAGAACTATTTTTTCCCTTCACTTTTATTCTACATTGTAATGGAGGTCCTTGACATTGAAATAAGGTAAGAAAAAAAGGCATAAAAATTGGCAAGGAAGAAATAAAACTGTCTTTATTAACAGATGACATGTTTATATATGTAGAAAATCTAAAGGAATCTGCAAAAAAAAAAAAAAAAAAAAAAAAACCTTCTAAAACTATTAAGTAAGTTTAGCATAGTTGTTGGAAACAACATCAATATTTTGAAAATCAATAGAGGAGTAATACCATGGGGCAAAATTATGGGGGCCATCTCTAATTCTACCTATCACACCAATCGAGAAACCAAAATAATTTGAAAAATAGGATAGAAGACTCAAACAGAACCTTCACAAAGGAGGACATACTAATGGCCAATAAGCATGAGAAAATAAACCCAGCATCATTGTTCAAGGAAATGCAAATTAAAACCACAATGATATACCACAGCACAACCATTAGAATGGCTACAATTAAAAACTCTAGGACAGGCTGAAACAGCCCCAAAAAAGATCTTCTAGGGTTTAGGACAGCAGGTGAAGCCTGCACAACACCCAGAGGAGAGAGGGACAAAAGAGGGAAATCACGATGACAGAACCGTGAGTTGGAACCAGCAGTGGCTGCTGCTGCTGGCACCCTCCCCCACACTAAAGACTCTATAGAATTCTCAGGCCCCTGGGCCTGCGACTACTGACAAAGGGGGCTCCAGAGACCTACCACCCCAGGAAAGGGAAGAGAAAGGGACACAGTCTAAGGCTGACTCAGGTTCTGACTCATAAATTTGGGCTGCGGTGCCCCACGGGCCCTTCCAGGACAGGTGGGACCACATGGTGGTTTGCCCTGGGAGCTGGTGAAAGACTGGAGAAATCTGACCCTTGCAATCTCCTCTTCTAGTTTGGACTAATTGATGAGGACTCCACAGGAGAGGGGAGAGAGAGCCTGGGGCTGACTCAGCTTTTGGCTTGCAGGTTTGGTCTGCAGTGTCCCAAGAGCCCTTCCAGGCTGGGCAGGGCTCCACCATTGTTTGCCTTGGAACTTGCAAGGGGCTAAAGATATTCAAACCTCCCAATCTCCTCCTCTACTAACAGGGACTGATTGTTGAGGACTCAGAAGGGAGTGGAAATATTCCCTAGCTGGGAAAAGGGAGGGGGCTGCCAGAGAAGACTGGAGAACTGTCTCAGAAAATTTGAATTACAAGGCTCTTACCCTCCAGACAGGAAGCTCTATCACATTGATCTGGTCTGTGTTACAACAAATACACTCTGACCAGGCCCTGAATTGAGAGCTCCCAAAGAGCACTATCTCCTGGCAGACCAAGGAAGTGCACATAAGAAAATTAAAAATAAGTAGGAGAGGCTTTTCCTGGCCTCTATAGCTTCCCTGCCCAAGGCCCTAGGAAGCGACTCTACAACCAATTGCTGGGTCCAGTGCCCAGTTTTGAGCAACCAGCAGGACAATCCTAACAATCCAGGTCAAGACACGAATCAAAGAGCTGTGGTAACTCACAGCTTCCTGCCACTAAATCCCTATAAAAGAGAAAGATATTGAGCATCTGAGTAAACTACATCCTAACCAGATGCCTAAACACCAGCAAAAAATTACGAGCCATACTAAGAAAATAAAAGACATGGCCCAAGAAAAGGAATACATCAAAGTCCCAGAAGAGATGCAGAATTTGAGAGAACTAATCAGCAAGATGAGCACAAATTTCCAAAATCAAATTAATGAGTTGAAAGACAATATAGTTAAAGAGATAAATGACATCAAGAAGACGTTGAGTGAATGCAAGGAAGAAAAGAAAAGAGCTCATGGGAATGAAAGACACAATAGGTGAGGTCAAAAACACATTTGAGGCATACAACAGCAGATTCGAAATGATAGAAGAAAGAATAAGTGATACCGAAGACAGAGCAGCTAAAATTGAAGAGAGAAAAGAATGGAAAAGATTGAGCAGGGGCTCAGAGAGTTGAATGACAACACAAAACGCAACAACATACGTGTCATGGCAGTTCCAGAAGGGGAAAAGAAAGGGAAAGGGGCAGAAAGAGCATTTGAGGAAATAATAGCTGAAAATTTCCAACTCTCACGAAAGAAATTAACTTACATGTCCAAGAAGCACACCATACCCCAATGAGAATGAATCCAAATAGACCTATACCAAGACACATATTATTCAGAATGTCAAATGTAAAAGATAAAGAGAAAATTCTCAGAGGAGCAAGAGAGAAGCAAACGATCACGTACAAGGGACGTCCAGTAAGACTTTGTGCAGATTTCTCTTCAGAAACCATGGAGGCGAGAAGACAGTGGTGTGATACAATTAGGAAACTGAAAGAGAAAAACTGCCAGCCGAGAATTCTTTATCCAGCAAAACTGTCCTTCAAATATGAAGGTGAGTATAAAATATTCACAAACAAACAGAAACTAAGAGAGTTTGCAAAAAAGAATCCAACTTTGCAGGAAATATTAAAGGAAGCCTTAGAACCTGAAAAATTCTGACATCTCTTTATTAGTCTTGTCAAATAACCAAAATTTTGATTTGCTGATTTATTCCATTTTATGTTTTTAATTTTATTAATATTTGGTATTATCTTTATTATTTATCTTTCTACTTTTGGGGGTTTCATTTACTGTTTTTTTCTAAGTTCCTGGTATGCATTTGTGCATTGCTGATATTTACCCTTTCTTCTGTTATTTTTTAGTTATAAATTTAAGGCTATAAATTTTCCTGTAAGCATGACTTCCGCTGCATCCCCTAAGGTTTTATATGTCATATTTTTTAACATTTTAATTTTAAAATAATTTCCACGTTGCAGAGGAGTTGCAAGAAAAGTACAAAAAACCCTTTTCCTAAAACAGACAATGGAATAATGAAACCCTAGCATGAGAGTTCCTTGGCTCATTCAGCTGATAACTACTGATCCCGTAATCATCAAGAAACAAGGGAAACGGATGTGGCTCAGGAGGTTTGGCGTCCGTCTACCATATGGAGAGACCGGGGTTCGATCCCCGGTACCTCCCGGTAAAAAAAAAAAAAAAAAGAAACAAAAAATTCCAGCTTAACTGGAACAGTAGTGATACGGGGTGGGGTGGGGGGGATCAGGCATAAGTTTTCCTCAACCTGAAATTGACATATATGAGCAAATTATAAATAGATGTTAGATTAATAGATAACAAAGAAACACAGAGACATGAAAAATAAAAATCAGAGCCTAAAAGAAATAATTAAATACAAAATAGTTTCACTTACTTATATTCCAGATTGTAATGAGCATTCAATAAACGTTTGCTTGTTATTAATTGAAATAACACCTGCCACACAATGAACATGAACATAATAAATAATACATATATAAACACTTATCAGGGTGTCTATTTTATTTGTAATCTTCATATATTTAAGAAAATTATTATCATGACACACCAAAAGATATGAATCAAGTATAAGCATAGACTTGTTAGTGTACTGTGTCAAGATTTTCATTCAGATTGTGTGCTTTTTTTGACTCTTGTATAAAATATTTTGTGCATTATTAATAATTAACATCTTATTCCTTGTCAATTTCTTTTAGGGCTTTTTTCTCCTGAATTGTCCAGATTTAACACCTTTGGCTTACCAATTGATATACCTTAATTTGTCATTTAATGATTTTTGTTACTTTCCCACAGAAGTGAGTCCATTTTATTATCATATTTATTGCTATAATTTCTTATTGTGAGTAATTATAATAAAAAGTAAACACCTTATGATACCCTGGAGTTACTATAAAGTAACAACATTTTGGATGGCATTCAATAAGGCTTATTTTCAAAAGTGCCAAAAAAGTATAGTACATCTTTCTTAGGAAGTCCCATGACATAATTCTCAATGACTATCTTATAGTCAGGCTCTCATATGGGTTCTCAAAATTGTACAATGTATATTAAATAATTTGTTTATTCTTCTAACACTGGATAAACCTAAAAAAAAAAATCTTATCCATATACTAATCATAAGCTTTAAAAACAGTATTAGTGATCAGGTAATATAACACTTTTGTGAAATGTGAAATAAGATATTCCACTTAATAACGTGCATCAAAGATAGTCAGATATGGGATGAGCTAATTCAATGTCATTTTAATTAAATGAGACATTATAAATATTTAGATAAGATTGTGTTTTCAATGTCTTTAGTCATTGCTTTATTGGTCACTGCATGGTTGGTTGTTTTGTTCTGGAGTATTGGATTTTGGTGAATTGATATTTAGCAATTGACTTGCTTCTTATTTCAAGCACATAGTATTGAAAACATTCTCCACGCTGTCTCTGTAATATTGTACTTTTATTTTCACTAGGAAGAGTTACTTTTTCTTTTCCAACACATTTCAATTTTGGTAATTTGATTATGACAAACTGACAAGAATTCCCAAGGAATATAGGGATCTTAATTCTTCATGTTAATTTTCACCTTTCTTCTAAATAGAGACAAGCTTTGTGTATCTGCAGAATACTTCATTCTCTAAAAAAGAATGTAAAACTACAAGAGAGCTATTCAGATGTCTTTTAATACAGATTTTTTTAAAAATTAAAGTATAAATTGCTCCTTTTTTGAGGTACCAGGGGCCAGGGATTGAACCCAGGACCTTGTATGTGGGAAGCCAGCCCTCAACCACTGAGCCTCATCAGCTCCCCTGAGTTGTTTTTTTGTTTGTTTGTTTGTTTTGCTTGTTGTTTGTTTTTGTTTTTTCAGGAGGCACCGGGAACTGAACCCGGAGCCTCCCATGTGGGAGGCAGGAGCTCAACCGCTTGAGCTACATCTGCTCCCCTCCTCAATTTTAAAGAGTGATGGAAATCAGTAGAACTTGCCTCTAAAAATGCAGATATGGGAAAGTGGATGTGGCTTAAGCAGTTTGGCACCCATCTACCACATGGGAGGTCCCAGCTTCAGTTCCCAGTGCCTCCTACAGAAGACGAACAAGACAATGAGCTGATGTGATGGGCTCGCACAGCGAGCTGACACAACAAGATGATACAACAAGATGACACAATGAGAGACACAACAAGCAGGGAACAGATGTGGCTCAAGGGATTAGGCACCTCCCTTCCACATAGGACGTCCCAGGTTGGGTTTCTGGTCTCTCCTGAAAAAGAAGATGAGCAAACACAAAGAGTACACAGCTAATAGATACAGAGAGCAGACAGCGAGTGCCAATGAAGGAAGGGGAGAAATAAATAAATGAATTAAATAAATCTTTTTTTAAAATGCAGATATGTGTTATATAGTTACAGATAAAATATTCCAAAGAGGATGATAATATCCATGCTTAGATGGGCTGGACTAAGGGTAGCCTGATAATACCTAGTTATGAGCATGAAACAATGCCAATGAGTAGAAGATCAGAGGCTTGAGTGAGTGGGGTGGTGGGAATTTTACAAATTCCATGGAAAACTCAAGATGGTGGACTCAGGCAGAGGACAGAGTCTCCTAAAATAGTTTAGGATAGGAAAAGGTAGAAGCAGAGTGGAATGAATTGGATTTTTTAAAGTGAGAAGTTATGAATTATGTTATATACAAATGATTTTTCTGAAAGTCTCCTTGAATTTTTTTTTAAACTCAATGTGCTCTTTAAAAAAACAGTTATACAATTGGAAACACTGCCTATCATATTCCCTTGGAAAACCATATTAAAGTTCTATAGTAAATGAAATAAAATTAAGTGCAGTAAAATAAAATAGGATACAATACTTTAATTCTGTTTCCCAAAGTTAGCTGGCCATGGCATCTTTTAAAAATATAAAACCTAATACATTTTGTTAGAACCAGGATTCTAAGGATATATATATTGGGAAACATTGTGATGGGGCATAAGAACAGCGAGTTAACAGAATTTCCTAGAATGAGGGTCAAACATATGAGCTGAGGGAAGTTATCAGTATTACTACAATTTCAGCCAGAAATCAAATGAGATGAACCTGGGATTAAACTAGGGAAGTCCTTTGTTCCTCCTAAGTCCAAAAGGCAGGTAATGACTGGCTAGACCTAAGTCTGGAAGGTGGAAGTGAAATGAATTAGTCTTATGTGCAATTTAATTTGACTAATATTTAGTATTTTAAAACTTATCACTTTATAATAGTTATGTGATCCAAGGACTTTAAACCAATGTGATTAAGGAAATGCAAATCAAAACCACCATGAGGGGAGCAGATGTGGCTCAAGCCATTGAGTGCCCGCCTCCCACATGGGAGATCCTGGGTTTGGTTCCTGGCGCCTCCTCAAAAAACAAACAACAAGCAAACCAAACAAAAAAACCAACTCAGGGAAGCTGATGTGGCTCAGTGGTTGAGGGCCAGCTTCCCACATATGAGGTCCTAGGTTCAATCCCCAGCCCCTGGTACCTCAAGAAAACAAAACAAAACAAAACAAAAACACCACAATGAGATACCATTTCACACCCAGTAGAATGGCTACTTAAAAAAAAAAAAAAAAAACAGCCAGAAAATTACAAGTGTTGGAGAGGATGTGGAGAAATAGGAACACTCTTTCATTGTTGGTTGGAATATAAAATGGTGCAGCTGCTGTGGAAGACAGTTTGGCAGTTCTCCAGAATTTTAAGTATAGAATTACCACATGAACCAGCAATTCCACTTCTAGGTATATAACCCAAAGAATTAAAAGCAGGGACTTGAACAGATATGTGCACTTTATTCACAATTGCCAAAAGATGGAAGCAACCCTAGTGTCCATCAACAGGGGAATGGGTAAACAATATGTTACTTATACATATAATGGAATATTATTCAGACGTAAAAAGAAATGAAGTCTTGGTACATGCAATAACATGGATGAACCTTGCGGACATTATGCTGAATGAAATAAGCCAGACACCAAAGGACAAATATTGCATGATTGCACTGATATAAAATAATTAGAATGAGCAAATTCATGGGGTCAGAAACTAGAATAAAGGTTACCAGGGACTGCGGTGGGGAATGGAGAGTTAATGCTTAATTGGTACAGAATTTCTGTTTGGGGTGACAGAAAAGTTTTGGTAATAGATGGTGGTGATAGTAGCAGAACATTGTGAACATAATTAACAGCACTGAAGTATATATTTGAATGTGGTTAAAAGGGTAAATGTTAGGTTGTATATATGTTTCTAGAATGAAAATCTAAATAAAACAACTATAGGACCATTCAACATAAACTGCAAACCCAAATGTAAACCATTGATTATAATTAATACTACAATAGTACAATTATAAAAATGTTCTTTCACCAATTGTAACTAATGCACCACACAAACACAAGGAGTTAATAACAGGGTGGTAAATAGGAACTCTGTATTTTATGCATGATTTTTCTGTAAACCTACAATTTCTCTAATTTAAGAAGGACAAAATAAAAAAAAAGAGCAAACTAAACCTAAAGGAAGAGGAAGGAAAGAAATAATGAAGATTGGTATAGAAATTAATGAAATAGAGAAAATCAACAAAACTGTAATTTGGTTCTTTGAAAATGTTGACAAAATTGACAAACCTTTAGCTAGACTCACCAAGGGGAAAAAATATAAAAGATTCAAGTTACTAAAACCAAGAATGAATGCAGGAGCATCACTACCAACCTTATAGAAATAAAAAAGATTATAAGAGAAAAGATAATTTTGATGAAATGAACACATTCCTAGAAAGACAGAAACTATAAAAACTGACCCAAAAAGAAATGGAAAATCTGAATGAGCTTATAACAATTAAAGAGATGGAATACTAATATTAAAATTTCCCACCAAGAAAAGCCCAGGATGGATGACTTCTTGGGTGAATTCTACCACATGTTTAAAGAAGTAGGTGGACGGGGTCCTGCCCGGGGGTCTGTGCTGTGGACGCGTGGAATGAGAAGCTTGGGACATCTATCTGTGCGGATCAACGGCGTGGACGGAACGGTAGAGATTCGTGAGTTTTAAGCCTGCTGGTGGTGGTTGGCACGGACGGCTGAGCCCCGCGGTTAGGGAGAAAAAAAATAAAACAGCCAGTTGGAGCCGCGAGCGGGGCAAAAAAGTTTTATTTTCTGGGGATCTGGCTGCCTGGAGCCCCTTGGACCTTGGGTGAACAGAACAGCCTGAGCGAATCGGCACCCGGTGGACGGGAGGGGTGATTCTGTTAGGGGGAGGGAGTTGATTTGCCTACCTGCCCAGGGATAAGCCCCGGGTAGCCACGGAGCCAGGAAGAGGGGACACTCTCCAAAAGAGGGAGGATTCTGTTGGAGGACAGGGAAGGGAATTTTTTATTTTTATTTTTTGCCATCGATCTACCTGCCTGGACTGCCCCATAGCTTTGGGGAGTAGATAAGCCGACCTGAAGCAGCATCAGGCTGAGAGGAGAGGCAAATCTGCAGTCAAACTGATTTACATAGCAACCCGGTGACGCTGGTGCTCGGCTCCAGAAGGGGTGGAGCTGGCTGTCTTTAGCACTCTGTACTGACTAACATCAGAGCTACAGCTACCCTGGGGAGTCCAGGAAGTGGGACGTGCTTGATTAATTTCCACGAGCCCAGCTAGGGTCCCTTCCGTAAGGGGGTTGGTCTAGAGGAGGAATTATTTTGGGTCCTGTATTTCACCAAAAAAAAAAAAAAAAGTGAGAAGGTCACTTCAATAAATGAAAAATAAATTCTTTTTAATTTAGTTTAATAGCCAAAAGCTGTTTCAGGACCTGCATATAGAACCCTGCAGGGAAATTGATTGATAAACACAAGCAGGCAGAGAGGATCCACGTGGACCCTAGGGGAATCATTGACCCTCCTTAGCTCTGTTTGACTGCTTGCCTGTGTGGATCTTTGGTTTTTCTCTGTTTATTTCTGGTCTCTTACTTTTCTTTCCTCTTTCCTCCCCCTTTTCTTTTTTCTTCCATTTTTTTAAATTAGGTGCTGCTAGCTTGTCGTTTCTTTGCTGTGCTTCTTCTTCAGTAATTTCCCACTCGCTGTCTATATTGATTTTGTATTCCAAACTATTGCTTATCCTTCCTTCATCTTTCTGCCTTCTGCTTTCTGTTGTGGCTCTTAGATACAACATTTTTTCATAGGCCCACAACTTAAGGGTGTCAATTTCTATTCCATCTATTTTGTTTTCTTCTTTTTTTTTTTTATTAGTATTAACTTTTTCCTTTCAGCCCTTTCTTTACTATTTCTCTCCCTCCTCATAATTCTAGCCTTCTAAAGCACTATATATTTATCCCTCCATTTGTTTTCCCAGTCCATTGTAGGAAGTCCACTATTTTTCCTATTACTCTACACTGCCTACACAAGTTAAATATTCATCTCATTAAGTCTCATTTGGCCCCTCTTCTAACTTTTATCAATATTACTATTATCCTTCTGCCTTCCTTATATCTTTTGATTCCTCTGGCCCTAATCTTTTGCCTTCAAAGGAACTTAGAAAGAAGCAAGGAAATAAAATAAGAAGAAAAAGTGCCAAAGAGAAAACTTAACTCACACGCAGAACCACCAGCTAAATAAAACTCTAGAGCATAGAGAAAAGCTAAACAACTGAACAAACCCATCAAGATAATATGATGACCAGAGGGCAACAAAAAAATACAAATGACTCTGAGAAACAGGAAAACATGGACCAATCCAATGAACAAAATAAAAACCAGGAAGCGATGCAGAACATCGAACAACTAATCAAAGCTATCCAAACAAATATCATGGACCAACTTAAAGAAGTGAAGGAAGAGATTAAGGATATAAAGAAGACACTGGGAGAACATACTGAAGAAATTGCAAACATGCCTAAAAAGGTAATGGATATGATGGTGAACAATGGCACAATCCAAGAAATAAATAAGACGCTGGATTCACATAACAGCAGATTTGAACAGGCAGAGGAAAGAATTAGTGATATGGAAGACAATACAGCTGAAATCAAACAGATAGTAGAACAGATAGACAAAAAGATAGAAAAAATACGGCATGGACTCAGGGAATTAACCGATAACACAAAACGCACAAACATACGCATTATGGGGATCCCAGAAGGAGAAGAGAAGGGAAAGGGAACAGAAGGAGTGTTGAAGGAAATAATGGCTGAAAACTTCCCAAACCTATTGAGAGAGATGGATGTGCAGATCCAGGAAGCACAGCACACCCCAAATAGTATAAATTCCAACAGGCCAACTCCAAGACATATACTTGTCAAAATGTCCAATGCTCAAGACAAAGAGAAAATACTCAAGGCAGCAAGAGAAAAGAGAACCATCACATACAAGGGAAGCACAATAAGATTAAATGCTGATTTCTCAGCTGAAACCATGGAGGCCAGAAGACAGTGGTATGATATAGTCAAAATACTAAAAGAAAAAAACTTCCAGCCACGAATTCTCTATCCAGCAAAACTGGCATTCAAAAATGATGGAGAGTTCAAAATATTCACAGATAAACAGAAATTAAGAGAGTATGTCAATAAGAAGCCAACACTTCAAGGAATCTCTACAAGTTGAAAGGAAAAAACAAGGGAGAGAGAGTTGGAGGAGAGTTTAAAAACATCTGAAAAGACAAAAAGAGAAACAAAACAACATATGACATACATTAACCCAAAGAAAAAATGGCTAAAGTAAGAAATTCGTTATGAGTAATAACACTGAATGTTAATGGATTAAATTCACCAATCAAAAGACACAGATTGGCAGAATGGATAAGAAAATATGGTCCATCTATATGCTGTCCCACCTTGGACCCAGGGATTCAAGGAGGCTGAAAGTGAATAGCTGGAAAACCATTTTCCAAGCTAACAATAGCCAAAAAAGGGCAGGAGTAGCTATTCTAATATCAGACAAAATAGACTTTAAATGCAAAACTATTGTAAGAGTCAAAGATGGACACTACATATTAGTAAAAGGAGTAATCTCTCAAGAAGAGAGAACAATCATCAACATTTACGCACCTAATCAGGGTGCCTCAAAATACATGCGGCAAACTCTGGAAAAACTAAGAGGAGAAATAAATGCCTCTACAATTATAGCAGGGGACTTCAACACACCACTATCATCATTAGACAGAACATCTAGATGGAGAATCAATAAAGAAACAAAGGCACTCAACAATACATTAGAAGACCTGGACTTAATAGACATATACAGAACACTACACCCAAATACAGCGGGATTTACATTCTTCTCGAGTGCACATGGAACATACTCCAAAATAGACCACATCCTAGGCCACAGAACAACTCTCAATGAATTGAGAAAGATTGAGATTATACAAAGTAATTTCTCTGACCACAATGGAATGAAATTGGAAATCAATAAGGGCCAGAGAAACAGGTTAGGCACAAGGATATGGAAGTTAAACAACACACTCTTAGACAAACAGTGGGTCAAAGAGGAAATCTCAAAAGAAATCAGTAACTGCCCTGAAACTAATGAAAACGACAACACAACATATCAAAACCTATGGGATGCAACGAAAGCAGTCCTGAGAGGGAAGTTCATAGCCATAAATTCATATATTAAAAAAGAAGAAAGAGCTAAAATTGAAGACCTAACTGCACACTTGGAGGAATTGGAAAAACAACAACAAACTAAACCTAAAGGAAGTAGAAAGAAAGAAATAACAAAGATTAGAGCAGAACTAAATGAAATAGAGAATAAGAAAGCACTGGAAACAATAAATAAAACCAAAAGCTGGTTCTTCGAGAATATCAATAAAATTGACAAACCCTTAGCCAGACTAACAAAGAAAAAGAGAGAAGAGATGCAAATACATAAAATAAGGAATGAGCAAGGGGATATCACTACTGACCCCACAGAAATAAAGAGTATCATAAGAGGATAATTTGAAAAATTATATGCCAACAAGAATGATAATTTAGAGGAAATGGACAAGTTTCTAGAAACCCACAAACAGCCTACATTGATGAAAGAAGAAATAGATGAACTCAACAGTCCAATTACAAGTAGAGATAGACTCAGTCATCAAAAACCTCCCAACTAGGAAGAGCCCAGGACCAGATGGTTCACAGCTGAATTCTACCAAACATTCCGGAAAGAGCTAACACCAATTCTACTTAAGCTCTTCCAAAAAATAGAAGTAGAAGGAATATTGCCTAACTCATTCTATGATGCCAACATTACCCTAATACCAAAACCAAATAAAGATACCACAAGAAAGGAAAATTACAGACCAATTTCTCTAATGAACCTAGATGCTAAAATCCTCAACAAAATTCTTGCTAATCGCATTCAACGACATATCAAAAGGATTATACACCATAACCAAGTGGGTTTCATCCCAAGTATGCAAGGATGGTTCAATATAAGAAAATCAATCAATGTAATACACAACATAAACAGATTGAAAGAAAAAAGCACATGTCATCTCTATAGATGCAGAAAAAGCATTTGAGAAAATACAGCACTCTTTCCTCTTAAAAACACTACAAAAGATAAGAATAGATGGAAAATTTCTGAATATGATAAAGGGTATATATGAAAAACCCAAAGCTAACATCATTTTCAATGGTGAAATCCTAAAAGCCTTCCCTCTGAGATCGGGAACTAGACAAGGGTGCCCACTATCTCCACTCCTATTTAACATTGTCTTAGAAGTACTTGCGTGAGCACTGAGACAAGAAAAGGACATAAAAGGCATCCAGATTGGAAAAGAAGAAGTAAAAATTTCATTATTTGCAGATGACATGATCCTATACATAGAAAGCCCTGAGAAATCTAAAAGGCTTCTAGAACTTATAAAGGAGTTCAGTAACGTTACAGGCTGTAAGATCAATGCTCAAAAATCAGTAGCATTTCTATACACCAATAACAAGCAAACTGAGGAGGAAATCAGGAAAAAAATACCATTTACAATAGTAACTAAAAGAATCAAATACCTAGGAATAAATTTAACTAAAGATGTAAAGGACTTATTTACAGAAAACTACACAACACTGATAAAGGAAATCAAAGAAGACTTAAATAAATGGAAAAATATTCCCTGTTCATGGATAGGAAGACTAAACATCATCAAGATGTCTATCCTACCCAAACTAATCTACAGATTTAATGCAATCCCAATAAAAGTCAACACTGTGTTTTTTAAGGAACTGGAAAAACTAGCCACAAAATATATTTGGAGAGGCAAGAGGCCCCGAATTGCCAAAGACATATTGAAAAAGAAGAATGAGTTGGAGGTATCACACTACCTGACTTTAAAACATACTACAAAGCTACAGTGACCAAAACTGCGTGGTATTGGCACAAGGATAGACCTACTGACCAATGGAACAGAATTGAGAGTTCTGATATAGATCCTCGCATATACAGTTATCTGATATTTGACAAGGCCATGAAGCCTACTCAGTTGGGAGAGAATGGCCTCTTTAACAAGTGGTGCTTGGAGAACTGGATATCCATATCCAAAAGAATAAGAGAAGAATACCATCTCACACTTTATACAAAAATCAACTCAAGATGGATCAAAGATCGAAATATAAAAGCCAAAACCATAAAGACCTTGGAAGATAATGTAGGGAAGCATCTACAGGATCTTGTAATAGGAAATGGTTTAATGAACTTCACAGCCAAAGCACGAGCAGCAAGAGAAAAAATAGATAAATGGGATCTCATCAAAATTAAAAACTTCTGCACCTCAAAGGATGTTATTAAGAAAATAAAAAGGCAGCCTACCCAATGGGAGAAAATATTTGGCAACCATATATCTGATAGGAGCCTAATATCCTGCATATATAAAGAAATCCTACACCTTGAAAACAAAAAGACAAACAACCCATTTAAAAAATGGGCAAGTGACCTGAAAAGGCACTTCTCCAAAGAAGAAATACAAATGGCTAAAAAGCACATGAAAAAATGCTCAACATTGCTTGCTATCAGGGAAATGCAAATCAAAACTACAATAAGATACCATCTTACACCCATCAGAATGGCAGCTATTAAAAAAACAGCAGACACTAAATGTTGGAGAGGATGTGGAGGAATAGGGACTCTCATCCACTGCTGGTGGTACTGTGGTATGGTCCAGCCACTGTGGAGGACAGTTTGGCGCTCCCTCAGAGAACTAACAATAGATCTTCCATATGATCCAGCAATTCCACTGCTGAGTATATACCCAGAAGAACTGAAAGCAAAGACACAAACAGATATATGCACACCAATGTTCATAGCGGCATTGTTCACCATTGCCAAAAGTTGGAATCAGCCCCGGTGCCCATCAACAGACGAATGGATAAGCAAAATGTGGTACATACATACAATGGAATATTACTCACCTGTAAGAAGGAATAAAGTACTAACAGATGGAATAACGTGGATGAATCTTGAAGACCTTATGTTGAGTGAAGCAAGCCAGGCACTGAAGGATGAACAGTATATGACCTCACTGATTTGAACTGAGGAAAGTGAGCAGTCTCTGAGAACCGTTGTCTGAAAGATAGGTTAACAAGGGAGAGAAAGAGAAGAGCAGGCTTTGAGCCATCACCCATATGGACATAATCTATGGTAAAGGGATAGAGTATAGTTGCATACTGAAGGATAGGACAGATGTGATATTACTGGGTTTGGTGGTGCAGCGTTGACCGGTGGGTAGATTAGGAAGGGCAGGTTCAAATACCCAGGGCATGTAACTATGAATCTTGACTTCCAGGAGTCAAGACAGGGGAGTGTCATATGCCCCAGCGGGGTGGGGAGGAAGGAACAGTTAAGATCTAATGGGGTATTTAGTGGTCATGGGAAAGGTTTTTCATTACCTTACAGTAATGGACACAGGGCATGGTAAATATCATCAAAACTTATTAAACTGTATCATCTAAATTGTACTGTAAATCATTGACAATGTTTAGTTGCTATATTTTGCTATCTGTATAACAGTTATAACAATGCTAACATCCAAAAAAGGGGGGGGGGTTAAAATGGGGTGGGGAAGGGGGGTTTGGTATCTGGGAGTCTCTGGTATTCCGTGTGTGACTTTGCTATGACCTCAAACTTCTTTGAAAATTAAATGAAAATTTGGGAGACACTGGGGATTGAGAGGGGGAAGGTGTCACAGCACACCAGACATCCGATAACACAGTGATAAAAGGAAAAAAAGAATATATATATATATATTTTTTTAAAGGCATTTCTTTGGCTGTTTTTTCCATTTTTTTGAATGTCCCAATCCGCTAATTATATTTTGTTTTGTTTTTTTGTTTGATTGTTTCTTTGTTTGTTTGTTTTCCTGAGTTTCCTTATGTTTGTCTCTTGCATGCAAGCTCATCATTGTTGTTTCTTTTTCCTGTTAAGTGTATTTGATTATTATATGGACTACATGTTCATGGAAGATTTAGATCACAGAAGGGTTACAATGGGTACTGTAGGGGATTATTGGTGGGGGATGTCTGGGAGGGGGGATTCATGGGAGTAAGTTCATCTGAATATACATGAAAGATATATTAAATTGTTCAAAAGATCAAAGGATGGGGCATGTTCACAGTGGGTGGACAATCAATAAATGAGGGAATCTGAATTCCTAGCCTGGAGAGCTCTGCCACATTCTCCAAGGGAGCAGCAAAAGTCCTCTGAGTGCAGGGACAGTGTCTGTCAAAAGAGGATGGCCCACTGATGAGTTCTTGTTATTGATGACTACCCTTATGAGTCTTTGCTCCTGTAACTGAAACTTAACCTACTGTTATGGGATGCCTAAGGGTTGCCACCTGAGAGCCTCCTTGTTGCTCAAATGTGGCCTCTCTCTAAGCCAAACTCAGCATATGAATGCATTACCTTCCCCCCAACGTGGGACATGACTCCCGGGGATGAGCCTTCCTGTCAACGAGGGATTAATACCAAGTGCCAACTGGTGACACAACTGGAAAGAGACCTTAAATAAAAGGGGGAAAAGGTAAAGACAAATGAGTTCAAGTAGCTAAGAGACTTCAAAGAGAGTCGGGAGGTCATCCCAGAGGTAACACTTACGCATACCTCAGTAGGAGCTCATAGAACATCAAAGTGCATATCACCCCACACAGAGGGGCTCCTAAGAGCTCTGGAGACACCCAGGTCCTATATAAGGGGGGATAGCCTGAAAGACTAACGCCTTATCAATGGGCTCTATTTTGGAATCTGTGCTCCTGAGAGTGACAGAATTGGACTCAAATAAGTCCTCCCTGCATATGGTTCATCAGTCCCTTCTATTCAAACCTATATGTGATGCTGGAGTTTTTAGGTATACTTCCAGAGACTGGAGCCTCCCGCCTACCTATGTGCCAGGTGTGCATGGAATCTCGGTGGAGCTGCAACTCCTACCCTACAGCTCAATGGTCTCATCCAAGTCACCTGGAGAGGAGACAATGATGGGCAGCGGCCATCCCAGGGAATGGAGAGGGCCTGCATCTGCAGGCAGGATCATTCCACCCACCATATCCATGGGATATAAGCCCCCTCTCACTTGGAGGTGGAGTAGACATCACCATCCCAGTCCCCTCAGGATTGGGGGAAGAACTATGGACTGGAGTGGACTTAATGGTATTCTGTTGTACACATATGGTGATTCTAGCAATGGAAGAAATTATAACAGTGAGGTGGAGCCGGTGGCCACTGGACACTTTCGGGGCAGGGAGGGGATGTGCAGTTGAAATACAGGGGCTTTTTCGGGACTTGGAGGTTGTCCTGGGTGCCGTTGTGGCAATGGATATAGGCCATTTTAAATCAGCACACACTATTCAGAACTGCGTGGGAGAAAGTGTGGTCTACGATGTGAACTGTGGTCTGTGGTTGATGGCAAGGCCCCAGGATGTGTAAGTCCATGGAGGGTGATGGGCCACACTTGTGGGAGATGTTTGTGTGGGATGTGGTGGGAGGTGTGGGAGGTGGGGAACATGGGAATCCCAGTAGGTTCCGTGTAATATTTTAGGTAATCTAAGCACCTCTTAAAAAAAAAAAAGAGAGAGATATATATATAAATAACATTTTTGTAAGCAAATGCACATATATGCATATATATTTATATATCATTTTACAAATATTGGTATGTATTGTGAAAATTTTGATTTTTACCCACAATAAAAAATAAATTAATTAAAAATAATAATAATAAAAAATAAAAAAATAAAAATAAATAAAAATAAAATAAAGAAGTAAAATCCATCTTTCACAATCTCCTCCAAAAATTAGAAGAGGAGGGAACACTACCCAAACAATTAGGCTAATATTACCATGATATAAAAAGAAGACAAAACTGTCATAAGAAAAGTAAACTACCAAACAATATCTCTTATAAATATAGAAGCAAAAATCTCAGCAAATCCAATCCAATAGCATATTAAAAGGATTATACACTATAATCAAGTGAGATTTGTCGCAGGAATGAAGAGTTGGTTCAACATACAAAAATCAATCAAGTTAATATACCATATTAATATAATAAAGGGGGGAAAACTACATGATAATCTCAATAGATTCAGAAAACACATTTGGCAAAATCCAACACCCTTTCATAACAAAAACATTCAGTATCTAGGAATAGAAGGGAGCTTCCTCAATCTGATAAAGGACATTTGTGAAAAATCCACAGTTAACATCACTCTTAGTGGCAAAAGTTTTCTTCCTAATATCAGAAACAAGATGAGAATGTCCACTCTGCTACTTTTATTCAACTTTATTCAGGAGTTTTTAGTCAAGGCAATTAGCCAAGAAAAAGAAATAAAAGTTATCCAGATTTAAAAGGAAGGTGTAAAACAACCTCCCTTTTCAGATGACATAGTCTTGTATATAGAAAATCCTAAGCAAGCTGCTTAAAAAACGAGTTCATTAAGGTTGCAGGATACAAGATCAAAATACAAAAATCAATTGTATTTCTATACACTAGCAATGAACAATTTCAATAATAAATTTTTTTTAATTCCATTTACAAGAACATAACAAAGCATGATATTTAGGAGTAAGTTTAACAAAAGTCAAAACTTGTACTCTGAGAAATAAAAATGGAAAATAAAACTTGTACCTGAATCCTGCAGAACAATGTTAAAAGAAATGAAAGAAGATATAAATAAATGGAAAGACATCCCATGTACATGGATGAGAAAACAATATTTTTAAGATGGCAATACTCAAAAATTGTTCTACAGATTCAGTGCAATCCATATGAAAATTTCAACTGCTTTTTTAAGCACAAATTGACAAGCTATTCCTAAAATTTTATGGAAATGTGAGGGACCCAGAATATATAAAACAACTTTAAATGGTACATTCTACTTTTTATTTGATTTGAAAAATCAGTATGTTTGAAATTATTATGATATCAGAGCAAGACCAATCTGGCTATAATATCTGACACCCACTGATCACTACAGTTAATTCCACTTATCTTCTTGGTTCTGCGGATACTTCCGTCATCCCTTATCATTGAATAGTTGCCTCATTTTAATCCATGATTTTGATCAAACAGAATGACTTTTCCCTTTAGAAAAGAATTAAGGACTCAAGTCAAGAGCATTCAAATACAGTTGTTGCACTATTTCACTGTATTATATGTATGAATACTGGTCACTTATTTTGAAAACTTACCAAAAGTATTTACTGAGATACATAATATATCCCATTAACATTAATATATCGATTCTACTACATTAGTTCAAAGAGTTAATAAAAGGTAACAAATAAGGATTTGCATAATTAATTATCCTACTCATGTTTGTTTCTCTTTACTGTTCCCCAGGTATTTTGTCTTAAACATTTACAAGTACTGATACTGAGAAATAATCCTATCAAAGAAATCCCTTCTGAAATTCAACAACTTAAGTTCCTTAGAATTTTCATCATTTCCTTTAATTTGATTACTTCTCTTCCACCTGGGTAAGGTTGATAATCCTAGATTATAAGCACAGAAAATGAAGAGTTTCTAGTTTGAGATATGATCAATTACCCTTTTGAAAGCTGCTAGCAGCTTTTTAGAAAATATTAATTCGTATTCTGTTCTACTTTGATGATTTGCTTCTTATTGTGGTGTTAAACATACATGCCATTATACATTTTGTCAAACCTATAAAATTGTGTAGTGCAAAGTGTAAACTATAATGTAAATTATAGTCTATGGTTAGTAGCAATGCTTCAAAATGTGTTCATCAATTGTAAGAAATGTACCACACTAATGAAAGATGTTGGTAATGGGGGAAAGTGTGAGAGCAGGAGAAGATGGGGTAGATGGGAATCCCTTATAATTTTGGTGTAACATTTATGTAACCAAAACTTCTTTTAAAATAAATAATAATAATAATAATCCTCCCAGCTACAGAGATGGCAATTAATATAGGGCTAGTGAATATACATCTAGAAAGCCATTATTCTAGGATTAAATGAACACAAATTACATAAAGCAGTTCAGGTGAGAAATTTATACCTATTCCTTGACAGCATTTTGGTATATGAAAAAAGCACTGAACTTGGAATTAGGAAATCTAGACTTTTAACTTCAAAGTTAATGGAAATTATTTGATCCGGGGAAAGTCACTGAACTATTCTTGGCCTCAATTTTCTAATCAATAAACAAGGGGAATCGGCCTGTATATCTAAGATCCAATATCAACATGCATGTTGATATTCTGGATTTCTTCGCAAGAATGGGTTGGTATTTATTTAACTCCTACTGAACATTTTAAATCAAAACCTTAACCAAATGAAAAATGATATACCTCTTCTAATTACAGTTTAACAAATTGAACGTGGGTTAAGGACAACATTTCACAAAAGATTCTTATATTAATCAAGGAAATGCACCAAAATTCTTTTATAAGGCTTTTCATCCAGCATATTTATATTTAACCGTTCAACAAATTGTACATTCACACACTGTAAGGCTATTCTGTCATTTAAAAGAATAAAAACTTAGGAAATAAATTATACCATTTCTATATAAAGACACACATATACACACCACATGTAAACATATGACATAAACAAAAAGAAAAAATAAACACAAGGGAAGAATGTTGCATTATGGGTATTTTGTTTGTTTGACTAATCTGTATTTTCCACAATAACAGATTGTATTTTCCTTCTCCTTCTCATAGAACCAGCCATTTCTCCAGGGGAAACTTTTTTCCTTTTATTGGAGAATGGTATTTAAAAACCAAAATCGAGGGGGCAGATGTGGCTCAAATGGTTGGGCGTCCGTTTCCCATATGGAGGGACCTGGGTTCGATCCCCAGGACCTCCCAGTAAAATAAAGAAAGATATAGAAGGTGCACAGGGGCGCTGTCAGGCTCCACCCCAGGCCCCACCAAACCATGCAGCAAAATGATGACGTAACGGGAGAGAGATGCAGGGGAGAGCCAAGATGAGACGCGCCGAAAAACCAGGAACTGAGGTGGTGCAGGTGGCAGAATGCCTCTCTCCACATTGGAGGTTCCCAGGATTGAATCCCAGTGAAGACAGGAGGAGAAGGATGAGAGGAGAGGGCAGGAAACAGACACAGAGAATTGCTCAATGAATGGACACAAAAACAGCAAAAAAACGGGGGCAGGGAGGGGGGGGTGTTAAAATGGATAAAAAGTAAATAAATAAATCTTAAAAAAAAAAACAAGATCTGGACATTAGGTGTGCTTGTTGCTACTGCAGTGTCAATGCTTTTAGGCCCTCTCAGCCAACAGAGATAAGTAATATTTGTACGTATACTATTCTGCGTATACACATATATCTATAATTGTTTCTGTGTCTCCCTACCAATGTTTATATAATAGGTTAAACTTGAATTCATACTGGATAAGTCTATCATCATAATGACATTTTAACTATAAACTGTCATCTAAACAAAATACAAAAATTTCTAAAGAAACTAAAACTTAATTGGAACTAAAGGATCAACATTTTGTTCATTGTTTAGAGACTGGGCAAATTAGCATGAGTTGTTGGTTATGATTTTTTAAAAGTTTAAGGAGGTTATTTTCCAAAAATATTAGTGTCTGAAATAAAGCACAATGTTTTGATTAAATAACATAGGATAAGTATGCACATCAAGAGGAGATTGACAGCATATTCAAGCTAAGAATGGAAAACATAATGGGATAATTTAGCTTCATGGACCTCCAAGAAGAGTTAGAGCAAGCTCTGGCATAAGTACAAATGTTCATTTGCAGTCTTGTTAAATGAAAACTTACTTAGAGAACACTTACACAGTGGAGAATGAGAGTGTTGAAGTCTTTCTGTTTAAGAATTGATTGCTGTCAGAACTCTAGCTTGCTGAGCAAAGAGCTAACATAGAGTGACAGGGTTTCAGAAGGAGCAACTGGATGAAACTGAGTGAAATGTAGTGAACAAAACAATTATGTACTGTATTTGAGATGGTTCTGGCTCCATGTGAATTCTATTGTTTGGATGGTATCACTGTCACATGCAGTTGCACTGATTCACTTTGAATGTTATACTTTCGTTCTTGTAAGTAATTCAACATGTGCTGATGAAACCTTTGCTGTGTACTTCTAAGGAGACCACAACCTAGGGGAAGTCAGACAATTCAATACAATTCAGTAAAGTAAAATAATGGAGATGGCACACTGTAATATTTGAGAGTTCCACTGTAATATTTGAGAGTTCCATGTAACCCATTTTGGAAGGTCAGATATGGCTCCCTAGAAGAGATGTCATCTAAACAAAATACAAGAGTGGAAAGGAGCCAGTAGGGACTGAGTATGAATGAGTCAGGTTAAAGGAGAACAAGTGAGCTAGGGATAGTTGAGCAGGTGATGGGGTGGATATTTCTCCAAGGAAAAGTAGCAACATATATGCAAGAAAGAGAGGTGTGAAGCAGCATATACAATGTGGGATGTTTGGTGTTTTGGGACCCTGGAGTACAAGGCCAAGTGGTGAGGAATAAACCTGGTGAGTAAGCAGAGACCAGATCTTATAGTTAGGGTAAAGAATTTCTACTTTATATTATATGCAAAGAAAAGCCATTAAAAGATTTTCCATGGGGAGTGACAGAGTCAGACTCATATTTTAGGACATGCTAGTGACATTGTGGAGGATGGATATGAGGGGATAAAACTCAATTTGAAGTGATCAGTTAGTGGGATATCACAGTAATCCAGGCAAGAGATGATGAGAGATTGCACCACAGCAAAAGTAAAGAGCACAGAGAAGAGGGAACAGACTGTTAAGAAATTGAAATAACATCTGAAAGATCTGGTGTTGATTAGACATAGAGGGTGTAAGGAATGGAAGAGTCAAGGTGACTGCCAGATTTCTAGTTAGAGTGAAATAATTCAGTCACATAAAAGATATTTATTCATTGTCTTCTAAGCAGTAGGCTCTGTGCTAGCAATTGGATTTACAATGGGAAGTAAAAGGGTCAAGAACCCTTTTCTTATGGGCACAGGGACTTTAATGGACCCCCCATAAAAATATAAATATAAAACATTTAAGGGCTATGAATGCAAAGAGAAATAAGAAAGGTATCAGGAGAGACATGAATTGAGATAATAAGAAAAGCTTATCTGAGGAATTGACATTTAGCAGAAACTTTCAAGTCTAGGCCAAAAATGATGAAAATAATAACGTGGGAGGGAAGCGGCTGTGGCTCAATCAGTAGGGCTCCCGTTTACCATATGGGAGGCCCCGGGTTCGGTTCCCGGGGCCTCCTGGTGAAGGCAGGCCCGCCCGCACGGCGTGGTTAGCTGACCCAGCGAGCACAAGCAGCAAGGGGGGGATAAATGAATAAATAAATAAAATCTTTAAAAAATAAATAAATAAATAAATAACATGTGGGAGACAGGTAAGAGACAAGTAAGACTCTTTTTTTTTTTTTTTTTTTTAAAGATTTTATTTATTTATTCATCCACCCCCCCCACCCCCCGCTGCCTGCACTCGCCGGGTCAGCCAACCACGCTGCGCGGGCGGGCCGCCCCCACCAGGAGGCCCCGGGAACCGAACCCGGGGCCTCCCACATGGCCAACGGGAGCCCCACTGATTGAGCCACAGCCGCTTCCCAGTAAGACTCTTGAAAAGCTGAGAGAAAGCCAGTGTGGCCGAGGTTGTAATGAGAGTGTGGCCTGAAATGAGGTCCAAGAGTTAGACAGAGGCTACAGCCCATGAGGCTTTGGAGGCTATGTGAAGAAATTTACATTTTATTCTGATTGCAATGAGAAGGCATTGGTGAGTTTTAATCAGGATAGGTGACAAGAATAAAGATGAGTACTCTATAAGGAATGAAAATGATGAGTTCCGTTTTAGATTAACATATTGGTTGAGTTCTGTTGTCCATCACCACAACTGGACTTAGGCATGGTAAACTTACAGGAGAGTTTTGTGCTGGTGATAAAGATTTTGAGTTATTAGAATATAAGAATTGAAACTAGGGGAGCGGATGTGGCTCAAGCAGTTGAGTGCCCACCTCCCACATGGGAGGTCCCTTGTTCGTTTCCTGGTGCCTTCTAAAGAAGAAACAAACAGACAACGAGCAGACAATGAGTAAAAAACAATGAGCAGACAATGAGCAAAAACAACAAGCAAACAGATGAGAGAGCCATCTTGGGGGTGGGGGGTCATTTTTTTAAAAAGTTGAAACTAGAAAGTATGTATAGAGCAATATGCCGAGGAAATGCCAATATTTCAACTACATACAGGGGAAGAGGACATTATAAAGACCAGAAAAAAAAATGCTCAAATTGCATAAGGAGAACCAGGAATATCATAGAAGCCAAGTGAGTGGATTATTTGAAAAAAGGATGATGATCCACGGTGTCAAATACAGTAAAGAAATTCAATTAGATAATTAGTTAGAACAGTTTCAGTGGAATGTTGGAAACAAAAACCAGTCTGCAGTGGGTAGAGGTGGAATGGGAGGAGAGAAATTGGTAATAGGGAGAGTAGACCACTCTTTGGATGCAATTAAAGAAGTGAGATTAGATAAAGGAAATATGGAATCTAGAAAAAAATTTTATTTGTTTCTTGTTTATTATTTTTAAAGACTTAGGTATATCCACACAAGAATGGAAAGGAGCCAGTAGACATATAGAAGATATGGAAGGATGACTGATGGTACAAAATTTCTCAGGAGGTAGAAAGAAAAAGGATCATGGACACAAGCAGAGATCCTGGTTTTGGACAGGAGTAGCTCTCATCTCCCAAACGTGGAAATAGGTCCTAAGAATGGATATGGAAAATATGCAGTTATATGGGTGTTTTAGTTTCTCATCTGCTAAAGTAAATGCCATACAATGGGTTGGCTTAAAGAACAGGAATTTATTAGCTCATGGTTTTGAGGCTAGGAGAAGTCCAAAATTGAGTTATCATCAAGACAGTGCTTTCTCCCTCCCTGAAGGTTGCAGCGTTCTGGGGCTGGCTCCTGGTGATCATTGATCCTTGGCTTTTCTGTCTCATGGCAATGCACATGGCTGTGTCTTTTCCTTTCTCTTCTGGGTTCCATTAACTTACAGCTTCTGGCTGCTCTCCGTGGCTTCTCTCTCCATCTGACTTTCACTCTGCCTATAAAGAACTCCAGTAATTGGAATTAAAACTCATCCTGATTCAGCTGGGCCACACCTTAACTGAAGTAACATCTTGAAGGGATCTTATTTACAATGGAGGCAGAATGCAGACCAAGACCAAGTCCAACCTGTGGTAGACTGAATACACAATTCAGTCTACCACAATGGGTAAGAAAAGAGGAAATTCATTCCATCAATAAAGATATATTTAGCTCCTACTATAAATCAGTTGAGGGAGATTACTCTGAAATGACTTAAATTAATATCATCTTTGGTACCATGAGGAGAAATGTTTAAGAAGGAACTTTAAAGAAAGTAAAAAAGATTCAGAATTGATATTGAGAGAAATAACGAAAGACCAAAGCACAGAAAATGAAAGTTTGGCAGACAGTGCTGTAGGCTTAGCTGAGATTAGAAACCATCACTTTGTAGTGACATTATTCTCCATTTCTATGTGATTTTCTCCTGCAACTCTCAACCATTCAAGTAGAGGAGGGGAGAAGGTTGATTTTAATCTCCATTAAAAGACTTCTACAAGAATGTCCACAGTAACTTTATTCAGAATAGCCTAGAACAGGAACCAATTCAAATGTTCATCAACAGGAAGATGAAAAAAACAATTGTTTTATATTTATATACTGGGATACTAGTCATCATTAAAAATCAATAATATATATAAATTATATATATATTCCAAAAAATATTATGTTGACTGAGATTCCAGACACAAAAAAAACACTGCTTGTTGTACGATTTTATTTATGTGATTTTCAGGAACAGGCAAAACAAAGACATGATATTAGATATTCGAAAGTGGTTGCTTTGGGGGTGGGAGGGGATTGACTGGAAATGTGCAATTGAGAACTTTCTGGGGGATGTAAAAGTTCAATATCTTGTTTTGGATGGTAGTTACATGGATATATATGTTTGTTAAAACTCTTTGGATCAAATACCTAATATCTTTGCATTTTGTTGTATGTAAACAATACACTGAAATTTTTTTACGAAGAAAGAAGAGGCCAACGCCAACGGCTGCGACCCCAGGGCGCATGCGCGGCGCAGCCTCGCCGGGACGCTGACGCCTGGTTTCTGAGCGTCCACCCGCGAAGATGAAATATTGGACCAAAGTGAAGCTGATCATCGAACTGAATGTGCGAGAGGCCCAGCTTGGGGACAGCGCCCGGATCTTCCTGGGAGAGCTTCCTTATGAACTGACTGAAGGGGACATCATCTGTGTGTTTTCACAATATGGGGAGATTGTTAACATTAATCTTGTGCGGGACAAGACGACTGAGAAATCCAAAGAATTCTGTTTCCTTTGCTATGAAGACCAGAGGAGCATAATTCTGTCGACAATTATAATGGGATCAAGATCAAAGGAAGAACTATCCAAGTGGATCATGTGTCTAACTATCAGGCTCTTAAGGACTCAGATGTGGATGATGTGTGTGACCAAAGAGCTCCAGCACAAGGGCTGTGAGACTCGCATCCCCTCACCAAGCTCATATGAGGGATCAGAAGATGAAAAACCCACGAAAAAGCACAAAAAAAAGACAAAAAGGAAAAGAAGACAGAGAAAGAGAAGACTGACAGGTACAGGCAGAACTGCCATCCTCCTCCTCACCACCTCACCACTCAGAAGCAAGTTGTTAAAGAAAAAGGATGACCATGGCTCTAAAAAGCACAGCAGCAAGAACTCAGAGAAGGGTCAGAAGTCAGAGTTCAGAGAGGGGTGGAGGCACTGCTCCAGTTCCTCCCAGGTCAGAACTACCTTCGGTGATGGAGCTGAGGACCTAGAGAGGGAGCTGAGGAAGGAGAAACTCAAGCATGAACACAAGACCTCAAGCAGGAGGGTGGAAAGGGAGGAAAGGAACAGGGATAGGGAAAGAGGGCCAAGCTCAGACATGCATTCTAGCTGGCACAATGGTTGTTCAGAAGGGCACAGTCATAGAAGTAGGAGCTGAGAGAAATCTCATAGGTATAAAAGGGCCCAGTGCTCCCAAGACTGGGAGTCCCCTAACACTAGTGACCCAAGGCACCACTGAAGCTGCCGCCTGCTCAGCTGCTCAGTAGATTTGGAAATGAACCACAATTTTAAATGCATTCAAATTCAGATATGCTTTTACTATTTCTCCATGTAAAGTCTCTGGGGCTGAAGTTTTTTAATCCCTTGAGTATTGAGTCATTGGGAGAAGGCTGTCGTTCCAACAGCCAAATATCCTGATTTTTTTTTTTTTTTAGCACAACCCATTGTCCCTAGCAATCTATTTGTGCTTACCAGACTAATTTATAAGATTGCCAGGAAAGGGGAAAGGCCAGCCAATTCTTGTCTTTATGCTAGATGTTTTGAATCCAGCGTTGTAGATCTTTCCGGTTAGCAGGTAAAACTGTAGAGTAGAGGAGTGTGGCTTGCTAGGCTAGGACAGCTTGGTGCCAATATTAAGATCAGCCAGCTGCCAACCCCAAACCCCTTTTACTGGAATTTTTAAATGTCATTTTTCTTTCTTTTTTTGGTTTTGATGGTTCTCCATCTTTTTTTCCCTTGTGATGTATTTTTTTTTTATGAAGTTGGTATTCACATAATGTAAAATTAAATCATTTTGAAGTGAAAAGAAAAGAAAGGAGAGGGGAAAAGGAAGAAAAAGTCTAAGTAGTGCTAATAACTGTATATCTTATTGAGATTGAAAAGTAGTTGTAATGAGTGAATGAGCCAAAAGGGTTTAAAAAAATTACCTCCAACAGATGAATGGATAAACAAAATATGGTTTATACATACAGTGGAATATTATTCAGCCACAAAAAAGAATGAAGTTTTGATAGATGGTGACAGTATGGATGAACCTTGAAGACGTCATGTTGAGTGAAATAAGCCAGACATAAAAGTTTAAATAGTGTATGATTTCATTTATAAGAAATACCTAGAATATGTAAATACATAGCAATAGAAAGTAGACTAGAGGTTACCAGGGCCTGAGGGCAGGGGCAGAATGGGGAATTATTGCTTGGTGTAAGTAAGGTACAAATTTCCTTTTGGGCGTGCTGGAAAAGTTTTGGATGGTGCTGATGGTAGCACAACATTGTAAATGTAATTAATATCACTGAATCAATACATGAAAGTGGTTAAAATGGGAAATTTTGTGAATATATGTTACCACAATAAAAATTATTTTAAAAAAAGAAAGGGGAGATTAATGCTAGTTGGACGACAGCTGGAGGATAATATAGGGAAAGTAAAATAGTGATTTTGGTTGTAGATGAGGACTGTGGTTAATAATATAAATACATTCAATAACTTGGCAAGCATAAAAATAATAATAATAATAATATAAATACAGGAATGTTCTTCTATTATAAGGTGTTAAGAATATGGTGATATATGGAAAAATATAACTAATGAAATTTATAGACTATCTAACAATATTGTAATATTTTTGTAGCAAGAGCAAACAAAGTACTATATTAATGCTAAAGGTAAAAAAAAAAAAAAGAATGTGGAGTTTGGTTTTGTGAGATATAATATGATAAAGCATCTTTTCCCTTCTTCATTTTCTTCATTAACAAGGAGACTTTGATTATGTCATTTAACTAATCTGTGTTCATCTGTGTATCTTTCTGAACACTGAAGGAACAAGTGAGTTTGTTATTGGAATCAGATGAGATAAAAAGTGCCTAGACAGAACTTTTTTGGAGTAATGCGTCCATAACTTGTTGAGCTGCCTTTTGTCTGTTATTTTATTTTTTTGAATTTAAAATAAAGTTAAAAAAAAAAAAAAAGATAAATTTTTTTAAAAAAGAAGCAATTCCCATTTCCCCCAGGAAAAAGATTCTCTTTGTTACAGAGAGTCTTTGTGTTCTTTGGTTCTTCCTTTTTTTAAAAAAAACAAATCAATTTTATTGGCACGTATTAATAAAGCATACAATTCATTCAAAGTGTACAATATCATCATTCTGATTCTTACTTTTTTTTTTTACATTTCAGAAGTTTAATGCCCAATTATAATTCAAGTTTGATTCTTACTTTTAATGGAAAGAAAGACTAAAGCTATTTCACTAGAAACGTCTTAATGCAACCGAAAAAAAAAATTTATCTAAATATTAAGAATTTCTCAGGTGCCTTTTTCTAGTTGAGGCTTTATTTACTCTAAATATTTCACACCAGGTTTGACGAATAGATGAATAATTTCTAGGAATTTCCATGGGAATTACATCATCCATAATGAAAAGAAGGCTTTATAAATGTTAAGATCTTAGAAATATATAATTTCTCTATATTTCTATATATTTACTCAAGTATGTAATGCTTTATTAATCCCCAGTGGATGACAAATCCACTTCTCAATTTATTTTCTCTTCTATTTAAGGTTATTTTCCTTGAGTTTTCTTGAGGAACTTGATATTTCCTACAATGATATTGAATCTATTCCAAATGAAATCCAGAGACTCAGGTAATTTGGAAGTAATAAGTGCACACAAAGTCTTATGCCTTCTAAGGACATATTTGGTGACAATTGTGCTGGAGAAAGTTGAGTCCCTTAATTTATTTAATAGCCATAAAATGTAATATGTGATGATAAAATTTAGCAAAAATATAATTCAAATGATTGGTGTACAATATTTTAAAGTTATAACATTTTCAGTAATTAAGTCAGTACAAATGACCATTTAATATAATAATAATAGCATATTAAATGACCATTTAATAATACACAGTGTAATTTTAATGCATACCTCTGAGTGTTTCTCACATTAATTAAAAACATTCTAAGTCAGGACCACATTATTTTGATTATAACATTAATTTTTAATATCTAGCAGGGAGATTATTTTTAAGTAATAGTCATTTAACCATTCTCTTTAAATCATGAAATTTGAGATCAATTAATATAATTCCCAGTCCCTTCCCTCCACTCACATAAACATAAGGTTGATATTTTAATTGGAATCACCTTGCATTGACACATCAATATTGAAGATTTTATATTTTTAATGGTAAGAGATATCATCCTAAAACAGTATATTTTTTCATTTGTTCATATCTTGTTTTATGTTCTTCAAAAGAATTTATGAATCACTTTATCTTTCTTGCTAAACTTTCTTACATATTTTTTTAATTGTGTTGCTACTGTGAATGTAATGTTTTTGCTAATTTCTGTTTCTAGCTATTTCTAGCTATTGCCAGAATAGAAAGAAGCTATGTATTTCTTGATTAACTTAAAATCAAGCCATGTAACCAAATTCTCTTAGTTCTGGTTGAGTTTTACTAGATTTTCTTTGGTTTTTCAGAAACAATCTTATCTTCAACAAAATGAGACAATTTTATCTCTGCTTTTCTAGTATTTATGCCAATTATTTAATTTCCTTTGTGATGATATCTGTTTCAATAAGAGATTATCGTCTGTTTACCACTGTTATGACTATAGATTTAATTTTATGCCTTCCATTTTACTTTCTATTTACTTTCTCCTTTTCCTCTTTCCTTATTTCTGGTGATTTGGTTAGGATGCTATTTGTTCCCTTTTTTTCTCATTAATTTTCAATCTCTATTGAATTTTCCCAATCTATTAATTGTACCTTCCCTTCCTGAAACTCATAATCAAGCACATTTTCCTTTAATAGTTTATAGAAGCAAGATCAAAGTGAGTTCTCTCCCATGATGGTCTCTGTCCCCCCACTGCTGCCTTCTGCCAATAGTTGAGACTAGAAAATTCTTATTTTCCCACTCTTTTCTCTAACTCATCTGTCCCTTTTCTAACTCTAGGTTTTGCTGAGACAGTTTAGAAACTTTAATTTCAGATTCTTGCAGCTGTAAGAAGAAATGAAATTGTAAAGCATATGACAACATGGGTGAACCTGGAGGACATTATGTTAAGTGGAGCAAGCCAGACACAAAAGGACAAATACTGTATGAAATACGTTACTATGAACCAAATATATTGTGTAACATATTGTTTGATTCAAAAGAATTTTTATACGTATACAGTACATTTAATTGAAAAAAAATTTCAGATTCTGATTGGTATTTTCCTTTGCCTCTTCTTATTTAAAGAATATTCAGCACTTAAAATTCACACATCCCATCATTCTCCATTATGTTTAACTCCATGTATTTCATGAGTCCCTCCGTGATTCTTTTTTCTCTCCTCTCATGTACCCTTGAATCTGGAGATGTCTCTGTTGATTCATTGCCTGCTCTTCTTCAAGTATGTTCCCCAGGTAAAGTCTGTGGGTAATTTATCTGATTCTTTAAACTTGACAGGTAAATGATGTCTTGAATGGCAGGCAATCCTTATCGTCACATCCTTCTCTGGCTTCCAGCATTGCCCACGAGTCACCAGGTGCCTGTTTCATTTCTTTTTCCTTATAAGTAGCTCTTATTTTTATCTAGAAAGATAAAAGATTTTCTCATAATTCTTGGTTTTCAGGAATTTTATCAGGATATGCTTAAGTGTGTCTTTAGTTTTTTTAACCCCTTTCTCCTGAAACACATTGGACTTTTTCAATCAGCCAGTCAGCTCATGCTATCTTATACTTTATTCAAAAGTTTTTCTTCCATAATATATTTGATTATTGCCTCTCCTTCATCTGTTTCATTTTCTCTTTCTGAAACTAACTATATGCTAAGTCTCCTAAATCTCTCTTCCATGACACCTATATTTTTCTTCATTATTTTTCTTTGTCTTCTTGCTTCGTTCTGAGGTATTTCTATTACTTCGTCTTTGCCTCTAATTAGGATCTTCCACAAGAACCCTCTTCTCCTTCAGTTCATCCACTTAATTTTTTTAGCTTTTCTCAAGAAAATGCCTTCCATTTTACTTTCTATTTACTTTCTCCTTTTCCTCTTTCAGTGTGTGTGCTGGATTTGAATCTTCTTAAGTGTTTTTCCCCTCAATTTCTGATTTGTCTCTCCTCAGGGTCTGCTGGCCTCAGGAACACCATTTTGTGTTCTAAATTTTTTTTTCTGGTATACTCTGGGAAAATGCTGGCAAAGATCAGCAGAGCCCCCATGGACTAAGCAGCCCTTGTCTGAGTTGGTTTACTGTAAGGGAACCTCCAGTTTGCGTGCCCCTGTCTTAGTTTGCCAAACAGCTGTTGATGCTAAGTACTAGAAATGGGTTGACTTTTATCATGGGAATTTTATTTAGGGTAAAAGCTTACAGCTCTGAGGCTGTGAAGTGTCCAAATCAAGACATCAGCAGAGATGCTTTCTCACCAGAGTCAGCTACTAGTGATCCTGGGGCCCTGCCATATTGAAGCAAGATGGTGGCCTATCTCTGCCAAGGTCCCTGCCTTCCCCTCTGGGCTCACTATCTCCCAGAGCCCAGCTATGGGCAGCCAGGTGTAGGGCTTGTCTCTTTCCAGGTCTCTTCTCTCAGTCTTGGCTGCTCCACTTTCTTCTCAAGTTCAGCTGTGAGCTATCAGGCATATGGCAGGGCTTGTCTCTTCAGCCCTGAGCTGCTCTGTGGGCCCAGGCCCTCAGGGGCCTCTTTTCATGCCTCTAGGCTCTGCTGATTCCAGACTGTGGGGCCTTTCTTAGCCTCTCAGAGCTTCTCTGTTTTCCTACATGGCAGGATCAATATGGCAGCTTCCTTTCCCTCATTGTGTCTCTCTCTGTGTCTCTGTTCATATATAGCTCCAGTAAGTGGGTGGAGACTCAACCTGAGTCACACCTAACTGGCATAGTCCAATCAAAAGGGCACCACATCCACGGGTATGGATTAGTTCAAGAACATAATCTTTTTCTTTTTGAAATTCATAAAAGAACTTCAAACTCTCAAGGCCCCCTTCCCCACCATGAGTTTTGGGAGAGCTAAACAGGCTGAATGACATAAGGCTGGAAGGGCTGCGATTCAGACAGCCTTGGTTGCTGAGCATCCCAGGCAATAGAGCAACATTCTCCGGGTCCACCACCAACATTCTTGGTGCTCTGGAGGGTGCTCTGTGATGCCACCGGGTCTAAGCAGAAGACAGAGCCATCCATCTCTCAGGCCCCTTACCCCAACTGCACTGGGCCAGCTAAACCAGCCTCTGATTTGACTTTTCTATGTCCCTCAGGAACAGATACTTTTTTGTCTGCTTCCAGCACTGATTAGAAAGGGGATAAGTGACTTTGCAAAACATCATTCAGAGAAATGGTATACAATGAGAAAATTAGTAATATTGGCTCTCTTTGGATAAAAGAATCATGGTTACTAGAAGCAAATGACCCAGTCAAAACCAAGGGGACCCTGGTGATAAAAAACCAAAGCACAACCTAGCACATAACATGTTTTTGCTAGTGTAAATATCACTGTCTTTATTGGGCCTGTATGAAAAAAAATTCATGTTGCTATTCAATTTTTTTCTGTGAAAATAGATTCCTTCTGTGTGTCATTATACTTTATGTAATATAACATCTAGTAATCTTGCTGTGCTTATGGATATTATTTCTTTTTCCATGATAAGACATGTTTCAAAGACTCAAAATATATTCTTTAACTGTACCAGACATGCAAATGTATTTGTTGGCATAATAATATTGGTTCCGTTGCTTTATAAGTAAATTCTCTTGATTCTAAGGAAATACTTAACTATAGACTTGTATTTTATTGCTACTGTTTGATACAAATTCTCAAGAATATTGCTTTTTTTACTTCAATATTATAAATTGCATGAATACATTTTAAAATCCAGTTCCCTTTATATGCAGGTCACTTGAAAAACTGGTTTTGGATGGGAATGATATAACTTCTTTGCCACCCGGAATTTTGAGACTTAACCTGAAAAAACTTCAACTTGAGAATACTTTCACTCACCCTAATTTTTGGAGCGAGAATTCTTTGAATACTCCACGACGTCTCATTGAACTTATTTCTTTTTATATTGTCAAAAATAATCTACATAAATATTATAATGCAATCCCAGTGGATATTCAAAAATTACTCCGAAGGTGAGCAACCTGTGAAGCCCATTTAACCAAAACATGCTGTAGGCATTTAAAATGTTCTTCATTACAGGGCCAGGTGTCAGTTTTACTCTACATACATACATACACACACACACACACACACAGAGATTGCTTCTTCTAGCTCCTCAAACATAAAAATGAAGCCCAAATTCTGCCCCATTGTATTAGTCAGCCAAAGGGGTGTTGATGCAAAGTACCAGAAATTTGTTGGCTTTTATAAAGGGTATTTATTTGGGGCAGAAGCTTACAGTCACCAGGCCATAAAGTGTAAGTTACTTCCCTCACCAAAGTCTGTTGCCACATGTTGGAGCAAGATGACTGTCAACATTCAGCCTTCCTCCTCTTCTTAAGGCTACATGGTTCCAGCTTCTTCCAATATCAGCTGTAGGCTGGGATAAGTCTTGTCTCTCCTGGGGCTTGTTTCTCTCTGGACTCAGGTGCCCTGCTCTCTCCACAAGGTTAGCTGTAAACTATCAGGCTAATGGCTCATCTCTCTTCCCAGGACCTCTGCCATGTCTATGGAGCCATCTCTTTTCTTCTGTGTTTTTCTCCTGTGTGTTTACTTCCCAGGACTCCAGCACTGAAATCTAGCCTCCTTTCTCTTCAGTAAGGTTACTCTGTGAATCCCTACCCACCAAGGGGACAGGGACCCAACATCCTACTGATGTGGCCCAATCAAAGCCTTAATCATTATTTAATTAAGTAAAAGTGAAATCTCTGAATCCAATATAGTCCAATATGCCCAGAGGAACAGACCAGTTTGCAAACATAATCCAATATCTATTTTTGGAATTCATAAACAATTTCAAATAGCTACACCCATTTTCTAATATTCTCAAGTTATTACTTAAATCCATAATGAAGTGAGGATTGCTGAGGTGTAGCTACCAATATCTATACAGCTGTCACAAATCTTTTTAGGAGTTACTAAGGACATGGCAGTAGGCTCTTTAAAAAAAAATTAGAACCAGGGATACTACTTAGTAAATGCTTTATTCTACCCTTACTTCCTAGAGACTAGGAATAGAGCAGACATGCATAGAATGATTTCTCCCCCTTGCGGATTAGTGAGGAGTGCTGGAATCACTGCCTAATCTTGGGAGGAGGCTTCTTATGTCCTACACACTTACAGTCTACTCAGTTATCTCTTAGTTCCTCCAGGTGATGTAAAAACATTTCTACTGAAGTATTGATCATCGACATAGGGATTATTGATTTAACAAATATTTGCTGCCTACCTGAATAAAATGATTTCCTAGGAAAATAGAAATCACCAATATTGGCTCAATAAAAGGTAGAAAATTTGAATAGGCAAATAACCATGGGAGAAATTGAAAAATATAACCAAAGATCCATAAGAAAGGAACCAGGCCCGGGAGGTTTTGATTTTAATGCACTGAGATATCAATGCTCAAGAGATTTTAGTGCACATGAGAAAGTAAGAAAAATCACCAAGGGCAAAATATTTTTAAAAATAATTAAAACCTAATTAGTGAGTGGTAAACACATGGGACCAATGAGAAGGAATGGTAAGGAAAGAAACTGGGAAGTATGTGGGTAAACAAACTTGATCTGTATGAAATAATAATAGCAACAGTAACTACAGTGTGGGGTTAAAAAGAAAATGTAATTAAAACCAGACATCAAACAGGCAGAAGGGTAATTTTTTTAAAAGATACTTATTATGATGGCAAGAGAAAACCCGAATGCACCTAGGAATTTATCTAGTGAAATATATGTTAGATATTTATGGAGAAAAAATACTTAAAACTTTACAAAAAGGTAAAGGAGACTGAATTAAATGGAAGAGACACAGTTATTCAGGGATAGGAACATTTAATACCAAAAATGTATCAGTTCTTCCCAAATTGAGCTATAAATTCAATGCAATTCCAGTAAAAATCCCAGTAGAATTTTCTGAGGCACTTGACAAGTCAATCCTAAAATATCTATGAAAAAGCAGAGCTCCAAAGTAGCCAAAAAAAAAAAAAACCAACCTGAGAAAGAAGTCTAACTTAAGGGGCTTACCTATCAAGTATCAAGAGTTATTATAAAGTTAGAGAAAGTAATACAGGTTAGTATTTGGTGCAAGGAAAGATGGATCAATTAACCATTGGCAGATAATATATAGCCCAGTTATGTTCTTGTGCATGTGTGATATTTGACAAATGTGGCATTGTGGATGAGTAGGGAAAGGATAGACTTCAATAAATGATGTTGAGACATTGGGTCATTCACAAGGAAAAATACAGTATTGGATCCATGCTTTGTATATGACATCATCATATTCACAAATCAATTCCAGATGGATTAAAGATCTAAATATGAAAAACAAATCCTTAAAACGTTAAGAAGCAAGTATTATAGACTATTTGTATGATCTCATCTTTCATTTATTGTGAAACACAATAAATATAAACAGTAAAGCAAATATTTTATAAATATGACAATAAAAATAATGTTTCCAAAGACATCATCAATGAAATTAAAAGACAAACCATAGGGAAGCGGCTGTGGCTCAATCAGTAGGGCTCCCATTTACCATATGGGAGGCCCCGGGTTCGGTTCCCGGGGCCTCCTGGTGAAGGCAAGCCCGCCCGCACAGCGTGGTTAGCTGACCCAGTGAGCACAAGCAGCAAGGGGGGGATAAATGAATAAATAAATAAAATCTTAAAAAAAAAAAAAATCAATAACAAAAGATATAACCCATAGAAAAATGGGTAATCCATTGATTGTATACTTTAGATGAATTATATGGTTTATGACTGTTTAAATAAAATTGATTAAAAAAATAAAACAAAAAAAATGCATTATCTGTATTGATTCTTAGAACTCTAGTTCATTCATTTTAACTCCTGTATAATTTTCCTCTGAGTGCATATTCCATATTCTATTTATCCATTCTCTTGCTTGTGGACATTTCTGTTGTTTCCAGTATTTCACTCTTACCAACAAGTGTCCAGGGAACATATTAAAGCATGTCTCCTTATGCAAATGGTGAGAGTTTTTCTAGGTCATAGAATATGTGCATCTCCATCTTAAGGAGAATTTGTCAGACTACCCTCCAAAGTGGTTACCCCAATTTTTACTCCACCAAGAGAGTCTGACAGTCCCTGATGGTTCTCACCCTCATCAAGCTTTGTTTTGTCAGACCTTTACCTTTCTGCCCATTTCAGGATTGTGAAATAGTATTTCTTTGCTATTTTGTTTTGTATTCCCTGATTGCTAGTGAGTCAGAGAAGTTTTAGCTATGTTCTGTGGACATTCAGGTTTCATATCCTGCAAATTATCGGTTTATGTGCTAATGCCAATGTAATGGGTTCTAATTTTTAAAAAATAAACTGATTTGTGAGCATTTAAAAATATGTTATGGATACTGATCTTATACTATGTTATGGGGGCTCTATTTTAAATGATACATTTATTTTGAAATTACAAAAATAATACATATTATAGAAAATTTGGGAAATACAGAAAAACATAAATTAAAAATTCCTCATTATCACATTGCCCAAGGATATTTACTGTTTTCAATTAAGGATCAAAGAGTCTTTTTTAAACTATGCATATATACTTTGTTTTGGAAAACTGGGATTATATCACACATATATCTCCTTGGTAGTTGCACTTTCTTAGCATTTCATTTTTCTTTTGTGTATGTCTTAACTCTTTCTCTAGATGGTAAGTTCAATAAAGATAAAGTCCATATTTTGTACTACTTTTAAGTCTTGCACAGCATCAAGCACAGTGACTTTCCTTTAGTAGAAATTTGTCAGATATTGACTTGCTGTTTCCTCCATTTCAGAACTTCCAGGTGTGACTGGTGCAGTAGCATCATGTTTGATGAAGGTTTTCGCATCATCCAATCCTATGATGTTTTTGGAGTAACACAACTTCCTGTTTTGTTTCATGTCTGCTCTTCTACTTGCTATAGAAAATTAAAAGAAAGCAATTTGGGTTCAGATGCTAATCCTGGTGAAAACTAACTTTAAAGTCTGTGTTGACATAAGAATAATAATACAATGATTTATCATTCCCACTGTAAAAGCCAATATAGCCTGTGTATACAGTATTTCATCTCTTTAAGAATACTGATTCTGTATGGAAGACACATATGTCTTCTCATGAATCCTCTTTGTAATCCTAGCTCCCTGTGAAATTTTGTGATTGTTAGCAAATCGATGTAGGGTAATTGCTCAAGAACAGGTTTCTAAGGGCCCTTGGATCTTGTAAGGGCCCAAAGATCTAGAAAATTTATTTTGGAGCATGACATGTTTACTAGAAAAATTAAAGTGTTATAATGCTTTGCAAAAAGGATTGTATCATACAGCTTACTACTGGTCTTTCCATGCATCCATTCTAAGTGACAAAATAGTATTTCAAAGGCATCACTGGGGTTTATGCCTCTTGTAGATTCAAAGTCACGCATCCAAGTTCTCAATGTTTGTGCATTTCTGTGAAAATCTGTCCAGTGCTAACCATGTTAATTGTGGATTGCTTTAGGGAATAAAAGATTAATTCCTGCCTCATGTTTGTTGTTTGAATCCATTATCCAAGTTCATAGGAAGCTGGTACACTCTTTAACAATGAACTTGACTCTCATCTCATAAAGCTGAGATACTAGGCATTAGCCTGATTCCATAGGCTAACACTGGCATTCTCCAAGGCCTTTAGCTGATACCATGACAAGAAAATAGAGTAAAACTTACAAAATGATACTGCAAAGCAATGTACATATACATAGAATTTGAGGCTTTAAAAATTAATGTTGATAAGAAGGTAAAAGAGCATTGTGATATAACAAATTTAGAATGGCATAGAATTGTTTCATATTGGAAACACCTTTTATGCATAGTTAACTTAAATCTAATGTCATTGCTAATAAAACTTGATGAAATGAAATAATTTAAATATATAATGCCTTCTTATCATTAAAGAATGTCAGAAAATACTATGTCAGGCTTGTGTGTATCGTTTAGTAATACCATTTAAACCAAAGATAAAATAAACCAGGCAGAATAAGTTTTCTGACTATTGATTTCAATATATAAGGATGATTACATTCTTCTCCTTGAGACTCAGTTTGATTTTAAGCAGAAGTAGGTAAATGTTGCCTGAGAAGTATGCACTGTATTCTCCAGCAAAATAATGAAATTGGACCCCTTCCTCACACCATATACAAAAATGAAGGGAAGCAGATGTAGCTCAGGTGACTGGGCTCCTGCCTACCACATGGGAAGTAGCTGGTTCAGATCCTGGTGCCTCCTAAAGAAGAAAGCAAGCTGGAATGACAGGCAGGCACAGCAAGTTGTCACAAGGGACACAGGAAGAAAAGAACATGATGGCAGACACAACAAAGCAGGGAGCAGAGGTTCCCGGTGCCTCCTAAAGAAGACAGCAAGCTGTCACAATGGGCAGTTGCGACAAACTGATACAACAAGATGACGCAACAAGAGATGTGGAGAGTAAAAACAGAATGAAAGACACAACAAAGCAGGGAGCAGAGGTGGTTCAAGCAATTAGACACCTCTTTCCCACATTGGAAGTCCCAGGTTCGGCTCCTGGTGCCTCATAAAGAAACAAGACGAACAGACTCAGCAAGTGAAACACAAGGGGGTAGGAAGAAATAAATAAAATAAATCTTTTTTAAAAATTAAGTAAAAAGTGGATGAACTACCCAAACACAATACCTAAAACCATAAAACTCTTAGAAGAAAATGAGGAAAACATTCATGACCTTGGATTTGACAATGATTTCTTAGACATGATACCAAAAGCAGGAACAACAGAAGAAAAAAAAAAAGATAAAATAGTCTTCATCAAAATTAAAAACTTTTGTACATCAAAATACATTACCAAGACAGCTAGCAAGATGGCGGCAGAGTAAAGAGCTCCTAGAATCAGCTCCTGCTATGAGGCAGTTGATGATCACCCACAGCTACCTAGAGAACTTGTTTGGGGGCTCCAGGAAACCAGAGGTGCATTCTGCAACATCCTTGAAAGAGTGGAAGGAGGAGATTGCCCATCTGCAGAGAAGATTCATAAGTAGAGCACTCCACACCACGGAGGCCGCAGCTCATCCTCCACTGGAGGCATGAGCTGCCTCGGGAGCTGTTCCACATCTGGAATTGAAAGCTCCACTTCCCAAAACGGGGAGGAAGAGACAGTTCGGCACCAACTTCAGCTACTGATTAGTAAATTCAGTGGGCTAAAGTATAATCCTAAGAACAGCTAAAGTTTGAACCCGTCCAAGTCAGAGAGAGGTTGGTGGCTGCCATCTAACTCCGTGCCTGACACAAGGGGAAGCGGGACTGACTGAAAATCACAGTCTTGGTAGAGACCGGCTTTTTCACATCTAGATCAGATTGCCACTCTAGCCTAAGCCCCAGGCCCACCTCGGGCAAGGAGGAAGCTGGGGGGAGCTGCACCAGCCTTTCCGGGAATTTCAGGCCACGTCGCAGAGGCCAGTGATCATCCTACTTGGGCAGCACAAGCCACCCCAGGAGTTATTCTGTGGCAGGAATTGGAAGCTCCATTTCCCAAAAACGGGATGAAGAGATGGTTGGCCACCGATTTCAGCTACTGATTAGTAAATTCGGATGGCTAAAGTATAACCCTAAGCTAAAGTTTGAGCCTTTCCAAGTCAGAAGGAGGCTGGTATCCACCATCTTGACTCCACCCCCAACATGAGGGGAAGCCGGGCTGACTGAAAATCATGGTGATGGTAGAGACCCGTTTCTTTCACCCAGATTGGTCTGCAGCCCTAGCCTAGGCTTCAGCCCCACCTCTAGCAGGGAGGAAGATGATGGGCCCTGCACCAGCCTATCCAGGTAACTACAGGTACATTTAGCTGGCAGAGACTGAATAATTGGAAATCTACCAGGGCAACTGTGGTCATCTTGGACCTGCACTGTATAGATTGCTGCCCATACCTGCAGCTCCATCCCTGCCCCAGGCAGGGGAGAAAGGGGCATGAAGCTTTATCAGTCTCTCCAGACAACTACATTCTAGGCCTGCATGAGTTGGATTATTCCACACAGCTGTGGTTCTGCCCCTACCCCTGACAAAGGAGAAAGTTGGGAGAAGCTTCATTGGTCCTTGGGGCAATGAGGGTAGCTTGAGCCTCCACAGCTTATAGCACCAACTATATCCTTGACTCCTACTACACAACCAGCAAGGGAGAAAGGGCAGGAAGCCCTAAACTAAAGAGAAAAACTGCACCCAGAATAAATACTCTAGTAAGCCAGATGCCAAGACACCAACAAAAAATTACAATCCACACCAAGAAACAGAAAGATATGGCCCAGTTAAAGGAACAAGATAAGTCTCTAGGTGACATAAAGGAGTTGAGACAACTAATCATAGATGTTCAAACAAATCTCATAAATTCAATGAGATGGCTAAAGAAATTAAGGATATTAAGAAGACATTGGGTAACCACAAAAGAATTTGAAAGCATTCATAGAAAAATAGCAGATCTTATGGGAATGAAAGGTGCAATAAGAAATAAAAAATACACTGGAATCATATAATAGCAGATTTGAGGAGAAGAAAAGGATCGGTGAGCTTGAAGAAATGGCCTCCGAAAGTGGACATACAAAAGAACAGATGAAGAAAAGATTGGAAAAACTTGAACACAGTCTCAGGGAACTAAAGGACAGCAAGAGATGTGCAAACATATGTGTCATAGGTGTCCCAGAAGGAGAAGGGAAAAGGAACAGAAGGAATATTTGAAGAAATAATGGTAGAAAATTTCCCAACCCTATTGAAGGACATAGATATCCATGTCCAAGAAGCATGATACTCCCACCCAAAAAAATCTGAATAGACCAACTCTGAGACACATACTAATAAGAATGTCAAATGCCAAACACAAAGAGAGAATTCTGAGAGCAGCAAGAGAAAAGTAATGCATAACTTATAAGGGATACCCAATAAAATTAAGTGCTGTCTTCTCACCAGAAACCATGGAGGCAAGAAGACAGTGGTATAATATATTCAAGGTACTGAAAGAGAAAAACTTCCAGCCAAGAATCTTATATCTGGCAAGATTGTCTTTCAAAAATGAGGGAGAGTTTAGAATATTCACAGATAAACAGAAACTGAGAGTGTTTGTAACCAAGAGACCTGCTTTGCAAGAAATACTAAAGGGTGTGCTACAGCCTGAAAAGAAAAGACAGGAGAGAGAGAGGCCTGGAAGAGAGTCTAAAAATGAAGATCATATCAATAAAAGTAACTAAAAGTGTCAAAAGAGTGGTGAAAATAAAATATGACAGATAAAACCCAAATATTCAGGAATAAACTTAACCAACAATGTAAAGCACTCGTACTAAGAGAACCACAACTCATTGTTAAAAGAAATTTTTAAAAGTCTTAAATATTGGAAGAATATTCCATGCTCATGGATTGAAAGACTAAATATCATTAAGATGTCAATTCTACTCAAATTGATATACCAATTCAATACAATCCTGATAAAAAAAATTCCACCAGCATTTTTTAAATAAATGGAAAACTTGATTATCAAATTTATTTGGAAGGGTAAGGGGTCCTGATTAGCCAGAAACATCTTAAAACATCTTAAAAAGGGAGAGCGAAGTTGGAAGACTCTCATTTCCAGACTTTAAGTTGTATTACCTAGGTACAGTGGTAAAACAGCATGGTACTGGCATAAAGACAGACACATAGACCAATAGAACCGAAATGATGATTAAAAAACAGCCCCTCACATCTATGGTCAAGTGATTTTTGACTAGCCTGTCAAACCCACCCAGCTTGGGCAGAACAGTCCATTCAACAAATGGTGCTGAGAAAATTGGAAATCCATAGCAAAAGAAGGAAAGAGGACCCCTATCTCACACCCTATACAAAAATTAACTCAAAATGAATCAAAAACCTAAGTATAAAAGCAAGAACCATAAAGCTTCTAGAAGAAAATATAGGAAAATATCTTCAAGACCTGATGGTAGGTGGTGGATTCTTAAAGGAGATAAGAGGAGGACTGAGATGGACTACTGATATTTAATTCTTGTAGAAGTTTTAATTAGCTTTACTGTAAAAGTGTGGAAATGTACAGAGTTGATGGTAACACATTATAGCGAGTAACAGCTGGTTTATAAATGGGAATGTGGCTGAAAATTGTTGTCTAGGGATGTAAATGCCAATTGAAAGAAAGCTAAAGAATAATCTAGGGACTGAATAGCACAGTAAACCCAGAGGTGGATAAGAATAGTGGTTGATGGTACAGATGCAAGAGTGTTCTTTGTGAGCTAGAGCAGATGTACATCACTATTGCAGGGTGGTGGGAATGTGGAGAAGCATGGAAAAAATACAACTGGAGTGACCTATGGAGTATGGTAAACAGTAATAATGTAATATTCTTGCATCTATGCCAACTGTGTTGAAAATGGGGGAGTATGGAAAATGTGTGCCAAATGTATGCTGTGGAAATAGTAACGATTGGATGATATTATCTCATAATCTGTAACAAATGTTCCACCACAGTATAGTGTGTTGATAGAGGGGTGTTGTTTGGGAATTCTGCACATATGCATGATTGTTTTGTAAGTTTACAACTTCTGCCATAAAAATATATTTTTAAAAAAATACACCAAATGTAAGATAAGGACTATAATTAGTAGTAAGATTTTGATAATATTCTTTCATAATTTGTAACAAATGTCTCACAACAATGCAAGGTGTTGGTGGAGGGATGTGTGGGACCCCTGTATGATGTTATGAATGTTTGCTTTGTAAGTTCATACCTTTTACTATACACTTATTGTTTATGTATGTTCATGTATAAATGATATAAAAATAATAATAAAAGGGTGGGTTGGAGGAAAATACTTTGGTTAGTAGTAATATTTTGAGGATGCTCTTTAATCATTAGGTAAAAATGTTTCACAACAATGCAAGGTATTGGTGTTGGGGTTAGGTATGAGAGCCCTGTATGATGTTATGTATGTTTGTTTTATAAGTTCAAAACTATTACTATACGCTTATTGTTTATATATGTTCATGTATGAGTGATAAATTTCAATAAATTAAAAAAAATACATTACCAAGAAAGTGAAAGGACAACCTAAAAAATGGAAGAAAATAGTTGCAAGTCATATATTTGATAAGGGTTTTTAAGAGCCAGGATATATAAAGAACTCTGACAATTCACCAACAAAAAAATGGGCAAAGGACTTAGGCATTTCTCCAAATATGTACAAATAGCCAATAAGCACATGAAAAGATGCTCCACATCATTTATCGTCAGGGAAATACAAAACAAAACCACAATGAGGCATCACTTCACACTCACTAGGATGGCTTTTATTTTAAAAACCAGAAAATAGCAAGTGTTGGTAAGGATGTAGAGAAATTGGAACCATTATACATCATCAGTGGGAATGTAAAATGGTTCCGCCACTGTGGAAAATAGCTTGGTAGTCCCTCAGAAAGTTAAACATAGAATTACCATATGACCCAGCAATCCCACTTCTAGATATATTGCCAAGAGAACTAGAACATGGACGCAAACAGATATTTGCACACTGATGTTCACAGCGGCATTATTCACAATAGCCAGAAGGTTGAAGCAACCCATGTGTCCATCAACAAATGAATGGATAAACTAAATGTGGTATATGCATACAATGGAATATTATTCATCTAATAAAAGAAATGAAGTTCTGATACATGCTACCTCATGGGGGAAATGAAGCTATCATACATGCTACAACATGGATGATGTTGAGTGAAATATATCAGACATAAAAGGAAAAATATTGTATGATTCCCTTATATGAAATACCTAGACTATGCAATGTGAAGGCACCAAAAAAAATAAAAATAAAAATAAAGAAGAAATGAGAAAGACACTTTACCGAAAAAAAAAAAAGACAAAAATGATAGTAACAATGCAACCCAGAAGATAATACAGCAATATCTTTAAAGTACTAAAAGAAAAAGAAAACCTCTCAGTTTAGAAGTCTATACCCAATGAAAATATATTTCAAGAATGAAGTGGAAATAAAGATTTTTGAGGCATACAAAAGCTGAGAGAATTCATTACCAGCAGATGCACACTACAAGAAATATGAAAGGAATTCCTTTAAGGAGAAGAGATGTAATACCAGATGGAAACCTGAATCTAAACAAAGAAATAAAGAGCACCAGAAATGATCACTGTGCAAGTAAATATAAAAACTTTTCTTTCCTATCATTTTACTCTATAAGGTATTAATAGTTTTAAACAAAAGTATTAACAGTGTACTGTGGAGTTTATAACATAGTAAAAGTGAAACGTGTGTCAGCAATAGAACAAAGGCTAGGAGGGGAGAAATAGAAACATGCTGTTGTAAGATTCTCAGACCATACATGAAATAATAGGTGAAAATTGACTATGATAAGTTTATGTATACACACACACACACACACACTCACACACACACCCCCTTGTATTAGTCAGTCAAAGGGGTGCTAATGTGAAATACCAAAAATGGGTTGGTCTTTATAAAGGGTATTTATTTGGGGTAGAAGTCCACAGATACCAGGCCATAAAGCGTTAAGTTTCTTCTCTCACCACAGTCCATTGCCACGTGTTAGAGCAAGACAGTTGCCAGCGTTTGCCAGGGTTCAGGCTTCTGGGATTCCTCTCTTCCCGGGGCTGCGTTTCTCTCCGGGCTTAGCTCCTGTTTCCTCCACAAGGTCAGCTGTAGATGATCAGGCGAACAGCTTGCTTCTCTTCTCCTGGGGCCTTCTTTCCAACATCAAAACTGCATCTCAAAAGACTGCCTCAACTGTCCTTTGCCTTGCCTTTTATATTCAACTCCCCACCCACCAAGGGGTGGGGCTCAACGCCCTAATCCTAACCTAATCATGCCCAGATTAACAGATCAGTTTACAAGCATGATTCAATTATATTTTTGGAATTCATAATTACATCAAACTGCCACATTCCACCCTCTGAATTCCAAAAAATACATTACAATATTTTTTAAAAAACTTAAATCAGTAACAATCCAAGTACAAAATCATATCAAAATCATTTTAAAGAAACACAGTTTGTCTTCAGGCAAAGTCCCATCTGCTATAGACCTCTGAATCTTACAAAACCATTTATCTGCTTCCAATACACAAATGGAAAGACAAAAGATAAACATTTTCAATATCATAAGGAGAAATTAGGATGTTAAACATGAGTCATGGATCCTCTACAGTTCAGTAAACCTGCAGGACATCCTCCATTCGATTTCAAAGTCTGAGAGTCATTTTTAAGAAGATGTTTTCTTTTCCTTGGGGCCACATGGGAACCCACCCTTTCCACAGGCCTGCCCAAGGGCCATTTTCTTGGTTGCACCCTCATCAAGCATCTGGGTGTCAACCAAGCTCCAGACCTCACCCTCCAAGAGTGTTGGGGTGATTGCCACACCTTACCCAATCTTTGGGTTAGAGACTTAGCCCCCTTAGTACACTGAGGTGATGACAACATTCCCCCTAACCTTTGGCATACAGGCTCAACTCTCTCAGAGCAACGAGTTGACCACCTGGCCTTCCCTAACCTTTGGCATACAGGCTCAACCCTCTCAGAGCAATGGGTTGACCACCTGACCTTCCCTAATCCATGGGGGACAGGTACACCCCTCTCAGACCTAATCTTTGAGGAATGTGCTCCAACCTCCCTGTACCCTGGGGTGGCAAAACTCTTCCTGAACATCAGGTGGGGACATCCACCCTCTTCAACTGCTGGGGAAAACTCACCCTCTCTGTACCATGGGGCATCAAAATTTTCTCAGAACATCAGGTAGGAACATGCACCCTCTTCAACTCCAGGGGAAAACTCACCTTCTCTGTACACATGGGTAGGGCTCCTCTCTTGGCCCAAGGAGATGTCTTAAGTCCAGATCTCTGCTTCCACGGTTTTCTTCTTAAAGCTGATTCTCCTTCAATCTCTCCTTTCCATGTCCTCTTTTGTCCAAGCTGACAGTGGTTTTGTTCATATAGCTCTCTCAAAAACTTTGTTGGTTTAGCATGCAGGAAGCAGGGGTCCAAGCCATCAGACAGTAAGACTTTCCACAAGTCTTTCCTAGATAACTGCTCTTCAATTCTGAGTTACGAATTCCAAGTTTAATAAAGTCTTCAAATAGGGCATCTTCATCTGGGAATTTGATTTCCAGAAACTTGGAAGTTCTGGAATCAGTTTCTGTTTTCCTTGTGCCCAAAAGTTCAGTCCTTAGTGTATTTCTCTCATCTAGTATTTTGCTATAAGCTGCAAGGAGAAGCCAACCCACATTCTCCAAGTTTACCTTGGAAAGTTCTTTAGCTAAATGCTCTGGTTCACCATTTTTAAATTCTGTCTTCCATATAACACCAGGAGTTAATCTTGTTAAGTTCTATGCAACTTTAAAACATGGATCGCCTTTCCTCCAGTTTCCAATAAAAGTTTCATCATTTACTTCTAAAGCATCATCGAAAGTCTCTTTAGCGTCCATATTACTATCAACAGTCTCTTCAAAGTGGTCCAGGCCTTTTCCATCAAGCATTTCACAATTCCTCCAAAAAATACCCCTTACCCATTTACAAAAGCACTCCAACATTTTGGTAATTACAAAAGCACTTCCCCACTCCTTGGTACCAAATTCTGTATAAGTCAGTCAAAGGGGTGCTAATGTGAAATACCAAAAATGGGCTGGTCTTTATAAAGGGTATTTATTTGGGGTAGAAGTCCACAGACACCAGGCCATAAAGCATTAAGTTTCTTCTCTCACCACAGTCCATTGCCACGTGTTAGAGCAAGACAG
>JAKSZT010054334.1:60498503-60539954 GCA_026826555.1 Tolypeutes matacus
CTCTTCAATTCTGAGTTACGAATTCCAAGTTTAATAAAGTCTTCAAACAGGGCATCTTCATCTGGGAATTTGATTTCCAGAAACTTGGAAGTTCTGGAATCAGTTTCTGTTTTCCTTGTGCCCAAAAGTTCAGTCCTTAGTGTATTTCTCTCATCTAGTATTTTGCTATAAGCTGCAAGGAGAAGCCAACCCACATCCTCCAAGTTTACCTTGGAAAGTTCTTTAGCTAAATGCTCTGGTTCACCATTTTTAAATTCTGTCTTCCATATAACACCAGGAGTTAATCTTGTTAAGTTCTCTGCAACTTTAAAACATGGATCGCCTTTCCTCCAGTTTCCAATAAAAGTTTCATCATTTACTTCTAAGGCATCATCGAAAGTCTCTTTAGCGTCCATATTAACTATCAACAGTCTCTTCAAAGTGGTCCAGGCCTTTTCCATCAAGCATTTCACAATTCCTCCAAAAAATACCCCTTACCCATTTACAAAAGCACTCCAACATTTTGGTAATTACAAAAGCACTTCCCCACTCCTTGGTACCAAATTCTGTATAAGTCAGTCAAAGGGGTGCTAATGTGAAATACCAAAAATGGGCTGGTCTTTATAAAGGGTATTTATTTGGGGTAGAAGTCCACAGACACCAGGCCATAAAGCATTAAGTTTCTTCTCTCACCACAGTCCATTGCCACGTGTTAGAGCAAGACAGTTGCCAGCGTTTGCCAGGGTTCAGGCTTCTGGGATTCCTCTCTTCCCGGGGCTTCATTTCTCTCCGGGCTTAGCGCCTGTTTCCTCCACAAGGTCAGCTGTAGACGATCAGGCGAAGGGCTTGCTTCTCTTCTCCTGGGGCCTTCTTTCCAATATCAAAACTGCATCTCAAAAGACTGCTTCAACTTTCCTTTGCCTTGCCTTTTATATTCAATTCCCCACCCACCAAGGGGTGGGGCTCAACGCCCTAATCCTAACCTAATCATGCCCAGATTAACAGATCAGTTTACAAGCATGATTCAAATATATTTTTGGAATTCATAATTACATCAAACTGCCACAACCCTAAAGCTACTTCCCTCAAAAAAAGTATAAACCAAGACAAAGCACGTGCAACAAAAGAAAAAAATAGATAACTGGGACCTCCTCAAATTAAACACTTTTTTTTTTTTTTTTTGTTCAACATCCAAAATCGTTTTAATAACAGGACTGAATCTGAAACTAGTTTTTGTAACCTCGGCTTGCCCGTCGGCCTGTGGCGCGCTCAAACTTCTGGCCTTTGGAGCGGACGTACTGTTTGGTATGGCTGTGTGGGGTTCCTGGGGCCTTGCCGAAATGCCTGTACACCTCCCGGCCCTTGCAGGGACCAGAGAGCAGGACGGTGCCGCAACCCTTGGGGGAGTCCAGGGCCAGCTGGTCGAAGGTGAAGATCTTGCCCCCAGCCTTGAGGATGCGGCTCCGGGCACGGCTGCTCACACGCAGAGCACATACCTTCAGTTTGGGCACCTCCTGAATCCGCACATCATCTGTTATAGTCCCCACAACCACAGCAGTTTTGTTTTCGCGGCCAGGAAGCTTCATCTTCCGGATCATCCGGGAAAGGGACAGGGGTGGCCGGTTGATCCGACTCATAAACAACCGCTTCAGCACAACTTGGTTGAAGGTAGAGTTGGTTCGTCTGGCCAAAAACCTGTACAGCTGACCAGCAGTCTCAGGTAGATGTCCTGGCTCTTGGGCTCCTTGCGCCGAACTTTTCAGTCCTTGTTGTGACAGATGTCAACTCCCATGATGGCGCCTCTTGCTCCGCCAGGTCCAGAAAGCTCAAATTAAACACTTTTGCACCTCACAGGACTTTGTCAGAAGGGTGAAAAGGCAGCCAACTCAATGGGAAAAAATATTTGGAAATCACATATCTGATAAGGGTTTAATATCCAGGATCTATAAAGAGATGTTACAATTCAACAATAAAAAGACAAATGACCCAACTTAAAAATGAGCGAAAGACTTGAACAGACATTTCTCTAAAGAAGAAATACAAATGGCAAAAAAAACACATGAAGAAATGCTCACATCACTCATGATTAGGGAAATGCAAATCAAAACTACAATGAGATATCATTTCACACCTATCAGAATGGCCACTATTAAAAAGACAGAGAACTACAAGTGTTGGAGAGGATGTGGAGAGATAGGAACACTTCTTCACTGTTGGTGGGAATGCAGGATGGTACAACTACAATGGAGGACTGTTTGGCAGTTCCTGAAGAAGTTGAATATAGACTTGCCACGTGACCCTGCAATACCACTACTGAGTATATACCCAGAAAAACTGAGAGCAGTGACACGAACAGACATCTGCACACCGATGTTCATAGCCACATTATTCACCATTGCTAAAAGTTGGAAACAACCCAGGTGTCCATCAACTGACGAATGGATAAACAAACTGTGGTCTATTCACACGATGGAATATTATGCAGCTGTAAGAAGAGATGAAGTCATAAAGCATATGGCAACATGGATGAACCTGGAGGACATTATGTTAAGTGAAGCAAGCCAAACACAAAAGGACAAATACTATATGAATGCGTTACTATGAACAAATATATTGTGTAACATATTGTTTGATTAAAAAAAAAATTCATATGTATCCATTACATTTAATTGAGAAATGTATATATTCATTCATCTGTGTTTACTTTTTAGTTTATAATTGTTTATATTTTCAATTATTAAATGTACAAAATAAAGTTAAAAAAATTTAACACAAGAAATAATGAGAATGAAAAGGGAAAGCACATAATTATATAGGGAAGAGTCCACCAATAGGGCTTTATTTTAAATAAAATTAAAATACAAATAACAAATCAGGAAAAAAAAAAAGTATAAGCCAAAAAGGAGGTAAAAATGAAATAATAAAAAATGCTCAGTTAATCTAAAACAAGGCAGAAGAGGGAAAGAGAACAAAAAACAGATGGGACTAATGCAAAACAAATAGCAGGATGTTAGATTTAAACTCAAACAATTTCAATAATCATGTTAAATATAAATTCTATAATGTGAATGTTCTCGCCATCCTGACTTTGTGATAATCAGGGTAGGCTAAACATTCGCTATGTTAGAAACCATGCATGTGTCCCCAGACCTAGATTTTCTCTGTAGGTCTGGTTTTTAGAATGCTGGTGATAAACTAAGCCTGATTTATTATATGACCATCCTTTATGGGAAAAGACTGTAACTTTGGGTATCTTTGGTCAGCCTTAAGAGATATAGCAGGGGGACGGATGTGGCAGGTGGTTGGGTGTCTGTCTCCCATATGGAGGGACCTGGGTTCAACTCTCAGGACCTCCTGGTAAAAATTTTAAAAAGAAAACTATAGAAGGTGCGTGGGCCACCAGGCCCTGCGCGGGTGTGCCGCTCGGCCCCGTCCATGGGTGAGCCGCCAGGCCCTACGAGCGGGTGCGCTGCCAGGCCCCTTATGCGGGTACACCGCCAGGCTCCATGAGTGGGTGAGCGAGCCACCAGGCCCCACAAGCCACACAGCAAGATGATGACATAACAGGAGAGTGACACAAGGGAGGGTCAAGGCAAGACACACCGAAAAACCAGGAACTAAGGTGGCACAGGTGGTAGTAGGACGCCTCTCTCCCACATCGGAGGTTCCGAGGATCGAATCCCAGTGAAGACAGGAGAAGAGAGGGCAGGAAACGGACACAGAGAGTTGCCCAGCAAATGGACACAGAAACAGCAAAAATGGGGGCGGGGGGGCACAATAAAAATGGATAAAAGTAAATAAATAAATAAATCCTTAAAAAAATGTATAGGAGAGGACAATTCGGACTATAGTTAGTTGTAATACTTTGACGATGCTCTTTCATGATTTAACAGATGTTTCACAACGGTGCAGGATGTTTGTGGGGGGGTGATGTGTGGGAGCCCTGTATGATGTTACTCATGTTTGTTTTGTAAGATCACGATGTTTACTGAACACTTATAGTTTATGCATATTCATGTATGAATGATATACTTCAATAAATTGTTTAAAAATTTTAAAAATAAATATAAATTCTATAAACACCCCAATTAAAAGGCACAGATTATAAGATTGGATTTAAAAAAAAAAAAACAACTTTCAGGAAAAAAGAAACCCCTCTTAAACATAAAACACAAATAAATTAAAAGCAAAGGGATGGAAAAAAAATATATTATGTTAACACTAATCAAAAGAAAGCAGAAGTGACCATAATATATTATCAGACAGATTTCAGAGCAAAGAATATTATCAGCGATAAAGAGATTTATTTTATAATGATAAAGGGGTCAATTAATCAAGAGGACTTAGCCTTATGTATTAATGCACCTAATAATTGAGCTTCAAAATACACAAAGTGAAATCTGATAGAACTGCAAGAATTAGAATAAGTCACATTTATAACTGGAGATTTCAAAAACCCTCTCTCAATAACTGATAGACCAAAAAAACAGAAAAACCAGCAAGGATATGGTAGACTTCAACAATTCTATCAATGAACTGCCTTGGCCTGATTGGCACTGACCCAATAACAAGAGAATATGCTTTCTTCTCAAGTGTACCTGGAGCGTTGACCAAAATTGACCATATTCTGGCCTATAAAACAAGTCTCAATTAATCCAAAAGGATTCAAGTCATACCAAGTATGTTCTCGGACCACAAAGGAATTGAATTAGGAACCAATAACTGAAAAATAGAAAAGCAATAGGGAAAATTCATGAGACTAAAAGCTGGTTATTTGAGAAAATTCATAGAATTGATAAATAAACCTCTAGGGCAGGGGTTCTTAACCTTTTTTGCTCCACGAACCCCTTTGCCAGTCAGGTAAAAACCACGGACCCCTTACTAAATCCACACTATACTGTGTATTATTTAATAAATATATCACACCTGCACCAACACGTCCCCACAAGAATAATGTTTTTTTGAATTTCAATTCAAGCTCATGGACCCCTTGTTAAGAACCCCTGTTCTAGGGAGAGAAAGAGAAGATACAAATTACCAGTACAAGTCAGGAGAGAGGTGAGATCACTACAGAATCTAAAGATATTAAAAGGATGATAAGGGAATATTATGAACTTTAATAAGTTTGACAACTTAGATGAAATAGAAAAATACCCTAAAAGATGCACATTTTTTTTTTTTTTTTTTTTTTACTGGGAGGTCCTGGGAATTGAACCCAGGTCCCTCCATATGGGAGAAGGTCACCCAACCATTTGAGCCACATTTGCCCTCCAAGATGCAAATTTTAACATCTAATTCAAGAAGAATACCTTTCTACAAAATTGCTGGTCTAGATGGCTTCGCTGGTGAATTCTATCAGACATTTAAGTAAGTAATACTCTATTCTATACAAATTCTTCCAAAAAATTAAGGAGGAGATTCTTCCCAACTCATTCGATAAGTCCAGTAATATCCTGATAACCAAATGAGGCAAAGATATTGCAAGAAAGTACAGCTATAGACCAATACTTCTCATGTACATAAATACAAAAAAATTTTATTTTTTTGAGGTACTGGGGGCTGGGAATTGAAGCCGGGACCTTGTATGTATGAAGCCAGCGCTCAACCACTGAGCCCTATCGGCTCCCCTGAGTTGTTTTTTCCATTTATTTTGCTTGTTTTTTATTTTTGTTGTTGTTGTTGTTGTTTTGGGAAGCACTGGGAACTGAACCCAGGACCTCCCATGTGGGAAGCAGACAATTCAACTGCTTGCCACATCTACTCCCCATGAGCCACATCTGCTGCCCAAAAATCTTAAAAAAAATTTTTACCTAATTCAATCCAATAAGATATTAAGAGAATAATATATCAAGACCAAATAGGGGGTTATCCTAGTAACACAGAGATGGTTTAACATTCAAAAATAAATCATTGTAATTCACTATATTAACAACTAAAAAAAGAAAATCGATATGATTTCCTCAATAGGCTCAAAAAAGCATTTATCATAATCCAACACCCATTCCAAATACAAAATCTCAGCAAACTAGGAATAGAAGAGAACTTCCTCAATTCGATAAAGAGCATCTGTGAAGAAACCTACATCTTACATCATACTTTTGGTGAGAGAGTAGATGTTTTGTCTTCAAGATCAGGAACAAGCCAAGGATGTCTGCTCTCACCACCTCCATTCAATATTATGTTGGAGATTTTTGCCAGTGCAATCAATACAATAAAAAGAAAAGACATTCAGTTTGGAAAGGAAGAAATAAAACACTATTGACAACATGATTATTTATATAAAAAATCAGAAGGACTCTACAAAACAGCTGCTACTGAATTTAACAGGGTCATATATATATAATATATAAAAATCCATTGTATTTCTATATACTAGTAACAATTGAACATTTAAATAAAAGACAATACCATTTACAATAACATCGAAATATGAAATACTTAGGGATAAATTTGACAAAAGATGTGAAATCCCTGTCACTGAAAACTACGAAGTATTTCTTTAATATAAATTAAAGGGGACCTGAAAAATTGGAGAGAAATATTTTGTTCACAGGTTAGAAGACTCGACATTGTTAAGGCATCACTATAGATTCAATGCTATTCCCATCTAAATTTCAGCAGATATTTTTGTAGAAATTGACAAAAATGATTCTAAAATTCAAAAAGAAGGCCCTAGAATAGCTAAAACGACTTTGAAAAAAGCACAACTTATAGGGTTAACACGATCTGATTTTAGAATAATCATAAAGGTACAATAATTAAAACAGTGTGGTTTTGGTGTAAAGATAGACACAAATGGGACATAATAGAGAGTTCAGAACTAAATCCACATATGTATGGAGTACTGATTTTTGACAAAGGTGCAAAAGCAATGCATTTTCAACAAATGGTTCTAGAAAAATTGGATACCCATATGCAAAAAAAATGAACTTGGATTCAAACCTTGCACCATATTAACTCAAAATGGATTACAGACCTAAATGTAAAACCTAAAACTATAAATTTCTAGAAGAAATCATAGGGGGAAATCTTTGCAAAACATTTGTCTGATAAAGGACTTATATCCAAAATATATAAAGAACTCTCAAAACTCAACCATAAGAAAACAATCCCATTAGAAAGTGGGCAAAAGATTTGAACAGCTATTTCACTAAAGAAGATATATGGATGTCAAATAAGCTCCTGAAAAAGGATTCAACATCATTAGCTACTAAGGAAATGGAAATGAAAACACAATGAGATACCACCACACACCTATTAGAATGTGCAAAATTAAAGACTGGCCATTCCAAGAGTCGGCGATATTGCTGGTGAGAATGTAATACAGTACAACCACCTTAGAAAACAGTTTGGCACAAAAGGAAATATTTGTGCATACAAAACTTGCCAAAGCAGCTTTATTTATAATACCCCCAAGCTGGAAACAACCCAAATGTCCAAAAACAAGTTGTTGGAATACAACATAGAATACAACCCAGCAATAAAAAGAATGAACTGTTGCTCAATGCTACAACATGGATGAATCTCAAAATATTTATACTGGTTAAAAGAAGCCAAGCCAAAAAGAGAGAGAGAGAGAGACAGAGAGAACATACTATATGATTCCATTCATATAAAATTCTAGAAATGCAAAGTAATCTATAGTGACAGCTGATGGGTAGATGCCTGGGGGAGTGGGGAGGGGGAAAATAACAAAAGCACATAAAACTTTTGCAGGTCATGGATAAGTTCATCATCTTGATTGTGGTGATGGTTTTATGGTTTTGTATATGGGCACATATAAAAAAAATATTGTATACTTTAAATATGTGAAGTTTATTGTATAATAATTATGCCTGAATAAAACCTCTTTTTAGAAAAGTCACTTGGAATTTCTATTTATGTGAGCAGACCACGTCAAATTTGAGTTTCATTATAGGGTGATTTGCTTTGTCCTTTTGTTGAGAGGCCTGGAGGTTAGTATCCTTAGGTCTTTTCTTTCTGTCAGTTTCCTGAAGAACATCTTCTAATCTCCTGACTGGAAAGTGGAGGTCAAACTACCAGCATGCTGGAAGCCATGAGGGGAAGGGGGCTGAGCACAAATTCATTTAATCCTCATTTTCAGTATGATGGACCAAACCTCCAGTATGTCTAGAAGCTTACCTCTCCAGAAAGCAAACCTACAGATTTCTGCCCACCCAGTAAAGGTCAGTGGAGAAGCGGGGCATCTAGACATTCAAATGCTTACCAAATAGCTTTCATAATTTATCCTTATTTTTGTTTCCCTCCTTCCCCTGCCCACCAATTCCAGATAATTGATGATGCTTGTTCTTGAATCATTAGAAGATTCTGCTCTGTAAATTGTGTTGATTTCTAGCTTTCCTCTCTGCCGGCTTATCCTCCAGCTGTCTGGGTTTGCTAAATAAGTTAAAAGGTAAATAATGTTATATTAGCCAGGGTTCTCCAGAGAAACAAAACTGACAGGAGATAAGAGATTGATTGGTAGGCAGATGATTGAAAGGCAGATTTATTATAGGAATTGGCTCATGTGACCAGGGTGTACCAGGGCAATTGGCAAGTCCGAATTCCTTAGGGCAGGCCACAAGTTGGACACTCCAATAGAGGTGAAGTTAAATCCCCAAGGAGAAGCTGGCTGGCTAAAGAGGGACAGAAGTTCTTTCTGACTTCAGAAATCCTCAACTGTGGCTTTTAAAATCTCCAACTGTTAGGATGAGGAGAAACCCCTCATTGCTGAGGGCAATCTCCTGTGTTGATTGTAGATGCAATCAGTCCTAAATGCAATCAACTGACTACAGATGCAAATCCATCTACAAATTACCTTCTTAGTAACAATCAGGCCAGTGCTTGCTTGGCCAGACAACTGGACCCCACAACCTAGCCAAAGTGACACATGAAATTAACTATCACACACGTATATTTCTGCTTTTCAGCTTCCAAAAAGGTAGGGCTGCTGTCTCCTCACCTATTCATCTTGACTTATGGAATTATGCTTTTAGAAAATTCCTTTGTATCAGAGTTTGGAGAGGAAAATAAATTAGATATGCCAACTTAACCTGGAAACTCTTACCATTATAATTCAATGGAAAAAAAGACTATTATCCCATTTCCAGTTTTCTCTTTAAGTGTGGTGATGTGTGTAATACTTTGGTGTGTATGATTATGAAATATTAGTATTTGAGTTTAAAAATGTAAAACAGATATCCTCCCTTGTATAGAAAATTTTTATATACCTAGCATTTCGTTTTATCTACTCTTAGACAGGTGATGTCAAAGTCATATTAACTACATTTAAGCTTTAGCCAAAAAGTTTGCTTTGACCAAAAATATACCATAATTAAAGGACAGTTTGGACTAGGACAAAAATCAATCCCTCTTTTTGCTTTCTCCAAGTTGTGCTAAGTTAAGCACTTCTAAACTTTAAACAGGCTTCCTTTGGCTAGCGAACAATGCAGATGCCCCCAACGCAATAAATCTCAGAAATCCATTATGTCCAAAAGTCAAGAGTGCCAATTCACTGAGACCACCTAGCTACTCTTTTCTAACACGTTAGGACCTAGTCCTGTTTTTCACCAATATGAAATGCCATGTAGTTGATGGAAAAAAATGGATGTTGGAGGACAGATGTATCAGGGGCCAAATTGTGCAGAGACCTGGGGGTTGGTTGTTTTGTAGTGGAAGAAAGAAAAGACATGATAATTACTTTGAGTATTATTTGAGTAAGCCTTTGAAACTAACACTCCCTGGTATTCACATTTTTCAGTTCAGTTCACCAGTGACTTACAAGTGCCATGGCTCCTGGAGATGATATGAGGTGGGATATTTTGTGGCATAGGTGTACCCAGCCTGCCGCAGGAGTACTGTGAAGGAGCACGGAGTCAAGTCTGGAGATCCAGGAAGGACTTCCTGAGAGCGCAGCAGTCAAGCCGACCCGGCAGGAGGTACAGAGCACATGGGACAAGACAAGGTAGGTCACAGTTGTGTAATGTGCAGCAGAGAGACACACAAGAGTTAAAGCTAGAGACAAACAGGGCAGGGGCATCACACTTTCACATACTCTGCTGAGGAGTTTGGACTTGATTCCTTAGCTGATAAGAAGTCATCGAAAGGTGGTCAAGAATAACATGATCAAAGCTCTCTCTCAATCTAAAGCAGAGTGGGCATCACCATCCCAAAATCCTCAAGATTGAGGAATGAACAAACGTAAGGCGGGAATGCAACCATGGACCACGGTAGACATTATTATTGTAGTAATGGAAGAACATGTAACATTGATATAAAGACAGTGGTCACCAGAGGTTCTGAGGGGAGGGAGAGGGAAGAATAGGTGGAACATGGGGCATTTTTAGGGCATTGGAATTAAGTGTAAACCACAATGCAAACTATAAACCATGGGTCGTAGCAATGCTTCAATATTGGTTCATCAGTGTGACAAATGTACCACATTAATTATCAATAGGGGGAAATGTGAGGGGGGTGGTATATGGGAATTCCCTATATTTTCAATGTAACTTTTCTGTAATCTAAAACTTCTTTAAAAAAAAAAAAAAAAAGAATAACATGATCAAAGATGGATTTTTAAATAGATTAGTCTGGTAGATGTATAGAGGAAATGCAGAGAAGGTGCAAAGGTTTCCAGCCAAGTACAGCAGCAGTAGTAGAAAGGGAACTGGGAGGGAGGGAAATTGTCAAGAAATCTTTAGAATGTAAAATCGGCAGATTGGATGTTGACTGGGGGGGGGCAGGAGGTGTCTCTAGAACAATTCCCTTGATTTGTATTTCATGAGAGGAAGAAATATGAAAAGATGCTTTACTTCATTCATCAATTCACCAAGACTATAACTTAGTCATAGAAAAAAATAGTTTTATAGGATTGATCTTTCATAATTCGTGTCAATTCACATTCTGTTCTTGGGGATGCCGAGGTGGAGAGGAAGCTACTTTATGCAAAACTCACATATAAAATTCCAGATTAGTCAAACAAAATCAGGGTGGTAATTCTCTTTATAAAAGGATTCTTCATTTTATAAAATAATTCTCCATATGTTACCTTGAAATTGTCAGCACTAAGTATGATTTGATTAATATACTGTTCTTTAGAAGCATACTTTCTAGGGGATTTATGTTATTTGTTTTTCCCAAGATATGTTTTTGTAAGAATAAGTCTCAGGTCAGCATTTTCTAGAATTCATTCACTCACTCAATTAACAATATGTATTTGGTGCCTAGGCTGTGCCAGACATTGTCCTAGACACTTAAATTATATCAGTGAACAAAACAAACAAAAATGCCTGCCCTCGTGGAATTTATATTTGAACGAATATTTTTTCTTCTTTTAAAAATGAGGTGTGCTATTAACCCCTTTGCTAGATTTTACACTCTTCTAGCACATTGCCTTGCTCTTAACAGGCACTCTCTATTTACACAATTGAATACATTCCCAAAAGAACGGAAAGTGTCCCCAATAACGTCACATAAATGACTTCATGATTTAAATTCTGATGAATCATCAGACTTTCTGATGAGATGCCAGACTATACATTCCCATTAAAAAAAAAAATCAGGGATATATGGTCACGATGTCCAAGTTGTTGATTAAGGAGACAAAAGGCACTGTGGTTTGAATTCCCTTTTGCTTGCGTTATCTCTCATCAAATGTTTTATGCTTCTTGCATCACTTCAAACTCATGTAGGTCATAAATTAGATTACATTGCAATGATGTAATCTGATATAATTTTGCAAAACACTTTATATATCAAAGGGAGAAAGGAATTTTAAAGCCATTGCTTTTTTGAGTGTTACCTAGAAGATGTTTATCCACAGCATTTCCATTATTCCCTCCCTCCTTAGGAGCAGAATCCTGCTATTGTACCAGCACAATTCCCACCCACCCCTCAGAATTAAATACTAACTTTCCCAAGCCCCCTTTTTTTCCCCAGTAAGTACCAGGGATTGACCCCTGGACTTTGTTCATGGGAAGCAGGTGCTCAGCCACTGAGCTACACCTGCTCCCCCAAGCTCTTCTGAAATGAGATCTTGAAGCTCACTGAACTATGGTCAATGAGATATGAGTGGAAGTGTTGAGTAGAACACCATGAAGGCTATTTAATGGGAGCTGATTGATCTGAGAGAGGACTCTTTCTGCTCTCTGGCCTTTCCTCTTTCTTCCAGTCAATGATGCATACAGGATGGCTGGTATTCAAGCAGCCATTGGGAGCCAAGAGTTGACCTTGAGGATGGAAAGTCAGAGCCTGTGACACCGCAGAGCCAAAATATCAGTCCTGGTGCTCGCCTACCTTTGACATGAGAGAGAGAAACAAGACGATTCTATCTCGTTTAAGGAACTGACATTTGGGGATTTTCTGTTATATCCAGCCAAACCTAAACATAGCTAATATAGCCTATAATAAACTCCAATAAATTACACCACCAGACTGAGTCAGACTCCCTCTACTTCGGTCCATCCACCCCTATGGAAGAATCTGTCCTTAATTGACTTCTTTTTTGTCCTTCAAGCTGCTCTTTATCACATTTGAAACCTGATTTTGCCCAGGTTTATTTGCTAGGCTAGGAGCTGCGGTGGGAGGTTCCTGGTAGGTGGAGGAATCTCCAAGGAACTTACAAAATTGCCCAGAGAGGGTGGGCTTTGAGCACACACCAAGGTCAAAAGGGCCATGCCAGACATGACCGTGTGAGCCACACAAGGCTATGTCCCTTTCTCCTAATGCCCCACCCCACCCCACAGCACCATTCTGAAAGGGTCGGAAGCAGCTGCTACACTATGGGAGAGCAGGGGAGGGGGAGAACTGGGGGACAGATGCAGCCAATCACTGCCCTCTCCTGCTGTGGCTTTCAGGCCTGACCCACTACTGGGGGAGGAGAGACATTCTCACTTGTTTAAGAGCTTGGAGTGTGATTATTACATAGACTGGGCATTGTCACTAAAATGGTGATACTCTTAGGACATAAAGGGGCTAGGAGGGCTATGGGATCTACCAGAAATTTCAAGCATGGCCAGAGAAAGAGTCAGTCCATGGAAGATGTATAAGGGTTGTTGAGAGAAAGGAACAAGTAACTCCATGCTGCCCCCCCCACTCGCCAACTGCCACGGGATCCAACATGCTCACAAAAATGGCCTCACCATTTGTGCCTCTGCTCCTCTGGAGAGAATTTCCACCACAGCTGCTCCTGAACATTCGAAAGGGGGTTTCCAGGAGCAGTGTACTCCAAGTGTCATGTCAGTTTCGAAATATCCAACCGCAATAACTACTGTTAAAAAGCAACTTGTTGAATGTGTTGGATCATTGGGAAGACCTAAACCAGTTAAATCTTCACCATGTTTCAAATAAAGAAAGCTGATGTTGGAAAAGTCTGCAGAAGCCACCGTGTCTCCAGAGTCTATTAGAACTAGATTTCTTTTAAACTGAAACTTTCAGGCCATTTGGTATATTCCTCAGGAAAACAGAAAAACCATTCAACATAATTTTTAAAAGTTTAGTGAGAACATGGGCTTCCTTGAAACTGTAAAAATAAGAGTGTGATTTTCTTCCTTTACTTTTCTGGAGCTCAATTTCCATAGCTTATGCATTGTATAAGTTTTTTTCTACTAAAAAGCAGTGCATACTAAGTGTACTTTTTTGAACCCTGGGCCATGCTTGCTATGGTAGACACTTTTAGTTTAAAGAGTGAGGTACTAAATTACCCAAGTAATTTATCGTAATGCAAAAGTTGGCTCAACAAGCAGATCAATAGTTTCCTGTCTCCCTAAGGCCTGGGCCAGATACAGAGGCAGTTATATAAAGTCATTATCTAATTGGAAAATATCTGCTCGGACACCAAATTTCCAATTGACCTTGGCTGAAGATTCTCTTAGCCCAGAAGCATGATAATAGATGGCTCTTGAAACAGCATTCAAACAAGGGCACTTCTTTGCAGCATCATGCATCATAGAAAGAATTGCTTAATTGGAACTTTCCAATTTCATTTTCCCTTCTGTTTGGCAAAATGCCAAGAAAATGGCCCAAAATGATCTACAGAGCCACATTCTGGCCAAGCTCAAAGGACCTTCTGATGTTCCTGTATTCATTCCATTATGATAATAGATGGTGTTTGTTATCATAACCACCAGAATCTGCTTCTTTGTCCCTCCCTTTTTAAAGAGCAAAAGGAATTACAGCTCTTTGTAGTCCTTGGTGGATATAAGTGGATAGCATGTCCTGCATAAGAGGCAAGTAAATTTTTTAAAAGTAGAAAAATAATATTACCTTATAAAGGCAATGTGGAGTCCATTAAGCACTGTCCCAGCTTGGACATTTAGATCTTGCTCAGTCGAGAAGGACCCCTGTCCCCATAGAGGAAGGGGAGCTCCTCCCAGCCCACTGGGTTCCTCAGGGCTCCTTTTGGGTTTATAAGAATCTTGGGGAGTTGTGGGGAGATGTCTGCATGGGGTAGTGAGTCAGCTGTGAGGCAAGGGGCAGTGGAGCCCAGGTTCATCCTGTAGGCAGACAGGAGGAGGGCCAGGGAGGTGGGAAGGGGGCTCACATTTGTGAAAGTTGGGTGGTCAGGATGAAGACACCATTCAAGACAACTGGGACCATGAGGTGAGCCTGCATTCGACCTCCTATCATCGCCCCCAGTTCCCACAACCCCCTTCCACACACAGGCTGTTCCCCCCTCACATTCTGACAATTCCCTCTGCCCATATCCCAGGTAACTGAGTCCCCATCCCATCAATTCTCTGTGAACCTCTACTGCACACCCTCTTTATACCTTTCCCAAACAGCTATATTCTATTTTTTTTTCCCACCACAGACCTTGATTTCTCTGTGGAAACCATAGCCCCAAATCATTACTGGCAAAAAGCAAATCTGGGTTCCCTTTCCTCAAGGGCCAGGAAGGCTTAGTCTTCAAAGCCCTTTGAAAACTTTCAGATAGTCCCAGATCCAAGTCCTACAATACCACTGAGAAGGTTAAGTTCACACGTCAACTTGGCTAGGTTATGGTGTTAGTTGTTTGGTCAAGCAAGCACTGGCCTGATGGTTACCGTGATGGTATTTCATAGATGGATTTATATCATTAGTGAGTTGATTGCATCTACAGCCGATTGCACCTACAGCTAATTGCATCTACAATCAACAAAGGAGCTTGCCCTCTGCAATAAGGGAAGTCTCCTTATCCAATCAGTAGGCAGTCTTAAAGCAAGAACTGAGGATTTTGGGAATCAGAATGAAGAATTTCTGCCTCTTCTTCAATCAGCCAGCTTGTGCTGGGAAATTCAACATCATCTTCATCGAGTTTCCAACTTTTGGACTACCCTACACATTTGGATTTGCCAATCCCCACAGTCTCATGAGACAATTCCTGTAATAAGTCTCCTAATACACATACATACACACCTATCCTATCACTTCTGTACTACAACCTCCCACTGGAGAAAGTCCACACTAAACACCAATTCCAGGTAATCAAGTGCTAATAGAATTTTCCCTCAGGAGAACACTAAGTCTGCCCAAAATCAATCCATAAAAACAATGTGTTTCCTTATATCAAATTGTCTTTAATCTTTTTATGACAAATATTAAATCATCATCTCTAATTTACATAACTTTTTAAACTTCTTAAAGGCCAATTTCAAGGACTAAAAGGGAAGTGGGTAGGCAGAACACTCACATACAGAGCTAAAGCCCTCCTCCTCAAATGGGACCTCACAAGCACATGGACCTAGCAATGCCCTAAATTTCTCTACCACGATGTTATAAAAATTTTTGTTTTGTTTTGTTTTTCTTAGAAGGTACCAGGGATTGAACCCAGGACCTCATACATGCGAAGCAGGTGCTCAGCCACAGAGTAAATCTGCTCCCCAGGGAGAGCTGGTTTCTTCTTTTGTTTGTTTTTAGGAGGTACGAGGATCAAACCCAGGTCCTCGTACATGGGAAGCAGGCACTCAACCACTTGAGCTACATCTGCTCTCCAGGATTTTTAAATTTATAAATAATTAAGCCTCACAATTGTTGGGTATACACCAGGCTCTAATTTATACCACTATCTAATTCTCACCTCACTTCTGTAGTCATTCTATTAACCTCCGATTTACATGTGAGGAAGCTGAAGCTCGTGGAGGTAAGAAAAGATGAATTCTAAAGAGTAGGATTTGGGGGTTATAAATATAAATGTGTTTATGTTAAATGCTCCATTTTCTAATGCGTTTAATTTTGTGATCCTTGTGATCCTATGTTTGGGGGCGGGGAGTGGGGCAAACTTAAGTAACTATATATTTCACTATTGTACCTGGAGCTGACCTTCGCTAATTTATTCTTAAAAGGAGAGATGAAATTAGAAAGGGAGAAAGCTAAACACATCAGCCCTTCCCACATTTCTACAGCTTGCTCCAGGAAAAAGAACAGCTTCTTTACTCTGAGGAACCGGAAAGCAGTTTGCTTCTGTTCCTAGCAGCAGCAGGAGAACAGACTACGTGATTGCAAGCCCTGATCAGGAGTATTTTTGCACCTCCCTGTGCTTTTTCTCCTCTTCCCACATAAGGTCATCGCTGGTGGAGGTTCTGTTATTGTGTGCTAAGAATTTCATGCAACTAAGTGAATAGATGCTTATCCAACATTCAAATCCCAATACCTGTGCTGGCATATTAACAAGTGGGTCAAATGGAGGAGCCCACTCCTGCTGCAGTACCTCTCCTGTTGCATCAAAGGGTTGCAGCAAACAGGATGGTGGGTGTTGCAAGAAGTGGGGAACCACAAACTGTCTGCCACCACCTCCAGGCAGCATAGGCCCTCCTCATTGCCCCTCCTTCAACCCACTCCTGACAAATAGCGTCTGACATGTTGCAAGAGCCCAGCTCGTTCTGGAAAGACTGTAGCTCTAACTAAAATCTTTTAGGCAAGAGAGAGAAAAAAATATATCAGATTAACAGCTATTTTAGAATGCATTTGAATTCCCAAGTGCAATGACTCTCAAAGTCTAACCACTGTTTTCACCCCAGCTCTCAGCAAAATAGCTAAAAGGAATTGAGTATCAGCTAGGTGGGAGCTAGACTCTCAAAGGAGGCAGCCTTTCAGCTTTGGCCTGTTTGCTTTAGAACAGACCTTCTTTCTGCCAAAGAACACCAATACAAGGCGTGTCCTCACAAAAGCTGTACCTGACAAAAGACAATGACTCTAGGGAAACGATCGCAATGGTCAGATGAGAAGTATGTTGGTTTCTTATCGCTGAGCTAACAAGTTACCACAAACCTAGTGGCTTAAAACAACACAAGTTGTTGAGATTGGCAGCTCAGAATGGGTGTTATCAGGCTAAAGTCAAGGTGTTAGCAGGACTGCGTTCCCTCTGGAGGCTCAGGGAGGACTCTGTGCCCTTGACTTTTCCAGTCTCTGGAGGTCACCTGTGTCCCTTGGTTGGCAGCTCCCATTCCTCTGTCTTCACGCCAGCAACGCTGAGCTGAGTTCTTCTCAGGCAGCCATCTTTTTGGCTTTCCCTCTCCCACCTCCCTCTTCCACTTAGAAGGATGCTTGTGACTACATTGGGCCCACCTGACTGTCCAGGGTACTCTCCCCATCTGATTCCAACCTTCATTCCACCTGCACTTTCAATCCCCTCATTGTCAGGTAATAACATATCACAAGTCCCAGGGATTGGAAGAGGGCATCTTGGGGGGCAGGGGGATTTTTCTGTCTCCCACCAAAGGGGTCACCAGAGACCTCAGCTTTGTTATTTTTCATCCTCATAGCAACCTGCAAGGTAGGATGTGTACAAGGTTAGAAATGGAGGCTTGGAGAATTGAAGCCATCCTCCCAAGGTTATCCTGCCAGCTGCGACATGACTCGGATCTGGGGCAAAAGCTTATGCTCGGGGAAGCGGATGTGGCTCAAGTGATTGGGTGCCTGTCTACCATATAGGAAGTCTAGGATTCGATTCTCGGGGCCTCCTGGTGAAAGACAAGCTGGCCTGTGCAAGAGTGCTGGCCCGCACAGAGGAAAGACAATAAGAGATGCAGCAGACCAGGGAGCTGAGGTGGTGAAAGAGATTGAGTACCTGTCTCTCACTCCAGAAGGTCCCAGGATCACTTCCTGGTGCTGCCTAAAGAGAAGACAAGCAGACAAAGAAGAACACATAGAGAGCAGATGGTGAGTGCAAAACACTGGGGGAGGGCGGGGGGGGGGGGGCGCATATATATATAATTCTTAAAAAAAAAAAGCCCATGCTCGCCCACCACACCAGAAGATAACCTTAATGGAGACTGGAGAACATTCAGCAGGAACCTCCGAGGACTGTCATCTTCCTTCAGGACTTTGAGGTCATGCTGGTGATGAGAGAGAGTCAGGACTCCTTCAGATTGCAATGCCACCACCTTGTGACCGTGGGCAATTTGCTACACCTTGCAGGTGCCCAGGCTCAACTGTAAAACCAGGCATTGGGACCAGGTAGTGTGTGTCTAAGCTCCCTTTCAGCTCTAATATTCTGTAATAACCTTAAAGATGAAACCACTGTGCTGCAGATCAGGGTCACTTCAGGTGCAGTCTGAGGACGGCTGCCAGGCTGCAAACCATTTGTTGCCTGTCCACGGCAAGATAAGCCGCCAAAATGTGAGTCAGCCACACCACAAAGCAAACTGTTTCGTGCAGATGCCTCCCCCCACCCCACCCCCACCCCCCATAGCAAGACTTTTGTGACGAAGAAAGCAGTGTGTTGATTTACTTTCTGGCACAATCTCCTCTCGTTGCAGATTAACAAACCATTTGTGAATCAGATTCCGAGTAATGCTGATGGAGACGGTCTCCAAGGTTCACAGGGTTAGCGTAGAAAATGTTTTAGACTATGAGCTCTATTTGTGTGTGTGTGTGTGTGTGTGTGTGTGTGTGTGTGGTGTCATCGAAGAGGACCTCATATCCAACCACCATTTGTGAAAATACAAATGAGAACAATACCTCTTGGGTGTGTGGTATTTTTTCCACACTGTCCATACTGTAAACAAATTATGCATCCATGTCTCTTGTCGTGAGACTTACTGTGCCTTCCTGGGGAATGTGTCTCATCGTGCCATTGACCACACGCTTAACCATCGTGTGCCTTGGCTGGTGGAATGTGAGAGCATGACTCACACCAGGTCACAACAGAAATTTTAAATGCTTTTGCATGGGTCAGCCAAGCCTTTTCCCCTCTGTCTCAAAACGGTAAATCCTAAGGTAGGAGTGAATCTTTCAGTCCACATTCTAGAACAAAGAAGGTATGTGGAAGAGAGCTATCCCAACTCTAGCTGACATGTATCATGGGCAAGAAACAAACCTTTGTTGTCATACATTACTGAGATTCCTACAAAAGCTGACGAATACAGTTGTATATCTTTGATAAGATAGAAAAGACCTTTCTGATTTTTAAATCTTACTGTTCAGAAAGTAGCAATCTAAGGTTTCATATTGTCCTATTGCTTGTTAAACTTTGGAAAGTTGACTTTTTTGTTTCCAGAAAAGCAAATCAATGGTAGTAATATTTACAAAAGGTATTGTGAGAAAATATCAATTTTAAGAAGCAAATCTATTTTCAATGCAGGAGAAAGTTCTATTGTGTGCTAGGTGTTTATGTGGAAAATGCCTTTATTTCACCACACTGTAAAATGATAGTCTGGCTGGATACAGAATTCTAGGCTAAGAGCTATTTCACCTTGGTGCTTTGACGTTTGGATCTATTGTTGCTAATGGCAAGTCTGCTCTCTGTAAGATTAGCATTCCTTTGTAGGTAATCTGTATTTTCTCTCATTGTATTTAATATTCCCTTTGTCTTTGATGTTCCAAAGTTTCACCATGATCTGTTTAGTGTGGATTTATTTTTTTTATGCTTAGATTTTTTTTTTCCTATGGGAGTCCCATGAGCCCTGAGTTATGAAAAACCTGCATTTGTTTTGGCTGTATTTTAGGGGTTTCAGTGACTACAGAGCAGTTTGTATGTTAATTTCTTGGCTTGAGTTTCCCACACCATGCAAATAGGATACGTTCAGACATCATGCCTATTTGTAGTATATGCCACGGTTTTTATTTTTCATGGCTGAGTTTTTTCCCCCATGTGCCCACAGATATGGTAAACTTCCTCACAACTTTCTCAAGCAGGTAGACAAAATTTTTCTAATATGTATTGCATGTTGGATCCCTCCCCCTCCTTTTTTTTTTTTTTTTTTTTTTTCCTGTCTTAAGATAAAAATCCACATTCAACCCTATTTGGAGCTTGAAATTTTCTAATCATGACCTTTCTCACTAGAGTCTCTTCTCCATGGTTCTAAGGCTTTGCTAAAAGCAGACATTTTCTTGGCTCATAATTCTTCATCTTAGTTTGGTGCCTAGAAATCTCATGACAAAACAGAAAGAATAATAGTGGCATTCCCGTGGTGGTTTTGTTGTGTGTCAACTTGGCTAAGCTGAACTACATTTCCCAGAATTCCCTTCAGAGCACGTTTCCAGCTAGGGCTGGCCCCAAGAGAAATTTGAATGAGGCAGCAGCTGCTTTTACTGAAAGATTGATGTAGGGCAGACTCTGCTGCAGTCCACACGTATTTTCATGGATCTACGGGCTCACCTGGTAGAATAGCAGCTGGGTCCACAGCAACTCCAGCTCCCATGGGATCTCTTCTTTGGCTTCTCCAAATCCCTGGACTGGGCATGAGTGCAATTATATAGCAAGAACTGCAGCTTCCCTGCCCATGAACCACAGCAGCGAGGTTGGAGGCTTGGAGATGGAGAAGCAGACCCAAATATTGTATACCCACAATGGAGTGGAGAGATATAGGTGAAAAATAAGAAGTGGTAAGGAACCTGGCTAGCATCAGCAGAGCTGTCACTACCCGCACCCCCACTTTCCAGGCCTGAAAGGATGAGGAAGATAAAGGTTTGCAGAACCAAGAGGAGAGAGGGTCTTGTAAAAGAGGCCACCTTGATGGGCTCCAGGACCTTTGGTGAGGGACTTGGCCAATTCAAGGCAACCTCACAGGAAGAAATCGGGGAGGGGAATAAAGACCCTGACCTCATTCTCTTTCCTCCTTCATATCTCATTATAGTGTTCCTAATTGTCCAAACCCACCTCGAAGCCAGAAGTCAAGGGAGCCATTGATACAGAGCTTATAGGACAGCCTCCAAGGATAGGGAGCTGGCCAGAGAGGAGATCTGAGTGGATCTTGAGAAGCAAATGGAATTTATCTTCTTGGTCATTCCTCATCATATCACTAAATACAACAGAGTTCTAGTTCAATAACCTCATGCTCCATCCAAAATTACTTCACCTCAGAGACCAGAGGCTACAGATATTATGAAGTCAGTGAAAACAACATTGTTTATTCTTGAGTGAATAGATTTTTCATTCCTAGGAAAATTGATCTCTCTCATCGATCTCTCTCATCGATCTCTCTCTCTCTTACACACACACATACAAATAATGTAATGATTAAGTTGAATGGTTCAAGTGTTTTATGTTTTCATGGCCATACTCCACTTCCACTCACTTACTTAATCCTGTCACTTCAACCTCCTAAGTGTTTCTCCAACATCTCCACATACCTCTAGCTCCACTGCCACAATCCCCATCCATACCACCATTATCTCTCATCTGGACCACTGTGATAGCTTATGAATTGGTATGGCCATGATACATCAACTCTTCTCCTATTGCAACCAATTTCCCACACAACTCAACCAAAGTGAGCTTTCCAAAATGTCAAGTTGATCAGTTAATACCCAACACCTTTCCTGGCATAGTTACCTGGTCCCAGCTGGTCTTTCCAGCCTCATCTCGTGTCACTCTCATCTCATAGTCTACGTTCGGATCATTCTGGACTTCTTTCAGTGTCTCACATGGGCTGTATTTTCTCCAGCCTCAGGACCTTTGCACATGCTAGAATCCTCCCTCAACTTACTCATTCTCATGATCCAGCTTAAATATCACTTCTTCAAGGAAATGTCCCCTGACCTCCAGACTAGATTAGCCCCTTTTCATGCTTCTGTGGCATCTTGCCCCTTCGCTTATCACATCCAGAGTCCATGTAATTGTTTATTCAATTTCTGTTGTAGATTCCTTGAGGACAGGGACTACGTCTTCCCTGCTAACTCTAGAGTCCCAGTCTCTAACACAGAGCCTGGCATGAGGTGCTTGGTAAATTGAGTGAATGAACAAGCATTGCAATATCTCCTGCCAAATATCCATTTTTACTTTGTTATATTGCTTTCTTTTCAAATAAAATAAAATCAATGTAAAATATTGTGACCTGTGTTTTTTCCATAAAATCCAATAATTTATTCTTGTTCAAGACACACCAGAATCCATTCATTCCACACAGATTTATTAAGCAACTACAGTGTGCACAGCACAATGCTAGGTACTTGGAATACAAAGTGCATGTCTCTCTCATCCCAGGAGTGAGACAAGACCCGTGTGCTCTTTACTGTATACAGAATATTTACTATGTGCTATTCACTTGCCCAGGGAAACCAATACATTTAGTATTGAACTCTTCTTCAGACTGAAGTATTATTTGCATTTCCAGAAATGCTGTCCTATCTGTATGAAACCCATAGCAACTTAATTTTAAATAATTTAAATCCTTATACATTTTAACTTCACATATTATTTTCCAGAGTTTTGGTGAGAATATGCCATGCTTATTAATTTTTATTTTAGCACAGTTATATAAGCACATCATTTTAAAACTTTAAAAGTACTAAAGGCTTATAATTTAAAAATTAAAAAACACACAGCTCTAGCCCCATCTCCCCAAGTCCAGTAGCTCCCTGCAGCAACCACTGGCAACGATTCAAGCATTTACTACTCGGTTCACCTCCAGATTTCCAAACAATATGCTTCACCTGCAATTTCTTGTTTTATCTATTTTAGATATTGTTTATTGACTTTCTGCCATGGTAGGAAAAAAAATGTATCTATTCCTTCTTTCAGAACAACTTCCCCTCCTAATTTCCACTGCTGAGGTTATGGCATAACTTTTGGTGAAGTTTAGTATCATCCTAACCAATGACTTCTGCATTATGACCAAGTCCCTTTATTGTAGAAATCTTCATTTTTCCCTAGAATAAATATTTGCTTTGTTTTCTGCCAGATGTCATATACATCTGGTTATTTTTTTCCCATTACTGTTATGTGCCTATCAACAGTATTTTCTAGACTCTCAAACATATCAGTTATTTTTTGTGTTTGTTCTGGAGTTCTCTATCCTCCTGCTACAAGAAACACTGTTTTCTGCCCAGGCCTGGTACACAACTTTTATCCGGTCACTTTCCTTCACTGTCATCTCAGGACTTTTCTTTTTCCCATTCTCTTCTTTCTTAGTTTACTCCTTTGTTTTGGTCAAGCACATCCTCCAGCAGTTTCTTAAGAAGGTGCAAAAGAAAGATCATTGTTCTGAGGGTTTGTACATCTGAAAATATGCATATATTTTATTTTTACTTCAGTGTGTAGTGCTTATAGGATTCTGGATTAAAGAGCATTGACACTCCGAATTTGAAGATATTGCTTCATTGTCTCCTAACTTCAAATGTTGCTGTTAAACAGTCTGATGCCAGTCTAATTTATGCTCCTTGGTGGGTCATTTATTTTTCTCTCCAGAAATATTTAGAATCTTTATCACTTGTGTTTTGCAATTTCATAATGTGAAGTTTGGTGTGGGTCTTTTTTCATTTTTTGTGTTGGGTACTGGTGAGTCTTATCACCTGGGAATTCAAGTCACTTAGTTCTGGGAAAGGATCTCATTTTATTGCTTTGATGATTTCTTCCTCTTATTTTCTCTCTTCTCCTGTATTAAACTCCTATTAGTTCATACCGGACTTCTTAGACTGATCCTCTCATTTCTTGTTTTCTCCTCTCATATGTGTCACTGCTAAAACTTCATTTCTATTTTATGTGAGATTTCAATGTTATCTTTCAACACTTTAATTTTGGGGGCATGTCCAATTTTCAACCTCAAAGAATGTTTTCTTCGTTTCATTATTTTTTATAGTATTCCATTCTTGTACTGGATGCAATCTCTTCTCTGAACTCATTGAGGATATTCAGTATTTTAACTTTTAATTTTGAAATATTTATAGATCCACAGGAAGTTGCAAAGGTAATATAGAGAGGTTCCCTGTATCCTTCATCCAGTTTCCCCCAATGGTTATATCTTACATAATCGAAGCACAATATCAAAACCAGGACACTGACATTGGTACAATGTGGTGTATGGTTCTATGCCGTTTTACCACATGTGTGGATTCATGTAACCACCAGCCCAATTCAGAACAGAACTACTCCATCACCACAAAGAGCTTCTCTACTAACCCTTTCGAGTCTTACCCGACCTCCTTCCTCCCCACCAGAGGATATCAATTTTTTAAAATCTTTTTATGCTCTCGGCATGCTTTGTTTCCTCCAGGTTCTTTTTTTTTTTTTTTTTTCCTGCTTGTTTTTTGTTTGTTTGTTTGTTTGTTTCCTATCTTTCTTTCATTTGGAAGCTCTTCACAGATGTCTGGTGGCCTGGCTAATCGTTCCTATCTAAGCATGAGGCACTGAGAAGCTAAGTGCAAGCTCAGCTCTTGAGCACATATGGGCCTCCCCACAGGGGCATCAGTTGGCAAATTCACTCCTTCAATGGAGGGTCCTCCCAGCGTGCCTGGGTATATTTTCTCTAAGTACATTCACGTGCTCCAGAGAAGAATCCTCTAGTCTTCTGCCAGGGGTGTGGAGGACTCTTAGACTGGAGGCGGAATATGGGAGAGGAGGAGGAAAACAGATTTGCCTCAGGACACCTCACAGCTGCCTGAGCCAAGCATTTTGGTAAGTCTGAATGGGAATCCCTCACTTCCCATGAAACTCTCCTTCTGCAAACACCTTCATTGGTTACAAATCCTCCACCAACCAACATTTTGTTGAAATCACTCTCAGCTGATGCTGCCTGCTATCCAATTTGCTTTGTCCTCTTGCATATGTTTTAGGAGGTAGCGGGGATTGAACTGGGGACCTCATACATATGAGGCAGGTGCTCAACCACTAAGCTACACCTGCTCTGCTCTTGTATTTTTTTTTTTTTTTAAAGATTTTATTTATTTATTCATTTATCCCCCCCTTGCTGCTTGTGCTCGCTGGGTCAGCTAACCACGCCGCGCGGGCGGGCTTGCCTTCACCAGGAGGCCCCGGGAACCGAACCCGGGGCCTCCCATATGGTAAACGGGAGCCCTACTGATTGAGCCACAGCCGTTTCCCATTGTATTTTTTTTTTTTTAACTTCCTTTGCAGTCATTTTAAGGGGGCTCCATGAGGGAGGGCTAAAGGGGCACATAATCAGTCTGATGTGCTGATGCCACTCAATCATTTTTTAAAAACAATACTTGAAATAGATGAAAATCTAATTTTTGTCTTACTGAACTTTAAATATAGAAGTAACCCAAGAGTATATTTCAGAAGTAGTATCATAACCACCCACACACAAAAAAAAAAACTAAGATTACTTCTGCTTCAGAACAGAAGTGAAACTTTTTTTTTTTTTCTCATTTGTCTTTAAAACTCTGTTGGGTGATATGTGGTTCTATCTTCCACATGTATTTCCTCCCTAGGTTGCTACTGCCATGTCACTGTTGTGAAATGGGACAGGAAATGTAAGGGAAGGTTAAGTTCATTCAGCTCCAGGCAGTATGTAGCTTCTGCCTCTAGAGTTTATCACCTCTAAAGGGAGAGTTGGACTCAAGGGGTTCTTTCTTTGAGTTCTTGGCTGACAGCATGACCTCCTGGTCTTCTAGAATCCAGAATGCTTCTGACTGGTCATGACCCAAGGAAGTGGGAGGGGGCTGGGTACAGGGGCCATTAGGTTGATAGTTGGTTTTCAAACATATAACTAAGACTACCTGTAGCAGTTTGGCAGTTTGATATAGTTATGAATTCCAAAAATAGATATTGGATTATGCTTGTAAACTGGTCTGTTCATCTAGGCATGATTAAATTATGATTAGGGCTTTGATTGGGCCATGTCAGTAGGGTGTTGAGCCCCGCCCCTTGGTGGGTGGGGTCTCAAAGATGAGAGATATGGTAAAGGATAGAGTTGAAGTTTTTTGGGGTTGGAGTTCTGATGCAGAGTCTTGAGCTGCAGCCCTGAGAAGTAAGCATACAGAGGAGCTTGGTCGTGAGGAAGGAGAGAAGGCCCCAGGAAATGAGATGAGCCTTTCGCCTGACAGTTCCCAGCTTGCCTTGTGGAGAGAGGCAAAGCCTAGAGAGCCTCATAGTCTACAGCTGACCTTGTGGAGGAAGCAGAGGAGCTGAGCCCGGAGAGAAATGGAACCCTGAGAAGAGAGGAACCCAAGAAGCCTGAACCCTGGAAAACATCAGCAGCTGTCTTGCTCCAACATGTGGCAACAGAATTTGGTGAAGGAAGTAACTTATGATTTGTGGCCTGGTTACTGTAAGCTTCTACCCCAAATAAATACCCTTTATAAAGACCAAGAGAGTTATGGTATTTTGCATCAGCATCCCTTTGGCTGACTAATACACTATCTGAAGGCTTACGACCAGCAAGCACAGAAGCCAGAGAGAGAGACTGTTACAGGAAGAAAGAAATTAACAAGAACGGGAACAAAGTTAAGAGAGAGAGAGAGAGATGATGGAGAACATATGAGGGAAAACTGAAAGCACCATGGAAGAGAGAACACACACCAAACAAGAAGAAAAATAGGATCATTAACCAGCAAATATTTATCTGAACACAATCAAAATTAGCACATTTATTCCCTTAACGAATACCCAGTAAACATTAATTGAACAGACACTATGTAGGAAGGAATAAGATAGACTAACAAACTTTTTTTTTAATAGAAGAAAGGAAAATAGCAGGTAGTGAAAATTACAATATAGTAAAATGAATAAGAACAATAAGGTGATCCAAGGTGGTGTTCAAGCTCAAATGACAGGTCATCACACCCTGCTGGGATCAGAGAAAGCAAACAGCAAAGCGCAAATGACAAGATCCACCCCTGACCCGGAATCGTCCATTTCCATGAGAAGCTGGACGTTGGACTGGATGAGTAAGCCTGAGTGGCCGTGTGCATGGGTGTCAGGCAGCTGCAGACGGCAGGTGCCAAGGCAGAGCATGGTGGCACTGCCGGATTGGCCAGAAGTCAGGCAATGGGACACCTGCTATCTCTAATTTTTTAAAAGTAAACTTTATTTCAACTTCAGAAAATAAAATAACAGACAAAAGGCACCTAAAAAAGTTAGGGTAGCATCACTCCAAAAAATTCTGTTCAGGCACATTTATCTCATGCAATCCTAAAACACAAGCTCAGTTGTTCCTCCAGTGTTCAGAAAGATACACAGATGAGTACAGACAGATTGGTTGAATGACACTTGCTGTCTCTTCATGACCCCTAAAATCGGCAGGGAGCTTTCTGAACTCCAAGACTTTGAGTGTGTTTGAGTTTCTTTTAGAAAACGGCAAAAGTTCTGGTCCCCCTCTGGACCTGATACGAGGCCAGTGTGTTATAGTACATACAGGTGTGGAAACGCAGGATCAGCAAGAAGCCTGAGAAGTTGGGCCCAGGAGCTCAGAATTCATGGGAAGGACTTTGAGGGGGTCACAGGTCCTGGAAATGAGGAACCTGTCCAGAATGGCCCTGCCTGTGACCATCAGGGAGTCCTCTGCTATAGCCTTTCATTGGTCCAGAGAAGAAAATGGATCTCAGAGAGGTTACGGATTTTGTCAAAGCCATTTACTTACTAAAGTGGGGGAGTCAGGATTTGGACCCAAGCCTGTTTGACGAGAGATTCTGCACTCTTTACCATTCTCCAGTAGCTAGAGGAGGGAAACACTTCTGGGTTAAATTGTGTCCCCCAAAAAGTCGTGTTCAAGGCCTAACCCCTGGACATGTGAATGTGACTTTACTTGGAAATAGGGTCTTTGAGGATGTGACTAGTTAAGAAGAAGCCATCCTAACCCAATACATCTGGTGTCCTTATAAGAAGGGGAGAATTGGACACACGGAGCCAGATGAGGCGAGAAGGCTGTGTGACAGCCGAGGCAGAGAGCACCATAGATTGTTAGCAAGCCACAGCCAGAAGTCTGGAAAGAGGAATGGAACAGATTCTCTCCTACAGTCTGCAGACTTCAGAGGAAGCACAACCCTGCTAAGACCTTGATTTCAGACTCTTAGTCTCCAGACTGTGAGACAATAAAGTTCTGTTGTCTTAAGCCACCTGGTTTGTGGTACTTGGTTACAGCAAGGAAGGGGACAACTTCCACTGGGTTTTGAAGCCTGCATGAGACGTAACCAGGAAAAAGAGACCTGGGTAAGAGGTGTGGGAAGTGATATGTCAGCAGAGGGAGGACGTCGTGCGAGTAGAGCCAGAGAGATGACAGAGTGGGCTATGCTCAGGCAGCTTCAAGGGCCACACCAGTCTACAAGTAGGTCCCCAGACGCAACCTCTGAACAAGGGAGCTTTGTCATCCTTCCAGAAAGCCTTCCTCTCAGTGTTTATCTCAAAAACTTTTTCTTGTTCTCCAAAATTTTTTTCAGATGTCATTTCTACCAGGAAGTCCAGCTTTTCTTGAAGGTCTAGAGGCTGGCTAGAAACTTCTTATACCACAGCAAAAGGAGGATTGCATTATTCCTGTGGGGGAGAGATGAGAGGATTTAAGATGTGTCTCCCTGCACTGAGAATGATACAACCTGACTTCTGTGATATTACTGCCCAGAATGCATGACAGGATGGCAATCACAAGGAAACCTTTGAAAACCAGATTGAGGACCATTCTACAAAATGACTAGTCTGTACTCTCAAAAAGTGTCAAGGTCATGAATGACAGAGAAAAACTGAGGAACTGCCCCAGATTAAAGGAGATTAAAGGGATGTGACAAGTGCAACGGATTATTCTGAATTAGACCATGAGCAGCAACCGTTGAATAAAGTGTTGATGTTAATTTGCTGGTTTTGCTCACTGAACTCAATTATATCAGAGAATATCCTCATTTTTAGGATATATCCACAGAAAGATCTGGAGGTAAAAAGGCACATGTCTTCAGTTTACTCCCAAATGTTTCCAAAACACACAAACATAGAGAGAAGTGTCAGTAAGATGTCAGCATTTGGGAAAGCTGGACAAAGGGTGTATGGGAATTCTTTGTATGATCTTTGCAATTTTTCTGTAAACCTGAAACTATTTCAAAATAAAGTTTTGTTTGTTTATTTTAATTAGGATGATTGCTTAGAAAGAGGAGGAGAAAGAGGCTGTCAACTCTCTTACGGTGAGAATCCACTCCAGAAACACTTGTCATGAGGTTTCCAATCTGATAATGCCTTCCAAACTTTCTCTTCATCTTAAGCGATTTAGTTGCGGGAACTAGAGGCCCAAGCAAGTGGCTTTAAAAAATAAGGACGAGGGATGCATTAGGAACCTTGCTACCCCATTTAGCTCCACGGGACACACAGTCCATCTCGCTTACGTTTCTTCCTCTTTCAGTGCGTTCTCTCCGCAATTGCACCTCATTCTCCACACTCACTCCCGCCTTGCCCCATCTGCCTCGCGATTTTTCGGTTTGAATCCCCCCTGTTCACCACCTTCAGCTTTTGATGATTTAGATCTGAGACTAGGAGTCCTATTGGCCCCACTCATCTTTCCAAACAGGTGATGGGCCTCGGGTCCCAAGCCAGTGGAAGGATTTGGCACCTTTGAGTCAGGTGTGGTTAGAGGGGATGGAGAAGTAAATAGGGTGCCTGAGTCCCAGAGGACGGGGGGCTGCAGTGTAGCATTTCCCTTAGAAGGTGGGTATGAAGGCATTTGAGGCTCAGCCTGTCAAGGACTGTCTTGAATACTTTTGTCCCTTGAGCTGATGCAGAGGCAAGAAACGGTATCTATTCATCTTTATTATTATTTTTTAACCTATAAGATATATCACCTGCTCTGCCCACTTCCTTTCATTTCAGCCTGACTCTGCTGTTAACCAGCCCCCCATCTTTTTCAAAATTAGTAAACTTTATTTCAAATTCAAAAGATAAAATAACAGACAAAAGGCAGCTTACGAAATTATAGAAGCATTACTTAAAAAAAAAAAAATCCTGTCCAGCACATTCGTCTTATTTAATCCTAAAAACAAAATCAATTGCTTCTCCCATATTCAGAAAGATTAAATGAGCACAGATTGGTTAAATGACATGACCAAGGTCTCGTTAATGAAAAAATGAAAGGAAAAAAAAAGAGCTTGAGCATGTTCACATCTCATAAAACTGAATCCCTGTTAATACTTTCGATATCTTTCTTTTCCCCCAAAGAAGGCGCCTTGTACTGACTGGAAAGATGGGGACAAAGCAACCTTTCTTTTTAAAAAGGTGGCATTTTGTCCTTACGGAAAATATGTTTAAATCAGAATTAGAGGGAAGCGGCTGTGGCTCGGTCGGTAGGGCTACCGTTTACCATATGGGAGGCCCCGGGTTCGGTTCCCGGGGCCTCCTGGTGGGGGCGGGCCTGCCCGCGCGGCGTGGTTGGCTGACCCAGCGAGCACAAGCAGCAAGGGGGGGGATAAATGAATAAATAAATAAAATCATAAAAAAATAAATAAATAAATAAATAAATAAATAAATAAATAGATAAATAAATAAATAAATAAATCAGAATTAGATCGATCACCTTCCTAAAGGGTGAGTGTCTGGATAATGAAACGCCTGGTTCACAGCTTCTCCTGTGAGCTTGAGAGGCTGCTGATTTGGGTGGCACCGGTGCCCATGTTTGTTTGCTTGAGACTTGGGGTAATACTAGATGCAATACTGCCACCTACCGTCAAGATGGGTGATCAATTTTTTTTTCTTTTCTCTTTCTGAAAAATTGAATGAGTCATAGAAATAAAGAGAGCGGATGGGGTGGGGAAGACAATACCAACCTTAAACAATCTCCCATGTGCAGAGCTGGTGCCTCGTTGAGCTGCTGGTCAGAAACGTGCTCTTGCTTTCTGCATTGACCTCATGTTAGAACAAAAGTCTATTCCAAGTTCTTCTTCATCGCAATGTTAACGCCTGGACAAAAGACCATCCACTTCTCTCAACCTCCACTGCTGCCGCTACAGCTCCGTCACTTCTCTCCTGGACTCCAGGAACGACCTCCAACAGATCACCCAGCTGCCATTTCTTCTCTGAAATGCTCCTCTTTTCAGAGTGATCACTTTCACAAGTAGAGCAGAGCATGTGCCTCCCTTCCTTAGAATCCTCCAACAGCTTCCCACTGCAACATAGAATTAAATCCAAACTCCTTACCATGGCCAGGAAGGCTGACGTGATCTGGCCCCTGCTTGCTCTCTGATCTCATTTCATGGCACCCCTTGCTGGCGTTGCGATGGCTGCAGCCTTCTCTCTGGTTTGAGGACATGGCGGGCTCCTCTGAGCCTTGGGTCTTTGGCATTTGCCATTCTTTCTGCCAGGGATGATCTGGCCCCAGACCTTTACATGTCTGCCCACTCTCTGTCATTGAAGGCTCAGCCCAATTGTCATCTCTAAGGAGAGTGAAGGCTGACCACTCTCTGCTACATAAGAGTTGCTCATTGGGAAGCAGATATGGCTCGAGCAGTTGGGTGCCTGCACACCACATGGGAGATCCCGGGTTCAGTTCCCAGTGCCTCCTAAAGAAGATGAGCAAGACAGTGAGCTGACATGACGGGCTGGTGCAGTGAGCTGATACAATAAGATGATGCCGTGAGATGACGCAATGAAGAGATACAGCGAGGAAATACAATGAGAGACACAACAAGCAGGGAGCAGAGATGGTTCAAGTGATTGGGTGTCTCTCTCCCACATGGGAGGTCCTGGGTTCAGTTCTCAGTGCCTCCTAAAAAGAAGACAAACAGAGACCAGACAGTGAGCACAAACAACAAGGCGGGGGGGGGGGGATAAATAAATTAAAAAAAAAAAAAAAGTTGCTCATAATTAGTTTCGTTCCTCTTAACAGGCAGCACAGGCTCTGGTGCTCTTGACAGAGACAAAGCCTTGGATTCAGAATGATAAAAATTACCACTTGACACCCTCAACAGCCCCTGGCTGTGAGGTTGGTACTGGATTGGGATAGCACATTAACCTGTTAGTATGAATTAGTGTAACTGGGGAAGCTGATGGAGTAGTTATACATGGGTGAGTTTGGCTTGAGACAGGTGAGGCAAATCACCAAGAATCCTCTGTGGAGACTGCTATGGGTTAAATTATGTCCTCCCAAAAAGATACGTTGAGGTCCTAACCCACAGTACCTCAGAATGTGATCTTATTTGAAAAGAGAGTTGTTGCAGATGGAGTTGGGTGTGCTCTTACCCCAACAGAATTGGTGTCTTCATAAGAAAGGGAGATGAGACAGGGACATGAGAGAGAAGACGGCCACATGTCAATGGAGGCAGGGATTGGAGTGATGCACCGACCAGCCACGGAATGCCAAGGATGGTCAGCAAACTCCGGAAGCTGGAAGACACAAGGCTGGATTCTCACCCACAGGTTGCAGGGGAAGTATGGCCCTGCCGACACCCTGATTTCTGACTTCTCCCCTCCCAAACCCTGAGACAATACATTTCTGTTGTGTTAAGGCACCAAGGTACTTTGTTAAGGAAGCTCATGGAAACTAACAGAGCCCCGAGAGCCTTGGTAACAGGCATGGGCTGGACTGAAAGGAAGGCCGGAGGGTCCACCCGTTGCACCCCCAAAACACACACTTGTCTTACAGTGATCCACACACTGCAGTCCTTACTTCCACTCACAAACACACTTTCATATAAAACATACACCTCCAGATGATCTCGGCTCTCTCCTTTCAGGCTGAAAATTGGAGGGGAATCTCAGGCATACAAAGCTACAAAAATCTGGCACTTCATGAATTGTAAATCATCTATGATGACATTTTCTAATGTCATCATTATAGTAATCCCTACATGTTTATGGAGATGCCTGATGAATGATAACATTTGAATGGCATTTTACAGGTAGCAAATATATTCACATACAAGGTCTCAATTATATCTCATATCAGCCCTTACAGGTGAGACACTATAAGCTTCATTCTAATAATGAAGACATGGAGGCCCAACAAAGCCACGTGCGTTGCTGTAAGTTTAGCTAATGAGCCACAGGTCTAGCAGGCAAACAAACTCAAATCAGATTCCCAAGGCATTAAAACTGTTGGATATTTATTTTATTACTATTGTTTTTATTTTTTACATCTGGGTCCTGGTAAGTGGGAGCTTAAAAATTATGCCACTTTTCTCGACCAAGAACTGGAGCCAGCAAATCACTTAGAAGCAGATTTACTATTATGAAAAAAAGTCACTTAAAGTTGCCTCTGATTACCAAGATATATGGCCCAATGGCACACCTAGCGTTGGGAGACAGGAATTTTAGTGCCTGCCAGTTGGAGATGAAGCTCTTCTCAGTGCTAAGCCTTATCTTGATTCTTCTTAAAACAACGAGATGGAAATTTCAGACCACAAGGAAATAAATAGCAGGCTAGGGTTGTGGTTTTTTGTTTTTTTTTTTTTTTTTCCTTTTTCTTCTTCTTCTGCCCCAAGTCTCCCTCAACAAAATTAAGCTAAGGGAAATTCAGAGGTTACTCACGTAGCTCTCCACTCTGTGACAACCGAGGGATTTCTTTCAACATTTGGACACAACTCACCTGTGTCCTCAGCATAGCTCAAAACCAACAGACAAGCCCGTTGGGCACTGTCAGGGGATTTGCTTCAGAATCTGGAGGTGCTCACCCCTTTTCATTACCTCCCTGCATTCGAAATGGGCTGAGGGGAGGCGGGGGAGGGACATGGTGCTGTGCAATCACAGTCCTTGTACGTCACTGGGGGCCCAAACTCCTCATTGGGGGTACCAGGGGGAAAGTCTCTCCCTTATTATCTAATGGAAACATTAAATGGCAAGAAGTTGTAATTTTTGGGCAGAGACTTCTTGTGGGAATTTTTTCAAAAATGGCCCCTTTTCTCCCTTTGTTACAATACATCTAATTTATATTTTGGAAAGAGAGGCTTTGATCTTGGTGTAACTTGCCTAAGAGTGAACAGTTTGATAATTCCATCTTTTTTCCCAAGAGAAAGAAATGAAATCATTGATTAAGTTGTGTAAACATTGGAGGTTTTCAGGGAATTTGACCTACAATTGCATGTGGCAGAAACTGTATCAGTTTTCTATGCTGCATAACAAATTATAAATTTAGCAGCTTAAAACAACACCCATTAATTATTTCATAGTTCTGAGGTCAGATGTCCAGGAAAGCTCACTGGTGTTCTCTCCTCTGGGTCTCACATGTCCAAAGTCAAAGTGTCAGCTGGGTGGAGCTCTGATCCCCAGGCTCTGGGAAAGAAACTGTTTCTAGGCTCGTAAAGATTGTTGGTAGAATTCAGTTCCTTGCAGTTGTAGGACTGAGGTCCCATTTTCTTGCTGGCTGTCAGCCGGGGACCACTCTCAGCTCCTGCAAGCGATTCTTGTATCTTTGTCTTCTATCAACTGCAAGCAATACTGTTCCATCCATCTGCCCATGGGATCTAAGCCCCCTCTCAATCTGAGACAGGATGGGTATCACCATCCCCAAATCCTCAAGATTGAAGAATGAACAAAACCTAAGGAGGGAATGAAACTATGGACTAAAGTAGAGTTATTATTATTCTAGCAATGGAAGAACGTGTAACATTGATTTGAAGGCAGTGGCCACCAGAGGTTCTAAGGGGAGGGAGAGGGAAGAATAGGTGCAACATGGGGATGTTTTGGGGACATTGGAATTGTCCTGCATGACATTGCAATGATGGATACAGCCCATTACACATTTTTTCAAAACTTATGAAATTCTGCAGGGCAAAATGTAAATTATAGTCCTTGGCTAATACAGTGCTTCAATATGTGATCATCTGTTGTAATAAATGTACCACACTAATAAAAGATGTTGTAGCAGTTTGGCAGTTTGATATAGTTATGAATTCCAAAAATAGATATTAGATTATGCTTGTTAACTGGTCTGTTCATCTGGGCGTGATTAAGTTATGATTAGGGATTTGATTGGGCCATGTCAGTAGGGTGTTGAGCCCTGCCCCTTGGTGAGTGGGGTCTCAAAGATAAAAGACATGGCAAAGGAGTTGGAGTTTTTGATGTTGGAGTTCTGATGCTAAGATTTAATGCTGGAGCCCCGGGGAGTGAACACACAGAGGACCTTGGTCGTGAGGAAACAGAGGCCCTGGGAAGAGAAACAAGCTGTTTGTGTGATAGTCTACAGCTGGGCTTGTGAGAGAGGCAAAGCCTAGAGAGCCTCATAGTCTACAGCTGACCTTGTGGAGATAGCAGAGGTCCTGAACCTGGAGACAAGCAAGCCCTGGGAAGAGAGGAACCCAGGAAGCCTGAACCCTCGCAGACATCGGCAGCTATCTTGCTCCAACACATGGCAATAGACTTTGGTGAGGGAAGTAACTTATGCTTTATGGCCCGGTAACTGTAAGCTTCTACCCCAAATAAATACCCTTTATAAAAAACAACTGATTTCTGGTATTTTGTATCAGCACCCCTTTTGGCTGACTAATACAGTTGTTAATGTGGGAAAGTGTGAGAGGGGGTGGGGGTGCAGTATATGGGAATCCCTATATATTTTTTTTAAAGATTTATTCATTTTTTTTAATTAATTAATTTTTTTTTTATTTTACCGGGAGGTCCCGGGGATCAAACCCAGGTCCCTCCATATGGGAGACGGACGCCCAACCAGTTGAGCCATATCCGCCCCCCTATTCATTTTTTTCTCTACCCCTCCCATTGTTTGTGCTTACTGTCTGTTTTCTGGTTTTGTTCATTGTGTGCTGTCTGTGTCTGCTCGTCTTCTTTTTGGAGGCACCGGGAACCAAACCTGGGACCTCCCATGTGGGAGAGTCACCAATCTCTTGAGCCACATCTGCTCTCTCCTTGTGTCTCTCGTTGTATCTGCTTGTTGTGTCTCCTCATTGCATCATCTTGTTGCATCAGCTTGCTGCACCAGCCCGTCACATTAGCTTGCTGTCTTGCTCGTCTTCTTTAGGAGGCACCAGGAACTGAACTGCTTCAGCCACATCCACTCCCCACCACCCTATATTTTTTATGTAACATTTATGTAATCTAAAGCTTCTTTAAAAATAAAAAATAAATATTTTTAAAAATCTCTCTTAGACAAGAATCTCTCTGACTTCCTCTTCTACTAATAGCTGGAGAAAATTCGCTACTTTTAAAAGGCTCTTTTGATCAGATTAGGCCCAGGGGGATAATCTCCCTTTGGAGTAACTCGAAGTGAACTGATTGGTCAGGGGCATGGTATCTCATCAGATTCTCAGTCCCAGAGATTAGGGCAGGAAAAGGGTCATTTTCTGCCTACCACAGAAACTTTGGGATTGTGTATGTACATACATGTATGTGTACATGGCTTGTCAAAAGCTTTCCTGCCCTTGGTTGTGTGAGGGATTGAACTACTTTGCATTAGGACCCCAGAGCAATTGGGATGGAAGAATCCAAGACCTCCACCATCCCTACTCCCTAAGATTTGAAGCTGGAGAAACATAGATGAGGGAGACATGGTATTCTTGATCAAGGACCTGGAACAGGAAAGGGCACTAAAATCCCGGAAATAATGTTATAAGAAGGGTAAAAAGAGGGTGAGCTACATGGGCTGGCCTTGGGTCCACCAGTAGTTTAGAGAAGAGGGTACTCTTTCTTGAGGACCTTGGGAAAGTAGTTGTGTAGGGGAACCAAAGAAGTTTTAAGCTCCAGTGGTTTGGTGGGGATCTGTCTTGAGTATTCATAGTATTGGAGAATGAAACTGCCCTTCATCCCTTAATAAGCCATTCTTGCCGCTGGAAGGAGTCTGCACTGGTCACTGTGATGGTGACAGGTGCTTGGGATACAGTGCTCAAAGAAAACACTGGCCTCTAGCTCCTCCTCCAGACAGGCTTCTTGCAGTGCTTGGGTGGGGAAGGTTGAAGAAATATGAGCTTCCGAAGGCCACTTCTGGGAATCAAGTTCCCATGACCAGTACTGGGTGGGTGGGTAGACCATTTTCCCTCTTGGTGTGGGCGGTCAAGGGAGGTGATGATGCCAGCACTAGCCTTGGGTATTCACCAGCCAGCCAGGTGGCATTGTGAAGTTCTCTGGGCTCCAAGGGCATGCATCTGAGTTCTTATTTCAATTGGAACAGACAAAACAGCAAGCAAAATCTGCTCCTCCTGCCCATCTCTTGGCCCTCCCTCAATTAGTACATGTGGATGCCTTTAAAATCATTAGCAACTTACACAGCACTATCTAAAACACATTTTCTTGATCACTTTACATACATAGGGTTATTTAAAGCTCATAATTACCCTATTAAGTAGGTACTATTATCTTCATTTTTCAGACAAGCACCCAGGAGGTAAGTCACTTGCACAAGACTAATAATCAGTGTAAAATATCTAATCATATAAATATATATATCAAGGCATGCTTTAGAGACAAATAGACTGAGGAGCTGGAATCAGAAGGCGAGTCTCTGGAGCAGGCACTGGGTCTGAAGCACATTTGTGCCCCAAACCTTGGAACAAAGCAGATGCTCAATTAAATTTTAAATTGACTTCAGTTCAGGAGTCATCATGAAGTTACTAGGAGCGTGATGTCTCCTGAGAAGCACAGACTGAGAAGACAGGCAACAGGGAGATCTGAGAGGAGTCTGAAAATGAAGGTCTCCTGTACAGGAGGGCTCCCTGCAGAGCCCCACTCACTGTCAGCAATCTGAGGTGTGTGTGGCCTCCAAGTGTAGCTCCCTATACAGGGACAGGCCAAGAAGGCAGCACATGCCTTGGAACACCAGCTGGGATATGGTCAAAATGTCACGTTAGCTCACAGATCACAGGAAATGTCTTTAGTGCAGGACTGGTGTCCATCCAGCTTTCCATAGGGCTTGGGGTTGCCAGAAAAATACTAATATTGCCTGAGTCACACTTATGCTAAAAAAATTACTCATTCCTTATCTGAAATGAAAATGTACCTGGGTGCCCTGTATTTATCTTGGCTAAACTTGGCAGCCCAAATAGTGTTCCGCCATGACCCACGCCAATTCTGACATCCAAAGAGGTGACCCAGGAAAGTTCAGCCTAAATGTGGCCAATCTGGGCTCTGACAATGAAAGAAGGTTGGCAAGAGAGTGACTCTCAAGAAAGTCCCTGGCAATTCACATGTACTCTAAGGATGGAATAGATATGGCGTTTGGATTTCATGAGTATTAGCATCATAAGAGAGATATTAGTATAATATATACACTTATAATACTGTATAATTTATAATAATTAATATTATAATATTAATTATACAATTATTATAAGGTATACTCTTATAATATTATATACCTTATAATAATAATTAATGTTAATAATATAATGTAATTTTATTATTAATATCAATAATTATACAATTATTAAAAGGTATACTCTTATATTGCATATGTTATAAGATAATGCCTTATAATAATTATTAATTATATTCATAATTATATTATATAATTATATATTATATATAGTGTATTATTAAAGTATGCCTTATAATAATTAATATTAAAATAATGTAATTATATTAATATTAATAATATAATGTAGTATAATAATTACAGCACTCTTATTACACTAACACATTTAATACTTGCAAGAGCCCTGTAAGGTGAGGGTTACACCCCGTTTTCCAGATAAAGAAGCAAAGAGAAGGAGCAGAGGTGGCTCAAGCGATTAGGTGCCTCCCTTCCACATAGGAGAGGCCCCGGGTTTGGTTCCCAGTGCCTCCCAATGAAACAAGGAAGACAAACAGACACAGCAATTGCAAACAACAAGTGGGTGGGGAGAATAAATAAAATAAAATCTTAAAAAGAAGAAGAAGAAGAAGCAAAGACTCAGAGGGGTTAACTGACCTCTCCAAAGTCGCTACTTGAATCCCTGAGCCAGCCTTTGGCTGTTCCTGCTTATAAATCCTCTGCCCCATATCCTCATCATGCCATGGGCCAAAAACAACCATCCTCACCTCCCAAAAACAAATGAGCAGATGTGAAGGAGACCTTTAGAAAAGTCGATTTCATTCTTTGTGAAGACTCATGGGGTCAGAGGAACCAAAGGGTTCCTCTGCGTGAATTATCCGAGGACATGAATCAAGAGGTTATAGAGAGAAGAAAAAGGGTGATGGACAAGAGGTAGGTGGGGTGGCTTGGAGGCCACTGGCTCATATACAAAGAGCTAGATGGGGCACTAAGCACTTTTCATAATTTAAGTCATCTAATCTGCACAACCACCTACTGAGATATGTTACCACCATTTTACAGATAAGAAATCTGAGTCTCAAGGAGTTTGAACAACCTGTTAAAAGTCACAGAATTAGTAAGGGAAAGGGTTTAAATAATTTTCTGACTTTAAATCCTGGGTCACTATAACTCATCCCCAAAGAAATTATACCATCGAGAGGGCAAGAGGAATTTTTCAAAGAAGTACCTGATGGAGGAAAGAGAGGAGCAATTTGGGAGGTTGTCAAAGCCAACAGGGAAGGTGAAGAGTTTGGACTTTATTTTAAATGCAATGGAAAGTCTTTGGAGAGTTTGTGCCAGGGAGATACACAATCCGATTATTGTTTTTTAAAAGATTGCTTTGGCTGCTGCATGGAGAATAGATAGTAGAGGGGAAAGTGTGGAAGCAGAAACAGTTATGTGGCTGGACCCTATTTGGAAGCTCAAAGATGATTAAACATCTGCAAGCCCATGTAATGCAACCTAATAGAAGTCCGCAAGAGAGATAGAGGCTTGGGCTTTGAAATGGCAGTGGAAGTAATGAAGAGCTGTCAGTCAAGACATATTCTGGAGGTAGAGCTAACAGGACTTATTGATGGACTGGCTGTGGACAGTGAGGAAGAAGGAAAAGCAAGGAGGACTCCCAGCGTTTGGTTGAGCAATGGGGATCTATAATGGGGCCATTTCCTAAGACAGGAAACCCTGGGGAGAAATACAAGTACAGCCATTGAACAAGCTGTTAGATACATGATTCAGGAGAGAGGGGATGATCAGGGCTGAAGCTATAGATATGGGAGGCATTGGCAAGTAGAAAGCATTTAAAGCTGTTTACCTGGATGAGATCACCCCAAGAGAGAAGAAAAGAGAACTTAAACTAAGCCCCCATGCCAGTACTATTATATTTTTGTCACCCCACCTTTTACTTCCTAAGGGATCTAAAAGCCAAGTGCATGAAATGTAATGATAAGTTACTGGTTTCGGACTCATAATGTATGAACATGTAATCTGTGACAAGAACTACATAAAGGTGGGAGAACAGAGAGGTATAAGAACATAGTTTGTGAATTCTATTGAAATTAAGTTGGTATCTGAGCAAAGGAGATTGTTCTAGCTTTAGGATGCTACATTTAAGCTCCAGGGTAACTACAAAGAGAACATTGGAGGATAGGCATGCTCATAGAGAGAAATTAGAGTACAGTTTGTCAGGGGAGGGGAGGAGGGATGGGAGGAATGGGGAGTTAAGGCATAATGGGTGTAGAGTTTCTGTTTAGGGAGATGGAAAAGTTTTAATAATAGAAGGTGGTGAGGGTACTGCAAAATTGTGAATGCAATTAATCCCATTGAACAGTATATTTTGGAGTGGTTGAGATGGGAAAATTTATGTTGCATATATGGTCCCACAATTTAAAAAAAGAAAAGAGCAACTGAAAAGACAATGACAATTGAATGCAATACATGATCCTGGATGGGATCTAGCAAGGGAGAAGAAAAGGATCAAAGGGACATGACTGGAACATAAAAAAAATTGGGGAAAGCAGATGTAGCTCAGGCAATTGGGCTCCCATCTACCATATAGGAGGTCCAGGGTTCGATTCCTGGGGCCTCCTGGTGAAAAGCAAGCTGGCCCGTGTGGTGAGCTGGCCTGTGCGGTGAGCTGGCCCGAGCGGAGAGCTGGCCCATGCAGAGTGCTGGCCTGCAAGGAGTGCTCGCCCGCATGGAAAGCTGGTGCAGCAAGATGATGCAACAAAAAGAGACACAGAAGAGAGAAAATGAGAGACACCGTAGACCAGGGGGCTGAGGTGGCGCAAGAGATTGGATGCCTCTCTCCACTCTGGATTGGTTCCCAGTGCCACCTAAAGAGAAGACAAGTAGACACAGAAATTCCTAAAGAGAAGACAAGCAGACACAGAAGAACACAGAGAGCAGACAGTGAGAGCAAAACAATGGGGGGAGGTGTAATAAATAAATCTTTTTAAAAATTGGAATATAGACTGTAAGCTTTATATTAGTGTTAAATTTCTTAAACTTGATAAGTGCACTTAAAGTGTTTACATAAGTGAATATCCTTGTTCTCAAGAAATGAACATGACAGTATTAAGTGTTAAAGGAGCATGATGTTTACAAACCACACTCAAGTGTTCAGAAAATGGATGGATAGATAGATAGATAGATAGATAGATAGATAGATAGATAGATAGAT
>JAKSZT010054334.1:60539964-60554471 GCA_026826555.1 Tolypeutes matacus
GATAGATAGATAGATAGATAGATAGATAGATAGATAGATAGATAGATAGATAGGATGATACAGCAAATGTGGCAAAATGTTAAAACTGGTGGATCTGGATATCCGGGGTAGTGACATACTATATGCATTTTTTAAAAAAACTATTCTGTAAGTTTGAAAGTATTTCAAAATAAAAAGTTTAAAAATAAACTGAGTCCTGGAATGTCTACTCTTTATTTAGAAATGGACCAAGAAAAGAATAAAGGAGAGTGAGAAAATTGGAAAACTATTATGTCACAAAAGTCAAGAAGCGTCAAGAGGTTCCAAAGGTTTCAAGGAGGAGGTTGAGTAGATGCATCCAGAGTCTGTTTGGCCCACCTGATGGCCAGCCTTGTTAGCTTCATTTATAGGGTCTTTAGTGAAATTCCCAGGAGAAACAGGAGCTTTGGGCACCTCCACTGGGGTTGAATGAGGCCCCCAAGAGCTAGCCTGATTTCTCCACATGGACATGGGCAGCAGAATTGGAAGTTTTGCCTTTTTATATGGTTGTAGTGCAGACTTTATTTTTTAAGTGATAAATATTCTATACAGAAAAGTTTCAAAAGAAAATTTTCAAACTTGTTCTAATTTCATGATGCAGAGATAATCACCATTAAACTATGGTGAATTTCTTAATAGTCTATTTCTAGATATATATTTCTATATATTTCAAGTTATATATTTTTCAAATAAAATTATGGTCTAGATTTTTTAATAAGGAGATTGTAGTCAATGGTGACTAATACTCTTGAGAAGGCGAATAAGATGAAGACGATGAAGTGACTACTGAATTTGCTAACAAGGTGTTATCAGTGACCTTGGCAGTTTTGGTTGGAATAGAAACGCTATTGAAGTAAATAAGAGAGAAAATAGGAGGTGTGGAAGTGGAAACAAAAACTAAAGGCTGCTCATTCAAAAATGTTGCTGTGAAAAAAGAGCATAGAAATGAAAGTGGAGATGAATAGGAGGTCAAAGAATTTTTTCCTTCTGCTTATTCATTAATTTTTAATATAAGGAACACTAGATTATAGTAGAGAATATTAGGGTGGTAAAGTGGCTTTTGCTGTCTGCTTGACAAAACCAGCCTGCACCTACTCATCCACAATAGGCATCAGAACCTCTTGTATTAGTCAGCATAAGCTAGGTTATGCTGCAATAAAAAGCATTACCAAATGTCAGTAACTTAACAAAAAGAAAGGTTTATTCATGCTTGTGCAAAATCCAGTGCAGGTGCCACTCTAATGAGCAGCTCCCCTTCAAACAACCGCTCAGGCAGCTGAGCTTTGTCCATCAGGTGGCTCTTCCATCACATAGTTGTTCTCTTCCAGACAGGAAGAGAGAAACAAGAGAGTAAAAGAACAGGATGTTTTGAGGTCCAAGCCAGTGATAGTGGACATCACTTCCCTTCACAGTCTACCGGCCACCCTTCAACCACAAGGTGCCTGCTGTGCCCAGAAAGAAGAGGAGAGCTGGACACTGGTGGACACCCTTCTTTCTAATTTTTTTACAGGCTAATGGCTAATGGTCATGATCCATTAACTTGATGTGATAAAGGTGGTTCAGTAGCCCCTAGCAATAAGCCATGTTTTGTTGCACATTGGTGTAGGAGCTATTCCCCGGAACCATCCGCCTTCAGTGGTAAGGCAACATGTTCTTGTTTTACACTCCCGGAGTCCATAGTCAACAGAGTACAGGGGAAAGAGTTCAGCTCAGGGTAATAATCATGCCTTTTCCCAAAGGCATCTTTGGGAATGCCAATAAAAGGCTTATTTGTATGGCTTCATTGACTTTAATGTTGAAATGTATTCAAAACGATTGGGACTGAGGATGAGGAGGTCCTAGGAGTGAGGAAGACGGCAGGGAGCACTGCTGCTGCGCCTCTGCCTGGGGAGAGCCGTGGGCCGTGGGCTGGTTCGCTGGCTCAGGGCTCAGGTCTCCAGGATTGGTGATCTCACGCAGCCGGCAGCCTCCCGCAAGCCAGCTTCCTCTTCTTGCTGAAGGGAACACTGTTGACACACCGGGGGGCGGGGGAGGCGGGGCCTGGGGGCTTCAGGCTCCCTCACCAAGTCCAAGCCTGTGTGCTGGTTTAAATTCAGCCAGACACCACGCTCAGGAAGCCCAGCAGTCACTAGCCTCCTTGAGGCCATCTTCAGGGGGCAGTGAAGGAGAGAATCGCGTTATTTCATGTGTCGTCATCCTCTCTAAATATGCTTCCTTAATACACACCTTCAAGGCTGTCGATATTTAAATGAATAATTCTCCAACTGGTTTTAAGAAAGGAAATCAGCGTTCCGTTTTTTCACTTCCCTAGAAACTCACCGAATGTGCTTTCATGATTGATGGCACAGCAGGCTGAAGTTTATGGGAAAACTACAGCGCCCAAATGAGAAAGCAAGCTCGTCTGCCTCTTCACAGATGAAGGCGGCAGCTCTCCCGGCCAACGGGACTAAGAATTGAAGAGAGTAACCATTTCCTTTCAGCAAAATTGTACCTTTTTCTTTGCACCCTGTCAGGCCTCTGACCGTGCATCTGGCCTTCTCTCTTCCCAGGGCTGCCTCCTGCCCGCCTCCCCCCACATTCCTTCTCCTGCACCGGAGAGGCCCTGTTGTGGTCTCCCTCTGGCTCCACCACCCCAATAGATAAGGAGACCACAGGTCAAGAGCACGTGCCCACCCCTCTCATTGTAGAGGATGCTCTGGGCACCTGGGGCCTCAAGATTCCCTGCCCACATGGCCTCAAACCCACATAAGGGTCTGCTCAAGACTTTGCCCTTGGTCTCCCACTAGAACTTGTGGCAGCCAAGAGATGGCTGTTTGTGGCCTGGAGCCAGGGGCATGAAGAGCAAGGGGGCAATGTCAGCGCTTCCTGAACCATGCTGATCCAGAATGGGAGACCCTGGAGTTCCAGACCCCGAAATCCAAATCTGCCCTTCTGCGTCTTCATGATGGTGTATTTATCACAATAGGAGGGTAAAGCAGGTTTTGTTTTAAATATTGAGACTTACAGTGTGTGGGTCTCTATCCGTGCCACGAACAAGGTCCTACCTCCTCCTTCCCAACCCAAACACAGGATCATTTTTCAAACTATCACGTACACACATGCACACATACCTGTTCTTGTCTCCTTAAACTCTAATGTCTTATTTATCCCAATTATTCCACTGGGCACACCTCTAAGAGTTTTGTTTTGTTTTGTTTTGTTAAATTTATTTTATTTAGTTCTCCCCACCTACTCGTTGTTTGCACTTGCTGTGTCTGTTCGTCTTCCTTGTTTCCTTAGGATGCACCACGAACTGAACCCAGGACCTCCAATGTGGGAGAGAAGTGCTTAACTGCTTGAGCCACCTCCACTCCCTGCTTTGTTGTGTCTCTCATTATGTTCTCCTTGTGTTTCTTGTTGCATCATCTTGTTGCATCAGCTCGCTGCACCTGTCGCGCCAGCTCGCTGTCTTCTTTAGGAGGCACTGGGAATCAAACCAGGGACCTCCCATGTGGTAGGCGGGAGCCCAGTTGCTTGAGCCACATCCGCTTCCTTCTAAGAACTTTTTTTAAAGATTTATTTATTTATCTCACCCTTGTTGTTTGCACTTGCTGTGTCTGTCTCGTTTCTTTAGGAGGCACCGGGAGCCGAACCCAGGACCTCTGACGTGGGAGGGAGGCGCCTAATCGCTTAAGTCACCTCCATTCCCTGCTTTTGTTGTGTCTCTTGTTATATTTTTCCTCTTGTGTCTCGTGTCATCTTGTTGAGCCAGCTTGCCACACTTGCCCGTTGCACCAGCTCGCCATGCTGCTCGTCCTCTTTAGGAGGCACTGGGAACCTCTGCTCCCTGCCTTCTTGTGTCTCTTGTTGCATCTTGTTGTGTCAGCTTGCCATGTCTGCCTGTCATGCCAGCTCGCTGTCTTCTTTAGGAGACACCAGGAACTGAACCATGGACCTCCCATGTGGCAGGTGGGAGCCCAATCGCTTGAGCCACATCTGCTTCTCTCTAAGAGCTTCTTGCAGCCTTTGGTACTTTTTATCTGTCCTTGAAATGCCAATCCATCCCTTTCCCCACCACTCACTTCTCCAGTCCCCTGGAGGAAAGTATTCCCTGAAGTTCCGGCCAGGGGTGTCTCATCCACATGCCCTCCCTGGGTGATGGTGTCTGTCCCCCACAGCGTTGACCAGCTGTCTTTGGCTGATAGCAACTCTGGAGCTCTACTGCCTGTTTTTCCTCCAGACTCTGATAGTTGACTGCCAAGCCTCTCCCCGTGGGGGGCTTGCTGGCAGCCCAAAGCCTCTTCCCCCATGTGTATTCCCCCATCTTGGTCAATGATGCTACATCCTTCCTAGACAGCCCTGCTACCTCAGTTACTTCCTGGGAACTGTCCCACCATTCCCAGGCTCAACAACCTCTTCTCAGTGTCCTGCCCCCAAGGCTGGGACAAATAAAGCCGGATCCTACATTTGCAGGGTAGAATCCTGTCTTTATCTGAAATATGCATATTTTGTCCATCAAGGATATTTTTGGCATTGATTTTTTTTTTTAAATATTACAGTGAAACATGACTTACCTTGAATACTACGTCTTTGGTGTTCCCTTAAATTTTACGTCCAGGGTGAGTGCCTCACTGACCTCAGCCTAGAGTTCTGGCTCTGCTTCTCCAAATAGCCCTCTCTTCCCATTCCTTCTCTGGCAGCTCTCGTGCAGGACTTCATCATGTCAGCTGGACAGCCTTTATTCCCTGCTCTGATCCATTCATTCTCTGCCTGAAGCATAGGTTGAATTGTGTCCCTCTCTCCCTCAAAAGCCTTCAAGAATTCCCCACTGCCCATGCAGTCCAAGCTCCCTGGCTCATCTTTACCATCCTCCATATTCTGGCCTCTGCTTACCTTTCCAGCTTCCTTCCCTGTCCAGGCTGAGTTCCATACTGGTCTACTCACCTACCCCAAAGAAGCCTGGCATTCTCTGCCTCACAGCCTCCATGCCTGCTCTTCCCCTGCAGCTTCCTCCCTTCCCGTCTCTTCATTAACAGTTGGACTTAACCTTTGAGGATCAGCCTTCCTGGAGCATCCCTGTTGGAACCAATCATTCCCACCGTGCTTGGACGTGGCCTCAACCACAGGAGGTACTCATATGACATCTATTTTCCTGTTCTCCTACCTGTCTCCCCTAATGGCAGGGCCCGTGCCTTCACCACCTCCAGCATGGGGCAGCAGCCTTTCCAGGTCCTGTCAGATTTCTCTTTGAGGCCCCATCAGCCTCCAGCCCAAATCTGTACCTTCTAGACATTCCAGTTCTCTCTTCCCCAGCCTCTCCTACCTCTTTCCCTCTGCCTGTTGGATGTCCCAATGACGACTCGCATTTGGTTTGAAAACAGAGCCCTGGCGTAATTGTATTCTCTACCTCATAGGACCTTGACACTGACAGCAAAAGTGGACAAAAGTGACCTGCCCGCAGGGTCATTTTAGGCAAAGTGCATCCGTATGACATCAAGACACCTTCTAGGGGACGGCTTTGCCAGGGTGCTGTAGGCCCCTGCATGAAGCCAGGATGGGGAGGGGTCTGTTGGAGCCTCTTCTCTGCTAGATGCAGCCCTCCCCTGAGGTCTTCCAAACTGTCACTAACCAGGGCCTTACCCAAGATTTGTTTGAAGATAAATTTCTATTTCTGTTCTATCTGAAAATCAACCTGGACTTACTTTTTTTTTCTTCCCCTTTTGGAGGTACCAGGGATTGTACCCAGGATCATGTACATGGGAAGCTAGGTGTTCAGCCACTGAACTATACCCGCTCCCCTGCCACTTTTTAAGGTGAGGTCATAGCCAGCTTCCCCTCACCCCCCACCATGATTCAAACCCCCACCTTCCACATTCATGGCGCTCTCCTGACATCAGGAGGATAAGCAGCTCTCTGCAATGCTTCTGAGCTATGTGGCCAAGAAGCAGTAGAGTTCAGCTGCTACTGTCTTTTAGGAAGCTCTATCTACACACCCACTGTACTAGTCTGCCAAAGGGGTGCCGATGCAAAGTACCAAAATCTGTTGGCTTTTATAAAGGGGGCTTATCTGGGGGTAAAAGCTTACAGTTCCAAGGCCAAATCAAGGCATCAGCAGAGATGCTTTCTCACCAAAGTCAGCTACTGTTGATCCCGGTGTGTTGCCACACGGGAAAGCAAGATGGCCACCATCTCTGCTCACTTTCAGCCTTCCCCTCTGGGCTTCCTCTCTCAGGCTGTTGCTCTGCCTTCTTCCCGATTTCAGCTGCAAGCTGGCATAGGACTTGTCTCTTATATGGCTTCCAATATCAGTCTTGGCTATTCTGATCTTTTCCCAATCTCAGCTGTAAACTATCAGGCAAATTGCTCATCTCTCCTCGGGGCCTCAGGTGTTTGAGCCTTCTCCTTTCTGTTACATGGCAAGATAAAAAATGGCACAGCTCTCTCTTCCTGTGTCTGTTGGTGTGAGTCCATTTACATCAGATCCAGCAAGGGGTTGGGGACTCAACCTGAGTCATGCCTTACTAACAGTTGAAAAAGCCATAAAGCAATCTTAACAAGTAATCTAATCAAAGGTCCCTCAGCTGAATTTAATGCAATCAAAGGGTATCTGTATTAGTCAGCCAAAGGGGTGCTGATGTAAAGTACTAGAAATCTGTTGGCATTTATAAAGGATATTTATTTGGGGTAGAAGCTTACAGTCACAAGGCCATAAAGCATAAGTTACTTCCCTCATCAAAGTCTGTTGCCACATGTTGGAGCAAGATGGCTGCCATCTCTGCAAGGGTTCAGCCTTCCTCTTCCTCCTAAGGCTCTGTCGTCCCAGTTCCTTTGTTTCTTTCTGGGCTTAGCTGCTCTGTTCTCTCCACAAGGTCAGCTGTAGACTCTCAGGCTCTCTCTCTCTTCCTGGGGCCTCTGCAGTATCTATGGAGCTGTCTTTTATTCCTCTGTGTTCTCCTGTGTGTTTACTTCCTGGAGCTCTAGCATCAAATAACCCCAACTCTCTCCTCTGCCCTGTAGTTTTCTCTGTCCTACTGGCATGGCCAAATCAAAACCTTAATCATAATTTAATAAAGTAAAAGTGAAACCCCTGAATTTAATACAATCTAATATTCCTAGAGGAACAGACCAGTTTACAAACACAATCCAATATTTATTTTTGGAATTCATACACAATACCAAACTGCTACAGTATCACACCTAGAGGAATTGATGAGTTGACAAGCATAATCTTTCTCTTTTAGGGACTCATAAAAATAATCTCAAACTGCCATACCCACCCACAAACCTGTATAGGGTAGAGGCCTCTCTGTCATCATTCATTTTAGGTTCCATTTTCTGTGTCTTGACACCTAAAGGTGGAAGATCCAGTTCTTGATACGGCCTCTCCTGCAGGCAGCAGGCCAGTTCTTTCACATGTGGCATTTAATCATCATTTAACCCTTATGACAACCCCAAATGGCTGGTGTCTGAGTGTTTCAGGGCTGCCGTAACCAAGGACCACAAACTGGATGGCTTAAATGAAAGGGAACGTATTCTCTCACAGCTCTGGAGGTGAGAAGCCTGAAATCAAGGTGTCAGCAGGGCCTGCTCCCTCTGAAACCCATAGAGGAGACTCCCTTCTCACTTCTCCTGGCTTCCAGTCTTTGCCAGCGGACCTTGGCATTCCTTGGCTTATAGGTGCCTTACTCCCATCTAGCCGCCTCCCTCCTCACATGGCTTTCTCTCCACTGTCTGTGTCTGTACCCAAATTTCCTTCCCTTTTTTTTTTTTTAAAGATTTATTTTATTTCTTCCCACCCCCTCGTTGTTTGTACTTGCTGTGTCTTTTTGTCTTCCTTGTTTCTTTAGGAGACACCAAGAACCGAACCTGGGACATCTGACATGGGAGGGAAGTGCCTAATCACTTGAGCCACCTCCATTTCCTGCTTTGTTGTGTGTCTTGTTGTGTTTTTCTTGTGTCTCTTTTTGTGTCATCTTGTTGCGTCAGCTTGCTCTCTTGCTTGTCCTCTTTAGGAGTCACTGGGAACCTCCATTCCCTGCTTTATTGCGTCTCTCACTATGTTTTTCTTCTTGTGTTTCTCGTTGTGTCAGCTTGCTGCACCTGCCTGTTGTGCCAGCTCGCTGTCTTCTTTAGGAGGCACCGGGAACAGAACCAGGACCTCCCGTGTGGTAGGCGGGAGCTCAATCACTTGAGCCACATCCACTTCCCTCCTTTTCTCGTAAGGGCAGAAGTCACATTGAATTAGGGCTCCCCTAAACAAGTGTGGCCTCATCACAACAGGGGGGCAGATGTAGCTCAGGTGGTTGAGCGCCTGCTTCCCACGCACAAGGTTCTGGGTTCAATCCCCGGTACCTCCTTTAAAAAAAAGGCCCTATTTCCAAATAAGCTCACATTCATGAGACCGGGGGATTCAATTGGGATTGGAACATGCCTTTTTGAGGGACACAGTTCAACCCATTAACAATAGATATTGTTCTAATCCTCATATTACAGATGGAAAACTGAGGCTCTATGTCTAACTTGGCCAAGAATACAGAAAAGAGTGGCATCACTCAGTTTTGAACCTCTCTGGACCTCATTCTTGTCCCTCATCGGGCCCCCACTTGCCCTGGGCCCCATGCTGAGCACATCACATACATTTTGAATCTTCAAATTAACTGCACAGTAATCAGGATTATCCGCCATCTCACAAACAGAGACTCGGGGCATGTAGAGAGCCTTCCCAGAGTCACATGGTGACGAGCGGCAGATCTGGGATTCAAGCTGAAGTCCCCGTTAGTCATTCTCACCCAGGTCAATGCACCAGAACGTCTTTGGGATGGTGCCCCCTTCTCCCCACACACTCCCAGGCCGTGAGATGGCTCAACTCCACCCTCAGTGGAGCATGACAGTAAATGCCACATTGCTATAACCATCCAGGTGGAGAGGAGAGGGACAGCACTGCCACTGGACACCTCACGGCAGGGGTGGGGCTGAGGGGAAAGGCCAGGTATTCACCTTCCTTCCAGCAGCCAAGGAGGAGCTGAACGGAAGAGCCAAGCAACACATAAACCCTATTACAAAGCAACACGTGCCACCACCAGTTACTTCCGGGTTGGGCGCGGCATGTGAGCCGAAGGCCACTTCTCCATCCTACCAGGCAGCTCATCGGGAAGGAGCCACGGCGGCCACACTGGAAAGGAACCGGGCCTCAGACTGCCTCATTCTCCCTCACAAGCCAAAACCAAAGGCATCACTTCCTTTGCAGCTGTTGTGCCCTCTTCCTCCATAGCCAAGATGTGTAACATACACATGCACCAGGGCCTCACAAAGCAGAACCCTGAGCACAGAAGCCCTAAGTAGTTCTTAAACCATGGCTCAAGTCAACACAATCATGTGAGGACACTCGATTCCACTAATGTCAGCTTGATCAGCACTTATAACTTAAAAGTTGTTTTTTGCTCATATTATCTCAAAAAGATACCACAAGGAAGCAGATGTAGCTCAAGTGATTGGGCTCCTGTCTACAATATGGGAGGTCCAAGGTTCAATTCCCGGGACCTCCTGGTGAAAAGCAAGCTGGCCTGTGCGGTGAGCTGGCCCGCGCGGAGTGCAGGCCCACACAGGAGTGCTGGCACAGCACGATGACTCAACAAAAAGAAACACATAAGAGAGACACAGCAGATCAGGGAGCTGAGATGGCACAAAAGATTGAGCAGCCTCTCTCCACACTGGAAGGTCCCAGGATTGGTTCTTGGTGCCGCCTAAAGAGAAGACAAGCAGACACAGACAGCAGACAATGAGTGTAAGACAATGGGGAGGTGGGAGGGGAATAAATGAATAAATCTTAAAAAAAAAAAAAGATACCACAGAAGAAGTAGGAGGTTGGAAAACGGGCCCAGGGCAGATGGCAATGCTAACCCCAGCTTGACTGTCACTGCCTGTGGAAACTGAGGTAAGTTATTTCAGTTCTCTAAGCATCAACTTCCTTACCCCTAAGATGAAAATGCTGACATTTCCCTCAGAGAGCTGCTGTTAGGAATATGTAAGCCCCACACTCTTCCCTGACACCTGAAAGAGAATATAATGTAAGGGTAGGAAGGAAACCTTGCTTTAAATTTTGATCTTATTTATTCTCTGTACCAAAATTTATCCTCTGTAGCTTTATTCTCTGTACCTAAATTTCTATTTAAAGGAAACCTGCCTTAAATAATGGGTGAAACGCTTGTTTCTTTCAAGGGCTCAAAATTATCCCACTGAATAAAGCGCACACACACACACACACACAGAGGACTGAAGGCAGGTAAGGGACAGCCCGTGTCACTTTATTGCCTGCCTGTGGTGTCTGAGAAGTTTATTCAGAGTAGATGCAGTTAGGGCACATGAATCCTGGGGTGTCGACTGAAAACTAAGCACTCAGCTTTAGCTGGGCTGAGGGACCCAGCCCCAGGGTGCCTTTCTCAAGTGAGAGAAAGTATATAGGAGGTAGAAGGAAAAACAGATTCACATGTTTTAAGAATGCATACAAATAAAAGAAGAATGAAGGAAAAATGATTCATAAAGGTTTAGTGATTCATCTAACCTTGTTTAACTGATGTCTATAATTTTAATGTTTTTACTAGAACCACGTTGTTCACTAAGAGTATTTCCAACAGCTTATTTTAAGTCTCCAAATACCTTATTTCCAGTTTTATGTTTACAAAGCAAGATCCTAAGGAACGGGGCTTGGCAGTATGTGAACTAGAGATGGCAAATGCAAGTATGAGTTGTGTTGACTGAAAGAGCGCCCTCTAGAGGCAACAGCTCCAAATAGCACCTCAACTGGACCTCAGGGCACTGCTGAGCCACGCAACTCATCTTGAAATAGGTGTCACTGCTCAAGTAATATGTGATCCTTGTACAAACCGTGGAATAAATAAAATGTGTAAGGCTTACACAATAACAAAAGGACATTTAAAAATCACACTATAAACACAATACCCAGAAGAAATCTGTTACTTAAAAAAAAAAAGTCTCATTTTTGTTCACTGAAAGTATAAGTTTCACACAAAAAAAGCCTGAAAGGACGAAAAACAGTAATTCATCTTGTCGGTTACAATTCATCAAAAATAGGCTCCAAGATTAGCTGAAGACAACTCTTCAAATACAATGTAAGTACTGAAACACTATGAAAAAAAAGAGTAGCAGCCAAAACATTGAACGTTTGTAAACAAAACCATCAATAATAATTCAACACTTAATAACAAAGAACCTGCATTCTTTTAAATCATTAAGTATTCATACAGTAAAAAGAATATTAGCCATCTTTTTTCTTAATACACAATACCCAATATCTAAAACAAGGTCATCGACGATGGACCCAAAGGGGTGTTATCAGGTATGCTGAGGAGTCTTTTTCACAGTACTGGGGGCATCAGGTCGCTGTGGAGGGCAAATTTTCCAACAGTCTTCTCCTAGCTGTGAGCCTTGCACATCGGGGACACGTGAAGGACCGGAAACACTGCTTGTGAAAGCAAGCTCTGCACGCTGCAAGCGAGGGTGAGAGGCATCAGCAAATGGCCCATCTCATCTTCCCAAACCCACCCTGTGGAGGGAGAGGGTCTAGGAATCCAGAAACCAGGGTCTCCCCTTTCCCCCTGAGAAAAAATAAAACCAGCCAACACTGATTATCCTAAAAGCCACTGATTATATACTTTGGATAGATCATATGGTATGTGAATATAGCGCAATAAAACGGCTTAATAAATAAATAAATAATTGTGCAAGAATAGCCAGAAATAGCAGCTATGTACAGCAGGGGAAACAGAGAGAGATGGAGAGGTGAGGAATTTTCTTGTCTGTTTTTTGTTTATTGTTGTTGACATAATGAAAATGCTCTAATGATGACTGAAGTGATGAATGCACAAACTTGTGATATACCAAATGCCACTGATTGTATGCTATGGATGAATTGTATGCCTTATTAATATGTATCAATAAAATTGAAGTGTTTTTAAAAAATCAGCCAGATCAAAACACACAGGGAGAATAAATGCCCCAACAGGCCATGCACATGAGGTTTGGCGGATGCTGCAGGGGGTCCTGGGGCTCCCGAGGGCCGAGGCACACATTCGCTCTGGCGGCTGAGTGTTGGTGGCAGGCGGCTTTCAGGAGGTGATGTCCCTCCTCTGGGAATGGTCCTAACTGGTCATGGCCCGCTTCTGGGGCCAGCCAGCACCCAAGGACCTGGTCGTTGTGGGGTTTCAAGCCTTGGCCCCTGACTGCAATCTGGGAAAATGTTTGAAAAGCTGGGAGGTGGGCGGAGGCCTTCGTTGCAACCTTGAGGCAGCTCAGCTTCTGCCTCTGCCCAGTCTTGCTGCCTGGCTCCCCCACAGGTGAGAACATGCCCCAGCAAACTTCCTGCATGCCAATTCCTGTCCCAGAGCCTGTGTGCTGGGAAGCCCATCCTGCAGCATGGGCAGGTGTGTGAGGGCAGACCACCCTGGGGTGACCTGCAAGGAGGGCTGGTCCTTTTCAAGGGTGAAGGCAGGATTCATTACCCAGATCTCTCCCAGGAAAGGGAGTTTAGAGAGGACAGGATTCCCTTGGCGTTAATACCATTGCAGCACCAAAGCAGCCGGAGACAATACTCAATTGTTGGGCATGACCGTGTTCCAGTGACAAAAACAAGGGGGGGTGTCGGATGTGGCTCAACTGGTTGGGCGTCCGTCTCCCATATGGAGGGACCCGGGTTCGATCCCTGGGACCTCCCGGTAAAAAAAAAAAAAAAAAAAAAAAAAACAGGAGGTGAGCTGTAGGGGCATGGGCCTCATCCAGCCAAACCCTGTGTCGTAAGGCATCAGCTTTCACCAGGGCCCAATCCAAATACTTCTCCTGGGCGCCCAAAACTTTATTGCCTCAAATCCTACGAATACACACACACACTCACATCAGTCTACTTTAGAGACTGAAGATACCTGAACATCTTGTACAAGTTGCAGTCTGAAAAGGGAAGATGATGGATGTGCTCCGGCAAAATTCACAAATGAAGCCCCTTCCTTGGCACAGCTGTAAGAGAGAAAATCCTGACTGGTGACATCTTTAAATGGAGAGGCTGAGTGCCTGCTTTTCATTCCTAAGCATGAATTAGCTTAGTAGGCATCCATTTTTTAATACCTATGATGCCACCCTTCCGAACAAGATGGAAGATGTATTCTTCAGCAACGAGGAGCATAAGTGCACATTCATTCTGCGTGGAGAGGTCCCACATCAAGGGAATATGAAGTGCCAGCTCATGATTTTAAACATGCATTCTTAAACAAGCCACTGTTTCTTCTTAGTTCTACACTATTTATGTCTTATCTCTAGACACGGAACCTCCTGTTCCATTGAACTCCAAGTCCACACAGCTGTATTTGGCAACTAAGGGGGCAGGGGGAAGGCCAGGGAAGTCCCAAGTATGGCTGGGAGCCCAGAAAAAGAGAACAGTTGGCCTAGATTTGCATCCGAGCTCTGCCACTTCCCAGCAGGACCGTCTCAGCCCATTCCTTAACTGCTCTGAGCCTCAGTTTTCTTATCTGTAAAATGGAGTCACCAGCCCGTCCCTCAGGGTTTGGAAGGGCTAAAGGAGGTAACGTGCAAACTCCCACCTCACAGCTGGCCACGTGAGCCAGTGAAGCTTTCAGAATATCCTTTAGCATGCATGCCAGCAGCCCTCTCTTAATCCTATGCAGGTCATCCAGGGAGAAGAGGTGGAGCTTGTCAGTCAAGTGTTTCGGGACCTGCTCAAACTCGCTTAATGCACTGCCAGAGAGGAAACAGAAAGGAATTCAAAAGCACACCCACAAGAGGCAGGAAGGAACCAAGGCCTGGCACTCATATTTAATTGAACTCTAAAAGTGAAATCTAAAACAAAACAAAAAACTCCAAGAGTAACAGTTCACCTGGCTCAGCACTTCTCTGCATTTTGCAAGTTTGCTTGAAGTCAAGAAATTAAAATTCCATTGAAGCGTATTTCAAAAATGACTGAGCAGAGAATGGTGTCTCTGGTAGCCTGTCTGTGCACATATATTGCAAAGGAAAAATGTTGAAAATTCATTTTTCAAGTCTTAAAAACATGTAAACTGGGTCAAAATTACTACTTTAGTCATTCCAGCTAAATTTCAAGTCCATCAGTGTCACTGGGTGTTGTGACAGCAGGCTTCAAGCATGTGAGGGACGCCCAAATTCCTAAGTTTAGGGCTCATGCACCCCTGGAGGTCCCAAGGGCCTTCAAGGTCGAACTTAATCTTTTCCAGACTCCCTTGGTCTTCTCCTGACTTCCCGAAATCAGTCAGTGGCACCACCATCCACTGGCTTCCCAAGCAGCGACTCCCTATGTGGGACTTTTCACTACAGCAATGCCACACTGCATTTAATTCCGCAGACATCCAGTGGAGGGCGCTGGTTCACACTGCTTCCTCTGCCTGGAGGATTCCCTACCCCTCTTCTTCACTCCAAACTTCACACGTCAAGCTCAGGCTTTTTTTTTTTTTTTTTTTTTTTTTTTTTTT
>JAKSZT010054334.1:60554571-60654770 GCA_026826555.1 Tolypeutes matacus
GGGTTTCCCCTCTCTGTCGATTTTACAAAGGCCTACCCATTCGCCTAGTTTTTTGTTGTCGTCAACCTTAATTAGGTTGATTTGGTGCTCAGCACAAAGGGCCTCCACCAGCTTGACATACATGGGTTCATCACAGTTGGATGCAAGCACACAAAGATGGGCTTGGCGCTTGTCTAAGGCTTTGGCAGCTTCGCGGATTCCACGTGCTAGGTCATCGTGAATGAGGGCGGTTTTTAGCACCTCTTGTAAGGCAGTGTTAATGTCCATTACACCTCCAGCAACAATGCCTTCCTTGGCCATGACGGTGGATTAGGTGGATTACGGGTGGAACCGAATCTTGAAATCACCCAAGCTTCCGCCTCCGCATATCCGTGTCGGCAGGGAAACAAGCTCAGGCTTTTTCTCCAGCAAGCCTCACCTGCTCACTTCCTCATCCCACACCCTCACCCAAGCTAAATGCTCACAGCAACCTGTGAAGGTGGCTCACATGTGATCCTGCAATCATCTCTTTGTGTTTACATCGCCCCTCCCTGTCTCCACACCTGGACTTTAGGATGAATCCTTTTGATGTTTGTTTGTTTGTTTTTTATCTGAAGCACAGAATGGATGGTCAATAAATTCTTGTAGAAGGCAGAAATTGGTAGGTCCCATTACATATTATGGATGAGAAAATGGAGGCCCTACGAAGTAATTCGTCACACAAATGCTATGAGATGGGGCCCAAGGCCAAATGCCTTCAGAATTCCTATTTCGTCCCCCAAAATGCATTTTTTTTTTTTTGAGATGCCGGGGCTGAGAATTGAACCCAGGACCTTGTATGCCGGAAGCTGGCGCTCAACCACTGAGCAACATCAGCTTCCCTGTGTTGGCTCCCTCAGCTGTTTGTTTGCTTGATGTTTGTTCTTTGTTTGCTTGTTTCCTTTAAGAGGCACTGGGATCTAAACCTGAGACCTCCCATGTGGGAGGCAGGTGCTCAGCTACTTGAGCCACATCTGCTCCCCAAAAATGCTTTATTACAGAAGCCATACATCATCAAATAAAGACCAGAAGCTGAACAAAGTTTCAAACAAACAAAAAACCATGATCCCATTTACTTATAACAAATAATCTTACCTCCTCTGGTAACTAAATCTTTTCCCATAAAATCCAGAGTGAAACCTTTTCTATGTCAAGAATTCATGCCTACAACTCTATGGGTACATAGTATAATAAACTCTGGGTGTGGTATCAATTTAAGTATGGTTCTATTATGGGACACCCAGTAGATTGTTAATATCTTTTACTATTATAAATCTATTGTCTAGCTGAATTTCTGCCCGCACCCATAATTGTGTCCTTAGTATAAACTTTCTAGAAGTAGAATTTCTAGAGGCCATAGTCTCATCATGGTTCCACATGCCACTCTATAAGGGGCTTAAAAAAAGGCTACTGGCTGGAGATGTTTCATCCTTATATTGGCTCATTCTTCTCAACAAGTTAAATTCACCACTACTGAGTTAGGAAGTTTGGTAATTTTTTTTTTTTTTGAGGTACCAAAGATTGAACCCAGGACGTTGTATGTGGGATATGTGGGAAGCCGGCACTCAACCACTGAGTCACATTGGCTCCCTGAGTTGTTTTTCTCATTTGTTTGCTTGTTGTTTGTTTAGGAGGCACTAGATCTGTACTCGGGACCTCCCATGTGGGAAGCAGGTGCTCAACTGCTCGAGCCACACCCGCTCCCCAAGTTTGGTAATTTTAAACAGATGGTGTGCGCTCCCAAGGACGGCATGAGGTAATTACTCTAAGAAGCTGTTAGGAGTGGAAATGAGCTCCCCACAAAAGACAGGTTTGAGCCCTACCCCCAGTCCCATGAGTGTTGACTTATTTAGAAATAGGATATTTGAAGATACAATCAGTTAAGAAGAGGCCATGCTGGATAGGAGCGGGCCCTTATCCGATATGACTGGGCCCACATAAGAAGTTTGGGTGCAAACAGACACACAGGTCAAGGCCACAGAATGACAAAGGCTGAGACTGAAGGGCTGCAGCTACTAGCCAAGGAACTCCAAGGATGGCCGCCCAACTCCAGAAGCTAGAAGAGCCAAGGCTGGGGAGTAGGTGTAGCTCTGTGGTTGAGCGCCTGCTTCACACATACAAGGTCCCAGGTTCAATCCACAGAACCTCCTTAAAAAAAAAACAAAAAACAGGCAAGGCAGGATTCTCCTCTACAGGTTTCAGTGGGGCCATGGTCCTACCGACATCTCAATTCTGGACTCCTCGCCTCCAGGACTGTGAGAACTGTGAGGGAATACCATTTCGGTTGTTCTGAGCTACCCAGTCTGTGATACCTTGCTGGGGGAGCCCTAGGGACCTGAAGCAGAAGCCCCGTGTGATGGAGAGGTGTGGACCAGGAGACACTCAGCTGCTTATCAGGCACGTAGAGGGAACGCAGACGCAGTGACCCATGCACCCAACTCACCGGCCTGGGACTCTCCCAGCCAAGAAAAGTACCTTTCAGCAAACCTGCAGGTCTTCAACAACTTCTTGATGTGAAAAAGCTGCTCCTGCATTTCCTAATGTGAGAAACCAAAATGAGGGGGGACTTGAATGTTGTAAATGACATTGGGAATGTGTGTGTCAAATTTAAACGCATTCTTCCAGATTTAAATGTTACTTTGAATCTTGAAATGATGCAACTATAAAAAGAGCCTTTGGAGTAGAGTCTCTATAGCCAGGGGCCATCACTGAATCCACAGATCTATAAAAGGTCCAGGGTAGATCCAGGTTTTTTGGAGCTTATCCAACTTTGGGGACCTTCTTTAAGAAAAAATGCAAAACTATGTTTAAATGCAAAACTACGTTAATACAAAATGAGGTATGGGGACTTGGAAAGAGCCCATGCAAACCTTTAAGCTTCATTAGCTTTTCCATGATCTGTGCCTGGGCGGGGAGGGGGGTCTGTGAATCTCCTGAAATAGTGGGGTGTGCATTTTCTGCAGCAAGACCCTCTGGGGTGAAAGTGGGGTCTGGACTCGCTTAGCTGCTCACCCGCACTCTGTCAAGTTCCTTGGCTCTGGAATAGAGGCCCGGGCTGATGCTCAGCAAATTAAAAACGGGCTGGTGCCATATGCCGCCCAGCAGCCGTTTGGAGAAATTGCTGACGTAGTATTTCCTGAAATCCCACAGCAGTAGGATCCGGGCAGGGATGCAGGACTCCGCATAGGAATGGCAGCAGTCGCAGAAATACTTGCCCAAGTATTCGCAGTACCGGAGCCGCTTCACGAACTCTGCGGAGCACAAGGGAGGGTGAGCACCACGCCTGCTGCTGACTATCTCCCCTCCTTCATCCCCACCCCTCCATCCCCACCAAGCCAGAGGATTCGTCTTATTGTTTGTGCTGCTAAAGCCATGGGGGACGGGGTTGGGGGGAGGCTGGGAAAGCGCTGCCAGGGCCTTGGTTAAATGCCGACATTCAAGAGCTCTGCTTTCCTGGACCAGATGTTGGAAAAATAAAACCGTCTCAAAGTGTTCCTGGATTTAGAAGATGAACATTGAAAACTGCAAAAGCAGTTTGCTTTTTGTAAATAGCAAAAAGAAATGGATTTTTACAATAATTTTTAAAAAGCAAACATTTTGCTAAGTGAAAAAAACCAGCCACAAAGGACTACATATGGTATGATTCCATTTGTATAAAATGTAAATATAAATAAATCTATAGAGATGGAATTAGGTAAGTGGTTCTGTAGGGCTGGGGAAGGATAGAGGGATTGAGAGGTGTCTGCTAAGGTGTAGGGTTTTTTCTTTTTGGAGTAATGAAATTGTTCTAAGATTGATTGTGGTGATGAATGCAGAACTCTGTGATTATACTAAAAGCCATTGATTGTAGAGCTTGGATGATTTATGGTGTATGACTATATCTCAATAAAACCACTTAAATAAAAATGTAAAATGGAATGTAGGGTTTCATACTCCGGGTGAGACTCCCAATTATACCTCTCCCTGGCTAGAAGACTGAGCGCAAATCAGAAACTCCTCAGGCCTCACTTTCCTGCAGCCAGAAAAAGCTGATGGAAATCATAACAAGCACCTCAGAACTGGATTGAATATCACACATATGAAAGGTGCTTTGTAAAGGATAAAGCAGTATACACACAATATGAGGAACTAGTGTCCAAAATAGTTCCTAGATAAATCAGTGAGAAAAAAAAATTACAAAAATGCACAAAGTGTACAAATAGGCCATACATGAACAAAGAAATACCGATAAGCAATAACGATATGAGAGAGGCTAAGCAACAAGTCGAGGGGCACCCAAACAGTAATTAGGAAACCCAGGATTCCAACCTGACCTGGGCTGCCCAAATTGTTGCTTTTCGCCATCCGACCCTCTGCTGCATTTGGTATTTGAGGCAGAGGGAAAGAGAAAGGGGGTGACATGTTTGCACTTGCCCAAATTCTCTCTCATACTCAGGTTGCACTTAAGAGTCAATGCTTAAAAGCAAAAAAACGATCCAAGTGTCCATCAACAGAAGACTGGATCAGCAAAATGTGGTACAATGGAATATTATTCATCCATAAAATGGAATGATGTTCTGATACAGGCTACAACATGGATGAGCCTTGAAAACATTCTGCTGAGTGAAATAAGACAGACACTAAAGGACAAATATTGGATGACTCCACCGAAATGAAATATCCAGAATAAGCAAATTCATAGAGACAGAAAGTAGATTAGAGGTTATCAGGGATGGGGGAGAGGGAGAGATGGGGAGTTATTGGTTAATGGGTTTCTGTTTGGGGTCGTGAAAAAGTTTTGGAAATGAATGATGGTGATGGTAGCACAACACCGTGAATATAATTAATGCCACAGAATTGTACACTTAAAAAATGGTTAAAATAGCAAATTTTGTGTTATCACAATAAAAAAAAAAATTCAAGATGGTTTAAAGAAAAAAGCAAAGAAGTATATATGTACTTTATTAATATACCCTGAATTAATTACAGGACATCCCTCTCGTGTTGATAAATTCTTGTTGAGAATTTATTCAGTGCCTGATGATTATGTCTACGTTCTCAAATTTCAAACTTTGAAAAATATGTTGTATGTGTCTGTGCTCCACCCAGGTGAAGATCTCTGGTGTTTTAGCAGACAGTATCACTTTGCTCATAAAAAAGCCTCAATATATTTTCTATTTGTTTGTGTCTTGAAATGATATTAGTGATCTTGAATCCCAAAAATGTTGTCAACATATTGACATTTAGAATGTAAACAAATTGAGAAAAATGTATTTTTGTAATGAGTGATAACTGACAGTCATGCAAGGCTCTGATATGGACTATCTACATGCCTGCCCAATGGGGCACGCCCTTGATAAAAACATTGACGACCAAGAGTATGAGGCATAAAAACCCAGTGCAGATGCCACCCCCGTGAGCATCAGGTGGAGGCAGGCTGACACCTGGTCACCCTGACTTCTGGCTCCAATGCCTGTGCCAGGCTGCGAGGCTCAGGGTCACCTCGTAGATGCACTGTGACCAGTGTCTAACGCCCTTGGCTTTGGACACTCCACTGGTGCTATGTTGAACCCAGCCCCCGAGACCCCTGGTTAAAGGCAGCCGCCTGCCTGGCATCTGCCCTCAGGTTGATGGACTTGAGAGACTCAGCTACCACCTTAAGTGTGCTATGCGCCCTTGACCTGGTCCTTGTGTATTGGTTATATTGGCAGCTTGCTATTAAGCAAGCAAATAAATTGCACTGAACAAATTATTGTTGCCACGAAGCTCCTTTCAAGTGCCAAATTTACTTTCCAGTGTTTTGCTTTGGGGTTTGTTACGATTCCATTTTCAATAGGAAATTGGTTGGAACTTAGCAAAGTGTAAAGACAAAGGAGCACAGAAGGGACAGATACTTTTCTGATATAATTCATCCTTCCCCTAACACCTAAAATCCATTTCAATACCCATGAACTCATTTTTCTCATCCCACTTACTCCACTTACTCCCCAGTCACACAGGACTTCTTTTCAATTGCCTCGGGCCCTATGCACACGGTGAACCCTCCCCACTCTTCACTGCCATAGGAAACTTTCTCACTCCCAGCAACCCAACCCAACCCCCAGGCCCAGATTAAGTTCCCTGTTGTAAATTTCATAGCAAGCAACTTTCTCTTCCATTACATGTATCACACCTGTCATTTACTTGGCTGATGACTGTCTCCTCTACAAGACTGTGTGAAAGGTCCAGGAGGACAATGAAAAACCAGGGAGAGGCAACCTCTGAATCTTTAGAATTTCCTGTGATAGGAATGTCTTTTGTTCTTATGCTAAGGAGAGGACAGGGTGGGATCAGCCACACCTGTTTGCCAAACACATGAAAGACCAACCACATCATCAGGTGGTTGGGCAGTCCCAACCTATCAGCCTAACTTCTTGGACAGGTGGGAGGGGAGGTGGCTGCAGGTTGAGTTCAACCTCAAGGGCACTGATTCCATCAATCCTGCCTGTATAGTGAAACTCCATTTAAACTTGGGATAGATTGGGTGGGTTTCCATGACTGATGATGATGTCGTGGTGCCAGGAGGAATCCACGCCAAGAGGACACGGCATTTGAGACCCTCGCCCAGACTTCACCCTATCCATCTCTTCTTTTGGCTTCTTCTAATTTGCATCTTTTTAATATAATAAGGCTAAAATCATAAGTATAGTGCTTTCTGTGAGTTCTTTGAGTCGACCTAGCGAATTATCAAACCCAAAGATGGGAACCCCTGGCATTTGTAGCCAGTTGGTCAGAAGTGTGCAGGCGACCTCGGCCCCCAACTTGGGATCGGTGCCGAAAGGACAGTCTTGTAGAGGATGGCCCTGAACCTCTGGATAGTTAGAGTCAGAATTGAATTGAATAAGTTACTGCAGCCTTTGCAGTTAGTATCAGAAGCTCTTAGAAGATGCAGAACTTTGGAACTTTTAGACCATGTTTGCAAGACTGACCACTGCAGCAGCAAGGCAGGCTCACATCTCCACAGATATCTGAACTCAGGCAAGTACTTAAAAAGTTTGTGCCATTGTGGTCACCTGTGTGTAGTTTCTGACTCAAGCATTCAATATTTACTGAGGTACCAAGATACAGTGGTGCACCAAACAGACGTGGCCCCTGCTAGACTAGCTGGGAAGATGAATCATTTAAAAAAATGAGTTACCACTCTAACACGGGTCAGGGATTATCATTTCCGACACTATCAAACAGAGTTCTGCTTTCTACTTTTGCTTTTTGATGTGGAACCACTCAAAGCCCTTTTCCTTTAGAGGTTGCCCACTGAAGGCCAAGGAAGGCCTTTCCATCCAGACTCCTTTTCCCATACTTCCTCAGGTCAGACGTACAGACACCTTCACAGTGGAAGAAGTACTTCCCAGCCTCAAGTGGGAAACTTACATTTCTGATTGGGTGAAGTTTCATTTTCTAGGCCTCTGAGGGCCTGGAAATGATCCTCTCAGGCTACTTCCTCAAACCCTCTCAGTAGAGTTTTACTGGAAATTTGGTAAGCCAATCATTCATTTAATAAATATACTTTTTAAGACCAACTATATGCCAGGCATATATCCAGGAAATGGAATAAGGCAATGAGCAAAACAGACAAAATATCTACTCTCGTAGAACTTAGTCTACTGAGGAGGATGGGCAGTAACAAAATAAATCAGTAAAATATGAAAGAGTATTTTGGAAAAATAAGTGCAAAGGAAAAAAGAAAAGAAAAAAAAAAAAAGAAGGAAGAGTAATGTGAAGTGTGTGTGAGTGTGTGCCTATGTGTGTGTGTGATCAGGGCTGTGGGGGGGTGTTGACATTATTGATAGGGCAGCCAGCGATGACTTCATCTTTTGAGCAAAGATGTGAAGGAAAGGGATCCACCATAGGGACATCTGGGGACAGAGAATTCCAGGGAGAGAAAACAGTCAATGCAAATCCCTGAGTCAGGAGTGAGCCAGCAAGGCAGTTCCATGACTGAAACTGAGTGCATAGTGGGAAGAGAACTAGGAGGTAAGAATCAGAGAGCTAACAGGCAGTCCCAGAGCCTTCTAGGTCATGATGGTCTATTCATGAAAGAGAAAGCAATGTCCACTGTGGTAGTTTGAGATAGTATGTACCCCAGAAAATCAAGTTTTTGAAACTGGTCCATTCCTGTGTGTATGAACCTATTGTAAGTGGGACCATTTGATTAGATTACTTCAGAGAAGCATGGCCCAGGGTGGACCTTAATCCTCTTACTGGAGTCCTTTATAAATGGATGAGTATGGAGAGAGACATTCAGAGAGAAAAGGACACAGGAGCTCAGGGAGGAACGCACAGAAGCTCAGACAGAAAGCTGCAAGAGCAAGAAGCTGAAATCAACAGAACGCAGGAGAGGAGAAGCCACAGGAGCAGAGCAAAAGCCAGAGGAAGCCTGAAGCTGAAAGCAACGCGACCTGGAGGAGAAGGGAGAGACAGTAGATATTGCCATTGTGCCCTGCCATGTGACAGGAATCTTGACCACAGGCAGCGGTGACTTTGGGGAAGTAGTTTCACCTGATGCTTTGATTTGGACATTTTTCTTAGCCTTGGAACTGTATGCTTATAATTTAATAAATCTCCATTGTAAAAGCCAACCCATTTCTAGTATATTGCCTTGGCAGCTTTTAGCAAACTAAAACATCCACAAAGCAAACATAAAAACTTCACACTGAAAACATCTCTCATGAAAGCAATGCACCACCCCATCTTGTTACTCTTTGCCCTGTCATCTCAAAATAAGCTGGCACTCCATTGTCCATACTTACTGGGTTCTATTGGAGTTCCACAGCCAGCGCAGAAAAAATTCTGGGCTGCTACCACGAGGTCCCTCCTGAGTACAGAAAATGATAACAGTTACGTTTCAGAGAAGGTAAATGGACTGTCACTGACATCAGAATACTTTTCTTGGATTGGGGCTTTGTTTTTGCTGGGTTTTTTGTTGTTGTTGTTTTCATTTTGGGAAAAAAATTGATTGACTCAACAGAAATCTCTAGGTCTTTTTAAACTAGAATTCTTTAAACACTCCTCCTACCCCAAAGCAGAAGAGTGTATTTAAGGAACTGTCACCACCCATGCAAGGATTCCATCTCCAGAAAGCACAAGAGACGTGTTATGCATGGAAGGCATTCAGGGGGAGAAGACGCCAAAAGGTGATGCACTCAGGAAGTTCAGAACTGGATCCAAGGAAATTTACACAAAAGGGAGGTAATATGAGACAAAATTAGCCAACATTTCTGATGCAAGATTTTCATTGGAAGCATTTTCTACTGAACTGGGGCCATGATTTCACATGTGTTTTGGAAATGCAGAGAAAGTTGTAAAATTTGATCACAGTTGAGGGTCAGCAAAAATGGCCAAGGTAAAAAATATGCTGAATCCCAGCCCATGTGCCTTGTAGAGAGTCCATGGATGTCCCAGCAAAAGGCTACCCCACACCAAGGAAAGCGGTTCTTCATATTGCCTACAGAGGGAGCTCTTCTGCCCAGCAAGTCCCAGAGACCCCCCAGCATTCTTTCAAAAAGAAAAAGACAAAAGACACAATCTACACAGCACCTCCATGGGTCACAGTCAGCAATCCCTGCCAGTGCCTTCCTACACTCTGTGGTTTGTAGCACCCCAGATTAAATACAAACAAAGAGGCATAGGAAAATTGTAGTTGGTTCAACTGTCCCTTTCTCTATAACATAATCTGTCATGTAGTCTCAGGATACATTACAATTAAACTGCTACTTTAAGAATATATATATATATATATATATATATATATTTTTTTTTTTTTTCCCCCCCATTATCTGAGTTGTTTTGTCTCTTAGGACCTTTCTTTATTACTTCTTCTGGCAGTTTGAAATTATTTTATGGTCCCCAAAAAAGAAATATTATATATTAAACTAATCCATTTCTATGGGTGTTAAGGCCCATTTGATTGGATTATGTCAGTGGGGTGTAATTCAGGTTAAGTCTCTGCCCTCTTGCTGGATCTGATGTAAAGGGAGACACAGAGATTCAGACAGAGAGAGGAAAAAGGTAGCCTGCATGTTTGATTTTGCAGTGTGAGAGAGAGGACTGCCTAAGCATGAAGCCCCAAAGAGGCTGGGCCCATGTTGAGACAAAGAAGAGAAGAGCGCTACTATATGCTTGATAGCTTATAGCTGCACTTGGGAAGAGAGCAGAACAGCCAAGACTGATACAGGAGACCCAGAAAGAAACAAGCCCTATGCCTGGCTGCCCTCAGCTGAGCGCCGGGAGGGTACAGCCCAGAGAGGAAGGCAGAGACCAGGCAGAGGTTGCCCACCATCTTGCTTCAACACGTGGCAGCCGACTTGGGTGACAAAGCACCTCTCATGGTGCCTTGAGTTGGACTTTTCATGGCCTTAGAACTGTAAGCTTTTACCCCAAATAAATACCCTTTATAAAAGTCAACACATTTCTGGTACTTTGCATCAGCAGTCCTTCGGCAAACTAAAACACTTCTGAAGAGAACAAAGCTATTTTCATTTCCATTCTGTTGCACTTCCTAATGACAAGAGCCCTACTGAAGATTGAGGTTTTCTTTTTTAACTCACTCATTTACTTTTATTTCATACTGCTTTGGAAAACAAAGTCACCCAGGTTTTAAAAATCAGTGTATATGATTTTTAAGCTTCAGAATTAGCCACTTTAAAATCCCCTTTTAAGACCGCTTAATTTTTAGTTGCTATGTAATGTTCATAAGGAGGGATGCAAAGTTAAATTCTTTTAACTTGGCAAAACTTACCGAGTCTCCCAAAAGCCCAGGCAAAACAGAGTATCAAGAAAGCAAACACAGAAAAATATATTCAACCTTCTTTTTACCAAAACAAACTCCCCTACTTCCATAGAATTAAGTGAGATCCGTCACAACTTGTTTTAAATTGATTGGCGGCCCGAGCAGTGACCTGGACTTACTTGAGAGGTGGGTGAAGATTAAATATGATTTGAAACCTAGGTGGGTCCCAGTCATCAGTCTCTCTGATCCTCGACTTCAATTTAATCTTCCGGACTACATCCACACTGGATTCAAAATCTCTTCGGATATGCTCTTCAGGTAAAGCCTGCATAGTACAGAAAGGAATTTAGGAACAACTTAAACAAGCCTAATTCAGGAACTGAAATATAAAAGACATTGAAATATGTTTGCAAGATTAAGAAGTGCCATGAAAAATTAAAATTGCTTTCAGCTTTACAAAAGGATATGTCAAGAGCCCTCCAGGGATCTAAAGCCATCTGCAGAAGAATTGTTTTAAATACCACCTAGCTGAGATCCCTTTAATTTGAAGTAATTAGTTCATTTGTTTCCAGATTTCAGCCTTACATGAAGACAGTCATTTTGACTTGGAATACTTTCATAACAGTTGAAGCTTTATATCTCTTATTCAACAGGCTTATTGGAAGTTGGTCAATCCAACTTCCTCCAGAGTTCATGCCATGCCATTGTTTCCTAACTGGTCTCCCCAGTGTCCATCAGAACCCCTGCTGTTGTCTAGCTTCCCCAGAAACAGCTCTCTTAAGACCACTCCCTTGCTCATAAACATTCAGTGGCTCCCCACTGCACACTCCCATCACACGTTCACATTGGCTTTTAAAGTCCAAACTCCTCAACTTAGCATTCTACATCCTCCATAATTTGCCCACCACCGTTCAAGCTTTATTTCCCATGAAGATTAACCCCTCCCAATACAGACACACAAACACGTTTTCCAATCATACTGAGTTACTCAAATCAATAACCACAACTGGCACTTCTTCTAGGTGTTTTGACTTTTGCCCACATCTCTACCTGCTTCCATTCTGCTCTCAAGCTCCACAGTCTCCAGTCAGCGTTCAAAGTTCCTCTAAGAAAATTAAATGCTCCCTGCCCTGTACTTCCAGAGTGCTGCTTTCCTATCCCATTTTCACCTTTGTCATTACAGTCTCTACCCCCAGTGGACTGGCTGCTCTCAGCGGGCATCATCTTCCACAAGTAAACCAGCCTGGCCTTTGGGGGTACAACTCCCCACTCTACCACCTACCAACACTGTCACCTGATGGGATGGGCCTAATGGAAATAATAACAGCATCTACCTAGTAGGATTAGGATGGGAAGTGCGGAGCACAGCATGGGTGCATAATACACAATAAATGTCAGTTCCCTCATTCATTTTGGGCCTCCCCAATGCCCAGCACTCAAACAAGGCATCACACACATGCCTGAAGCGAGATGCAGACAAAATAAGAATTTAAGAACTTTCAATTCAAAGTCAATTTATTTTGATACTTACTGCTGAGCAGGCTGCATTCTGGAACCCCATCAGCTGACCATTAGCTTCTGACAGCATCCAGCACTTCCGGAAAACTCGGTACAACTCTCTGGCAATTAGTTCGGCAGAATTGAAGTCTGGCTTATACATGACGCTGAAATGTAAGAGATGTCAAAACTGGAAAACTATTCACGAGGTGTGCATTTGGGGTCTTTCTCATGTTTTCAGCTATTCTTCCCAGTCTCAATAACTCAGAGGCAGCCATCTTACAGGAGACCATGCCTCAATCACCAGGTATCCTGCTCAACACAATTCCTCCTTGCTCAACAGAACATCTTTTATTTATCTAGGGTACCAAGACCCGGAGGTGTGATGACAAGAGCACTGGGTTTAGAGTCAGAAGATCTGAGTTCGAGTCCCAGCTCCACTCTTGCATCCTGAGGCACATCACTTAATCCTTCTGAGCCTCAGTTTCTACATCTGTAAAATGCGACAACGATACCTGCCCAGCCTACCCAGGAGGAAACTGAATGAGAATGAACATGAATGCTTTTTATACAGTCTAAAATATTATAGAACTGTTGGTGGTGATTATTTCATTTCTAGGTGGAAATCCCTGTCTTTGGAACTGGCTGAGTTTGGTCAAGATTTTGTGTTCACATGGCCTTGGCAGTGACAGCCCCAGGGGGCAAGTGGTAAGACACTTAATTACCTGTGAGACGAGCTGGAAGAACATCCACAGGTTTCAGTGATATCATTAAACTCCCCCAGTTCTTTGGGAAAATAAAAGAAAAAGTAGTGAGGGCTTTTCAGTCTGTTTCACTTAATCTCAGACAACAGAAGAAGAACACAAAATACCTCACAGAAAGAACCAGTTATTCACTGTCTGCACACTTCAGGTCCATTTAGGTTTCTACTAAGAGACAGATAACGCCCAACAATGGCATTACAGAAAAATAACCCTCTTCTTCATAATGAATATTTGTTTTTTCATTTGCTTCAAGGGAGATGAAGGAGACTGGTTATCAAGACATTGAAAACAACGAAAACATCTTATTTTGTATATCAGAGATATAATCTGACCTTGGGAGGCATTTCTTTCAACGCCACTACACTGTGGCATTGCGTGGGATGTGTGTGTGTGTGGCAGAGGGTGGGAGGTGGGAAGGGGGTTATAACCGGTCAGACCAGAGGAGTTTCTAAATCTTACCTAAAATGACAAATTCATCAAAGCCACATTTGCAGGCTTCTTTCCCCACATCGTAGGGAGTAGGTGTTTCACCCACTGGGCTGACCTGTAACACAGGACAACCTAGAAAACAGCAGAGAAGAAGGTATTGCCATCAAGAAGAAAAAGAAAACTGCATAACCTACAATACCCAAATAAAATAAAAAGGGCCCAGTTTACTTAAAAAGAATTGAAAATTTCAGCTTCACTGTGTGATGAGTATAGAGGAGTTCATAAATTGTAATCTGGCTATGTCGATGTATGTTTGAAATTTTCCATAATGTGACGTTTGAAAAATGAAAACAACAAATAACAAACAACCATCAGCTTCACAGTGGGGTAAAGAATAGAGGTGCCGGTGACATGTTTGTGCTTTTGGAGCCTTAGTTATCACAGTCTGGGGAATTATCCTAAGGACATCATTAAAAAGAAAAAGAAAAATGTGAAAGGGGAAGGCTTCGACCACAAAGGAACTATTTACAGTCTATTTAAAACACTAAAAACTGCCGGAATGCCTAATAATAGGGCTTTGATTTTGCAAATCATACTGTTAAATCAATAAATGTCACCATTAAAAAATGTGAAAACTGTAGTAACATGGGAAAACGTTATGCAGTTATGCAGCACGAAGATGGAAGTCATGCATATAACAATTATATTTCTATTAATGCAGCTGTATTAATGTAATTATATAATTATTACGAGTACATTTTTGTTAAAAACGTTTCCATGTGAATAAGCATAGGAAAGAACACAGAAAAGCAAATACGGTTGTTTTGAGGAACTATTATAGCCCATGAGTTATCTAGATGTTACTGGCTTTGCGTTGCAAGCAAGACTCTCTCCTGTCCTAGCCGGTGACTGCGGGTGATCTCAACCTGCCAGCCTCAGTTTCCCCATGGATAAAATGGAAGCACACACCTCTGTGGTTTTCATGGTCTTTTGACCATGAGCCGCCATAACATGCAATTTACATTGTGACTCTGCAGAAATACAAAAACTATATTTATGACACAAAAGTTTCAGGAAATAGGATTCACCACGTATAAGCAAGGTACGTTTGAAACACTCCACTCATTTCTATTTTGCTCTCAATACTAACCTGCAGTGTGAAAAAACCTTGACCTAACTCATAGGGTAATATCTACCACCATAAATATCACTACGGAGGTACTTAAAAAAGATAAATATTTTTATTTGGGTGGTAGAAATAGTTTTTACTTTCATGGGATATATTCATCTATTCCTTTTTTTTTTTTTTTTTTTTTTAAGTTTCAGCTAAACATCAATTTCCACGGAACTGTTCAACAAATATCTATAAAATACCTGTTTGGGTAAGGCACTATGGTAAATGCAAATGAGATTTCTGGTCAATCAAGAGAGTTTAAAAATTCCTGAGGTCCCAAAGCATGAGCAACAATTTAAAAAAAAAATAGATAAATTGGACTTCCTTAAAATTAAAAATGCTTGTGTTTCAAAGGACACTATCAAGAAAGTGAAAAGAACAGCAGCTATGTACAGCAGGGAAAGCATAGAGAGATTGAGAGGTGATAAGTTTTGTTTGTTTGTTTGCTTTTTGTTTATTATTATTATTGGAATAATGAAAGTGTTCTAAGAATGACTGAAGTAATGAATGCACAAATACATGACTACACCGAATACCACTGATGGTACACTTTGGATGGATTTATGCTTTACTAATATGTATCAATAAAATTTATTTGTTAAAAAAAAAAAAAAAGACAATGAAAAGACAACCCAAAGAATGGGAGAAAATATTTGCAAATCATAAATCTGATAAAGGGCTAGTTTCTGGAATACATAAAAAACTCTTACAGCTCCACAATAAAAACACAAGTAACACAACTTACAAAAAGGCAAAGAAATCAAATAGACCTTTCTCCAAAGAAGTCATACAATTGGCCAATAAGCACATGAAAAGATACTCAATATCAAATCAAAACCACAACGAGATGCCACCTCACGTCTACTAGAATGGCTATTAAAAAATAGAAAATATGGGGAGTGGATGTGGCTTAAGTGATTGGGCTCCCATGTACCATATGGAAGATCCAGGGTTCGATTCCTGGGGCCTCCTGGTGAAGGCAAGCTGGCCCATGCGGTGAGCTGGCTGGCCTGCGCAGGAGTGTTGGCCCATGCAAAGAGCTGATGCAGCAAGATAACGCAACAAAAAGAGACATAGAGGAGAGACAATAAGAGACACAGCAGACCAGGGAGCTCAGGTGGCACAAGAGATTGAGCAGCCTTTCTTCTACTCCAGAAGGTCCCAGGATCGGTTCCCAATGCTGCCTAAAGAGAAGACAAGCAGCAAATGGACACAGAGAGCAGACAGTGAGCACAAAAACAATGGTGGGGTGTGGGGGGGAATAAATAAATAAAATAAATAAATCTTTTTCAAAAAATAGAAAATAACAAGTGTGGGTGAGGATGTGGAGAAATTGGAACACTCATACACTGTTGGTGGGAATGTAAAATGATGCAACCACTTTGGAAAACAGCCTGGCAGTTCTTTAAAAATTTAAACACAGAGTTATCATATGACCCGAGAATTTTACTCCTAGGTCTATACCCAAGAGAACTGAAAACATATGTCAACACCAAAACTTGTACACCAATGTTCATAGCAGCATTATTAGTAACAGTCAAAAAGCAGAAACAATCCAAATGACCATCTGGTGATGAATGAGGGATAAACAAAATGCAGTATATACATACAATGGAATATTATTCAGCCATAAAAATGAATGAAGAACTGATACACCCTACAACATGGATGAATCTGGAAAACATTATGCTAAGTAAAAGAAGCCAGTCAAAAAAGACCAGGTATTATCTGATTCCACTTTTATGAAATGTCTACAATAGGCAGATCCATAGAGAGAGAAAGTAGATTAGTGGTTGCCGGGGCCTGGGGAGAGGGACTGGGGGATGACTGCTAAGAGGTTCAGAGTTTCCTTTGGGGATTGTGAAAGCGTTCTAGAATTAGATAGTTGCCCAACCCTGTGCATTTACTAAAAACCACTGAATGGTAGACTTTAAAGGAGTGAATTTTACAGTATGTGAATTATATCTCACTTAAAAAAAAATAATCTCATTAGGCAGCTGTGACACTTACACCCTTAACCAAAAGAAAACATAGTTGCGGGCCATGAAACTAAGAAGTTCACGAAAGGGACATCATTATTCTCAACAAAGCAGGACTAAGTGCTTCACTAACTAGAAGCATGAGAGGCAGGTGCAGGCACCAGGCAGAAGAATGAGAGATAATATTTGTATTAAAATTTATTTCCTTTTTTATTAGTCAGCCAAAGGGGTGCTAATGTGAAATACCAGAAATGGGTTGGTCTTTCTAAAGGGTATTTATTTGGGGTAGAAGTCCACAGTTACCAGGCCATAAAGCATAAGTTTCTTCCCTCACCAAAGTCCATTGCCACCTGTTGGAGCAAGACAGCTGCCGACATTTGCCAGGGTTCAGGCTTCTTGGGCTCCTCTCTTCCTGGGGCTGTGGTTCTCTCCAGGCTTAGCTATTCTGTTTCCTCCACAAAGTCAGCTGTAGACTATCAGGCCAACAGCTCACTTCTCTTCCCCTGGGGCCTTCTCTCCAACATCAAAACTGCTTCTCAAAAACTGCTCCCTCTGTCCTTTGCCATGCCTTTTATATTCGATTCCCCCACCCACCAAGGGGTGGGGCTCAATGCCCTACTGATGTGGCCCAGTGAACGCCCTAATCATAACTTAATCATGCCCAGATTAACAGATCAGTTTACAAGCATGATCCAATTATATTTTTGGAATTCATAAATACATCAAATTGCCAAACAGCTACACCTTTTCTCTCTATTGAGCTGAGCTGTGAAGACCTGCCTGAGAAGTCAGGGAGACTCCAGAACTGTAACTATATGCTAATGTGGGAAGAAGTAGGCCTGCAGGAAAAGGAGAATGAAGCAACTACACTAAGAAAAGAAAAAAGGAGTGGTCACAAAGCCCCAGAAAAGAGAGGTGTTGTCTCCAAACTGCTTGATTCTTCTGAGGCCCAACTGCACCCCCCATCACTGGGGTCAATAAGAATCCTCAGTAACTTTTTAAAAAATATATTTTGATTGAAGTATATCATTCATACATGAACATACATAAACAGTAAAAGTTGTGAGCTTACAAAATAAACATGCATAACATCATACAAGGGTCCCATACATCACCCTTCCACCAACACCTTGCACTGTTGTGAAACATTTGTTACAATCTATGTGAGAGCATCACCAAAATATTACTACTACCCATAGTCCATATCTTTCATTTGGTGTATTTTTCCCCCAACCCACCTTATTATTTTTTAAATATATTTTTATTACAGAGGTTGTGAACTTACAAAACAATCATGCACACATGTAGAATTTCCATACAACACCCCTTCACCAACACACCACACCGCGGTGGAATATTTGCTACAGATTATGAGATAATATCATCAGACTATTACCACCAACCACGGTCTATAGCATACATTTGATACACTTTTTCCATACAACACCCCCCGCCCCCCATTATCAACACAGTACATCTTTGGCACTGATGCAAGAATATTACAGTATTGCTGTTAACCACAGTCCATAGGTCACACCAGTTTTATTTTTCCCATGCTTCACATTCCCACCACCCTGCAATAGATGTACAACTGCTCTATCTGACAGGACACTCTTGCATCTGTACCATCAGCCACAATTCTCATCCACCTCTGGGTTCACTGTGTTATTCAGTCCCTAGATTATTCTCTAGCTTTCTTTCAATTGACATTTACATCCCTAGACTACCCTTTTCAGCCACATCCCCATTTATAAACCAGCTGCTACTTATTATAATGTATTACCATCAACTCTATCCATTTCCACACTTTTACAGTCAAGTTAATTAAAACTTCTACAAACATTAAGCATCTCAACCCTCCTCTTATCCCCTAATAACCTATACTGTAGGTTTTTACACCATGTGTTTCTTCTTCGTATTTAGTTCATATTAGTGAGACCATGCTATATTTGTCCTTTTGTGTCTGGCTAACTTCACTTAGCATAATGTCTTCGAGATTCATCCATGTTATCATGTGTCCCAATTTCATTTCTTCTTACTGCAGCATAGTATTCCATCGTATGTATATACCACATTTTGTTTATCCATTTATTGGTTGACGGACAATTGGGATGTTTCCATCTTTTGGCAATTGTGAATAACACCGCTATGAACATTGGTGTGCAGATGTCTGTTCACGTCAGTTTTCAGTTCTTCTGGATATATTCCTTGTAGAAGAATTGCTGGATCACATTGCAGTTCTGTATTTAGCTTCCTGAAGAAACGCCAAACTGTCTTCCACCATTCTACATTCCCACCAGCAGTGCATAAGTGTTCCTGTATCTCCACATCCTCTCCAGCACTTGTTTTCTGCTTAATAATGGCCATTCTATGCAGTGTGAGATGATATCTCATTGTTTGGATTTGCATTTCCCTAATAGCTAGTGATATGAAACATTTTTTCCTGTGCTTTTGGGTCTTTTGTATTTCTTCTTTGGAGAAACGTCTATTTAAATCTTTTGCCCATTTTTTAATTGGATTGCTTGCTCTTTTATTGTTGAGTTGTATGCTTTCTTTATATAGGATGGGAAAAAAACCCTTATTGGATATGTGGTTTCCAAATATTTTCTCCCATTGAGTGTGCTGCCTTTTCACCTTCTTGACGAAGTCCTTTGAATCATGAAAGTGTTTAAAATGTGAATATTCTTGCTGTCCTGATTTTGTGATAATCAGGGTAGGCTAAATATTCACTATATTAGAAACCATGCATGTGTCCCCAGACCTAGTTTTTCTCCCTAGGTCTGGTTTTTAGAATGCTGGTGATAAACTAAGCCTGATTTATTATATGACCATCCTATTTGGGAAAAGACTGTAACTCTGGGTATCTTTGGTCAACCTTAAGAGATATAGCAGGGGGACAGATGTGGCTCGGGTGGTTGGGCATCCGTCTCCCATATGGAGGGACCTGGGTTTGACCCCCAGGACCTCCTGGTAAAAATAGAAATAAAAAAAAATAGAAGGTGCGTGGGCCACCAGGCTCCGTGCGCAGGTGCACCACCAGGCTCTGCGAGTAGGTGAGCCACCAGACCCTGTGCACGGGTGAGCCGCCAGGCCTTGCGAGCGAGTGAGCTGTCAGGCCCCATCCGCAGGTGAGCCACCAGGCCCTGTGAGTAGGTGTGCCGCCAGGCCCCGCGTGCGGGTGCGCCACCAGGCCCCGTAAGCCACGCAGCAAGATGATGACGTAACAGGAGAGTGACACAAGGGAGAGCCAAGATCAGACTCACCGAAACACCAGGAACTAAGGTGGCGCAGGCGGTAGTAGGACGCCTCTCTCCTACATAGGAGGTTCCGAGGATCGAATCGCAGTGGAGATAGAAGGAGAAGGATGAGAAGAGAGGACAGGAAATGGGCACAGAGAGTTGCCCAGTGAATGGACACAGAAACAGCAAAAATGGGGGGAGGATAAAAAAATGGATAAAAGTAAATAAATAAATAAATAAATCCTTTAAAAAAAGTATAGGGGAGTAAGATACGGATTATAGCTAGTAGTAATACTTTCACGATGCTCTTTCAAGATTTGTTAACAAATGTTTCACAACAATGAAGGATATTTGTGGCGGGGGGATGATGTGTGGAAGCCCTGTATGATGTTATGCATGCTTGTTTTGTAAGAGCACAATGCTTACTGAACACTTAGAGTTTATGTATGTTCATGTATGACTGATATACTTCAATAAATTATTTAAAAAAATTTTTTTTAATTTTTAAAAAAAGTTTAAAGTTTGAGGAGGTCCCATTTATCCAACTTTTCTTTCATTGCTTGTGCTTTTGGTGTAAGGTTTAAGAATGTACTACCTACCACCAGGTCTTGAAGATGTTTTTCTACATTTTCTTCTAGGAGCTTTATGGTTCTTGCTTTTATATTTAAGTCTAATACATATTGAGTTAATTTTTGTATAAGGTGTGAGATGGGGGTCCTCTTTCTTTCTTTTGGCTATGAATATCCAGTTCTCCCAGCACCATTTATTGAATAGACTGTTCTGCCCCAGCTGAGTGAGTTTGACAGGCTTATCAAAAATCACTTGATCATAGATGTGAAGGTCTGTTTCTGAACCATCAGTTCAGTTCAATTGGTCTACGTGTCTATCTTTATGCCAACACCATGCTGTTTTTACCACTATAGCTAGGTAATATGATTTAAAGTCTGGAAGTGAGAGTCCTCCAACTTCACTTTTCCTTTTTAAGATGTTTTTGACTATACAGGGCACCTTACCCTTCCAAATGAATTAGATAATTGTGTTTTCCATTTGTTTAAAAAATGCTGGTGGAATTTTTATTGGTATTGCTTTGAATCTGTATATCAATTTGTGTAGAATTGACATGTTGATGATATTTAGTCTTTCAGTACATGAACATGGAATAGTCTTCCAATTATTTAGGTCATTTTTTTATTTCTTTTAACAATGCATTGTAGTTTTTTGAATACAAGTGTGCTTTACATCCTTGGTTAAGTTTATTCCTAAATATTTGATTCTTTTAGTTGCTGTTGTAAATGGAATTGCTTTTCCTGACTTCCTCCTCAGATAGTACATTACTATTGTATAGAAACACCACTGATTTTTGCATATTGATCTTGTATCCTGATACTCTACTGAAATTGTTTACGAGGTCCAGCAGTTTTGTTGTAGATTTTCAGGACCTTCTAGATATAGGATCATATTATCTGTGAATAGCGAAAGCTTTACTTCTTCCTTTCTGATTTGGATGCATTTTATTTCTTTTTCTTGCCCAACTGTTCTAGCTAGAACTTCTAGCACTATATTGAACAACAGTGGTGCCAGTGGGCATCCTTGTCTTGTTCCTGATCTCAACAGGAAAGCTTTTAGTCTTTCACCATTTAGTACAATGTTAGCTGTGGGTTTTTCATATATGGCATTTATCATGTTGAGAAAGTTTCCTTCAATTCCTATATTTTATAGTATTTTTACCAAGAAAGGATGCTGTATTTTGTCAAATGTCTTTTCTGTATCAATCAATAAGATCATGTAGTTTTTCTTCTTCAATTTATTAATGTGGTATGTTACACTGATTGATTTTCTTCTGTTGAACTACCTTTGCATGCCTGGTATAAAACCCACTTGATCATAACGAATAATTCTTTTAATGTGTTGTTGGATTCAATTAGCAAGTATTTTATTGAGGACTTTTATATCCATATTCATTAGGGAAATGGCTCTGTAATTTTCTTTTTTTGTAATATCTTTATCTGGCTTTGGTATTAGGGTGATATTGGCTTCATAGAATGTGTTTGGTAGTATTCCTTCTTGTTCAATTTTTTGGAAGAGCTTGCATAAGATTGGCATTAAACTTTCTTTGAATGCTTGTTATTTAACTCACCTGTGAAACCATCTGGTCCTGGGCTTTTCATTTGGGGGAGTTGTTTGATGACTGTTTCAACCTCTTTACTTGTGATTGGTTTGTTGAGATCTTCTATTACTTCTAGGATCAGTGTTTGTACTTTCATAGGAATTTTTCCATTTCGTCTACATTATCTAGTTTGTTGGCGTACAGTTATTCACAGTATCCTCATTGATCTCTTTTATTTCTGTGGGGTCAGTAGTAAGGTGTCCATTTTCATTTTTTATTTCATTTATTTGCATCTTCTTTTTTTCTTTGTCAATCTAGCTAAGGGTTTGTTGATTTTGTTAATCTTCTTGAAGACCCAACTTTTGGTTTTGTTAATTCTCTCTATTGTTTTATTGTTCTCAATTTCATTTCTTTCTCTTCTGATCTTTGTTATTTCATTCCTTCTACTTGCTTTGGGATTAGTTTGCTGTTCTTTTTCTAGTTCCTCCAGCTGTGTAGTTAGGTCATTTATTTTAGCTCTCTCTTCCTTTTAATGTAAGCATTGAGGGCTATAAATTTCTCTTCCAGCACTGCCTTTGCTGCATCTCATAGGTTCTGTCATGTTGTATTCTCATTTTCATTCATCTCAAGATAGAATCCTCAATATCCTTTTTTTAAAAAAGTCTCTTTTTAATCTGAGATAGGAAATTCGTTCAACAAATATTTATTGTGCCAGGCATTTGCTATGTACCACACGGAGTGAGTTTTTTCCTTGCTACTAAGAGATTCCTGGTTAAGATGCTAAGATGCTAGATGTGGCAGTCTGAGATTATTTCATGAATCCCAAAAAGAGAAAGATTATGTTTTTAAACTAATCTATTCCTGTGGGTGTGATACCCTTTGATTGCATTAAATTCGGTTGAGGGTCCTTTGATTAGATTACTTGGTAAGATCACTTTAGGGAATTTGATTGGACTAAGTCATGTTGAGTCTCTGCCCCTTTGCTAGTTCTCATAAAAATGTAGACACACAGAGAGAGACACACAGACACAGAAAAAGGAAGCCACTATTTATGATCCTGCCATGTGAGAGAAGACTAGAGAATCACTTAAGCATGAAGCCCCCAAGAAGCTGGGCCCACAGAGCAACTCAAGAGGAGATAGTGAGCCCTGAGACGTCTGAGACCTTGGCAGAGATTGGTAGCCATCTTGCTTTGCTATATGCCTGGACAACGGAATCAATAGTAGCTGACTTTGGTGAGAAAGCACCTCTTATGGTGCCTTGGTTTGGACTTTTCACAGCTTTGGAACTGTAAGCTTTTATCCCAAATAAATCCCCTTTATAAAAGCCAACCCATTTCTGTTACTTTGCATCAGATGCCACTTGGCAAACTAAAATGCTAGGTAAAGGATGTCAAGAGGAAAAGCAAATTTTAATTTTTAATAATTTTTCTTGGATGGGGTGGTTGTGAGAAAGAGACAGAGAAATGGTTTTAGTATAGACACATTAAGTTATAGGTTCTGGGGGGCCAGTTAGGTGGCGATGTCCAACAGGTCTCAGCAATGTGGCTTAGAAGAGAGGCACAGAACCAAAAACACAGATGTGGGAAACATCAACTGAGAGGGAACAATTGAAGGTGTTGTAGTGGATAAAACCTCCCAGAATGTGAATTTAGAAAAAGGGGGAAATAGACTGAAGGCAGGAGCCACATTTTAGAAATGGTAAAAAGATAACAAACCCTAAATTCAGTTCTCTGCATAGGTATCTCTTCCTCCAGAGGAAGGACTCTCTGGGTTCCAAGATAAGACCAGTTGCTCCTAGCCTGTATTGCACCCACATTGGGTGTTGCCTCATACAGCTTCCTTAGCCTTCTTCCCCAGCATGCCAGCTCCTTGCAGGGAGGAGTATATGCTTACTGTTGGGTTTTTAGCACCTAGCACATCACATGATCATGGTTTACTGAATGAATGAAAGAGGAATCCTTGAAAAAGGAAACATACAATACAGAAGAACTAAGGAGAATGCTATGGCACAGAAGTCATAGGAAGAGGAAAAACATCTGTGACTGCAATAAAAGAAAGGTAGGATGAAATCCAAGGAAAGAAAAGCAAACCATGGGATTTAGCAACTGATGGAGCATGATAACCAATCCCAATTCAAAATGGCAGTCATACTGGCAAGGATTCTATAGATTACTCAAGAAGTTTTAGACAAAAGATTTAAATATAAACTTCGGGATTTGACAGAGGGCAGGGTGTGTGGGTGGAGAATAAAGCATAAAACTTTCCTCCATTTGTCCAACTTGCCTTCATAGCCACTGTCTGAAGAAGTGGAAGACCCAGATTCTTTCTTCACATTGATATTAAAGGTCTCTTCAGAGTCAGCTTGATCACTCTCAAGCAGCCTACTGGCTTCTTCTATATTCCAGCTCTCTGTCTTCTGTTGACTCAGGATGTTATATTTTATTTTCTCCAGTACTGATATAATCTGATCTGCAACATAAAAGTGGGCATTTTCCTGCCAGACAAAAAAATTATCAGTTAAAATCATATCAGTAAAATACTCGTAGTAGAATCAACTTTACCCAAAGAGATGTCTGCTCTTTGTTCTGGCTCCTGTTAGATAAGCTTGTAACTCCTGGAAGGGGCTGGAGATTGAGCCCTTCAGCCATTTGGCTAATCATTCGATCAATCTTGCCCAGGTAGTGAAGCCTCAATAAAAAACTCTGGACAATGAAGCTCAGGGGAGCTTCCCTGGTTGGCAATACTCTTGGAGTATTGTCACACATTGATGTGTCTGGAGGCTAATATATCCCTAAGGACAACAGAAGCTTCATGTTTGGGACCCTCCCAGACCTTGTCTTATGTGCCTCTTCCTTTGACTCTTTCTAGTTTGTACCCTCTTGCTATAATAAAACTGTAATTGTTAAGCATAGCACTTTCCTGAATTCTGTGAGTCATTCTAGTGAATTATTGAACCTGAGGGAGTTCATAGGTACCCCTGCTGACAGTCAGTTGGTCAGAAGTTAGGGTGATTCTGGGGACCCCAGAATTTGTGGCTGGTGTCTAAAGTGAGGGCATTCTTATAGGGAACAGTTCCCTCAGACTTTGTAGTTGGACTCTCACTCATGGCATTTGGTGTCACCAGTCATGGGCAGACTTGACCTTCTGGAGGACTGAGTCTTTAACCTCAAGTTTTGCTAATTCTTTACTCAATCATAAATCAATATTTTTCTCTGAGTATTTTCTTAAATATTAGCTTGAAAATGCAAGAAGCTTTATTTAAGTGGGGTTAATGCCTGTAAGTATAAATGTTCATTTAACTGTTTTATAATCATTCTAGACTTAAAGTTTGTATCCTCCAGAGACAGAAGATTTAGTCCACTGTAACCAGCACACAATGCAAGTTAAATTTCTTGTGATATAAAACCCTAGGTCAGGGGAAGCCCAGGGCAGACATCATTCATCAATTTAGGAAAATCTTGTAGCCCAGTACAGACCCTGCCTGAGAACCCTTTGCAGTTTAGTATTTCCAGCAGCCACTACCAATCAAATGCTGAAATGAAACCTGTTATCCATGCCTTGTTAAGGTGAAGCTTCCAGGTTTAAATCAGAACAGCACTACCTACATCATTAAGAATCTCTGGGGAAGTGGATGTGGCTTAGGCAGTTGGGTGCCCACCTACCACATGGGAGGTCCCCGGTTCGGTTCCCGGTGCCTCCTAAAAAAAGAAGACAAGCAGACACAGAGAACACACAACAGACAGACAGAGAGAGCACACAGTGAGCGCAAACAAGGGGGGGGCGCCCGGAAAAAAAAAAAAAAACTTAAAAAAAAAAAATCTCTGGGATTAAAAAAGTATATATATGAAGACCACATTCACCTTTTCTACATCGACAGGGAGCACAAATGCCTCAGGTGTGAAGGAATTCAAAGAAATTGTTCTCCCACTGACTGGAGCAGCACCTACCAATAAAGGCCATTATTAAAAATGTAGAAAAGGACATTCAAAGATTATCTGAAAAAAATTCGAAGGAGCAGTTTTTAAATACCGTAATGAAAAAATGAGCACACTTTCATAATGAATTAGGATAACATAAGAACAAAGACCCTTCTGACGGTGTGGTAGTTTGAAGTTCAAAGTGCCCCAGAAAAATATGTTCTTAAATTTAATTCATTCCTGTGGGTATAAACCTATTATAAGTAAAACCTTTTGAGGAGGCTACTTTAGTTAAGGTGTGACTCACCTCATTCACGATGGGTCTGAATCCTCTTCCTGGAGTCCATTATAAACATAATGAATATAGAAAGAGAAAGAGAAAGCCACGGGAGCAAGAAGCTAGTATCAACGAAACTTGGAAGAGAAGGGAGAGACCAGCAGACACCGCCACGTGCCTTGCCATGTGGCAGAAAAGCCAATGACCACCGGCAGCTGGTCTTTGGGAAGAAAGCATCGCCTTGGTCATGCCTTGATTTGGACATTTTCCTGGCTTCAAAACCGTGAGCAAATAAATTCCCATCATTTAACCTGACCCATTTCATGCTATTTGCTTTGAGCAGTCTAGGAAGCTAAAACAGGCAGGTAAGCATTTCTGTAACTACAGAAGGCTGATGCTGTCTTGATGGCAAGCATTTCTACAAGAGGCTGTTGGTGTCACCTGAGAGCTGTCCTCAAAGAAGGGGTGGAAGTACAATTGGTGTGGAGGCCAATGAGGCAAAGGAGAGAGAGCAATGACTAGTGAGGAGTACCGAGAGGAGGTGGGGAAAGGTGAGAAGTTAGCAGTCCAGAAGCAAGGCCGTAAAGATCATGGGCTCATTCCAACTTGTGACAATTGACCCCAAACTTCCTGTTTGACAGAAACAAAGATCCATCTGAGAAAGGTCAGCTTGCTTCTCTAAAATGATCTTTCTCCAGACCAAAACAAGAAGAAGCTGCGGAAGGTACAGCCTGCTGGCTCATTGGTTCCTTAAGCCACTTCATTACGGACAATGAACCCCATCAAAACCGAAATTATTTCTCCCATGGGATTTCTCACTGCAGCATTTAAAGCAAAACATTACTGAGAGAGCCATAAGAGTTGAATCCTCCCAACCTGCTAAATTCAAGCAAAACACTACAAGATGCCTTGGTGATTCAGCAGCTCTGAGGATGCCAAGCAGAGATGTCTGCAAAGTCTCCCAAGTCCCTGCCTCACGTTCAAGAAAGCAGCTGTTCTGCATAAAGCTTTGGACTTCTTAGCTTCAGAGGCTATTGGGGATGGGCAACCTTTTTTTTTTTTTTTTTCTGCAAAGGACCAGATAGGAAACATTGTAGGCTTTGAGGGGCATTCATCTCTGTTGCAACTACTCAACTCTGTCATGGGGGTGAAAAAGCAGTTACAGATCATGCTGGTGGGGTATAGCCCACAGGTCATAGTTTGTGGACCCTGAGTATAGAGGAAAAAACACAGAGAACAATCAGAGCCTGTAGATTCTACTTCCAGCTCTCCATTCGCTTTTAAAATGTCCTCATCCTTTAAATTGGAATAGTTACCTCTTTAAATTGGAAGTACAATTGGTGTGGAGCTATGAGAGCACAGAAGGAGATAAGGAATGTGAAAGTGCTTCATAAATGTGCAGATCTTATGCAAACAAAAGGACCTATGGTATCACTTATCACCACTCCAGGAAATATCCTCAGGCTCAGAAACCCTGATGCTGCAGTCATAGCAAAATCCCATCTAACACATTTAGACCAATGGAATATATTTGAGAGTTCAGAAATAAACCTACACATCTATGACCAATGATTTTTTTTTTTTTTTTAACAAAATTGCCAAGTACACTAGTTGGGGGAAAGAGCAGTCTCTTCAACAAATGGTGCTGGGAAAATCAGATATCCACTTGCAAAAGAGTGAAGTTGTATCCCTATCTCATACCACACACAAAAATTAACTTTAAATGGAACAAAGACCTAAACATAAGAGCAAGAGCCATAAAACTGTTAGAAGAAAACGGGTTGAAAACCTTCATAACTTTGGATTTGGTCGTGATTTCTTAGATATGACACCAAAACATAAGCAACAAAAGAAAAAAAAAACAGATCAAATGAAGTTTATCAAAGAACACCATCAAGAAAGTGAAAAGACAGCCTACAGAATGGGAGAAAATAATTGCTGACCTGATAAGGGTTTAATATCCAGAAAATATATAGAATTGCTACAACTTAACAACAATTTTAAATATGGGCAAAGGACTTGAACAGACATTTCTCCAAAGATGATATGTGAATGGCCAAGAAGCACATGAAAAAGATGCTCAACATCACTGGTCATCAAAGAAATGCAAATCGAAATCACAAGACAGCATTCACACCCACTAGGATGCCTAAAATAGAACAGACAATGACCAGCGTTGGTGAGGATGTGGAGAAATCTGAACCCTCATACACTGCTGATGGGAAGGTAAAATGGTGCAGCTGCTTTGGAAAAGAGTTTGGCAGGTCCTTAAAATGTTAAATATAGAGTTACTGTATGACCCAGCAATTTTGCTCCTATGTGGAACCCAAGAGAACTAAAAACACATGTCCACACAAAAACTTGTACATAAAAGTTCTCAGCAGCATTATGCATAATAGTCAAAAAGTAGAGACAACCCAAATGTCTATCAGCAGATGAATGAATATGGTATATGCATACAATGGAATATTATTGGGCCAAAGAAAGGAATGAAGTACTGATAGATGCTCCAACATTTATGACCCTTGAAAACATTATGCTAAGTAACAGAAGCCAGTCCTAAAGGCCCACTTATTGGATGATTCCATTGATAGGAAATGTCCACAACAAAGTCTATATAGGGACAGATAGTAGATTGGTGGTTGCCTATGGCTGGGAGTTTGGAAGGAAATAGGGAGTGACTGCTAATGGGTAGGGGTTTCTTTTGGTGGAGATGAAACATTCTAAAAATGACTGTGGTAATGGCTACACAACTCTGTGGCTATACTAAAAGCCACTAAATGTTATACACTTTAAATGGGTTAGTTGTGTGGTATGTGGATTCTTTCTCAGTAAAGCTGTTAAAAAAAAAAAAAATTCATGTCTTAGTGGCAAATGCCTGTGCTTCCCTTCACTGCTCCAAACCAATGAATGAAAGAACCAAAGAGCTCAGACTTCCTTTTCTGAATCCCCTAAATGTTGAAAAGATGACTGAGTAGATGGTTTACAATAGTATATAAGGATTTTTGGGAGCCTCTGTATTTAGACATTCTAACAGCGAGACTAGTCTCTTAAACACCACTAAATTTACTAGTTACTATTAGGTAAAAAAAAAAAAAAAAAAAAAATGAACCTGGTATCAGAATCTGTCATTTTGTTCAAATGTGGCTCTTATCTCAAAATTAGCCCATTGAAAGGTTAACCACAATAACATTCTTAAATTCTTAAACCACAATAACATGTTAAATATGTTAAATATGTCATCTTTGATTTGCAAAAGTTTCCAATAGAAAAAGTGAACCCCATGTTATAGATAGGGCAGAGGCTTCCCTGCTACTTAAAAATAAATAAACCTATACACATATACATAAATAGATAAATAGCTTTTTAACATTGTTTTGAAAGAAAGCAATTCATAGACTATTCAAAGTAGGGTTCTATTAGAAAGGAAAATAAATAACAAAATGTGCATAAGAAATATCTAAAAATAAAACAATAAAAACAAAATAAACATGCCGCAAATGATAACAAGAGCTGACTGATTCCTGAGTGGCATTTTATTTATACGGATTATCTCCTTCTAGGAATCCGAGAATTTTAGGAATATGCACATTACGTCATAGCAATGGTACTTGGCAGGGAGTCCTTGTTTTAATGGAAAATGGTTTGGGGTTGTCTTTGGGGGAATTGTGGTTGTTTTTAGTTCTCACTAGTTTCTAGTCATACCATACAAGTAAATGTAACAGTTGAGGCTAGTCCAACTCCAACTGTAAAAATATGAGGCAGAGCTTCCCTGTAAATGACTGTCTGGAAACACCTTCCACCACACTGAACTGAGAGCACTACCAATGCTCTCCCTTATGGACAATTCAATACACTAATAAGTTCCCTGAAGGCAGACACCAGCTCAAAGATGATGCATAACATCAATTATTAACTATCTCTGCTGAGCTAAAAAGATGGCAATTCCCTACAGTCTAAGGAGAAAGGAAAGTCTTGGTTTCACCTGTTTGGCCATCCCAGATGGCTGGTCCACGTCGGTGTTAAAGAAGCTAATGTGCGGGCTTCCGGTCAAAGCAGAAACCCATGAACTCTTTTTCTCATGGGGAAGGCAGGAAGGCAGGCTTGAGACCAAGGCAAAGCAAGCAGATGAACAGACTGGAATGAGGGAAGCCGCCGACCAACGTTACCTTCGTGGGCGGAGACTGGCAGGTGGGTGGGCTGGAAAAAAGCACTGCCAACCTCAGGACAGGGGGAAGTGGCCAAAATCTTTGAGCTTGTGAACAGACACACCCGAGGAGAGCTTCTGGGGGATGCCACCTGTGCTTCCGTGGAGGCTAAAGAGAAGTCGCTACCCTTTTTGTGGGAGCCACTGGCAGAGGAACTGCCCATGGAGTCCGTGGTCTTATCCAATGAAGGTGTGTCCGTCAGGGAGTTCCCAGGGGGTGTCTGTGAAGGGCCTGAGGGAGAGATGATGTCCTTGGGGAAGTGGCTCCCACAGTTCCCCGTTGCTGGCACCTGGTGGGGCCACTCCTGCAGCTGGAGCTGCACACTCTGGGGGTTAATCCAGGCAGCTCTGGGCCTCGTGAACCGGACGTCCAATTGGCAAGGGGCACGGTCAGTGTCTGAGAGGCTGGGCGAACCATCCGTATCACCAGAGTCATCGCTGATCCCTTCCCAGGGGTCCACAGGGGAATCCCGCTGGCTGGTAGACCGTGATCCCATCTTTTCAGTCTTGGGGCTCAGGTGAACCTATTCATACCCAATCAGAGGAGCTCTCGGAGGCTGCTGTCTTCTTTGGAGGTCAGCAGAGACTCCCTGAAATGAGCAAGGGACATTCAATGTCAGTAAGGGTTCAATCCTACTTGAAACTCCAAATTGAACTTGAACTTCATACAACATAGTAAATCCCGCTTAGACTTACCAGTGGGGGGGGAAAAAAAAGTTATAAAGCTAGCAGCAAACCTGGGGGCGGCGGAGGACATGGGGACAGGAAAAGTTTTTCAAAGCATAAAATCAATCAAAAAGCCACAAAGGAGAAGACTGATAAGTCACATAAAAATTGAAAACATTCATGCATCAGAAACTTTTCCAATAAATTTACATGTCAAATCCCAAAGAGGAAAACCATCTGGAAATAAAAATACATTTCCATATTTTTTTAAGTCTGGATTTAATTTGTTGTTGTGTTTCGTCAAAGCAGGCAAGGGGTATTTGTAAAACAGAAGCACTAAAAACTTTGCTTCATTTCAAAAACAATAGCTCATGCTACTGCCCATATCTCAAACCACCATTCATCACAAATATCACAGGAGAAACCTGTCTATGTGAACAACCAGAACTTGCTACCCTAAGGTATAATAAGGTGGGATGTTGACTCTACATCCCACCTTGTTTCCTAACTTCTCTGTCACACATCTTTTCCCCTCCAGTAATCACAAAAGGAAACCCTGAATATGGTCTTCTTCTAAAATTTCTAAAACAAAGACATCTAGAGTAAAAAATGAAGAGCTCAGATCCTGCTAAGCCCTGCCAATCCTACTTTATCCCCCAAAATACTACTGTTCCTTCCAAACCTTTTCCTATGAATTAATATTCGTATGTTAGATCACAATATATTTTTTATTTTCTTTTTTAAAACTCATACATGGAATCATACTGGACATATCCTATAATTTACCTTCTATTTCTCTCAAAATTTGTGGCTGGAGGATGTTCCTCTTCTTCTTAACTGTCTTAGCACTTTCTATAGTATGAATGTATCATAATTTATTTAGCCAGATGCCAATTGATGGAAATTTATTTTTCTTGTTTCATTATTATAAAAAAAAAACTTCTTGAGGGATCCAAGATGGTGGAAACTGTGGGAAGGTAGGCAGGCTTACCTGGCATAAGGGAAGCCGGGGTGGGGCCGGGGCAATAGGAGAGGGTGGTTGGAGAGGGAGGGGTCCCAGCTGGGCATGGGGGCAAAGGGGAGCTACACAGCTGGCGCCGGAGAAGAAGGGAGCATACCAGGCAGCCCAAGAGGAGAGGAAAACCACCCAGCCTGCCCTGGGGGAGATGAGAGCTGCTGAGGAGCCATCCCACAGGCAGGACTGTGCCTGACCTGCTTAGAGTAGCAGAGTCGGGCGGAGCTGGGGGAGAGCTGAGGAAACTTAGCCATAATTTAAAAAAAAAAAAAAAACAACTTTTTTTTTTCCTTCCTATTTCCTTTTTAAAATTCTTCTTCATCCAGGTTCTGGTGGAGAAGCTGGCTGTGGGGCGACTGGCAGGACAAGAACCTGGAGAGGAGTGAACAAGTGAGTCACTGTGGCCTGAGAGGAAGGCCTGTTTTGTTTTTTGTTTTTTGTGGTTTTGGTGGGTGAGTGATTGGCCAAAACAGGCAGCCTGAGAGGAAGAGCTTAGCCAGTCCTGGAGGTCTGAGAGGGAGACCCAGATTTTTGTTTCCTTTTGTTTTGTTCTGTTTTGCTTGTTTTCTCTACTCTTCCTTATTTTTGTACCTTCTCCTGTTTTTCTTGTCTTTCTTCTCTTCCCTTTCTCTTATCTTTTAATTTGTCCCTTTTTTCCTCCCTTTGTATCTTCTACTTATTATTTTACCCTCATTTCGCTTTTGTTTTCCCTTTCCTTCCTCTTCTTATTTTTCTTTCTTTTACTTTCTTTCATTTTCCCCTCTTCTTCCATCCTTTCTGCCTTTCCCTGTTTTGTCTTTCTTCTACTCTCACTTACCTGGCCTGTTATCTCATTTTATTTTATTTTTTACCATTTCAATTTTCTCCTTTTAAAATATGTATTCCTCGTGTACTTTTTTACTAATGGCTTATGTAACAAGAACTAGCAATGGGGCCACAAACTACCATGATTTCAATGTAGAGATGAGCATAAATAACATTTTGAGCTTTTGGCAGCAACAGTAATAAGATATTAAACATCTGTGATTTCTCTTGATGACAAAGACACATGTACTCTTAATACTTCTGTGGTTTGTGGTCTACAGTTATAAGAGAAGAAAAGGTTGAAATTCAGTTAGTGAAAGTAAATGTTTTTTTTCCCCCTACGCAATTTCACAGATCCTCTGAATTCTGTTCATGAGCTCCTTGGGGGCCTGTGGCCCCAGGTTAAGAAGCCCTGGTCTCAGACTTGGGTTACTTTGTTCTCATCTTTCTTAAATTATTGTCAGCTCTTATTTAATCATTGGCAAGGAACCAGCAATAAAGTGATCACATTAAAAATTTTTTTTTGTATTCCTGTTTACTATTTTTCCCTCTTATTATTTATTTTGCTGTCTCTTTTTTTGTTCTTGTCCCTTTCTTCCTTTTTTATTTTTTCTTTTCTCTTTATTTTTTCTCTTCTTCTTTCTTTCCCTTTTTGTGGATATAATATTTTTTCTATTGAACACGGGCAACTACAAGGATAAAGAATAAAGAGGGGAGCAAGTATAACTCGGCAGTTGAGCAGCTGCTTCCCATTTATGAGGTACTGGGTTCGATCTCTGGTACCTCCTTAAAAATAAAAAAAAAAATTAAAAAAAAGTGGAACCAAGTGATAAAAAGGACTCCTAACACAAATCCAAACAAAATAAAACCCTGGACTAGAAAGAGAAACTAATAACTGAATAAGATAAACAGATAAACAGACACCTAGACGTCAGGAAAAAAACTACAAGCCATATTAAGAAAAAGTAAGTGATGTCCCAGTCTAATGAGCAAACTAAAAAGACTTGCACAGCATGGAACAACTAATCAAGGATGTCTGAACAAATATCCTTAATCAACTCAATGAAATGAAGGAAGAAATAAAGAATATCAAGAAGATACTGAGGAAAAATACAGAAGAAATTGTAAACATACATTAAAATATCTTTCTAAATTTTAGAAACTTAAATCTAAGTTTAGATCTTTAGAAAGTGCTTACTGTGATGAAAGACACAATGCAAGAAATTTAAAATACACTAGAAGCACATAATAGCAGATTTGAACAGGCAGAGGAAAGAATTAGCGATGCTGAAGATCAAACATCTGAAATTGCACAGATAATAGAACAAATAGACAAAAGAATGGAAAAAAATTCAGCGGGGAAACAAAGAATTGAACGATAATATGAAAAGCATAAACATATGCACTATGGGCATCTGAGAGGGAGAAGAGAAGGGAAAGAGGACAGTAGGAGTGTCTGAGGAAATAACGGTCCAAAATTTCCCAACTCTTATGAGGGACATGGATATACATGTCCAGGAAGCATAGCATACTCCCAGCACAGCAAATCCTAGTAAATGTACTCTACTAGGCTTACTTGTCAAAAGCTCAAGACAAAGACAGAATCCTAAAAGTGGCAAGAGAAAAGAGATCCATCCTATATAAGGGAAGCTCAATAAGATTAAATGCTGATTTCTCATCTGAAACTATGGAGGCAAAAAGGCAGTGGTATGACATAGTTAAGATGCTGAAAGGAAAAACATGTTAGCCAATAATTCTGTATCTAGCAGAACTGTCATTCAAAAATGAGGGTGAAAAAACAAAAGGAAAAAATGAGGGAGAGTTTAAAATATTCACAGATAAACAGAAATTTAAAGAATTTGTCAACAAGATTCCTGCCCTTCAAGAAATACTAAAGGGAGTTCTGCAGGTTGAAAGAGAAAAAAAAGGAGAGAGAGGGATGGAGAAAACTGTAGAAAGGAAGATTATTGGTAAGAGTAGATAAAAGGATAAAGAATAAATAAAAATAAAATATGACATATATAAGTCTAAAGAAAAAATGGCAAAAGTAAGTACTGCCTTTACAGTAATAACACTGACTGTTAATGGATTAAATTCTCCAATCAAAAGACACAGATTGGAAGAATAAATAAGGAAACATGACCCATCTATATGCTGTCTACAAGAAACTCACCTTAGGCCCAGGGACACAAACAAGTTGCAAGTGAATGGTTGAAAAATGATTTTACATGCAAACAGTAACCAAAAAAAGGGCAGGAGCAGCTATACTAATATCAGACAAAATAGAATTTAAATGCAAAACTGTTGTAAGAGACAAAGAAGGACACATATATTAATAAAAAGGGTACTCTACCAAGAAGAAAGAACAATCATAAATACTTTAGTACCTAACCAGGAAGTTCCAAAATACTTGAGGCATATACTGGTAAAACTAAGGAGAGAAACAGATGCCTCTATAATCATAGTGGGGGACTTCAAGACACCATTATCACCATTAGACAGAACATCTTGACAGAGGCTCAATAAAGAAACAGAGACCTTGAATAATACATGAGAAGAACTAGACCTAATGGACTTGTACAGAACATTACATCCAAAAGCAGAAGGATATGCATTCTACTCCAGTGCTCATGGATCATTCTCCAGGATAGACCACATGCTAGGCGGTCTCCACAAATTTAGAAAGTTGAAATAATACAAAGCACTTTCTCTGAACACACCATAATGAAGCTAGAAATCAATAAAGGCCTGAGAAATGGAATAGGCACAAATATATGGAATTAAACAACACACTCTTAAACAATCAGTGGTCAAGGAGGAAACTGACAAAGAAATCAGTAACTACCTCAAAGCAAACGAAAATGAAAACACAACATATCAAAATTCATGGGATGCCGCTAAATCAGTGCTGAGAAGGAAATTTATAGCCCCAAATGCCTACTACTTTAAAAATAAGAGCTAAAAATCAAAGACCTAACTGCACACCTGGAAGAACTAGAAAAAGAACAACTAACATCCCAAAGCAAGAATAAGGAAGGAAATAACAAAGATTAGAGCAGAATTGAATGAAATTGAGAATTTTAAAAAGCTAAACAGAATTAATGAAACAAAAAGCTGGTTTTTGAGAAGATTAATAAAATTGGCAACCCCTTAGCTATACTAACAAAGGAAAAAAGAGAAAAGATGCAAATAAAATCAGAAAAGAGAGAGGGGATATCACCACTCTCCCCACAGAAATAAAGATTATCATAAGAAGTTACTTTGAAAAATTGTATGCCAACAAGATGGGCAATTTAGATGAAATGGATGAAACATATAAACATCCTATGTTGATGAAAGAAGAAATAGAGAAGCTCAACTGGCAGTCACAAGTAGTGAGATTAAACTAGTCAACAAAAACCTCCCAACTAAGAAAAGCCCAGGACCACACAGGTTCACAAGTGAATTCTATCAATTATTATTTAAAGAACAAATGCCAATCCTGCTCAAATTCTTCCAAAAACTGAAGAGGAGGGAACATTACCTAGCTCATTGTATGATTCCAACATCACCCTAATACCAAAGCCAAATAAAGATGTTACAAGAAAAGAAAACTATAGACCAATCTCTCTAATAAACTTAAATGCAAAATCCTCAACAAAATACTTGCTAATAGAATCAACAATATATTAATCAAATTATACACCATGATCAAGTGGGTTTTATCCCAGGTATGCAAGGAAGGTTCAACATAAGAAAATCAATTCATGTAATACACTACATTAACAGATCAAAGGAAAAACATTCACACGATCATCTCCATCAACACAGAAAATGCACTTGACAAAATACAGCATCCTTTTTTTCATAAAAACATCTCAAAAGATAGGATTAGAAGAAAATATCTTCAACATGATAAAGGGCACTGAAAAATCCACAGCTAACATCAGACTCAATGGTGAAAATCTAAAGGCTTTCCCTCTAAGATAGGGAACAAAACAAGGATGCCCACTGTCACCACTCTTATTTAACATTGTATTAGAAGTACTTACTTGAGCACTTAGGCAAGAAAAAGAAATAAAGGCATCCACATTGGAAAAGAAGATGTGAAATAGTGAAAGAAGAAAACTTTCACTATTTGCAGATGACTTGATCTTATACATAGAAAGTCCTGAAAAATCGACAACAAAGCATCTAGAGCTGATAAACAAGTTAAGTAAAGTGGTGAGATATAAGATCATCATGCAGATATCAGTAGCATTTCTGTACACTAATAATGAGCAATCTGAGGAGGAAATCAAGAAAAACATTCCATTTACAATAGCAACTAAAATAATCATATATCTAGGAATAAACTTAACTAAGGATATAAAAGACTTGTACACAGAAAACTACACAACATTGCTAAAGGAAATCAAAGAAGAGCTAAATAAATGGAAGAATATTTCATGTTCATGGATTGGAAGGCTAAATGTCATTAATATGTCTATTCTACCCAAATTGATTTACTGGTTCAATGCAATTCCAATAAAAAATCCAACAGCACTTTTTATTGAACTGGGAAAACCAATTATAAAATTTATTTGGAAAGGTAGGAAGCCCTGAATAGCCAAAATCATCTTGAAAAGGAAAAACAAATATGGAGGAATCACACTTCCTGACTTTAAAGGATACTACAAAGCTACAGTGGTAAAACTGCATGGTATTGGCACAAGGATAGACATACTGACCAATAGAACTGAATTCAGAGTTCAGATACAGACCCATGCATATTCAGCCTACTGATATTTAACAAGGCCACCAAGCCTACTCAACTGTGACCTATAATCTCTTCAACAAATTGTGCTTGGAGAATTAGATCCATATCCGAAAGAATGAACCAGGATCACCATCTTACATACTATACAAAAATTAACTCAAGATGCAGCAAAGACCTAAAAATAAGAGCCAAGACCATAAAGATCCTAGAAGATAATGTAGGGAAGCATCTACAATATCTGGTAGTAGGAAATGATTTCATAAACTTTACTCCGAAAGCATGAGCAATGAAAGAAAAAATAGATAAATGGGACCTCCTCAAAATTAAAATCTGTTGTGCTTCAAAGGAATTTGTCAAGAAAGTAAAAAGGCAGCCTACTCAAAGGGAGAAAATATTTGGGAACTACCTACCTGATAAGGGCCTAATATCCAGCATATATAAAGAAATCTTACATCTCAAAAATAAAAAGTCAAACAACTCATTTAAAAAATGAGCAAGAGAGTTGAATAGACACTTTTCCAAAGAAAGGGCTATCATATTATACCTATTAGACTGGCTGCTGTTAAAAAAACAGAAAGCTACAAGTGTTGGAGAGGATGTGGAGGAATAGGAACACTCATCCACTGCTGGTGGGAATGTAGAATGGTGCAGCCACTGTGGAGGATGGTTTAGCAGTTCCTCAGAAAGCTAACTACAGAACTGCCATATGATCTGGTAATATCACTACTAGAAATATACCCAGAAGAATTGAAAGCGGGGATGCAAACAGATATATGCACACCAATGTTCATGGAGGCATTATTCCCTATTGTCATAAGTTGGAAGCAACCCAAGTGTCCATCAGTGGGTGAATATATAAACAAAATGTGTTATATACAAAAGATGGAATATTACTCAGCTATAAGAAGGAATGAAGTATTGACACATGTGGCAACATGGGTGATGAGAAGACCTTAGGTTGAGTGAAGTAAGCACTGAAGAACAAATATTGCTTGAGCTCACCAATATGAACTAAGGACACTGAGCAGACTCACAAAGACAGGTTACCAGGAGATAGAAGAGAAGTAAAGAGTAGTGAACATGAGCCATCCATATGCTGCTTGCAAGAAACTCACCTTAAACCCAGGGATAAAAACTGGCTGTCAGTGAAAGGTTGGAAAAAGATACTCCACGTGAATAGTAACCAGAAAAGAGCAGGGCTAGCTATACTAATATCAGACAAAACAGACTTTAAATGAAAAAAATTATAAGAGATACAGACGACCATTATATATTAATAAAAGGGATGATCTACCAGGAAGATATGTCATAAATATCTACGCATCTAACCAGGGTGCCCCAAAATATATGAGAAAAACTCTGACAAAACTGAAGGGAGAAAGACATTTCTACAATAATCGTTGGATACTTCAACACCCCACTTACATAATCAGATAGAACAACTAGACAAAAGATCAACAAGGAAACAGAGAACTTGAACAATATGATAAACAAGTTAGACCTAACAGACATATACAGAACACTGCATCCAAACTCAGCGGGTTATACATTCTTCTCAAGTGCCCATGGATCTTTCTCCAGGACAAACCACATGCTAGGTCACAATACAGCTCTCAATTAATATAAAAAGATTGAAATTATACAAAGCATCTTCTCAGATCATAATGGAATGAAACTAGAAATCAATAATAGGAAAAAAGTAAATTCGCAAATGTGTGGAGACTGAACAACACACTCCTAAATAATGGTGGGTCAAAGAAGAAATTGCAAGTGAAATCAGTAAATATATTCAGATAAATGAAAATGAGAACACAACGTATCAAAACTTATGGGATACAGTGAAGGCAGTCTTGAGAGGGAAATTTATAGCCTTAAATGTCTATATTAAAAAATAAGAAAGAGCTAAACTCAAAGATTTAACTGAACTAGAAACTAGTTTCTAGAGAAACTAGAAAAAGAACAGCAAACCAATCCCAAAGCAAGCAGAGGAAAAGAAATAATAAAGATTAGAGCAGAAATAAATGAAAATGAGAACAGAAAAACAATAGAGAAAATCAACAAAACCAAAAGCTGGTTCTTTGAGAAGATCATTAAAATTGACAAACCCCTCCCTAGAATAACAAAGAAAAAAAGAGAGAAGATGCAAATAAATACAATCATAAATGAAAGGGGGGAAGTTACAATTGACCTCACAGAAATAAAAAGAATCATAAGAGGATATTATGAGAAACTATATGCCACAAAACTAAGACAACCTAGATGAAATGGACAAATTTCTAGAAATGCACAACCAACCTACACTGATGCTACAAGAAATACAAGAACTTAACAAACCAATCACATTTAAGGTGACTGAATCCATCATCAAAAGTCTCCCAACAAAGAAAAGTCCAGAACCAGATGGGTCACAGGTGAAGGTCTATCACACATTTCTAAAAGAATTAACACCAATCCTGTTTAAACTCTTCCAAAAAATTGAAGAGGAGGGAAAATTACCCACCACATTTTATGAAGCCAACATCACCCTAATACCAAAGCCAGATAAAGATTCCACAAGAAAAGAAAATTACAGACCAATCTCTCTCATGAACATAGATGCAAAAATTCTCAACAAAATACTTGCAAATCGAATCCAACAGCATATCAAAAGACTTGTACATCACGACCAACTGGGATTTATTCCTGGTATGCAAGGCTGGTTCAAAATAAGAAAATCAATCAATGTAATACACCACATTAACAAATTGAACAAGAAAAAAACACACGATCATCTCAATAGATGCAGATAAGGCATTTGACAAAATCTAGCATCCTTTTTTGATACAAACACTTCAAAAGATAGGAATAAAAGGAAAATTCCTCAATATGATAAAAGGCATATATGAAAAAACCCACAGACAATATCATACTCAATGGGGAAAGGTTAAAAGCTTTCCCTCTAAGATCGGGAACAAGACAAGGATGCCCACTGTCACCATAGTTATTCAACATTGTACTAGAAATTCTAGCTAGGGCAATTAGACAAGAAAAAAAATTAAAGGCATCCAAATAGGAAAAGAGGAAGTAAAACTCTCACTGTTTGTGGATGACATGATCCTGTGCTTAGAAAATCCTGAAATATACAAGACAAAGCAACTTGAACTAATAAATGAGTTCAGCAAAGTGGCAGGATACAAGATCAACACGCAAAAATCAGTAATGTTTTTGTAAACTAGTACTGAACAACTTGAGGAAGAAATCAGGGGGAAAATTCCTTTTTCAATAGAAACAAAAAGACTCAAATACCTAGGAGTTAATTTAACCAAAGAAGTACAAGACCTATATGCAGAAAACTACAAAACAATGCTAAAAGAAATTTAAAAAGATCTAAACAAATGGAAAGACATTCTGTGTTCATGCATTGGAAGAATAAATATCGTGAAGATGTCAATCTTGCCCAAACTGATTTATAGATTCAATGCAATAGCAATCAAAATCCCAACAGCTTACTTAGAGAATTAGAGAAGGCAATTACCAAATTGTTCTGAAAGGGTAAGTGCACCCAAATAGCCAAAAGCATTCTAAAAAAGAAGAGCGATGTGGGAGGAATTTCACTGCCTGACCTTGAAACATATTACAAAGCTACAGTGGTCAAAACATCATGGTACTGGCATAAAGATAGACACATCGATCAGTGGAAGAGAATTAAGAACCCAGAAGTAAACCCTTACCTACACAGTCAACTGGTTTTTCACAAACCTACCAAGCCTACGCTAATGGGAAAAAACAATCTCTTCAACAAATGGTGTTGGGAGAACTGGATATCTATTACCAAAAGAATGAAAGAGGACCCCTATTTCACCCCCTATACAGGAATCACCTAAAAAGGGATCAAAGATCTAAATATAAAAGCCAGGACATAAAACTACTAGAAGAAAATGTAGGGAAACATCTTCAAGACCCTGTAGTAGGTGGTGGTTTCTTGGATCTTATACCCAAAGTATGTGCAACAAAAGAAAAAATTGATAAATAGATAAATAAAATAGATAAACGGGACCTCCTCAAAATTAAACACTTTTGCACCTCACAGTCAAAAGGGTGAAAAGGCAGTCAACTCAATGGGAAAAAACATTTGGAAATCACATATCTGATAAGGGTTTAATATCCAGGATATATAAAGAGATGTTACAACTCAACAATAAAAAGACAAACGATCCAATTAAAAAATGGGCAAAAAACTTGAATAGACATTTCTCCAAAGAAGAAATACAAATGGCAAAAAAACACATGAAGAAATGCTCAACCTCACTCATGATTAGGGAAATACAAATCAAAACTACAATGAGATATCATTTCACACCAATCAGAATGGCCACTATTAAAAAGACAGAGAACTTCCGGGAAGATGGCGGACTAGTAAGACACGGGAATCTCTTCTCCAGAAAAATAGCTAGAGGGCAAGCTGAAACAGCCCCGAAAAAGATCTTCTAGGGTTTAGGACAGCAGGTGAAGGCTGCACACCACCCAGAGGAGAGAGGGACAGAAGAGGGAAACAGCGACAACAGAACCGTGAATTTCAAGTAGCAGCTTGGGCTGCTGCCGGCACCCTCCCCCACACTCTTCAGAATTCTCGGGCCTCTGGGCCTGTGACCACAGACAAAGGGGGCTTCAGGGACCTGCCACTCCCGGAAAGGGGAGAGAGAGGGACACAGCCTTAGGCTGACTCAGGTTCGGACCTGAAATTTGGGCTGCGGAGCCCCACGGACCCTTCCACATGGGGGTTTGCCCTCGGAGCCTAGAAAGGACTGGAGAAATCCGACCCTCACAACCTCCCTCTCTTCTAGCCTGGACTAATTGTTGAGGACTCCATGGGAGAGGGGAGAGAGAGCCTGGGGCTGACCCTGCTTTGGACTCCCAGGTTTGGTCTACCCTGTCCCGAAGGCCTTCCAGGCTGGGTGGGGCTGCGTCATTGTTTGCTTTGGAGCCTGCAAGGGGCTAAAGATATACAAACCTCCCAATCCCCTCCTCTACTAACGGGGACTGATTGTTGAGGATTCAGAAGGGAGTGGAAATATTTCCTAGCTGGGAAAAGGGGGGCGCTATGAGAGAAGTCTGGAGAACTGTCTCAGAAAGTTTGAAACACAGGGCTCTTAACCCCAGACAGGAAGCTCTATCACATTGATCTGGCCTGTGTCACAACAAATACGCTCCGACCAGGCATTGAATTGAGAGCAGCCAACAAGCGCCATCTCCTGGCAGACCAAGGAAGTGCACATAAGAAAATTAATAAGTAAGAGAGGCTTTTCCTGGCCTCTATAGCCTCCCTGCCCAAGGCCCTAGGAAACAACTCTACAACCAATTACTGGGTCCAGTGCCCAGTTTGGAGCAACCATCAGAACAATCCTAAAAATCAAGTTTGGGCCAAAAATCAAAGAGCGGTGGTAACTCACAGCCTCCAGCCACTAAAACCCCATAAAAGAGAAAGAGATAGAGCATCTAAGTAAAATACAAACTAACCAGATGCCTAAGCACCAGCAAAAAATTACGGGCCATACTAAGAAAATAGAAGACATGGCCCAAGAAAAGGAATACAGCAAAATCCCAGAAGAGATGCAGAATTTGAGAGAACTAATCAGTGAGATGAGCACACATTTCCAAAATCAAATTAATGACATGAAAGAGAATATAGTTAAAGAGATCAATGACATCAAGAAGTCATTGCGCGAACGTAAAGAAGAATTTGAAATCATGAACAGAAAAGTAACGGAATTCATGGGAATGAAAGACATAATAGGTGAAGTAAAAAATACATTTGAAACATAAAACAGCAGACTCGAAATGATAGAAGAAAGAATAAGTGATACTGAAGACAGAGCAGCTAAAATTGAAGAGAGAAAAGAACAGAGAGAGAAAAGAATGGAAAAAAATGAGCAGGGGCTCAGAGAGTTGAATGACAACACTAAACGCAAGAACATACATGTCATGGGAGTTCCAGAAGGAGAAGAGAAAGGAAAAGGGGCAGAAAGAGTATTTGAGGAAATAATAGCTGAAAATTTCCCAACTCTCACGAAAGAAATGAACTTACATGTCCAAGAAGCACACCGTACCCCAATAAGAATAAATCCAAATAGACCTACACCAAGACACATATTGTTCAGAATGTCAAATGTAAAAGATAAAGAGAAAATTCTCAGAGCAGCAAGAGAGAAGCAAACGATCACGTACAAAGGACGTCCAGTAAGACTTTGTGCAGATTTCTCTTCAGAAACCATGGAGGCAAGAAGACAGCAATATGATACAATTAGGAAACTGAAAGAGAAAAACTGCCAGCCGAGAATTCTTTATCCAGCAAAACTGTCCTTCAAATATGAAGGTGAATATAAAGTATTCACAAACAAACAGAAACTAAGAGTTTGCAAAAAAGAATCCACCTTTGCAGGAAATATTAAAGGAAGCCTTAGAACCTGCAAGAAAAAGACAGGAGAGAGAAGCTTGGAGGAGAGTATAGAAGAAAAGCAGAAAGGATAACCAAAAGAGTAAAAAACTATCAGTTTTCTCTGATAGTTTGGAAACTGCATATTGTATTTTTATTATTTTCATGACTATTCACAAATTCTTAATTTTTAATTATGAAATATTTAAATTATACAGTTGTACAAAATAATAATACACTCATCAGTGTGCTGACTACTGAGCGTCATTGGATATTAAGATTTAGCAATGTTTGCCTCGGAGTTTGTATAAAGAAATACAGCATTACAGTTCAGTTGAATCTTGTGTCCTTTTCTCTGATCCCACCTCCCTCTTCCTCTCCAGAAGAATGCTAATCTGGATTTGGTATTTATCATTTCTAGTCCCGCTACATATGTATGTCTCCCTGACCAATATCTGGTGTTGCTTGTGGTTTTAAAAATCTTAAATGATATCTTATTGTTTTATAATTCTCCAACTTGCTTTTCTCAATATTATTATTGTGAGACTTATTTTAGCACATGTGGCTCATATCTTTAATTGCCATAAAATATCCATTGCAGAAACTTATCACAATCTATTTTCCTGCAGATGAATATTTAGGCTGTTTCCAATTCTTCACTGTTACTAATTCCGTTTGAATAAACTTTCTTGTAAATGGTTCCATAAAAAAAAAAAAAAAAAAAAAAAGTAAACCAAAGAATAAAATGGAGGAAATAAATAGTGCATTTTCAGTAATATCATTGAATGTGAATGTATTAAATTCCCCAATCAAAAGATAGAGGCTGACAGAATGGATTAAAAAACATGAGCCATCCATATGCTGCTTACAAGAAACTCACCTCAGACACAAGGATACAAGCCGGCTGAAAGTAAAAGGTTGGAAAAAGAACTCCACGCGAATAGCAAACAGAAAAGAGCAGGGGTAGCTATACTAATATCAGACAAAACAGACTTCAAATGCAAAAAAGTGATAAGAGATGCGGAAAGCCATTATATATTAATAAAAGGGACGATCCTCCAGGAAGATATAACAGTCATAAATATCTACGCACCGAACCAGGGTGCCCCAAAATATATGAGACAAACTCTGGCAAAACTGAAGGGAGAAAAGACATTTCTACAATAATCGCTGGGGACTTCAACACCCCTCTCACATCATTAGATAGAACAGCTAGACAGAAGATCAGCAAGGAAACAGAGAAATTGAACAATATGATAAACAAGTTAGACCTAACAGACATATACAGAACACTGCATCCAAACTCAGCGGGTTATACATTCTTCTCAAGTGCCCATGGATCTTTCTCCAGGATAGACCACATGTTAGGTCACAATACAGCTCTCAATAAATATAAAAAGATTGAAATTATACAAAGCACCTTCTCAGATCATAATGGAATGAAACTAGAAATCAATAACAGACAGGAAAAAAGGAAATTTGCAAATGTGTGGAGACTGAACAACACACTCCTAAATAAATGTTCATAGCCACATTATTCAGCATTGCCAAAAGTTGGAAACAACCCAGTTGTCCATCAACAGATGAATGGGTAAACAAACTGTGGTCTATTCACACGATGGAATATTATGCAGCTGTAAGAAGAAATGAAGTCATAAAGCATATGGCAACATGGATGAACCTGGAGGACATTATGTTGAGTGAAGCAAGCCAGACACAAAAGGACAAATACTGTATGAATGCGTTACTATAAACCAAATATATTGTGTAATATATTGTTTGACTCAAAAAAAAAAAAAAAAATTTACATGTATCCATTACATTTAATTGAGAAATGTATATATTTATTCATCTGTGTTTACTTTTTAGTTTTTAAAGGTTTATGTTTTCAATTATTAAATGTACAAAATAAAGTTAAAAAAAAAGTTATTTTTAATGCAAATATTCTCGCTGTCATGATTTTGTAATAATCAGGGTAGGCTAAACATTCGCTATATTAGAAACCATGCATGTGTACTCAGACCTAGTTTTTCTCCCTAGGTCTGGTTTTTAGAATGCTGGTGATAAACTAAGCCTGATTTATTATATGACCATCCTGTATGGGAAAAGACTGTAACTATGGGTATCTTTGGTCAACCTCAAGAGATATAGCAGGGGGACAGATGTGGCTCAGGTGGTTAGGCATCCATCTCCCATATGGAAGGACCTGGGTTCAATCCCCAGGACCTCCCAGTAAAAATAAAATACAGAAGGAGTGTGGGCCACCAGGCTCTGTGCGTGGGTGTGCCGCCAGGCCCCGCGAGCCATGCAGCAATATGACGACATAACAAGAGAATGACACAAGGGAAAGCCAAGATGAGATACACCGAAAAACCAGGAACTAAGGTGGCACAGGCGGTACTAGGACGCCTCTCTTCCACATCGCAGGTTCCAAGGATCGAATCCCAGTGAAGACAGGAGGAGAAGGATGAGAAGAGAGGGCAGGAAAGAGACACAGAGAGTTGCCCAGCGCATGGACTCAGAAACAGCAAAAACGGAGTAGGGGTGCTAAAAATGGATAAAAGTAAATAAATAAATAAATCCTTAATGTACAGGGGAGGAAGTTCGGACTATAGTTAGTAGTAATACTTTGACGATGCTCTTTCATGATTTGTTAACAAATGTTTCACAACAATGCAGGATGGTTGTGGGGGTGTGATGTGTGGGAGCCCTGTATGATGTTGTGCATGTTTGTTTTGTAAGATCACGATGTTTACTGAACACTTATAGTTTATGTATGTTCATGTATGAATGATATACTTCAATAAATTGTGTTTTTTTTTAAGTTATTTTTAGCAAAAATAAAGTTTTTTGTTTTTATCATGGATACACAGATAAATTATACAATAAATATTAATATTTTAAACTTTAAAAAAAAAAAAAGACAGGGAAACGGATGTGGCTCAAGAGGTTCGGCGTCCGTCTACCATATGGAGAGACCGGGGTTCGATCCCCGATACCTCCCGGTAAAAAAATAAATAAATAAATAAATAAATAAATAAATAAATAAATAAATAAATAAATAAATAAAAGACAGAGAACTACAAGTGTTGGAGAGGATGTGGAGAGAGAGGAACACTTCTTCACTGTTGGTGGGGATGCAGGATGGTACAACCACTATGGAGGACTGTTTGGCAGTTCCTAAAGAAGTTGAATATAGACTTGCCACGTGACCCTGCAATACCACTACTGGGTATTTACCCAGAAGAAATGAAAACAATGACACGAACAGACATCTGCACACCAATGTTCCTAGCAACATTATTCACCATTGCCAAAAGTTGGAAACAACCCAGGTGTCCATCAACAGATGAATGGATAAACAAACTGTGGTCTATTCACATGATGGAATATTATGTAGCTGTAAGAAGAAATGAAGTCGTAAAGCATATGACAACATGGATGAACCTGGAGGACATTACGTTGAGCGAAACAAGCCAGACACAAAAGGACAAATACTGTATGATTGCGTTACTATAAACCAAATATATTGTGTATCATATTGTTTGATTCAAAAAAAATTTTTGTATGTATCCATCACATTTAATTTAGAAATGTATATATTTATTCATCTGTGTTTACTTTTTAGTTTTTAATTGTTTATATTTTCAATTATTAAATGCACAAAATAAAGTAAAAAAAAAAAAGAGTAGTGATCCAATGCTCAATCTGGACAGAATCTATGATAAGGTGGATAGGGGAGGTTTGGCAGTGGATGGGGGTGATGGTGGTGCAGCAATGTGAATGGAGTCAATGATGCTGGGTTATAAGTGTGAGCAGGATTGAGGGGGTGGGTTGGTTTATCCATAGAGCTGGGGGAGGGCCTGAGGAAGGAAGGTGAAATCTGGGGAGGTAGAGGACTGTGGTTGAGAATATAATTGTGGGCATATTCCTTTGGCAACTATGGCAGGGGAGAGTCACTGGTGCAGGTTGTCAGTGGTGGGGAGATGTGTGAGGAAGGATGCACCTGGGGCATGCCTCTATGGAACATGAATGGATTCATGTGGTCATGGGGTGTTATCTCAGTGGGTGGAGACCCAAACAATAACCAGAAAAATATCAAATACCATCCTGGGGAGTCCTGCTACGTTCTCTCATAGAGTGGCAAGAATCTCTAGAGTACATAGGCAGTGCCTAATAAAATAAAATAGATCAATACACCAAGCCCTCAATATTAGTGCTTCTACTGATGAATCTTATTCTTGTAAAATTGAAACTTAGCCTAATAATATATATTGCCTAAGAGTTATCTCCTGAAAACCTCCTTGTTACTCAAATGTGGTCCTTCTAAGCCAAACTTAGCAAATAAACTTGCTACCTTCCCCTCAGACTGGGACATGACCCCCGGGGATAAGCCTCCCTGTCACCCAGGGATTATCACCAATTGCTAACCAGCGATGCATTTGGAAAAAGACCTTGATCAAAAGGGGAAGAAATTAAATACAAAAGTTTTAATGGCTAAGAGATTTCAAAGTGAGTCGGGAGGTCATTCAAGAGGTTACAGTTATGCATATCTCAGGCAGATCTCACTAACTACCACAGCCTCCCAGGGGCACTAGAGACATCTGGACAATACAGGCAAGGCACACAGCCCCATGATATCAGCACCCTGTTGGTGGGCCTTATCTTGGAAAATATAATAACCAGTTTCCCCAATGTAACACAGTTAGACTCATTTATAACTTTCCAACACATGATTCTTTTACCCTTTTTATTTGAACCTATAATTAGCACTATACCCGTTAAATATATATCCAGAGACTTAACTCTTGGGTCTGTTCATAAGCCTGTTGAGCCCTGAATCTCGGCAGAGCTGCAACACCAAGTCATTGGACTCGCCCAGGGCAACTAACAAAATGATGATGATGGACAATGCCCATCAATGCCCAAAAAGCAGAGTATCTACAACTGCAAGCAAAACATTTCCTTTCATCTGCCCCATAAGATCTAAGCCCCTTCTCAATCTAAAGCAGAACAGGCATCACCATCCCAAAATCCTTAAGATAGAGGAATGAACAAACATAAGGGGGGAATGCAACCAAGGACCAAAGTAGTTTATTTTTACTGTAGTGACAGAAGAACTTGTAACACTGATATAAAGATAGTGGTTACCAGAAGTTCTGAAGGGAGGGAGAGGGAAGAATAGAGAGAACACGGGGCATTTTGGGGATGTTGGAATTGTTCTGCATTATATTGCAATGACAGATACAGGCCATTATACATTTTGCCAAAACCTATAAAATTGTACAGTGCAAAGTATAAACCATAATATAAACTATAGACCATGGTTAGTAGCAAAGCTTCAATATTTGTTCATCAATTTTAACAAATGTACCATACTAATGTAAGATGTTATTAAGAGGGGAAAATGTGAGAGAGGGAGAGGGTGGGGTATATGGGAATCCCCTATATTTTCGATGTGACTCCTCTGTAATCTAAAACTTCTTTAAAAACAAAGTTTAAAAAAATACTTCTTGCTCATGTTGTTTTATGTGGTCTTTTCTCTTAGTTGTTCCAATATTAGTTCTGAGGCCATAGCTCAGATAATACCTTCATTATTTCCAAGAAAATGAAACTATATAAAAGTCACGTTTTACTCTCAATTCTCTACACATCAGATTATCTGTTTTGTGTGTGGGAGAGAATCACATATGTGAAACCACGTGAAAAAGTATACTACTTCAGACAGATGGCAAGTAATAGTGATCCCTTATATAAACAGATTAAAGTCAATAGTTCAAAGAGAATGCTGTTATTTATGAGCCTCCCGGATACGGAACTGACCCAAGTACATTGAGCAAAAACAGACTTCCTCACAGAAAGCAATTTTCAGAAGCAGGTGCTTGCTCCACTTCCTTCTAGAAAGGTATTGTTGCTTCACACAAATAATCAGTGGGTGCTGGCTTTGCCAGGTTATAGACTTAGAACATTTTAGAGCTGCACTAGGCCCACAGAGATTCAAAGCCATGGCTAAGGTCATAAGTAAGCAGTGGCAGAGAAAGGATGAAAATGCAGATCAGAAACTAATTAGGGAGCATAAGTTTCTCTGAAAGGCAGCTGGGCCCAGAGGAGAGAGCAATGATCTGAAAGAACGACAGCCCAGGCCCTAGTGGCAGGGCTCAACATGGTAGTTTCTCCATCTTTAGGACTGTACGTAATTCTCAGGATAATATGATAGAGTATCCTGGACCATTGCTTATACTCTGTTAGTTAGCCAAGTTAAAAATTATGTATTATTTTTATTAGGTAATGGATTCTTAAACTTTACACCAAAAGCATGAGCGACAAAGGTAAAAATATATGGGACTTCATCATAATGAAAGCTTTTGAGCATCCAAGGACATTATCAGGAAAATGAAAAGACTACCTATAGAATGAAAGAAAATATTTGGAAACCATATATTTAATAAGGGTTTATGATCCAGAATAGATCAAGAACTCCTACAACTCAACTATAAAAAGACAGCCCAATTTTAAGAAATGGGCAAAAGATTTGAATAGACATTTCTCCAAAGATGATATACAAATGGCCAGCAAGCACATGAAAGATTCTCAATATCATTTACCATTCGGGAAATGCAAATCAAAACCACAATGAGTTACCACCCTGTACCCACCAGAACGGCTATTTTAAGAAAATGGAAAATAACAAGTGCTGACAAGGATGTAGAGAAATAGGAACACTAGTACATTGCTGGTGGGAATGTAAAATGGTGCAGCCACTGTGGAAAACAGTTTAGAAGTTCCTCAGAAAGTTAAGTATAGAATTACCATATGACCAGGCAGTTCCAATTCTAGGTATATACCTAAAGAATTAAGCAAGGCCTCAAACATATATTTGTATGCCAGTGTTCAGAGCAGCATTATTTATAATAGCCAGAAGGACAACCCTATTGTCCATCAACAGAGGAATGGGTAAACGATACGTGACTTATACATACAATGGAATATTATTCAGCCGTAAAATAGAATAAAGTTCTGATACATGCAACAACATGAATGAGCCTTGAAGACATCGTGTTAACTGAAATAAGCCAGACACCAAAGGACAGATATTGTATGATTCTTTTTATGAAATAACTAGAATATGAAAATTCATAGAGACAGAAAATAGAGCACAGGTTACCAGTGGCAAGGGGAGGAAGGGAAATGGGGAGTTAATACATAGTGAGTGGAGGGTTTCTGTTTGGGCAGATGGAAAAGTTTAGGTAATAGAGGGTGGTGAGAGTACTGCAACTGTGTGAATGTGATTAATCCCACTGAATTGTATGCTTGGGAGTGGATGAGAAGGGAAAGTTTATGTCATATATATGTTACCACAATTATTAAAAACAAAAGGGGGATTAAAGAGACAATTGACAATTAAAAATGCAAAATGCAATTAAAATGCAATACATGACCCTGGACTGGATCTAATAAGGGAGGAGAAAGTGCCCCAAAGGACATTATTGGAATAACTGAAGAAACTGGAATATAGACTGTAAACTATCGATGTTAAATTTCTTGAATTTGATAACTATAGTTAAGGTAGTTGCATGGTAAATATTCTTGTTCTTAATAAATATAGTTGGAAGTAGTAAGTGTTCAAGGAGCATGATGCGAGCAACTACTCTCAAATGTTTGGAAAGACAGAATGACATAACAAATGTGGCAAAAAGTTAAAAGTTGGTAAATCCAAGCATTCTCTCTTGGCTTTGTATTATTTTTCAACCGTTCCGTAAATATGACATGATTTCAAATTAAAAGGTTAAAATATAAATACACATATAAATCCATCTATCTATATTTTGAACATCTATTACCTGCCAGACATTGTTTTTATTTTGGTACAAAACTGGGGTAACAACAGGGATGACTAAAATAAGTTTCCTATTCCAACAGCTTACATTCTGGTGGAGGAGAGAGAGTGAATGAACACATAATTCATTCCTTTCAGGTACTGAGAGGTGGAAAAAGGCAGGTAAAGCAATTCTTGGCATCTTCTCAAATAACTCCCCACCATCACAAATGGGGTTCTTTGAATCAAAGGCTCTCGGTTACAAAGATAAAATGCATTTCCTGAAAAACAGTTTAAAAAGAAGAGAAAATCAAGTCCCCAAGCTTACCATAATTTCTACTGAGATTTCCCTATTGGCCTCAAAGGGTAAGCACAGGCCATATTACTAGTTAGCACATATGCAGCAGCAACTTCCCAGCCAAAGGAGATAGCCAGGCCTCCCCCGGCCCTCACTGTTGGTGATCCCCAGCCAAGCCATTCTGGAAGGACCCCTGCCTAGCTGAGAACCACTACAATAGCAGGGCCATGGCAGGGACACACCTCTGCAAAGGGGCAGCAGTCCCACTGGGGCCACGCTGACCTCCACGTGACCTCACAAAAGTCTGTCAGGGAGTGGATGTGGCTCAAGCAGTTGAACACCTGCTTCCCACATGGGAGGTCCCAGGTTCGGTCCCCAGTGCCTCCTAAAAACAAAAACAACAACAAGCAAACAAATGAAAAAACCAACTTGGGGAGCCGATGTGGCTCAGTGGTTGAGCACTGGGTTCTCACATACGAGGTCCCAGGTTCAATCCCAGGCTGTGGTACCTCAAAAACATAAAAGTCTGTCAGACCATAGCAGGGGGCAGTTTGATGGCAGATGAACTAGGAGCACAACAGCTCCTAGTTGTGCCAACAGTCTTAAAGTCATTCCAATGAGCTGACAGTAAAAGAGGAATTTTCTGCCCCAGCACTGGCCACATGCTGAAAATACAGATCTCAGAGTTAAGATCCATCTTGGATGTTATGATCTTGGTGAGGCCTTCACGGGTATTGGGAACTGAATCGTGTCACTCACAAAAGATGTGTTCAAATCTTAACCCACATCCCTGTGGGTGTGAAGCCATTTGTAATTGGGACCTTTAAGGTGGGGCCAGACTGAATCAGGGTGGGTCACAATCCCCTATGACTGGAGGTCCTAGAGTGAGAGGAAATGCCAACACAGTCAGAAGTCAGAGAGAGTGGCAGGAAGAAGCCAGAGGTAGAAGTCAGGAAGGGGGAGAGGGTGGGGGAGAGGGAAGGGGAGAGGGAGAGGGAGAAGGGGAGGGGATCGCCATGTGATAAAGGATAGCCATTGCCAGAAAGCTACTGTCTCTAGGAGAAAGCACGGCCTTGCCGACATTTTGATTTTAGACTTTGAGCCTCCAGACTGTGAGCCAATAATGTCCAGTTGTTAAGCCAACCCAGGGTGTGGTATTTGTCACAACAGCCCTGGCAAACTACAACACTGGGTCTCCCTGTCAAAACTTGCTACCACCCCTCCTCCCAACAGTTCTTATCTCCTTTCCCAATTCTATATTTCTTCCATTTTCTTTCACTTCAATGACTAAGCTTCCACTAGAAAGTAAAGTCTATGAAAGCATCTTATTTTGTTTGCTTTGGACACTGCTCTGTCTCCAGAACCTAGAACATTGGCATATAGTAGGCAATAAATATTTTTTAAAATTGTGATAACACATAAATATGAAACATAAAATTTGCCATTTTAGCTATTTGGAGAATACAATTCCAAGCCATTTATAATATTCACAGTGTTGTGCTACGATCACCACTATCCATTACCAAACCCTTTTCATCACCCCGAACAGAAACTCTATAGCCATTAAGCAATAACTCCCCATTCCTCCTTATCTTGGCCCCTGAAAACTTCCATACTGCCTTCATCTACTTTCTGTCTCTATGTGTTTCCTTTTCTAGATATTTCATATAAGTGGAATCATATAATATTTGTCCTTATATCTCTGACTTATTTCATTCAACATAACATTTTCAAGGTTTATCCATGTTGTAGCATGTATCAAAAATTCATTCCTTTTTACTCAATAAATACTAATAAACTATCTATGTATGGTTGTTGCATATTTCTGTTGCCCAAGAAAGGAGGTCAAAAATAGATGCCATCCGGTGCCTCCTAAAGAAAACAAAACAGACAACAAGCAAAAACGAGCAGATAACAAGCAAAAACAATGGGTTCAGCTCCCAGTGCCTCCTAAAGAAAATAAAATAGACAGCAAGCAGTCAACGAGCAAACAGATAAGGGAACCAACTCAGGGGAGTAATGTGGCTCTGTGATTGAGCACCAGCCTCCCAGATACAAGGTCCTGGGTTCAATCTCTGGTCCTGATACCTCAAAAAAAAAAAAAAAAAAAAAAGATGTGAGGGAATAGGTGTGGCTCAGTTGGTTGAGTGCCTGCTTCCCATGTACGAGGTCCTGGGTTCAATACCCAGTACCTCCTAAAAAAAAAAAAAAAAAGATATCCTTAAGAAAATGGTAACATAAAATGTCTGCCAACTATTTCCTTGAAATAAAGGATACTACAGACTAGAAATCAACTACAAGAGGATGAAAAGTAAAAATTATTGTCATCAATTTTATGGAATCTGTATTAGTCAGCCAAAGGGGTGCTAATGTGAAATACCAAAAATGGGTTGGTCTTTATAAAGGGTATTTATTTGGGGTAGAAGTCCACAGATACCAGGCCATAAAGCGTTAAGTTTCTTCTCTCACCAAAGTCCATTGCCACATGTTAGAGCAAGACAGCTGCCAGCGTTTGCCAGGGTTCAGGCTTCTGGGGTTTCTCTCTTCCCGGGGCTGCGTTTCTCTCTGGGCTTAGCTCCTCTGCTTCCTCCACAAGGTCAGCTGTAGACGATCAGGCGAACGGCTCACTTCTCTTCTCCTGGGGCCTTCTTTCCAACATCAAAACTGCTTCTCAAAAACTGCTTCAACTTGGGAAGCGGCTGTGGCTCAATCGGTGGGGCTCCCGTTTACCATGTGGGGGGCTCCAGGTTCGGTTCCCGGGGCCTCCTGGTGGGGGCGGAACCGAGGCCTCCTGGTGGGGGCGGGCCCGCCCGCACGGCGTGGTTGGCTGACCCAGCGAGCACAGGCGGCAAGGGGGGGATAAGTGAATAAATAAATAAAATCTTAAAAAAAAAAAAAAAAAAAAAACTGTTTCAACTCTGTTCTTTGCCTTGCCTTTTATATTCGATTCCCCACCCACCAAGGGGTGGGGCTCAACGCCCTACTGATGTGGCCCAGTCAATGCCCTAATCATAACTTAATCATGCCCAGATTAACAGATCAGTTTACAAGCATGATCCAATTATATTTTTGGAATTCATAATTACATCAAACTGACCAACTGTAACAGGATCTTATTAAGAATGCCCAGTAATAAGCAAATGCAAGTGAACAGAGAATGAATGCATCTTTAAGCATTACACAGGAGCTACTTGGTTAACAGTTACCCAGATCCTTTTACCACCTCTCTCTCAATCTAAACTTCCCTCTAGGGAAACGGATGTGGCTCAAGAAGTTCAGCGTCCGTCTACCACATGGAGAGACCGGGGTTTGATCCCCGGGACCTCCCGGTAAAAAAAAAAATTAAAAAAATAAACTTCCCTCTATGCTTTGACTTAAAGCAAAGATTCATATCTCCAAGGATGTGAAAAGACTACAATTATCACCTATTAGACAGAAGCCATTTAACACCCAAGAACGTGACACCCCAGTTGCCAGGAATCAGAATAAATCATAATTTTCTTAGAGTTACACAATCACCACAGCCTGTGCTGTACACTGCGTTCCAAGAATAAAAGTGCCAGGAAGGAAACCATGCAGTATTGCAACAGTGACCAGGTAGCGTCACAGGGACTCCTGCCAGACAGATTTAGTTTTTGGCAATGACCCTTAATTTTGAAAGTCTGGTGTCAGAAGAACATGGCGGCAGGGCAGACAGGAATTAAGAGAATCTGGTAGGCTGGGGTACAAGGGGAAGAGCCAGTGAAGGCAAAGATTGGGGAATACTAGATGTTTCACTTAAAAAGCTGGGGGGCAGGGGTTGCCCAAGACACAAAAATGACTAACTTCCTACGGCCACTACAATGCCATCCTTGTCACTCTCATTCTGCATCATGATATTCGCAGTGTGTCAGGTGTTATTATGTCAATTTGAGAACTGGCTTGTAAACCGTTAAGGGACCTGCCCCAAGTTTCACCATTAGTAATTAGGAGAACTAGGACAAAACAAAAGTCTGACACCTGATACAAAGCTTCTTCCACTTGTATTCACATGTTCCATGTAGCCTGAAATAAACAGGAAATTTTCCATTGCATGAGCAAAGTAATTTTTAAAATGTTCCCATTACATTTTCACAAAACATAGCATTAAGAACCATATAGTTATATTTGATTCTGTGTCACTGGAACAGCTGTTTCCAGAATTTTATGATTACGTCTTCCTATCTGTAAAAATAAATCTTTGCACAACCTCAATAAATATTTATTTATAAACCATGTACAATGTACAGCTATTCTAATCCCCTCTGTAATCATAAAACCTATATAAAATAGCATTTTGTTCTTTCTTCCAAATAAATCATCTTGCACCCCAAGGGAATATACCCTTCACTTGGGAGTTGACTGCTCTAGAAATGCCCTACTTAGAACCTTACAAGTAAAAAAATATTAAGCAAAATCTTGTATGAATATAATTAGATAATGAAGACTTAGAAAAAATATATTAATACAAAAAGATGTTTGCTTTTTACCCAAGTAAAGGTATACCTGTACTTGAAGGTTAGGCAGATTTTCATGTTTGAACAAAACAAATGGGAAGCTACTTTGGAAAATAGTCTGGCAGTTCTTCCAATGGTTAAACACAGTTACCACATGATCCAGCAATTCTACTCCTAGGTTTACAACCAAGATAAATGAAAGATATATCTACCTGAAAACTTGTACAAACATGTTCTTAGCAACACTACTCAAAATTGCCAAAAGGTGGAAACAACCCAAACATCCATTAACTGATGAATGGATAAATATTGGAATATTATTCGACCACACAAAGAATGAAATACTGATATGTGCTACAAAATGCATAAGTCTTGAAAACATCATGCTAAGTTGAAGAAGCCGGTCCCTAAAGATGACATACTGTATCATTGCACTTACATGAGAGTCTAGAATAGGGGAATCTATAGAGACAGAAAGTAGACTAGTGATTGCTTAGGGCTGGGAGGTGAGGGAAGTGGCTGATGCAACATAGGGATGTGATAGTTAAACAGTGCAGGGTTTCTTTTTGAGACAACAAAAATGTTCTCAAATTGACTGTGGTGAAGTCTGCCCATATCTGTCAATGTCCTGAAAGCCAATGAATTGTACACTTTAAATGGGTGAATTGTACGGTGTGTGCACTATATCTCAATAAAGCTTTTTTAAAAAATGAAATGCGGAGGAGGGGCCATCTCTCTTTCAGGAAATCTAGGAGACCAGGGGAGCTGCTATTTCAACAGCTGCAAGGATAAAGAGAACACAGGTGACAAGGCAGGCTGCAAACAAAGGCACTGAAGGACTAGGAAAAAGCTAACAGGACAAAGAGAAAGTAGATAAAGAGACTAGTGAATAAATGTGCCTAAAATAGGTATGGAGAAGAAAGACGAAGAAGAGAAAGTGCCACAGTGGAACTGTCTAAAGAAAAAAAAAAAAATCAAGGACTAGTAAAGACAGAGTTAACCAACCCAAGCTAACTCAGGTAACTGCAATAGCTGCCAGTAATTGGACACCTACAGCCTGACCTGAGGACTCTGGAGGCATTAATCCTTATCCTGAAACTAGCTCTGCAATGTACCCTGACTTCTAGATTTACCGGTGTATAGATGGGAAACAAAGTCAAAGTTCAAGTGACATGCCCAAACCTACAGAACCAGCTAGTAGGAGATCCAGGATTCAGAACAACCTTCTAGCTCCATAGCTCATGCAACATTGGATGAAAACAAAGGAACAGTGAAACTTTGAAACAGTAATGAATACATTATATTTTAGTGAAAAATGTAATCCAAAATTTCCACAAAAACCCAAGTTCTACAGATTTCCTTCATTTTATTTTTACAATCAGGTGGGCCTCATCCAAAGACCTTCTAAATCTAATAACATTTTTTTAGAACTCCAAAATTTCAATCAAAATATAATGAAGGAAGGGTAGTATATGGAGCTTTGTATTTTCCGGATGATTTTTCTGTATACCTAAATTTCTCTAATTTAAAAAATATTTTTAAAAAATATTTTTTAAGGAAGTACCAGGGATTGAACACAGGACCTCATACATGGGAAGCAAGCACTCAACCACTGAGCTACACCTGCTTCCCTATTTAAAAAAAAAATTTTTTTTTTTAATAAAGCAGTGTGACCTGGTGAAAGAAAATGATCTTTAAACCCTGTTTCTCATCTTCAAAATGTAGTTAAGAATATCAACATCAAAGGGTTGTTGTGAGGAGTAAATAAAATGATGAACGTAAAACTTTAGTCTAGGGATAGACTTAGTAATCACTCAGTAATTGATAGCTAGTATTATTAATACCAATACTACCACTAGTTTTTTTGAAGCCATAAGTGAAGCCATCACTTGGATAGAGTTTCAAATTTCAAAAACAAGTAAACATATCAATAGAGAGAAGAAAATGTTTGCCAGCACCTAGCAGAAAGAAGAATGAGGTCCAAAGAAAGGGATTTAGAACTTCTAACTGTAAGTGAATACTAAAACCAAGAGAACACACATCTGAGGTATGGATGGGCTGAATCACACTGAGATAGATGCCAACAAGAGGAAAATGTTTGGAGGTTTTCCCTGTTGACTTCTGCTTGTCAACTGGAGAACAAAATAAACTACACTCAACTCAAATGCCATCATAGGATGAATGTGAAGTCAGCAGGGAAGAAAACACAGGTTACACAAACTAAAAATAAGGCTCAAAGAAAGTAAGCACCCTGTCCATGATGACACACACACTTACAAGAATATCGGTGGTATGAAGGAGAGTCAGCTTTTATCCTAATAAATAGAGGCTTTCTGAATAGTAACTTTGTGGTTAAATAGGCCTGATTGTGGCTTCAGAAGAAGGCATTTGATTGCATTCATTATAACACTTCCCTTTGTAGACAGCATAGTTTCTCCACATTTTAAAAACACACTTACCATGTGATACCATTTCACAACCACTAGCATGGCTACTACTGAAAAAAATGAAAAGTAACAAGTGCTGCAAAGGATGTGGAGAAACAAGAACACTCATTCGTTATTGGTGGAAATGTAAAATGGTGCAGCCGCCGTGGAAAACAGTTTGGCAGTTCTTCAGAAAGTTAAGTATAGAATTATCATATGACTCAGCAATCCTACTTCTAGGTATATATCCAAAAGAATGGAAGGCAGGGACTTGAAGAGATATTTGCACACTGATGTTGATAGTGACAATGTTCACAAGAGCCAAAATATGGAAGCCACTCAAGTGCCCATCTGATGAATGGATAAATAAAATATGGTACATGCATACAATGAAATATTATTCAGCTGTGAAAAGCAATGATGTTCTGATACATGTAACAACATGGATGAACCCACCATTTCTCACCACATCTACTGCTCACACCTTGGTCCAAATCACCCTCATGTCTTACCTGGCTTATTGCTAGAGCCTCCTAATGCTCTCCCTGCTTCCCTCCTACAAGCTTTATTATCACTAGAATAGCAAATCATGTCACTCTTCTGCTCAAAACACTTAATACTGGATCTAGGCAATGATCATCAATTGTTGTTAAAACCATAAGGTGAAAGGTTGATGGGAAACTTTGTAAGTGATAGACCAGACTGACAATACTTGAACCCACAATCTTAACCTCACAAAAGCAAACACCCCTGAAATGGTAAACCACCTATGAAGTTGTGCGACCCAAAAAGTCTAACCTAAGTCCAATGAAGCGTCTAGAGCTAATGACAAGTTTACAGAAAAGATGGTTGACCAAGGAACATGATAGTATAGGGATGCAATAAAGAAGTCCAGATGCAGGAGACCCTACAGGACGTAGGATCCTATTTCTTCAACAAAACAATGAATGGCAAGAAAAAAGGAATGGAAAACTGTTAAAGATTAGAAGGAAAAGATTAAGAGTTCTTTTACATAGAGACAGAAAGTAAGATTAAAGGTTACCAGGGGAGAAAAGCAGGGAATGGGAAGATATTAGTTAATAGGTACAGAGTTTCTGTTTGGGGTGATAAAAAGGTTCGGTAATGGATAGTGGTGATGGTAGCACAACATTGCGGATGTAATTGATGCCAGTGAATTTACATTTAAAAATTACTAAAATGGGAAATTTTATGCTATATACATGTTACCTCAATAACATTTTTTAAAAATAATAAGAGTCCTTTTAATCAAATGCAATGTGTGGGACCCCTTTTTGAATCATGATTCAAATAAATCAACCATAGACTTGGACATTTTATGATGTAAAGGAACCGCTGACACTGATTTAAAATATCCCAGGTGTAACAGTATTATGGTTGTGTTTTAACTCCATATCTTTTAGAAATATACACAGAAGTATTTAAGATTAACTGATAGAACTTAATGAATTTGCTTTAGAAGAGTACAGAGGGAAGGGCCAGATAAGTGTGGCTGGGAACAGAGTGCCCGGGTGTTCACTGTACCATTCTCTCTACTTTTTTTTATTTTTTCATTTCTCTCCCCCCCACCCACCCCTCTGTTGTTTTATGCTCATTGTCTGCTTTCTATGTGTTCTTCTGTTTTGCTTGTCTTCTCTTTACGAGGCCCTGGCAACCAATCCTAGGACCTTCCGGAGTGGAGAGAGGCACTCAATATCTTGCGCTACCTCAACTCCCTGATTTTGCTGCATCTCTCATTGTCTCTCTTCTGTGTCTCTTTTTGTTGCGTCACCTTGCTGCACCAGCTCTCCATGTGGGCTAGCACTCCTGCGCAGGTCAGCACTCCGTGTGGGCCAGCTCTCCACTCGGGCCAGCTTGCTGCGCGGGCCAGCTTGACTTTCACCAGGAAGCCCCAGGAATAGAACCCTGGACCTCCTATATGGTAGACGGAAGCCCAATCACTTGAGCCACATCCACTTCCCTTCTCTCTACCTCTAAGTTTGAAATTTTCCTGAAGTAATTTCCTTCTCACTCCCTTTCCTCCACCCCCCACCCCCATCCACTTCTCCCTCTCCTACAGCAACAGGGGCCTGGCTCTACATCCACCATAACTGGCTTTCACACAAAAGGACCACATACCCACAGGAATGGATTAGCTCAAAAACAGTCTTTTTAAAGGGGATGCATTAAATTCAAATTGCCACATCCATGAAGGGATTTTTGTCTGGTTTGTTCGTTGCTGTTTCTCAGCATCTGCAGTGGGTATTCAATAAGTGCCATTGAATAAATGACCAAACCTGCTACCTGCCGGGTACTGTGCCATGCTGAGGATCCAAAGATGATTCAAGCATTGTGAAAACAGCAGGAGCTGTCACCACAGAGCACCATGCAACGCACACCCGCAACAGATTTAGAAGGGTTTTCCAGCAGAGTTACAAGGAAGTAAAGGCATCAAAATATGACTAAAGGAGGCTGCTGGGAGAACTAAGCGGAGATAAGAACTCAGTTCAAATCACCACCCCAACTGCATCCCATATTCCTTATCCTTCTATGGAATGGAGTTATTGTGGTGGTTTGGAATTGTATGTACCTGTAATACAGTAGGTCAAGTGCAGGGAGGTTGACTGAATGTTATGATATATCGCTTCTCGGCCTTTTGGCTAAGATCAAGTGTGAATGTTATGATATTCCAAAGAAACTTATACGGGAGGTCAGCAGGAGTAGACATGCCTTTAATACTTACAGGACTTGGTGGCGGCCAGCCAGGAGGTACCACACCACCCCTCGGGGGGTAGGGCCTTATAAAGGTATTACAGAAGGGGGAAAGGAACAGTGCCCAGAACAGCTACAGAAATGCTACAGAAATATGCTTGTGTAGGCGATTCTCAAAATACCCTCACCACATCCTTGCTCTTATCTTCAAGGACCTGGCTGCTGGCAAGTTCAGCCCATCCTTTCCCTCAGTTCTAATCAACAGGAAGGAGGAAGAGGGGGGATGGACATTCACGTTAACCCCTCAGTACCCCAGAGAAACAGATTCTTAAATTTAATGGTGTGAATCCATTTTTAGTAGAACCTTTTGATGAGGTTATTTCGGTTAAAAGTATGTGGGCCAAAGGGACAAATACTGAATAATTATGTTAATATGAACCAAATATATTGTGTAACATATTGTATGATTCCATTTATATAAAATTATAAATATAAAAATTTTTTTAAGTGTGTGGCCTCCCTCAATCAGGATGGGTCTTAATCCTATTACTGGGGTCCTTTATAAGCTGAGTAAAATTCATTCAGAGGGGGAGAAAGCCCCAAAAGCAGCCAGAAGCTGAAACCAACAGAACCCAAAGGCATAGGGAGAATTTCCATCTCTACTTCAGGCAGCCAGCTTCTCCTAGGAAATTCACTGAAAACCTTCACTGGAGGTTTTCATCAGAAATTGGACTTGCCCATTACCATAGTCACATGAACCAATTCCTATTTTTAAAATCTCATATTTAAATACATACACACAGCTATCTCCTGTCAGTTCTGTTTCCCTAGAGAACCCTAATAAAGTTACCGTCAAGGTATTGCTAATTATTATCATGCTTGCCCAGCCCCAAACAAAAATGAACTCTCTTGGTTTCTAAATTGCAGCATCCAAAGGTGAGCCAGAGATGGCGGGTGTAGTCGAAAAACTGAGTACAAGTATCTTGATTAAGAAAGAGCAAGTTGCTGTGTGAGCAAACCCATAACTCCCAATGGCATTGTTTATAAAAAGGTGAAGTGGGGCAACTATAGCTTTTATTTTCACAGTATCATAAAAGAAGGACACTTACAGTTAATACTGAATTGCTTCTCTGGTACTAAGGCAAACAGGAGCTCTTTGTGTTGCTGAACCAGATTTGCTACCCAATGCACACAAGCACCAATCAGTGACAGAGGGGTTTCAAATAAAGAGCGAGCTTTCTTACAGAGCTCTGTGTAAGGAAACAGGAAGCAAAAGCCAAGCCTCAGATCTGTTTCCCCAAATTAGAGAAACTCTGAGGTTTTTAATAGATCAAACACTGGGAGGTGGTGATAGTAACATTGAGATATTGGGAGATATTGATTTGTTCAACTGGAAGTGTATAGTGGAGCCCCAACAAGCTGCTCTAGAAGATGACAAGAACCAGCTGGAGTAAGCCTGGGGTTATAGGTTACAACAGGGTTGTAAATCGCTTAATTAACATAAGACACCAGGTAAAGGAATTGAACTAAGCTAAACAAACAGGACTTTAAGAACTGAGAATGTCCAGTTAGGGCAATCACAAGGTTAGGTTACAGTGGAGTCCTAAATAGTTCAATCCACATAAGATAACAAGTAAAGAGACTAAGCTAAAAAAAAAAAAAAAAAAAAAACAGGACATTAAGATGTAAACAGTTCAATCCAGAAAAGACAACAAGTAAGGAGACCAAGCTAAACAGAAAGGCTATAAGATCTGACAAACATTAAGCTAGCTGGGGCAAACATATGGTAACAGATTACAGCCATGTTTTAAAACATAAGATAACAAGTAAAGAAAGGAAAGCAAACTAAAATAACATTTACAATTAAAAATCTTGTATTTAGCAGTTATGATTTACAGAGAAAACACGTTTCCCAAGGGAAGTAGGCTAACTGGTGACAACAGAGGGTACATGGTTACATTTGCAAATGACCAAGACCCAAAAGAGCCAGGCTAAACTAATCCAGCCCTAAATTCTTGAACGTGGAGTGAAGAGGTTCCTTTAGAGCTCATGGATGGAAATATCTCTCCAGAAGAGCAAATGCCACCCAGCCTGGAGCAACTGCCACAAAAGGCACTGCCCGTGACATTAAGGTATGTACTTGCCTTCCTCAGCCCAAATCGCCACAGAAATCAGGAGGCAAAACTCAGAGTGAGCAATCAGAAAAATAGATTTTTACATGGGTCATAGGACAGTTCAAACTATTTAACAATTAAGCCGTATGTTTAAAATACCCTTAAAAATATGTATGCATTAAAAAATAAAAATTATATATATATATATATGCATATACAAAAGTTCAAGTCTCCTCGCTTACCAGATTTTTAAGGCCTATCCTAAAAGCTGTCCTCTTAAGAATGATTTCCAAATAAAGAAAGAGGAGGGAATCGCTTACCTACATTTGCAGGACTCTACTGTTTCCTGGTTTACTATAGCTTGTTGGGGTAAAAGAATGCAGAGGAAAGAGGGAAAAAAATTTTTCATCACCTAAAATCAATTAGAGAAAATCATTTGTTAGTGGTGAGTGCTTTAAGCTGCCAAAACCAAATACAAACAAACAAAAACAAAGCAAAATAAAACCCTGAGGTCTAGTTTACATTTCTTTTTTAATAAATGTAAAGCTAAAGCTGCAATAACAGAACTAAAGCATTTTTTTAAATCATTTTAATGTAACTTATGGGCAAATCACATTAAGTGTGTAGTTTGTTTCAGCTTCTACTCAATATGCGATTTTGTAGCCGACTGTTACATATGACAAAAACACATGAATCTGAAACTTCCTTTTACAATCTGAGATGTATTTCACTTTGACAGTTCACATTCTGTTCCAGTACGAAATAAGGAAGAATTCATTCCATATGGGATCGTTATCACTATTTTAGAGATAAGAAAACGGAAGCACAGAGAAAAGGAAGTAAGATGATGCTCTCACACCTGCTAAGTGCCACACTCTGGGTGGGGGCCCCCACACCTTGCTCTGAGCCCCAGGTTCATTCTCCAAGGCCTGCCTCTATGTGTGGGATAAAACACAATGTAGGGAAGTGGATGTGGTTCAAGCAAATTGGGCTCCCGTCTACCATATAGGAGGTCCAGGGTTTGATTCCCTGGGCCTCCCCGTGAAAGGCATGCTGACCTGCGCTGGAGAGCTGGCCCGCGCAGGATCCTGGCCCACATGGAGAGCTGGCCCAGCAAGATGACGCAACAAAACGAGAAACAGAGGAGAGACAATAAGAGACGCAGCAGACCAGGGAGCTGAGGTGGTGCAAGAAATTGAGCGCCTCTCTTCCACTCCGGAAGGTCCCAGGATCGGTTCCACAGTGCAGAAAGCGAGTGCAAAACAACGAGGGGTGGGGGGGAATACATAAATCTTTAAGAGAAGGAAAAAAAAAAACACAATGTAAATGTTTTTCTTAGGAGAAAAAAAGCATTCCAATCAAATACAATCCTATGCCAATCTCCCTAGCTGGGGATCTTGAGGAAGGCATTTGTCCTTCTGCACCTCAGTTTCTTTTCAGGGTTATTGTGAGAACTAAATGAACTGTAACGTGTGGATCCCAGCCTGGCACCCAAGAGTCTACAAAAGTTAGCTTTGTTATCACCATTACTATTACTGAGCAATGGCTTCCAGTTTAGCAAAAGGCAGCACAATCAAGGAGACCTAATTCTATCTCCCAACGTCCCAACCGTCACCCCTCAACTCCTTTTTATTAAAATGGAAAAAACAGTCAAAGAGTTTATTGGGTGTCGTGAAAAGATCCAACACGGCTGCCAGGCACTAGGATGGCTGAAGTTTATCATCTCTGGAAGGCTGAACAGCTTATCCAAGAACTACTCAAATGTTAACAGTAACACAACCACCCATGTTAAAATCTTTCCTTCCCATATGAGAAATAGGAATCTAAATTTGGTCACAAGGAAACTACTCAAGTTTGTCAGTACTGTGGGAAGAAAATGTGTCACCAAGCAGTGCTACCTTTCTTTAGCACTTGGATTATCTGCCTCTAAAGACAATTATAATGTAAATGCTCTAAATCCTGGATGCTTAGCCTTGGCTCTGACAGAATTTCCCATGCCAGAAATCAAGAACTCCAACCACAGAAGTCCAGCATTTATCTGGAGTTAAATGACTGCAGGAGGAAAAGATCGAATCAAATCTAACACCCCAGGGGCCCCGAACCCTGAGTTTCACCAATGTTCCTAGCACTCCCCGACTCTGTACAAGGCTCTAAAGAAGCTGACAACAAAAGCAAAGTTCCTGTCTCCAGATGGGCATTTTCACGTGATACAGTGCAGTAAAGAAGAAATATATACAGAACTGAGAAAGAGACACACCCTGATACTGCAGACCGGTGATAAGGAAACCTTCAACACTACCAGCCTTACGCCTTGTAAAGTTGCTGCCTTAGCCTTCCTCTGCTCCAAAAAGCTCCCATGGCCAGTCTGAGAGGAGGGCAGCAATGTGGTAGAGATAGTACTTGATACTTTTTAAAACTCCTCTCTTCCTGACTCAAACAGATATCTGCACCCCAATGTTCAGAGCGGCATTATACACAATAGTCAAAAGATGGAAGCTGGGGGAGGAGATGTGGCTCAAGCGGTGAGCACCTGCTTCCCACACAGGAGGTCCGGGGTTTGGTTCCCATGCCTCCCTAAAAAAAAAAAAAATCAATCCCCAGCCCCAAGAACCTCAAAAAAAAAAAAAAAAAAAAAGATGGACGCTACCCAAGTGTCCATCAACTGATGAATGGATAAACAAAATGTGGTATATACGCAGAGTGGAATATTATTCAGCCATAAAAAGGAATGAAGTTCTAATGTATGCCTCAACATGGATGAAACTGGAAGACATTATGAGTGAAATAAGCCAGACACAAAAGGACAGATATTATGACTCCACATATGAAATAACCATAATATGCAAATTCATAGTGACAGAGAGTAGATTACAGGGTATTAGGGGCAGGGGTGGGGGAAAGGAACGGGAGTCGACGCCTAATGGATGAAGAGTTTGTTTGGGGTGATGGGTAAATTTTGGTAATGGAGCATGGTGATAGTAGCACAACATTGTGAATGTAATTAGCACCACTGAATTGTATGCTTGAAAGTGGTTAAAATGTGAAACTTGATGTTGTATATGTGTTACTATTATAAAAAAACAGCAAAAAATGTCCCTCCCTTCAATTCATTTTATCTTCCAAACCACCCAGTGAGGTAGAACTGGAGTTATCTTCTCCCTTCTCAAATGAGGAAATTTAAGTTCTATGAGGCTTCTTTTCTTTTTTAATTTTTAATTTCAAAATAATTTCAAACTTACAAGACAGTTGCAAAAATAATATAAAACCCACACAGAGAATTCCAACATACCCTCTACCCAGATCCCCAGATCCACCAATTTTTTAAAACATTTTGCCACATTTACCATATCATTCTAACTATCCATCACCTGTCTACCTATTTTCTAATTATTTGAGAGTATGAAATGATTACATGAGTACATCATGCTGCTTAAACACTTAATACTTCGGATATTCACTTATGTAACCTCCTTAAGTACAGTTATCAAGGTCAAGCATTTTAACACCCATATAAAGCTTGCCGTCAACATTCCAGTTTTTTCATATGTCCCTTTTGGGTCTTGTCTCCTCCATTTTTTGTTCCAGCCTAGGATCTTGTATTGCATTTAATTGCCATTCATTTTTAATTTTCTTCATTTTTCATTTTTCCTTTTATTTTAGTAACATATATACAACCTTAAGTATCCCCCTTTTAACCACATTCAGATATGTAATTAGGGGGTGTTAATTACCATCGCCATCTCTATGAAGTTTCTTAACTTGCCACAACTTCCCAGGTCTGTAGCAGTGTGTGGACAGGATCTAGGAAACCCAAGTTTGCTGATTCTCAGTCCTTTATACTTTCTCACCGCATCTTTCATTCAAAGATCCTTCCAGATTCCACAGTAATAACACAGTTAAGGGCAGCTCTTGACTATGCCCTTTCATTTGAGCCTTAATCGCCATTGAGGGCTAAAATAATCCCTCTTCTAAAGATTCTCCGCGTTCTCCTTCCTAGCTGACAGCACCAATTTTAAGAAGAGTCGGCGGCAATGCCCAAGGCGCGGGGCAGGGAAGCGGGTGCAATGTGGCAATTCCGCTCTCCCCGCTGCCATCTCAGAGGAGGCATCTAGGACCCAACACACCGCACTTTCCCGCCCCAATCTAGCTCGGTGAAGGAGCCTTAAATTTTGTCTGTTTGCTTGGTTTTGCGTGTGTTGTGGTTTTCATTTTGTCCCCTTCCACCAGATAGTCCCGTGTTTTAGTGTGTCGCGGAAGGGGTCCTCCACGGGCCTCTGCGCTCGGTGTGCACGCGTTTGGGGAACCGAGAAAAGCCACGGAGCCGTTACACAGCGCAGGGGACGACGCCAGGCGCAGGCTCTGTGCTCCCTGGGTGTCTCCCTGTGCTAAAGTGCCCCGAGGTCCCGTTCCTGCGCGTTTCGAGGCCCAAGGAGAGCACAGGGCCCGTAAAAAAAAGTCCCTAAAAATCCTCCAACGCTGCCCAGAAGCCCCCTCCGACACTCCTCAAGCGGTCCCCGGCCGCTGCCCTTGACCTACCGTGGGATCCCGCCGGCCTGGTCCGCGCAGTCTCCGTTCAGCGCTAGCGTCTCCGCTGTCCCTCCCACCACCCATCCCTCCTCCACCTCCCCCACAGTTTTGCAAACCTCCCCTCCCTCGCCGCCCCATACCACCACCCCTTCCCCGCCTCACCTGGGCTGTGGGAAGCTGCGTCAGGTGAGCGCGGCGCGTCTGCGTGTCAGGCGCGTGACCCGGGGCAGCTTTCCGCGGTCCCCTGGCTCCCCAGGGGGAGGGAGAAGGAGCTAGGAGCCGGGAAGAGGCGCCAGGGCGCCGCCACGCTCCGCTCCACCCCACCCCCGCGGCGCCGAGGAGAGCACCGGGGAAAGAGACGCCGAGGACCACGGCTGGAAGGAATCCGGGATTCCCGCGCTCCCACCCTTCCCACCCCATCCCCGGCCCTGGGCCAGGGGGGGTTGGGGGCAGCGAGGAGCCGCCGCGTGCCCCTCTTCCTACCCTCCCTCGAGAAATCACGTCCTGCCAGAGGCGCGGGCGCAGACGGAACCGCGCTTCCTGGGGTCGAAAGGACTGAAAAGCAGACCTAGCAGAAAAGAATTCCCCAACAACCCCAAACGCCCTCCCAAACAACGGTATTTAACATTCAGCACAATTGCCTGAAATGCAGAAGGATCCTGGGGGTAATCTGGGTTCGTTTAGTCTGCACCGAAATCAGTCAGCCCAGCAAGGACAAACAACTTACCCCGACCGTGAGCTGCGTTGTGTTTTTGGTTTTTTGTGTTTTTTTTGTTTTTTTCAGAACTCGGCTGGCTGCTTCGACAACTGTCAACCCGCGTCGATGCGTCCAGCCTGGTCGTCTCCTTGTTTTCTGGCAGAGAGAGTTTGTCATCTCACCCCAGGTGTGTCGGGGGTGGTACCAAGCTCAGGGTGGGTGCTGGTAAGAAGCTATCAACCAGTACAGGAAGTTTTCACAAAAAGAAACTTCAGCCCGGGGCTGAGCGCACGTGGAGCTTCTGCGCCTGGCGGTAGTGCCCAATAACTTCTCTTGGGAAAAAAAAATCTCAGCGCTTCCAGCACCGGGAACAATAGGCAGGTGAACCGGTCCTGGCTTTCTTAGAAGGGTCCCTTCGGCTCGTTGAAACCAAATCCCATCACAACTGCCATTTTTTGTTTCCAGGTGGTGGGGCGACGTCACTGGTATTTTGCGCTTTGCTTGCCCAGTGTGGCTCTGGAACATCCTCCCACCTGGCACATCCAGGCTGGGAGTGGTTCCGGGATGGCCTCCACCTACTGGTTACTGTCTTCTTCTAGTTGCACTTTCAGATGGAGAAATTGGGAATCAACATCAGGACGTGAGGTGAACACCAGCTGCCAATCACCCGGCTTCTGATGAGAGCAGCGTGATGGGACCCTAGACCCGCTGAAAGAACGCTGCACTTCTGGGGATCTGCCCCAGGAATTTATGACAACTCAGTGTCACATTGGGAGGGGCTTACCTTCAACTAAGTCAGAAAGGAAAGGGTGTAGGGTGTGTGATAGCAGTAGTTGAGTGCTTTTCCTAACTTACTTTAAAGCAGGGGCTCTTAACAAGGGGTCGGTGAACTTGAATTGAAATTAAAAAAAAAAAAAATTCTTGTGGGGACTGTTGGTGTGGGTGTGATATATTTATTAAATAATACACAGTATAGTGTGGACTTAGTAAGGGGTCCGTGGTTTTCACCTGACTGGCAAAGGGGTCCGTGGAACAAAAAACGTCAAGAACCCCTGGCTTAAAGTAATCCTACCTCTGAGATAGCAAATCTGTGCACCCATTGCACAGAAGAGGAACCTTAGCGAGGTGAAGTAATTGGCCCAAGGTCACACAGCTAGCAAGTAGACAGCCAGGCTTTGAAGGCAAGTACATCCAACACAAAACCCTGTGTCCACTTTCCACCATGCCACCAGCCAGACATAAAAGAATAATGAGAGAGAGCAAGCAAGAGCCCTGTTTAGGAAATAGTTTAAGGGGAAGAGGAGTCAGGAGGAAGCAGAGAGAAAGAATCTTGACAGCAGAAGCCATGCCAGAGAACTCTGTGAATGAGTCTTTTAGTCACCAAAGAACTGATAGGTGGCAGACCATTTAGTGCAAGAGAAAAAAGACAGGGAGCAGATGTGGCTCAAGCTGATTGAGCGCCTACCTCCCACATGGGAGGTCCCAGGTTTGGTTGCCGGTGCCTCCTGAAACAAGAAAAACAAACAACAAGCAAACAAAAAGCCAACTCAGGGAAGCCAATGTAGCTCAGTGGTTGAGTGCCAGCTTTCCACGAACGAGGTTCTGGGTTCAATACCCGGCCCCCAGTACCTAAAAAATAAAATAAAATTTAAAAAAGAGAAGAAAGACAAGCAAATCATTCTTGTAAGGAGACTAGGAGATTTAAGATTTAAGACCAAGGTGATGGCATGTGGTTACTTTCCTCTGAAGCCACCTTGGAAATCAACTCTACCAAAAGTGCCAGAAAACTGTAGCCTCTTGCATGGGAGGCCCAACTAAATTTGAATACACACATTCAAAATGTAGTCACAGATAAAGGAGGCTTGGATTCTAGGAAACTATCCCTAGAACTAAGAAATTCCAAGATCAGATCTACCCATTAGCAACACTCACTGAAAATCTGCTCAGTCCTCCCTGGAATCGGGAATTAGGATTTCCCAGATACCAGATGCTGAAGGGTGGGCTTTTTCCAACACTGCCAAGTCACTGGCCAATTCTGAGAAAGTCCCGGGGATTACAAACCAAGCAACAGGCAGGAAAAAAGCAGAGGCTGGTTTGGGTTCGTTGTTGTTTGTTTGTGTGTGTGTGTGTGTGTGTGTGTTTCATGGGGAAGATCAACCTTCCAGGTCACAATGAACCCCAAGAAGCAGCTCAAGGGCAGAAAGAATGTCAGGAGCAACTCACCCCTTTAGCTACTTAGGCTCATGCCCAGCACCCATCCGTCCCCAAAGACTTCCATTGTTGCAAGGACAGTCTTCAGTGGCGGACTAAAAGCCCGCTGCCTGCCTGAAGTCCAGCCAGGCTTCACAAGAAGCAATTCTGTGCCTTGAGCAGAACTGTGACCCTGTTTTTGAACTCGATGGATGAAGTCAGCAAATGGGGAAATCAGTCTCTGTACAAAACAGGAAGGAAACGGGATGAAACGAACTGCATAATATGCTACCCCAAGGGGTCCAGTGGCATAGTCACCACACAGAAGTCCAAGGAAGAGGCAATGAAAACCCTGCTGGGGAGGGAAGCCAAAACATGCTGACATCAGGCAGGGTGGGAAAGAAGCGCGCAGGCTGCATTTGACTTTATTCATTGCTGACTTCCTTCTCCCACAACTATCTTTCACCCTCGGACCTAGCCATGTTCTAGATGTTTCATAAGTCTTTTTAACTGCTCAGATGGCTTGCAGACTGTCATTTGCATGCCATGCTACAAAAGAGGAAGAACTGCCGCTAAAATTACCCCGTGCTTGGAAAGTTAGTGTGTCCAAAGTTCAGTCTTATTAGTCTAGAATTTATTTATTTATTTTTTTTTAAGATTTTATTTATTTATTCATTTATCCCCCCCTTGCTGCTTGTGCTCGCTGGGTCAGCCAACCACGCCACGCGGGCGGGCTTGCCCTCACCAGGAGGCCCCAGGAACCGAACCCGGGGCCTCCCATATGGTAAACGGGAGCCCCACTGATTGAGCCACAGCCGCTTCCCATTAGTCTAGAATTTAAAGCATTCTTTAAACGTCTTGCAGTTCTCTCTCTACCTTAGTCCATTCTTAAAGTATAATATCCACATGCTACAATGTGGATGGACCTTGAGGGCATCATGTTCAGTGAAATAAGCCATACACAAAAGGACCAATGTTGTATAATGTCACTTACATGAGATAACTAGAATATGCACATTCAAAGAGGCAGAAAGTAACATCAGTTACCAGGGGCAGGGATGGAGGTGGGAAATGGGAAGTTAATGCCTAATGGGTACAGATTTTCTGTTTGGGGTGATGGAAAAGTGTAGGTAGTGGGTGGTGGTGATGGTAGCACAATACCACTGAGTTGTGCTACCATCACTGAGCCACACGGAGAGTACAGCCTTCCTGGTGCCAACCCTGTACTTCAGTGTTTTGTGTCTCGCATTTCATTGTTTTCATGGCAGCCTTCTAGCTGCATTTAGACGATTCCCCAAGTCATTTCCTTATCAACTGTTTGATACGAAAATGCTGAAACACTTCGATAAAATCCTGTGTGGCTGGTATAGATTTTACCCTGGCAAAAAAAAAAAAAGAAAAAGTTACATCACCTTATTTTTTCTAAAATTGTTCTAAATTTTTTGGTTGAATTGTGTCTCCCAAAAAGATATATATATATATATATATATATTTTTTTTTTTTTAAGATTTATTTTATTTACTTATTTCTTCCTCCCTTTTGTTGTTTGTGCTCATTGTCTGCTCTTTGTGTCCATTCATTGTGCGCTGTGTCTGCTTGTCTTCTCTTTAGGAGGCACGGGGAACCAAACCCAGGAACACCCATGTGGGAGAGAGGTACTCAGTCATTCGAGCCACCTCCGCTCCCTGCTTTGTTGTGCCTCTCATTGTGTTTCCTCTTTGTGTCTCCTTGTTGCGTCATCTTGTTGTATCAGCTCACTGCACCAGCCCATCGCATCAGCTCGCTGTCTTGCTCACCTTCTCTAGGAGGCACCGGGAACCAAATCTGCGACCTCCCATGTGGGAGGCAGGCATTCAATCAGCTTGAGCCACATCCACTACTTATCTTTCTTCTCTTGCATTAAATAGTCTGCCACCTATCACAGTTCTTTGGTGACTAGAAGACTCATTCACAGAGTTCTCTGGCATGGCTTCTGCTCTCCTTTTAAGATTCTTTCTCTCTGCTTCCTCCTGACTCTTCTTCCTTTTAAACTATTTCCTAAACAGGGCTCTTGCTTGTTCTCTTGCATTAGTCTTTTATGAGAGAAAAGATATGTTGAGGTCCAAACCCCCAATCCCCCAGATTGTGCCCTTATTTGGAAATAGGGTCATTGCAGGTGTAATTAGTTAAGCTAAGATGAGGTCAAACAAGTAGGGAGGTCCTTCAGCCAATATGACTGGTGTCTTTATACGAAGAGGAGAAATGACACAGAGGGAAGTTGGCACGTGAAGATAGGAACGAGATTGGAGTGATGCTGCCACAAGTCAAGGAACTCTGGGGTCACCAGAAGCTGGGAGAGGGCAGGAAGTGTTCTTCTCCAGGTCTTCCGAGAGAGCACAGCCCTGCTGACACCTTGGTTTTGGACCCGGAGCCTCCAGAACTGTGAGAGAACTGTCTGTTGTTTTAAGATACCCAGTGTATGGGACTTTGTTAAAGCAGCCTTAGGCAACTAATACAACAGGTGAATCCATCTCTTTCTGCCAAGTATGGGCAGAGGGATCCTTCACTAGACTTATGGGTTCAGTCACCCAGCATCCAAAGGCTACCCAGCCAGAGAGTCTGTCTCTCATAGACCTCCTCTGTCCCTCCCATCAATCAATCAATCAATCAATCAACAAAATAATGCTAAGTCCATTTCCCTTAGCTCTAACTTAAAGAAGCTACCTCCCATCTAGGCAACTTGTGCCTCTCTGCTTTCCATACCACAGAGCCACAAATAAGCAATTTGAAAAAAAGTTCTTAACCCTGCCCTAGGGCCAAAGAAGTCCCAGGTCCCTGGATTCAAAGCCCTGCTGGCCCTCTTCAGGGAAGTAAAGTTAAAGTGGTCTCATTCATTCTGATTTTTCTACAACAGCAAGAAGAACAAGACAAATGAATTTCTCCATAAATTATTATCAGCAATAACAAAATACAAGTGAACTTCTCAGTAAATTATACTCCCACATCAGGTTCAAAAATTCTCTCATTGGGGGACGGATGTGGCTCAAACGGTTGGGCGTCCGTCTCCCATATGGAGGGACCTGGGTTCGATCCCCGGGACCTCCCGGTAAAAAAAAAAAAAAGAAAAGAAAAAAAAATTCTCTCATGGGGAGCAGGTGTAGCTCAGTGGTTGAGCACCTGCTTCCCATGTACGAGGTCCCAGTTTCAATCCCTAGTACCTCCTAAAATACATATAAATAAATAAAAAAGGAAAATAAAAGTTTTTTTAAAATTCTGTTGCACCTGTATAAAATGGACTCAATCCTAACCAATGAATACTGGTCTCCAGTCTCAGATGAAGATGGAACCAACCATGGATCCTCTCTCATGGATTGATGACACCAACCATTAAAGTCATTCCACTTGACTTGATGCTCTGACTTCATGCTCCTTGATATTCTGTCAATTTTCCAGTAGGGAGAGAAGGTACTCCCACTTATACCACTCCCCCAAAGTTACTTTTTTCATAGTAAATTGTAATAATTTGGAATTCTTATGAATATATTAATCTCATGAGTTTGATTAGATTATGTGAGACCCCAAGACACTCAGTGATTTCAGGTTACACTGATGAAATGCAGTCTCTGGCATGCAAAGCTGAGAATCCTGCCAAGTGGTTTCCGGGCCTCCCCCAGGACAATTTCAATTGATTTTTTCTCTAATCATAAAAGCTCTTACCACGTAATAGGCTCTTAAAAATATCTTTGAAATAAATAGATTTTGGCACAATACAGTCTCTGTGAGCCAGTGGCTGGTGTAATTTTGATAGGTGAAAACTTTAAGGATTCTTTCTTTAACTAGTTGGGAATGAATGACTCTAATATCAAGAAATTGGTGGCTGCATTATATGAACTTCAATAGAGAATTTTTTTAAATAACCCCCAGCTCTGTTATCTACTTCCAGTAAATATGTGGCTTCAAGTTAAAAATCAATGCCTTGGAAGCGGCTGTGGCTCAATCAGTAGGGCTCCCGTTTACCATATGGGAGGCCCCGGGTTCGGTTCCCGGGGCCTTCTGGTGAAGGCAAGCCCGCCCACACGGCGTGGTTAGCTGACCCAGTGAGCACAAGCAGCAAGGGGGGGATAAATGAGTAAATAAATAAAACCTTTAAAAAAAAAAAAAATCAATGCCTTGTCTTAACATACCTTAGTAATTTCACTCATACAAGAGGAAGCTTTGTTTCTATTCAGAGACATGTGGAAGCACTTGAAGCATCCTCCATTGGCTTTTTCAGAGCCCGCATGGAGGTGAGGGAGCTTTTGGAAGCCCTACACAAAACTCTTTTCCATCCTGGAATAGCTGCTTGTTTTCCCAGGGTGATCTAATTGTCTGGACAGAGAAAGTCTTTCATTGTTCATTCTGAGCACTTTGTCTGTTCTGGACCATTACTCAGACTCTCTGCACTTTGGTCTCAGAACCTTCTGTCTTCTCTTGCTCTCCATGTGCTCAGTTACCAGTTAGGCTTTGAAATTCCTTTCTTTTCCTGTTGTGTTTTGAGTGACTGATTTCCCCATCTCTTGAGATTGATATCAAGCTGAGAACATCAGATTCTCTAAAAATGACCATGAGACCTTGATTTGGATAGTTTAGAGATGTGAAGCCAAGTGACAGATAAATAAATTAGGTACCTTTTAAACAGATGTTGCAGAGATAGAAACAATGGACTCTTTGTTTTGTCAATATAGCATAAATATATATATCACTGGATAGTGTAAATGAAATAATAAAGTAATTACCATAGTGTTTAGCACACAGGAAGCATCCAATTAGTGGTAGCTATTATTATCAAAATGGATATTTTATAGAGAAAGTGAGAGTTAAATGAAGTAACATGTAAAGCACTTAGAACAGAGCCTGGCACATGGAAGATGCTGGATACACAGTTGCTATCTGATGATTATGATGGTGGTGGTGATGGTGGTGATGATGATGGTAATGGGTGAGGGGTGGTGATGGTGATGGTGGTGATGATGATGGTAATGGGTGTTGGTGATGCCAGTGATGGTGATGATGATGATGGTGGTGATGATGGTAATGGGTGATGATGGGTGGTGATGGTTATGATGGTGATGATGATGATGGTGATGATGAAAAGCCCCTGGGCTTCTTCCAGCCCTTAACTTCAAAGTTACATAAATACCACAATTTAACCTTATTAAAAGAGAATCATAATATATTCCACTAATTCACTTTCTAAATAAAATATATATTTATATTATTTGATAATTCAATTAGGGGAAAAGAAGAAAAGCACCTGTGGATCAGGTAAAGAAAAAACTCCTTGAGAAGAGAGAGAAAGAAAAAAGTCAAATGTAGGGAGCAGATGTGGCTCAAGCATTTGAGCTCCTGCCTCCCACATGGGAGGTCCCAGTTTCAGTTCCTGGTGCCTCCTGTAAAAAGAAAAACTAAAAACAGAACAACATGCAGAAAGAATGAAAAAGCCAACTCAGGGAAGCTGATGTGGCTCAGTGGTTGAATGCTGGCTTCCCACATATGAGGTCCCAGGTTCAATCCTTGACCTCCAAAAAAAAAAAAGTCAAATGTAAATGATTGTTTGCTAATTCATTGCTTTAGTTTATCTATGCATCCTCCTCCCACAGCTGCTTCTTCAATTAGTGTGCATCCCAGAAGGCTGGACTTGGGCCTGTGGGAGGCAGTAAATTTAAAGAAAGTGTCTGAGTTCCTGTTAACCCTATAATTCAACACTGTAGTGGAGTCCTAGGCAATGGAAAAGGAAAAAGGTAATGAGATATGTCAGGATTCTCCAGAGAAAAAGAACCAGTAGGATGTATATGCATATGCATATGCAAATGTAAATGTGTATGTGTATGTATATGCATATGTATATAGATATGTATAATTCATTTCAAGGAATTGGCTCACACAATTGTGGGAACTGGCAAGCCCAAAATCTGCAGGGTGGGCAGACAGTCTGGAAATCCCAGGCAGGAGTTGATGCTGCAGTTTTGAGGCAGAGTTTCTTCTTCCTCAGAGAAAACTGTTTGCTTTTTTTTTTTTTTAAACAATTTATTGAAGTATTTCATTCATACATGAACATACATAAACTATAAGTGTTCAGTAAACATTGTGAACTTATAAAACAAACATGCGTAACATCATACAGGGCTCCCACACATCACCCACACACACAAACACCCTACATTGTTGTGACACATTTGTTGAAAAATCATGAAAGAGCATTGTCAAAGTATTACTACCAACTATAATCCGTATCTTCCTCTTCTACTCATTTTTTTTAACTTTATTTTGTACATTTAATAATTGAAAATATAAACAATTAAAAACTAAAAAGTAAACACAGATGAATAAATATATACATTTCTCAATTAAATGTAATGGATACATATTAATTTTTTTTTGAATCAAACAATATATTACACAATATATTTGGTTCATAATAACGCATTCATACAGTATTTGTCCTTTTGTGTCTGGCTTGCTTCACTCAACAGAATGTCCTCCAGGTTCATCCATGTTGCCATATGCTTTATGACTTCATTTCTTCTTACAGCTACATAATATTCCATCATGTGAATAGACCACAGTTTGTTTATCCATTCATCTGTTGATGGACACCTGGGTTGTTTCCAACTTTTGGCAATGGTGAATAATGTGGCTATGAACATCGGTGTGCAGATGTCTGTTCTTGTCACTGCTCTCAGTTCTTCTGGGTATATACCCAGTAGTGGTATTGCAGGGTCACATGGCAAGTCTATATTCAACTTCTTTAGGAACTGCCAAACAGTCCTCCATAGTGGTTGTACCATCCTGCATTCCCACCAACAGTGAAGAAGTGTTCCTATCTCTCTACATCCTCTCCAACACTTGTAGTTCTCAGTCTTTTTAATAGTGGCCATTCTGATAGGTGTGAAATGATATCTCATTGTAGTTTTCATTTGCATTTCCCTAATCATGAGTGATGTTGAGCATTTCTTCATGTGTTTTTTTGCCATTTGTATTTCTTCTTTGGAGAAATGTCTATTCAAGTCTTTGGCCCATTTTTTAATTGGGTCGTTTGTCTTTATTGTTGAGTTGTAACATCTCTTTATATATCCTGGATATTAAACCCTTATCAGATATGTGATTTCCAAATATTTTTTCCCATTCAGTTGGCTGCCTTTTCACCCTTCTGACAAATTCCTGTGAGGTGCAAAAGTGTTTAATTTTGAGGAGGTCCCATTTATCTACTTTTTCTTTTGTTGCACGTGCTTTGGGTGTGAGGTCCAAGAAACCACCACCTACTACAAGGTCTTGAAGATGTTTCCCTACATTTTCTTCCAGTAGTTTTATGGTCCTGGCTTTTATATTTAGATCTTTGTCCATTTTGAGTTGATTCTTGTATAGGGGGTGAGGTAGGGGTCCTCTTTCATTCTTTTGGTTATAGATATCCAGTTCTCCCAACACCATTTGTTGAAGAGACTTTTTTTCCCATCACCATGGGCTTGGTAGGTTTGTCAAAAACCAGTTGACTGTATAGGTGAGGGTTTATTTCTGGAATCTCAATTCTATTCCACTGATCGATATGTCTATCTTTATGCCAGTACCATGCTGTTTTGACCACTGTAAGTTTGTAATATGTTTGAAGGTCAGGTAGTGAAATTCCTCCACACTGCTCTTCTTTTTTAGAATACTTTTGGCTATTCGGGTGCACTTGCCCTTGCAGATGAATTTGGTAATTGCCTTCTCTAATTCTGTAAAGTAAGCTGTTGGGATTGTGATTGGTATTGCATTGAATCTATAAATCAGTTTGGGCAAGATTGACATCTTCACGATATTTATTCTTCCAATCCATGAACAAGGAATGTCTTTCCATTTGTTTAGGTCTTTTTAAATTTCTTTTAGCATTGTTTTGTAGTTTTCTGCATATAGATTCTGTACTTCTTTGGTTAAATTAACTCCTAGGTATTTTAGTCTTTTTGTTGCTATTGAAAATGGAATTTTCCTCCTGATTTCCTCTTTAGATTGTTCAGTACTAGTGTACAAAAACATTACTGATTTTTATGTGTTGATCTTATATCCTGCCACTTTGCTGAACTCATTTATTAGTTCAAGTAGCTTTGTTGTGGATACTTCAGGATTTTCTAAATACAGAATCATGTCATCTGCAAACAGTGAGAGTTTTACTTCCTCTTTTCCTATTTAGACACCTTTAATTTTTTTGTCTCTTCTAATTGCCCTAGCTAGAACTTCTAGTACAATGTTGAATAACAATGGTGACAGTGGGCATCCTTGTCTTGTTCCTTATCTTAGGGGGAAAGCTTTCAACCTTTCCCCATTGAGTATGATGTTGGCTGTGGGTTTTTCATATATGCCTTTTATCATATTGAGGAATTTTCCTTTTATTCCTAACTTTTGAAGTATTTTTATCAAAAAAGGATGCTGGATTTTGTCGATTGCCTTTTCTTCATCTATTGAGATGATCATGTCGTTTTTTTCCTTCAATTTGTTAATGTAGTGTATTACATTGATTGATTTTCTTATGTTGAACCAGCCTTGCATACCAGGAATAAATCCCACTTGGTCGTGATGTATAAGTCTTTTGATATGCTGTTGGATTCGATTTGCAAGTATTTTGTTAAGAATTTTTGCATCTATGTTCATGAGAGAGATTGGTCTGTAATTTTCTTTTCTTGTGGAATCTTTATCTGGCTTTGGTATTAGGGTGATGTTGGCTTCATAAAATGTGTTGGGTAATTTTCCCTCCTGTTCGATTTTTTGGAAGAGTTTAAACAGGATTGGTGTTAATTCTTTTAGAAATGCTTGGTAGAACTCACCTGTGAAGCCATCTGGTCCTGGACTTTTCTTTGCTGGGAGATTTTTGATGATGGATTCAATATCCTTAATTGTGATTGGTTTGTTAAGTTCTTGTATTTCTTGTTGTGTCAGTGTAGGTTGGTTATGAGTTTCTAGAAATTTGTCCATTTCATCCAGGTTGTCTAGTTTGTTGGCATATAGTTTCTCATAATATCCTCTTATGATTCTTTTTATTTCTGTGAGGTCATTTGTAATTTCTCCCCTTTCATTTCTGATTGTATTTATTTGCATCTTCTCTCTTTTTTTCTTTGTTAGTCTAGTGAGGGGTTTGTCAATTTTATTGATCTTCTCAAAGAACCAGCTTTGGTTTTGTTGATTTTCTCTATTGTTTTTCTGTTCTCATTTTCATTTATTTCCGCTCTAATCTTTATAATTTCTTTCCTTCTTTTTGCTTTGGGATTGGTTTGCGGTTCTTTTTCTAGTTTCTCAAGTTGTTCAGGTAAATCTTTGAGTTTAGCTCTTTCTTGTTTTTTAATATAGGCATTTAGGGCTATAAATTTCCCTCTCAAGACTGCCTTTGCTGTATCCCATTCCTACTCATTTTTTAAAAGGATTTATTAATTTACTTATATCCATTTAGCTCCCCCTCGACCCCTGCCATTTTTGCTGTTTCTGTGTCCATTCACTGGGTGACTCTGTGTTGGTTTCGTGCCCTCTCTTCTCGTCCTTCTCCTCCTGTCTTCACTGGGATTCGATCCTCGGAACCTCCGATGTGGGAGAGAGGCTTCCTACCACCTGCACCACCTTAGTTCCTCGTTTTTCGGTGTGTCTCATCTTGGCTTTCCCTTGTGTCGCTCTCCTGTTATCTCATCATCTTGCTGCATGACTCAGCAGGGCCTGACGGCGCACCCACTCACAAGTCCTAGTGGCCCACATGCCTTCTATATTTTTCTTTTTTTTGTTTTTACTGGGAGGTCCCGGGGATCAAACCCAGGTCCTTCCATATGGGAGACGGACACCCAACAATTTGAGCCACATCCAATCCCCTGCTATATCTCTTAAGGTTGACCAAAGATACCTAGAGTTACAGTCATTTCCCATACAGGATGGTCATATAATAAATCAGGGTTGGTTTATCACCAGCCTCAGGGAGAAAAACTAGGTCTGGGGACACATGCATGGTTTCTCATATAGTGAATGTTTAGCCTACCCTGATTATTACAAAATCAGGACAGCAAGAATATTCGCATCAGTTTTGCTTTTAAGGCCTTTCCTGATTGGATTAGGCCCATTTTATGAAGCATAATCTCCTTTACTTAAAGTCAGCTGATTGTAGCCAAATCTACAAAATAATTTCACAGCAACACCTACCTTAGCATTTAATTGAGTAACTGGGTACTGTAGTCCAGCCACATGGACACATAAGTCATCACAAAGTGTAAAGATTGAAAAAAAATAAAGCAAAATTTTTTGTTTTGTTGCAGACAAACTATTGTCTATTAAAAAATCTACAGACAAACTATTAGAAAGAGAAGTGAGTTCAATAATCCACCTCGGTAAGACATAAACATATTAAAATCAATAACATTGAGGGGGATGTATGGGAACCCTGTACTTTCTGCATGACTTTTTTTGTTAGTGTATATAGGTTACCACAATAAATTTTTTTTTTACAAAAATTCAATGAAAAAGAACTGTTCATAACATTTGAATATGTCTTCTTCAATTATTTTTTTACATAAAATATTCTGTACACATGAAGGTCCTAAAGTACCTCCCCCCAGCACCATTCTCCTCTTCCCTCTTAAAACCATTGTAGTGAATTTAGGTACAGGTCTTAGGAGCCCATGCATGATGATCCTAAAGCTTAAGCATCACTAGCTTCTTGGTACATCGGCCTCTGGCGTAGAGGGAGCCATATGGGAAGGTAAGATGGGATGGTTAGAGGGGATGCTGGACATTGAGGGCTGAGGATTATTGGTAATGACTAGGGCATGGGGTGATGTGGAGGACAAGAGCATTGGGAAAAGAGGCCAAGGATCCTGAAATCATCCAAAATTATGTTTGAGAGAGAGACACTAAGGCAGAGGTGAGAGTCCTCCAGGAGTAGGGAAGTGCCAGACGACCACAACAGGAGGGAGTGGTGAGTAGTGTGGGCAGAGAGCATTGAGCTTCACAGCTCTGAGGTGTTGGAGAGGAGGAAGGGACAACAGTCTGGAAGTGGCAGCAATGGATCGGGACACTTACCTCACCTCCAGGAGAGAAAAACAGCCCCAGGGAAAGCAGTGTCCTGGGGAGCCAGGCTTCAGTGAGGGCAGGAAGACAGGGGAGAGGCTAAGAGAAGAGGGTTAGGACAGACAGGCGATTGCTGGAAGACACAGAGGAAGGGTTTGGGAGTTGTGAGGTAGTGGGAGGTGGAGTCAGAAGGAAGCATAGGCAGAGCGGGAGGCAAGGATTATTTGGGCGGAGGTGGGGAGGAGGGGGATGCAATGTCTGACGAGGGGTGGTGGTACATGTTTGATAGCTGAATTCTGGGGAGTAGGGGGCAGTCCTGCTATTTTTTTGCTGATTTTGGGTGTAAATAGCCTCCCCATGGCAGACTTCAAGCTATCAACATATTGTCATGGAGAGCGAGTTGGGGGAGCTGTGCAGGGTGGGAAGCCACCCCTGGATAAAGGGCAGGAGGAGATTAGTTCCAAGAGTGTGCAAGGCTGGTTTTGGTGGGGAGAGAATGGCTGTGAGGTGTGCAGAGGTGTGGCAGGAGCATGAAAAGCTGCATTCCTGCCAATGGCCTTTTTCTCCAATTAAGAGAGGATAATCCTATGAAAATTTTGTTTGGGTGTTAAGATAGAAACAAGAAGTCAAACCATGGTGGCTCGAGGCATTCCCTTTGAAGATCCTTTCAGTCTCCTTCAGCTTCTAACCTGGTTTCCCTCTCCTTCCCAGCCATCATCTTAAAATGGCAGGGTCTGAGAGTGGTGCCTCACCAAGGGCACTTTGAGGAGCCAAGTTACAATTGGTGGGTCTTTTTGAGCCCTCCCTGGCATGTGGGCTGGTCAGTTAATGGTCACTTCCTCCTGGCAGAATAGCCATTCTCTATCCTGTGCTCTTCCAAGCCCTCTGGAAGTCGGAAACTTTCCCAACACCTTCTTACCAGAAAGGAGATTGAAAATCTCTCTCTTGGCCTATCACTTATGCTCCCCTGCTTTACATCACAGTTAGTTATATTTATGTCTTCTCCTGTCTTCTAGTGAGTGGGACAGAAGCACAAGATTTGAATTCAGAAAATCTTGGATCAAATATTGGGCCCATTTTAGACAATGTATTAAATTCTGATGAGCTTCAGTTCCTTTTTCTCTAACTGAATTACCTTCTGTGGCAGGTTGCATTATATACCCCAGGGGGAAAAATGTTTTGTTTTGTTTTGTTTTGTTTTTTTACAGAGGAAAAGCACGCACAGATCTGCTTCAAGTTTATTTCTAACCACCGACTCAATAGAACTTTAACACACCAAGGTTGGAATTCAGTCTAAGAGGTTGGTGCAATCAAAAGGAGAGAGAGATAGAAAATAAATAAAAACAACAACAAAAAAAAAAAAAAAAAGGAGAGAGAGCAGCTGTGAAATATCACCGAAGTGGAATTTCAATATACAGTAAATATCAGTGTTCCCTATAGCAGGGTTCTAACTCAGGTTCTAGAGAAAACAGAAGCTATCTTACAAAAACATGAGTATATAAAATTGTTGAGGGGAAGCGGCTGTGGCTCAATCAGTAGGGCTCCCGTTTACCATATGGGAGGCCCCGGGTTCGGTTCCCGGGGCCTCCTGGTGAAGGCAAGCCCGCCCGCGCGGCGTGGTTGGCTGACCCAGCGAGCACAAGCAGCAAGGGGGGGATAAATGAATAAATAAATAAAATCTTTAAAAAAAAAAATAAATAAATAAAATAAATAAATAAAATTGTTGAGCTTTATGAATCATCAGTCTCTCAAGATGATTTGCTATTAAAAAGATAAAATTTAGTCATAGACATTTGGGTGTATAGTCAGCTGTACCTTGGCCAATTGGAATTCTAGGGGGCAGCAATTAGTGTGCTTTATTAAAAAAAAAAAGTTAAAGGGAGAAACTGACGTTTAAAGTATAAAATAAATGGCCTGGACAAAGAGGAACTTTTTGGGCACATTTTTATATTTAAACTCTCCCTTTTTCCGGCCTCCTTTCGCTTAGCCTAGAAATTTACTTAATCTATCCAAAAATTCTTTCCTGAACATGATCCTCTCCATCCCTGCTTCAGTTTCTATTCTTTCTCACTTCTTCTTTTTTCAGCCAAACTAGTTGGAAGAGTAGTTCTTCCATTCTCTCCCTGATAACTACCAAACTGGGTCCCAACACTAGCTTCTAAATTGCCAACTGAAATTATGTGCTGTTTATCCTGACTGACCTCTTAATTTAATCTCACTCCCTAAAACTTTGTCCCTCGACTTTGTCTTTCTAAAACGGCTCCTTCTCAGTCACTTTTGCCAGCTCTTTTAAACAATTTATTGAAGTGTATCATTCATACATGAACATACATAAACTCTAAGTGTTCAGTAAACATTGTGAACTTACAAAAAAAACACACATATCATGCAGGGCTCCCACACATCACCCCACCACAAATACTTTGCATTGTTGTGAAACATTTGTTAATAAATTATGAAAGAGCACCGTCAAAATAATATTACTAACTATAGTCCGTAGCTTACTCCCCTATACTTGCTTTTTTTTTTTTTTTTTTAAAGGATTTATGTATTTATTTTTATCCATTTTAACACCACCACCACCCCGGTTTTGCTGTTCTTGTGTCCATTCACTGGGCAATTCTCTGTGCCTGTTTCCTGCCCTCTCTTTCTCATCCTTCTCCTCCTGTCTTCACTGGGATTTGATCCTCAGAACCTCTGATGTGGGAGAGAGGCATCCTACCGGTTTTTCGGCATGTCTCTTCTTGGCTCTCCCCTGTGTCACTCTACTGTTTTGTCATCATTTTCTTTCATGGCTCGCAGGGCCCAGCGGCACATCCGCGCAAGGGGCCTGGGGGGCACACCCGCTTGCAGGGCCTGATAGCCCACGTGCCTTCTATATTTTTCTTTTTTTATTTTTACCAGGAGGTCCTGGGGATCGAACCCAGGTCCCTCCATATGGGAGATGGACACCCAACCATTTGAGCCACATCCGCCCCCCTACTATATCTCTTAAGGTTGACCAAAGATACCTAGAGTTACCATCTTTTCCCATACAGGATGGTCATATAATAAATCAGGCTTAGTTTATCACCAGCATTCTAAAACCAGACCTAGGGAGAAAAACTAGGTCTGGGGACACATGCATGGTTTCTAATATAGCGAATGTTTAGCCTACCCTGATTATCACAAAATCAGGACAGTGAGAATATTCACAAGGAAAAAATGTTTTTAATCTTAATCCATTCCTGTGAGCCTGAAGCTACTGTAAACAGGACCCTTAAAAAATGCTATTTTTAGTTAAGGTATGGCCAACTGAATGAGAGTGGGTCTTAATCCTATTACTGAAGCTTTATGAAGAGAAAGCCTCATGGAGGAGCAGAAACTGAAGGTCAATGGAACCCAGGAGAGAAAGAAGAGGACATCACCATGTGATAGGAAAACCAAGGAACCAAGGACTGCTCGCCAGCCACAATGCTACAGACCTCAGAAGGAGGCAAGCCTTCCGGCCTCTGAAACCGTGAGCCCATAAATTCCCATTGTTTAAGCCACCCCATTGCGTGGTATTTGTAAAGCCACAGGGAAACTAAAACCCCTTCCTATAATATGATATTCATGGGCTTGTGGAGATAACATAAGACGTATAAGGCACTTCGTACAGGAGAGTTACTCAATACACAGCAGCTTGTGTTGTGTGTGTGTGTCTCCCATGGTGGCAAACATAGTCCTTATCACATAATGAGGGCTCAGCAAAGATTTGTGAATTTGAACCCAGTTAGAACAGAATTCAGAGATCGTACCACAAAAGGGCTTTTCCCTCTAAAAGCCAATGCACCGGTTCAACCTTGGTCATCTCATTGCAAAGTTCATCCTCCCAAGGCAGAAAGGAGAACCCAGAACTGGACACAGTTGTCTCCTTGATAAAATGACATTTCCTTCCCTCCTCTCCAATACCCCTTCCCATCCTAAAAGCTTAACTCAGAATGACAGTGACCAGAGAGTGGCTTCAAGCAAAGTCAGAGTGTGGTCTGCTTCTCTCCAGCTCTGAAGTGCTTCCACCTCTCCTGAAAATACCATGAGGTGTTCTTTCCCAAAAGCCCACAGCCTAGCTGTTCAGGAGTAACCAGATAACTGCAATTATTTTCAGTTCACTACCAAGAGGACCTGAAACACATTGTGCAAATTAAACTCTCTTTTTCACATCGACCAACCCAAATACACATCCACATCCACTCTTTCTATTCTAATGAGTAACGCTCTGCCATTCTTCTTTGGTTCACATTACAGCAAAGTTCTTCAAGGTTTATGTCCTAAGCCTTACATTCTCTGAGACAACTGTAGGAGGTTATTGGAGAAAGCTTCTAAAGCTTCCCTTAAAAAAAAAGTAATAAGAAAATACCTCATTCTGGAGTCCAAAGTAGGCTTGCAAACCCTTTATATATGGTAATAACCTTTTCTAAACCAAAAATAAGGATATAGCCTGATAAATTACCTTTTTTGACTTGTAATTATAGAATTTTTTAAAGTTATAAAATATACTAAATATACCTTAAAGTTTACTAGTTTGCCTTTATGGGAAAGAAAATAATTGTATGAAATCATGTTTATCTGAAAAAACCCATGAATTAAGGTTGCCTTTCCTATGTGGATTGTTTGATGTGCCAATGGGCATAATTCCAAAAGCATCACAATTTCCCTAAATCAGCTTATGTTCCTATGGCACTATCTTATGCTATCCTACGAAGTTAGAATGGCTTCAAATATACTTAAATGGAGATCAACAAACAATAATAATTATAAAGCAACAAAATCTCTTCTTTGCATTTCTTGAAGCTCATCAAAGTCTCACCCATAACCCTCCACTCCACCTTTGTTGCATTCTTCTCTTTACACCTAGAATCTGCTCCCAAACATTACTCTCACTCTCTCAACACACAGCCCATATAATGTTTTGGCTTCCTTCTTTTATTTTATTATATAGATTGACTTTTAGGCCCTTTCCTAGAAGGCAAAACTCCTTATATTTTAGAAGCAGTGAGATGGGAGAAACTGAAGAAGCAAATCCAGGATTTGCTTCATTGAGTGTACATCATGTGGGAAAGCTGGGATACCTACATGTTAACCAAATTTTTGTCTATCAAATATTCTTTTATGCAATAATCCTTTTCACCTCTCAGTAACTTTTCTTAAAATTCCATGCTTAGCTTTATAACTTAGTTACTGCATTGAATTGTATTAAACTCCTTTCTTCCAACCTCAAGAAGGCAGAATAACTCAGTAGTCAATGCTTTAAAAAGGGCTCTCAGACAAACAGCAGCAGAGAGAGGCCAGAAATAGACTACAGATATATGAGCACTTGGTTTATAACGAAAGTGCTGGGGGACGGATGTGGCTCAAATGGTTGGGTGTCCGTCTCCCATATGGAGGGACCCAGGTTCGATCCCCAGGACCTCCCGTTAAAAAAAAAAAAAAAAAAAAGAAAGTGCTACTGCAATTCAGTGGAGAAAAGTATGGTCCTATCCATAAATGATGCTTAGACAATTTGGTATCCAAGTGGGAAAAACGAACTTTGACCTTCACCTCACACCATGCACAAAAATTAATTTGAGATGAATCACAGACCTAAAAGTGAAAAGTAGAACAATAAAGCTTCTCAGGAGAACACATAGAATACCTTCATGATTTTGAGGTGAGCAAAGAGGACTCAAGCTGGACACAGAAAGCACTAGCCATAAAAGAACAGATTGTTATTTTAAATAAGTATATTCAACCATATCTTCATTTATTTAGGTCTTTTATATTAGTTAAGAATTACTATACAGATGGATCAAAATACATGTGTGTGTATGCACACATACCCACACACTCTCTCACACATTCACATGCACACACACACACACACACATTCACACACAAAGCCTTCAATTTCACAGTGACTTTGTGGATGCATTACAGTTGCGAAATGCCAAACCCTTTATCAACCAATGATTTACAAGAAAGAACAAAAAATAGAAGCCACCTGTGATTTTAGAATTCGCTTAAAAAGTCTCTGAGACTTTTGTGGGTTGTTGGTGCAAAGATAGAATGGTCCAGCCACTGTGGGAAACAGTTTGGCAGTTCCTCAGAAAGTTAAATATAAAATTACCATATAACCCAGCAATTTCACTTCCAGGTATATAACCAAAAGATTGAAAGCAGTGACTCAAACAGATATCTGCACACCAATGTTCATAGTGGCATTATTCACAATAGCCAAAATGTGGAAGCCACCCAAATATTCAACCACAGATGAAAGGATAAAGAAAATGTGGTATATACACACATGGAATTATTCAGCCATAAAAAAGAACAAAGTTCTGATACATGCGACAACATGGATAAACTTTGAAGACATGCTGAAATAACCCAGGCACAAAAGGACAGCTATTACATGATCTCACTTATATGAAATACCTAGAATATGCAAAATCATAGAGACAGAAAATAGATGGCAGGTTATCAGAGATGGGGGAGGGGGAATGGGGAGTTATTGCTTAATTGGTACAGAGTTTCTGTTTGGGGTGATAGAAGAGTTTTGGTGATGGATGGTTGGTGATGGTGGCACATATTGCAAGTATAATTAACAACACTGACTTGTATGCTTGAAAGTGGTTAAAGTGGGACATTTTATACTGTGTATATGTTACTACGATAAATTTTTTTAATTTACAAAAGCAAGTAAGATTGAAATTAAACTGTGCCTGTCGGTGCACAGAACTACTAAGTTGTCAGCATTGCTTTGGCCCAAGCGAGTCTCTCAGCTCCAGGAACAAGGATCTTGCCTTTCTCCATTACTTTGAGGAGTAATTCTCCAGTAGACTTGAGGATGAACTTCCTAACATTGGGGGTTAGTGATCCCAGGGAAGCCTTCAAATGAGATGCAAGACCATCGTTTGTGCACATGTACATTGGATTATTCTATTAGAAAAGAGGATAATAAGGTAGATAGTTTCTGAAAGCCCAATGATATCATGATTCTTATTCCATGTACTACTTAAATTGCTTTTTTCCCCAAGCTAAAGTCAGTAGAACACATTTGATTCGTTGATTTATCCTCTTTATACTAGCTTAACGCTTTTGATTTCTTCTGCAAATCTTTCTCTTCCTCTTATTCTTGGTGCCCACCTTCAGTCTTTAAAACCCACTTGATAATGCTGTATAATTGTTTTTATATGGTGTTGGATTCGATTTGCAAGTATTTTGTTGAGAATTTTTGCATATGTCTTCATTAGAGGAATGGGTCTGTAATTTTCTTTTCTTGTAGTGTCTTTATCTGGCTTTGGTATTAGGATGCTGTTGGCTTCTTAAATGTGTTGGGTAGTTTTGCCTCCTTTTCAATTTTTTAGAAGATTTAAACAGGATTGGTATTAATTCTTCTCAAAATGTTTGGAAGAATTTACCTGTGAAGCCATCTGATCCTAGACTTTTCTTTGTTGGGAGATTTTTGATGACTGATTCAATCTCCTTGCTTGTGATTGATTTGTTGAGTTCCTGTATTTCTTGTAAATTCAATGTAGGTTGTTTGTGCATTTTTAGGAATTAGTTCATTTCATCTAGGTTGTCTAATTTGTTGGCATACATTTCTATAATATCCTCTAATGATCCTTTTTATTTTTGTGGTGTCAGTTGTAATGTTTCTCCTTTCATTCCTGATTTTATTTATTTACATCTTCTCTCTTTTTTTCTTTGTTAGTCTTGCTATGCGTTTATCGATTTTTATTGATTTTCTCAAAGAACCAACTTTTGTTGATTTTCTCTGTTTTGTTGTTGTTCTCAATTTCATTTATTTCTGCTCTAATCTTTGTTATTTCTTTCCTTCTGCTTTCTTTGGGAATGGTTTGCTCTTCTTTTTCTAGTTTCTCCAGTTGTTCCATTAGATCTTTGGTTTTAACTCTTTCTTCTTTTTTAACATAGGCATTTAAGGCCGTAAATTTCCCTCTCAGAACTGCCTTCACTGTATTCCATAAGTTTTTTATGTTGTATTGTTGTTCATTCGTCTCAAGATATCTACTAATTTCTCTTGCAATTTCTTCTTTGACCCACTGATTTTTTAAAACTGTGTTGTTTAGCCTCCACATACTTGCAAATTTACCCCTTTCCCACCTATTATTGATTTCCAGCTTCATTCCATTATGATCAGAGAAAGTGCTTTGTGTAATTTCAAGCTTCTTGAACTTATTGAGAGCTGTGTTGTGGCCTAGAATATGGTCGATCCTGGAAAAAGATCCATGAGCACTTGAAAAGAACATATAACCTGCTGCCTTGGGGTGCAATGTTCTGTATATGTCTGTCAGGTGCAGCTCATTTATCATATTGTTCAAGTTCTCTGTTTCCTTGTTGATCTTCTGTCTAGTTGTTCTATCTAATTATGTAAATGGTGTGTTGAAGTCTTCAACTATTATTGTAGCGATGTCTGTTTCTCCTTTCAGTTTTGCCAAAGTTTGCCTCATACATTTTGGGGCACCCTGGTTAAGTGCATAGATATTTATGACTGTTACTCCTTCTAGATGAATTGTCCCTTTTATTACTATGTAATGGATTTCTGCAACTCATCACTTTTTTGCTTTTAATGTCTGTTTTGTCTGACAGCAGTATAGCTACTCCTGTTCTCTTTTGGTTACTATTTGAGTGAAATATATTTTTCCAACTTTTCATTTTCAGTCTATTTGTATCCTTAGGTCTAAGGGGAGTCTCCTGCAGACAGCATATGGATGGCTCATATTTTCTTATCCATTCTGTCAGCCTATGTCTTTGATTGGGAAGTTTAATCCATTAACTTTCAATGTTATTACCGTAAAGGCATTACTTACTTCAGCCATTTTATCTTTTGGCTTTCATATGTCATATCTGATTTTTGTCCATCTTTTTGCCATTTTGGTTACCCTTTCTTATAGTCTTTACTTCACTCTCCTCCAAGCCTCTCTCTCTTGTCTTGTCTTTTCTGACTGCCGAGCTCCCTTCAATGTTTCCTGCAGAGCTGGATTCTTTTTTATGAACTCTCTTAGTTTCTGTTTATCTGTGAATATTTTAAGCTAATTGTCATATGTGAAGGACAGTTTTGCTGGATAAAGAATTCTTGGCTGGCAGTTTTTCTCTTTTAGTACTATAATTATATCATACCACTGCCCTCTTGCCTCCATGGTTTCTGAAGAGAAATCCATACTAAATCTTATTGGACATCCCTTGTATGTGATGTTTTGCTTTTCCCTTGCTGCTTTCAGAATTTTCTCTTTACCTTTGGTATTTGGCATTCTGTATATTATGTGTCTTGGGGTATGTCTATTTGGATTTATTCTAATTGGAGTATGCTGTGCTTCCTGGACATGTATATTCATATCTTTCATGAGCGTTCAGAAATTTTTGGCCAGTATGTCCTCAAATACTCTTTCTGCCCCTTTTCCCTTCTCGTCTCCTCTGGAACTCCTATAGCATATATATTGGTGCACTTCGAGTTATCATTCAATTCCCTGAGCCCCTACTCAATTTTTTCCATTCTTTTCTCTCCCTATTCTTCTTTCTCTTCAATTTCAGTTGTTCTTTCCTCTACATTGCTGATTCTTTCTTCCATGATTTCATATCTGCTGTTGTGTGCCTCTACTGTATTTTTTTATTTCATTTATTGTTTCTTTCATTCCCATAAGCTCTGTTATTTTTCTCTCCAAGATTTCAAATTTTTCTTTGTGTTCACTCAGTCTTCTCTCTCTTTTTAAATTTTATTTTTTAAAGAAGCTTTAGATTACATAAAAGATACATTGAAAATATAGAGGGATTCCCATATACCCCTCCCCTTCACCTTCCCACACTTTTCCCCATTAACAATATCTTTCATTAATGTGGTACATTTGTTACAATTGATGGACATCAGTGTCTTCTTAATGTCTTTTTTTTTTTTTTTTACTTTTTTTAAACTTTATTTTGTACATTTAATAATTGAAAATATAGGGAAGCGGCTGTGGCTCAATCAGTAGGGCTCCTGTTTACCATATGGGAGGCCCCGGGTTCGGTTCCCGGGGCCTCCTGGTGAAGGCAAGCCTGCCCGCATGGCGTGGTTAGTTGACCCAGCGAGCACAAGCAGCAAGGGGGGGGGGATAAATGAATGAATAAATAAAATCTTTAAAAAAAGAAAAAAGAAAAAAAGTTGAAAATGTAAACAATTAAAAACTAAAAAGTAAACACAGGTGAATAAATACATACATTTCTCAATTAAATGTACTGCATATATATAATTTTTTTTTAATCAGACGATATGTTAACATATTTGGTTCATAGTAACACAATCCTTAATGTCTTTTATTTCTTTAGCCATTTTGTCCTTCAACTCCATGATTTGATTTAGGAGATTTGTGTGAACCTCATTGATTAGCATTTTCAAGTCCTGTGTCTCATCTGGAGATTTGATTTGTTCCTTTGCCTGAGTCATGTCTTCCTTTTTCTTTGTATGGCTTGTAATCTTTTGCTGATGTCTAGGCATCTGATTCTGATGCTGAGTTTACTCTGATGTTCAGTTTCTCTCTCTTGCCTAGGGGTTTACTGTTAAGTAGCTTTGTTCTTTGACACTTGGTTCAACTTGTGTTAAATATTTAGGATTGCCCCTGTGTAACTGCTCAAACCAGGACTAGGGACCCAGTAATGGGGTGCAGGCAAGTTTCTAAGGGCCTTGGAAAGGGTGGCAGTAAAGGCACCTGCTTGCCTCTTTTATTTATTTATTATTGTTTTTCTTTTTTGTGCACTTTTCAGGTCTGGCCAGCAGATGGAGCTCTTTGCAGACTGCTGAGCTCAGATCCCAGGGGTTAGCGGGCATTGCATTCAGTGTAACTTCTCAGGCAGAAGCAATGTCCTCAGGGCTGGCCAAGCCCCACAAATTGTTCTCCACCCTTGGCCAGCCACACCCTGCCTCCCTATGCCTCTTCAGCAACCAGCCTTGGGCGCGAGGGGGGGGGGTGAGGAATATGTCAGTTGAGAAGACAATTTATCTTTAGCTCCCTGCTGGCTCTTAGGTCAAACAATGTCCTGGCCCCACCCAGCCTGGACGGTGTGACCCGACCAAGTTAGCTGGCCAAAATCTGAATTTGCTGTAGGCTGTCTCCCTCCCTTTCCCCTTTCTTGGGGAAGAGAACCACTGCAACCCCCTCAGTCTGTAGTTGCTGCAGCCTGCAGCCACTGCAGTCTTCAGACTACTTTTCGCTCCATAGGTGGGGGTAAGGGTGCCTGCTACTGCATTTGCAGTTGTAGTCACAGGATTTTTCAGCCAGCTGAGACTCCTTTCCTTCACCCCTCTCCCTTCTGTGTGGTGTCTTGCCTTCCCCTGGTGTCAGGAGCCCCAGAGCAGCCCTCCAGATAGTCTCCATCTGCCCTCTGGCTATTTTTTCTGGGAGAGTAGAGATCTTTCTGAAGTCAGGGGAGTCCCGGTGGGGTGGGGATGATGGATTCCTCTAGGTTCTTGGCTATGTAACATAAAAGAATTTAAGAACATGACAGTTTAGTTAGGCTAGTAGTTTATTGAGAATTGGGAAAGAGAACAGGATTACGCATCTAGACTTGCAGATGCAGGCTCCTCTAGGCAGAGAAAGCGTTTTGGGCTTGTGGGCTACCTTTATTAAGCTATTATTTACTCCTCCCTTTCCTAATGTTGGAGGAGGGGCCCCAGCTGTTTGCTGCTCTGATTGGTTACCCCACCTGCTAGTTCCCAGGGGGCCAAAGGTGAGGCCCCTTGAGGGTATCCGGGGCTTCCCTTGACCCCGAACAGGATCTCGTTCCAATCTTATTCCAAAGGGGGTTCTCATGGCTGGGGTTCCACGGAGTCCTTCCAGCAGCCTTCTTGGTGGCAGACTTTCCCTCAGGGGGTTTCCAGGTGGGGTTACATGGCCACTTGTTTCACAGCCATGTTTTTCCGCCCCGTCTTGGACTCATTTTCCCTTTTCCTAAACTAAACTGCCTCAACTCTGCCCTCAGAGGGTTTACACCCTTACTCTTAAGGGAGCACTGAAGGGCAAAGGTCATTCTTATGTAAATACTTCCTGCTGGTTAGGGGCAGAAGGCCCTACCTGGCAAGGTGTAAAACCCTCTTGCTACACTATTGCAGTTGGGGGAAGAGTCTGGCACCATGGGTGAAGCTGAATGAAATCCCCTCATGGCTAATAAGGCCTTGATTCTAGAATAAATAAACTTAGAATTTTGAAGATACATGGTCCCACTAAAAGAATACTGGACTATGAGAATAGAAAAGGCCAGGGGCCTCCAAAGGCTGCATCCTCGCGAAGTTGTGGGCTTCATCTTGCAGGTTTCGAATGCTGTCTAGGACTATTCCAGTGATTTACATAGAGATGGCATTCCTCCTTGAGAAACAAACATGTTCCTCCTGGGCTGCTGTTAGCATGTTTAGTGTCCTGTGGTTTTGCAGCACCACAGCGGCAAGAAAGTCTGTTTGCTGTCTTAGAGCTTCTAAGGCACGGCTAGTTTCTTCTATGCTGTTGGTTAACTCTAGGGAGAGAGTGTGGTAGAGCAGCTGGGTTTGGTATAAACTGCCAACCTCAGTTCCCATGGTGATAATTATGCTCAAGAAAGCTAAGAAGGGGATGAGAAGAGGCCTTGCCCTTTTAGTTATTGTAGAGGGAGAAACTACAGGAAATGGACACAGATTTCTTAACGAGTGCCTGGCTTGCCCTCCCCCTAGCAATAGGCATTTGGGCTAGAGTTAGAGGGAACTGGCTTTGACATAGACACTACTTAACTTTGTCTCTTGAAGGGGTGTTTCAGACCACCCAATAGCTGGTACTCACCCATCAGCTGCTTCTGATGAGTTGGCACTTCCTTGGGCAGCTAGCTTCCCTCAGGATAAGTGCACCCATTTGGCAATTCCTTTAACTTTAACAGCTGTGGGAGTGATTGGAACCATATAGTAAGGTTCCTTCCATTTTGGCTGTAATTGGGAGTGAAGCCTGTTCTCTGCCAGGTTTTGATCAGAATCTGGTTTCCAGGTCCTGGGTGAGGAAAGGTTGCCCATAGACCATCTCAAAGGGGCTAAGCTGAAGCAGGTCTTAGCCACCTCATTTGCTGTTTCCCTTCTAGTAGGAAATGCTTAGCCCTGGCAAGATGGCATGTAGGTCTGCCAGTCCTCCCTAGGGTATGATAGTGGGGCAGGTTCTGGAATAAGGGCTAGGAGGGAGACCTGGGTTTGCACTGCAGCTTTAGCTTCTGCCTCTTCTTGGGCATTTCCCTTAGCTATAGCAGTATTTGTCTTCTGGTGCTTTGGACAATGCATAACTGCTATTCTATTTCTTTTTTTTTTTTTTTTTTTTTTTTTTTTTTAATAACTGCTATTTCTTGGGGCAACAGAACAGCCTCCAGAATTTCTTGCCTATGCTTAATAGGTGATCCAGTGTTAGTAAGCAAGCCTCGTTCTTGTGGAAAGCATACTTGGAGTCTGTGTAAATGTTAGCTCTTTTCCCAGCTGCAAACTTTAAGCTTCGGATTAGGGCAATCAGCTCTGCCCTCTGGGTTGAGGTTCCAGGGGGGCTTCTGTAGTTTTAAACTGAGAGACCACTGCACAGGCTGCCCTTTTAACTCCTTTCCTAATAAAACTGCTTCCATCTGTGAACCACTCAAAGTCTGGATTTGCTAGAGACTCATCTTTTGAATCTGGCCTGCTTGGGTAGTTTGGGTTGAGTTTCAAGGCAGGAGTGGGGGGGCGGGGCTCAGGATCTGACCTTGGGCCTTCTGCTGGTAGCAGTGGAGTTGGGTTGAGGGTCTGACACACCATTAGCTGTATCTCAAGGGTCTCTAGTAATTGAGCCTGGTATTTAATCAGCCGGCTGCCTGTAAACCATGGGTGGCTGCTAGCCTCAAGAATGTCTTTTACCTGGTGTGGGGAGAAGACTGAAAGGTTGCCCCCAGGTTAATTTGTTGGCTTGCTCAATTAAAAGTGCTCTTGCCCCACTGCTCTCAGGCAAGGTGGCCATCCCCATGCTGTGTTATCCAGAGGTTTGGAGAAATAAGCTACTGGTGGAGAAATCTCACCCAGTTTCTGGACTAACTCCTAGAGCCACTCCTTTCTCAGTTACATCCAGAAAGAAAGGCTTGTTTGGTTAGGAATTCCTGAGGCTGGAGGGCTAATCAAAGCCTGTTTTGAGGCATGCTCCCCATTTTAAGGATGGTTATCAGCCCCCATAATAGCGCTGGACAGTGGCCAGGCTATTTTGCCAAACCTGGGAATCCAGTCTACAGTAACCAGCCATCCCTAGGAAAGCCCGCAGTTGTTTTTTTGAGGCTGGGGAATACTAGTGATGGCTTGAGCTCTTTCTGGGGAGAGAGACCTTTCCCCTGGGGTGAGAAGAAACCCAATATAGGAGACTTTTTGCTGAGAGATTTTTGCCTTGTACCCCCCATAGGCTAGGAAATTAAGGACTAAAATGGTGTTGGCATCTGAAACTTTCTCTGTTGGACTGATAACTAAACTATTGACTGCTCTTAAGTCTTGAACTAGCCGGTAAGTGTCATTGGGCTTTTTTACAGGAAGAATGGGCATGTTGCAAGGAGTTTGGTAGGGGATTAGTAGGCCATTCTCCAAGAACTTTTTAATGGTGGGCCTGAGGCCTTTAACAGCTTCCTCCTTGAGGGGGTACTGCTTTCTATGAAGGTAGCATTGGTTGGTATTATAAGAAATGGAAACTGAGGGAACCTGGAGGGCCCTACTGGGTATCCCAGTTTCCCAGACTATAGGATTTACTTTACTGTTGATTTCCTGAGGTATAGCTATTGATAAGACACCTAGTTCCTTATCTGGAATCATGGCTAAGCGCAAAGTTCCATATTCTTTCCTTGAGCTCTGGGCTACAGGCACCTTAGAGGTTTTATTTATCCCTACTAGTAGGATGCATGCCCCCAGAGTAGGAAGTAAATCTCTTCCCAGTAAGGGGTAGGGCATTCAGAGACAATTAAAAATTGATGGCTTATGATTAGGTCTCCTCTTTGGCACAGGAGAGGCTCAGTAAAGGATCTAATTTTAGATTTAATGGACAACACCCACTATGGGACAGGTTCCGGAGAGGGAGGTTTGGAGTGACAGATCAGAACTGAATAGGTGGCTCCCATACCAATTAAAAAGTCTTACCTTGATAAGGGAAGTGCCAGGACTCTAACCGACCCCCCTCTCCTCAGCAGAAACCCACAGCTTTAGAAAAATAAACTCCCCTCGGTCCCTGGTCCCTCTCTCCCCTCCTCACCCCTTTTTCTCCATGGAATCCATGTCAGGAAGATAAGCTCTCCTCTCTGCCCCTTTGAATTGAAATTTACAGCTCTAAACAGATAATGACTCTTTTCCTCCCTATGGGCTTCTGCTTTTAGAAAGATAAGCTAACCTTGCTTCCCTGCCTTTGTAATCCCGCCTGCCTGCCTGCCCACTTGCTCAGGAATTTGCCCTCTTAATGTACCTATATAAACTTATGAAAATAGGAAAACAGGGCTCAGATTTTGTTGGAGACTTGACTCTCCTCTGGGCAGGCGCGGAATATCATCTGTACTCCCAAGAGTGCCGTTTGGGTTTCTTTCTGCTGACCACAACAATCTGCCCCGTCAAATGTTACCAAGGGCTCCTCCAGTTCAATGTTCCATGGAAGTGGAGTTGTCCAAGGAAGCACCTCTCCCCCCCACCCCCACCCCATCAGTCCTTCCCGGAAGCTGTCACCATAAGAGCCCTGAGTCATGCTCCGCCCCACCACCTTTAGGATTTGGTGCACTCCTGAGCCCAATGGCTTGTCTTCCCACATCGGGGGCAGGGACCAGGGGGCTGCCTGTGGGGGTTGCGGTGATCTGGGGCAGTCTTTCTTCCAGTGGCTAAGCTCTCCACAGTTGAAGCAGGACCTCAATGCTTTAGAGCCCAAGCTGGGGTGACCCTGAGGTTGCAGGCCACTGGCCATGGTGACTTCAACTGCTCGATGGCCTTGTTGCGGTTGTGTTTTGTTTTTTTTTTAACTTTATTTTGTATATTTAATAATTGAAAATATAAACAATTAAAAACTAAAAAGAGGGAAGCGGCTGTGGCTCAATCAGTAGGGCTCCCGTTTACCATATGGGAGGCCCTGGGTTCGTTTCCCGGGGCCTCCTGGTGAAGGCAAGCCCGCCCGCATGGCGTGGTTAGCTGACCCAGCGAGCACAAGCAGCAAGGGGGGGGATAAATGAATAAATAAATAAATAAAATCTTAAAAAAAAAAAAAAAAACTAAAAAGAAACACAGTTAAATAAAAACATACATTTCTCAATTAAATAGTTGTTGAAGATAGAAAAAGCTTCTTCTGAAAAGGAATTCATTGAGCTTTTGGGTTCTACTGCTAGCTTTTGGAGCTTCCTTCTAATATCTGGGGCTGGCTGGCTGATAAAGTTGGTTTTTAACATAATCTGTCCCTCCAGTGAGTCTGGATTAACCTGGGTATAGTTTGTCATAGTTTCCACTAGCCTCCCTTGGAACAGGGCAGGGTTTTCTTTTTCTTCCTGGATTCTTTCTTGCAGCTTATAATAGTTAACAGACTTGATGACACACTTTCTCATTCTCTCTAGTAAACATGCTATCATGTGGTCCCTTTTCCTTAAGTCTGCTTGTCTCCTTTGGTAGTTCCAGTTAGGGTCAGTATTTGGGACTGCCACGGCCCCTACAGCATATTGCTGAGGCCGTTGGGCCACCCTCTTATCAGCATGTCCCTGGGCCTCCTCCCAAATGCTGCGTTTTTCTTCCAGGATCAAGCACATGGCTAGGATAACCTGCATATCTCCCCATGTTACATCAAAACTTAAGGCCAACCACTGAATTCCTCAGTAAATTTAGCTAAACCTGCCAGGGAGAAGGGAGCATGGACTGTGGCCATGCAGTGTTACAGAAGATTAGTTTCTCCTTCCTCAGCCGTTTGGTGGGCAAGCTTGTCCAGTTTTTGAGAATACACCCCAGTGGGGAGTCTGCTGGAATGCTAAAGGCCATGCCCATTAGTCCAGGAAAAATGAAGAAGAGTTAGTTTGTCAGCCTGACTAAAGAGTTAGTCCAAGTCTGACTAAATTTTACCCTCCAAACCAAAGCTCCCCAAAATGCTTGTCCCTCTAAGAAGTTAGGGGGTGCCAACCGCTCAGGGATCTCGTAGGCTTTGGGAGATGTTTGGAGCTGCTGCTCTGGTCTCAGCGGTCCTGGGGACTCAGAGCCATGCCATCAGGCACCCCCATGGCAGAAACAGGTCTTGAGATGTCCAACTCTAGGTTCCAGACCAAAGCTGCCAAGCTGCACCTCTGGGAGATGTTTGGAGCTGTTACCCTCCAAACTGAATTCCCCCAAAATATGTGACTCTTCCTAGAAAAGGGGCTGGCTTGCCTATTAGGCGGTCTCATTTTATGGCCAATGCCAGGGAGTTTTCAGTTAAACCAGACATTAAAAGTCCATTAATGGGGGAAAAAAAATGAAAAAAAAAACAAACAAAAAAGAAAAGTCCATTAATGGGAAATGGATGTGGCTCAAGCAATTGGGCTCCCATCTATCATATAGAAGGTCCAGGGTTTGATTCCTGGGATCTCCTGTTGAAAGGCAAGCTGGCCCGCGTGGCAAGCTGGCCTGAGTGGAGAGCTGGTGCAGCAAGATGATGCAACAAAAAAGAGACACAGAGGAGAAACAATTAGAGATGCAGCAGACCAGGGAGCTGAGGTGGCACAAGAGATTGAGCACCTCTCTCCCATTCCAGAACATCCCAGGATTGGTTCCCGGTGCCACCTAAAGAGAAGCCAAGCAGACACAGAACACACAGAGAGCAGACAACAAGTGCAAAGCAATGGGGTGGGGGTGGGGGTAAATAAATAAATAAATAAATACATCTTTTTAAAAATCCATTAAGGGTTCTGTTTCCAGTGCCTCCCAGTGCCTCCTAGGAAAAAAAAAAAAA
>JAKSZT010054334.1:60663351-60693588 GCA_026826555.1 Tolypeutes matacus
CCGGGTCAGCCAACCACGCCATGCGGGCGGGCCCTGCCCTCACCAGGAGGCCCCGGGAACCGAACCCAGGGCCTCCCACATGGTAAACGGGAGCCCCACTGATCGAGCCACAGCCGCCTCCCAGTCCAAAAGCTTTTATTAGCAGAACTTGCTTACAGAGAGCTGCAGCTTCCCCCCCATGGACTTCTTGGGGAGCTGCTTGTCTCTTCTTCAACCTTACCTGTGGTGAGGTATGCCAATTACTATATTCCTTCTATCCTCTGCCACAAGGCCATGTGATCCAAGCTTGGACAGAGTCCTTCCTTAGGGGTTTTCCAATTGGAACTCAGAAGAAATTTTATTTTCTTTCTGTTTATGAGGTGAAGCTACCAGCATGTGCCCTAAACTATTGGTATCCATAAACCGTAATATATGGAGAAGCTTAATAGAAAACAGTTGACACAAAAAAGAGGAAGACACTATTAGATTACTGGCATTGTCTAGTCCTTCATTTCGATTAACCCTAATGATAACTCTAGTCCTGTCCCCATTCAAAAAGCGTTCCCTTATCCCACAGTTACATAAAATTTTTTTCTCCCAAAGTTCTTTGCTGGTGCAGGGGAGTGAAAGCATATGTACATTTAACAAATGTAAATTAAAATATATACTCTTGGCCAGAAGGGAAAGCATACAATTGAAATAGTGAAGGAGATTCCACTCAACATTCTACTCTAGGAGAAAACAGAGGTGGAATATATTAATCGACTCTTCCCCTTACTAGATCATCAGTCTTGTAGTCCTTTTTTATAGTGAGCTTCTTTTTAAACTGAGTATGGGTCTATTGTTGAAAAAACTGGCTCTTTAAATCAACATGACTTCTCAGTGCAAACTCAGTACTTCATCAGTGTCCAACTGAAGAAACAGTTACTTTTTCTATGATGGAGGAAACCAGCAGTGTTGGATTATAAAGGCTTCCTTTTCAAGAACAGTTGCTGACTTTCCTTAATTTTCTCCTTACTCATCAACACCTAATGAAGAGGCAACTCCACTGTATCTGTTTTATTCCATTTATTGCAACATTGTATAATAGTAAATTATTTGTTTTAACCTCCTTTCTAGGTTCTAAGCTCATTTTCCCGTAGTGTTTAGTTTAAGAAATATATCGATGTGCTTGTGGCAGCCCCAAGCACCAGCAGTGTGTTGGCAGTGGAGTAACCAAAGTCAGTAAGGCTTGATTGCTGTGCCCAAGGTGTTTACAAACTTATAGTAGTTTCACATACTTCGCTGTAAATTGTAATTATCTGGGAAGCTTAAAGAAATACTGATGCCTGCATCCAGCCCTCAGGGAAATGTTTAGGGAACATTTTAATTCCCTAATGTGATTTGACTATACAGCCTAAATTCAAAAAGGCCATTATATTAGAAGAAAAAAAAAAAACATCATTTCAATAAACTGCCAAGAGTGCTATGGTTTAAGTAGTCACAGGGTACTGTGAAAACCCAGAGAAACCCCCAGTGTATCTCAACCCCACACATTAGAATCATTTGTGAAGCTTTTAAAAATGCAAGGGTCGGGAAGCGGCTGTGGCTCAATCAGTAGGGCTCCCGTTTACCATATGGGAGGCCCCGGGTTCGGTTCCCGGGGCCTCCTGGTGAAGGCAAGCCCGCCTGGTGAAGGCAAGCCCGCCCGCATGGCGTGGTTAGCTGACCCAGTGAGCACAAGCAGCAAGGGGGGGATAAATGAATAAATAAATAAAATCTTTTAAAAAAAAAATAAAAAAATAAAATAAAATAAAATAAAAATGCAAGGGTCCTACCTAAGAATAATGCAATCAGAATCTCAGGGTGAGCAGGACAGTTGGTAGTTTTTAAAAGCTCTCTGTGAAGTAATGGAAAAGTTTTGGTAATGGATGCTGGTGATGGTAGCATAACATTGTAAATGTATTTAACACCAGTGAATTGTATATTTGAAAGTGTTTAAAATGGGAAATTTTGGGTTGTATATATATTATCAGAATAAAAATGATTAAAAACCATAGAGGGGAGTGGATGTGGCTCAAAGATTGAGCTCCTGCTTCCCACATATGAGGTCCCAGGTTCGATCCCCAGTACCTCCTAAAAAAAAAAAAAAAAAAAAGACTATATAACTATAAAACACAGAGTGAGCCTTAATTTAAATGGTGGGCTATATTTAATAGTGCTAATAATGTTTCATCAATTGTAACAAAGACACTACACTAATACAAAATGTTAAAAATAAAGAAACTTCTCTGGGGGGGGGGTGCTGATATGGGAACATTGTACTTTCTGCATGGTTTTTCTGCAAACCTACAACTTCTATAATAATTCAAAAATCTCCCCAGTCATAATTGTAATCCCCAAGGTAACCACTAAGAAAATAACTAAAAAACACACAGAAAAGAAAATAAGGAGGGAATGAAAACCATACATTATATATTATATACATTATATAATATAGTATATTATACAGTATACTATAAAAAAATCAACTGCATACCAAAAAAAGACATTAAATGAGAAATTGAGGAACAGAAAGCATATGAAACATCCAGAAAGCAAATGGAAAAATGGCAGAAGTATTTTCTTGCCAATAATTACTTTAACTGTAAATGGATTAAACTCTTCAATGATAGAATGGATAGAAAAATGTGACCCACCTATATGCTGTCTATAAGAAACTCATTTTAGATGCAAACTCAAAGAGGTTGAAAGTAAAAGGATGGAAGACGACATGCCATGCAAATGGTAGCAAAAGAGAGCTACCATTAACTGTACTATTATCAGACAAAATAGATTTTAGGTCAAAAGAGCTTCCTAGGTGATTCTGATGCCCAGAGATAATTGAGAGCCATTGGAACCCACCAAGGGTGTTATAATGAAGGAAGTCTTTCTAGAAGGGGTAACAGCTGAGTGGTGACTTGGAAAGTGCACATGAGTAATCCAAGCAAAGAAAATGGCCAGACCTTGGCATTCCACTTTGCACTTCTCATAATGCCCTCACAAGTCCTAGAACATTAGAGTTATCAACAAACGTTTGTTAAATAAATGTTCAAGACTGTAAATGATAAGTGGGATGGCATATTTGAATATATGGAAATATCAAAAAGGGGTAGGAGGAGGCAGTGGCCACAAAATGGAGAGAGGTGGATGAGAGAAGTACCCTGAATTCATCCCAGTCTTGTTCCTGCTCTGACTGAATCTATTGTCTTGAGTGTGTGCTCTAAAACATTTCCTACTTATGACCCCCTGGGTTACGCATGAGTCCTCCACACATAGCACTTTATTGATTTGTGAAATCCCACTGTTGATTTTTAGGGAGAAATGAGAAATATTCTGTTCCAACCCAGCTCCTGAAGAGCATAGATCATGGATGCCGCCACGGATTACAGTTAACATTGTAGTTTACACTTTGTCCTATACAATTTTGTAAGTTATGACAAGATATACAATGGTCTGTATCTGTCACTGCAGTGTCATGCAAGACAAATCTAATGTCCCCAAAATGCCCCCATTACACATATTCTTCCCTCATCCATCCCTCAGAACCTCTGATGGTCACTGCCTTTACATTAGCAAAAGTTCTTCCATTGATAGAATAATAATAAGCCTATAGTAGAATAATAATAAGTCTACTTTAGTCCATTGATCATTCCCCAATCTTGAGGATTTTGGGATGGTGATGCCCACTCTGCTTCTAACTGAGAAGGGGCTTAGATCCCACTGGGACAGATGGATGGAGCTATCTTGCTTGCAGTTGCAGATACTCTCTGTTCCTTGGGATGAGTTGTTGTCCATCATCTCCTTATTAGTTGTTCTGGGTGAGTCCAATGACCTGGAGAGTAGGTGTTGCAACTCTGCTGAGATTCAGGGCTCAACTGACACATGGAATGACCAAAGATTTATGTCTCTGGGATATATATTTACCAAGTATAGTGCTAATTATGTGTTCAAATAAAAGGGGCAGAAGAGCCATGTTTAGAGAACCTATAAATGAGTCTAACTCTGTTACATTGGAGAGCATAAATTCCAAGGGCCACTGGCAGGGTGCCAAATTCCTGAGCTATCTGCCCTGCTTATAGTTTCTGGATATCTCTAGGGCCCTCAGAATCCCCGCTATTTGAGGCACTGTTTACTGTGGCAGTCAATGAGATCCTTCTGAGACTTGCATATGCGTAACCTCTGGAAAAACCTCCGGACTCACTTTGAAATCTTTTAGCCATAAAAACTCATTTGTATTTACCATTTCCCTCTTTTGGTCAAGGTCTTTTTCCAGATGCATAGGTAGTTGGTGCTTGGTAATAATCCCTCAGAACCAAAGAGGCTCATCCCTGGGAGTCATGTCCCACACCAGGGTGAAAGGTATTGCATTTATATGCTGAGTTTGGCTTAGAGAGAAACCACATTTGAGCAACAGGGAGGCTTTCAGGAGGTAACTCCTAGGCAGTATATAAAACTAGGTTAAATTTCTATTTCACAAGAAAAGGTTCGTAAGTACAATCATCAGTGTCAAGGGCCTGGCACAATGGTCTGTATTCCTTCACTAGACATTGCCTTTGCACTCGGGGGGTTCTTGCTGTCCTATTAGAGAATGTAGCAGAACTCCCCAGGATGGGATTTCAATATTCTTTCCATTATTGTGTGGATCTTCACCCACTGAGACAATGCCCCATGAACACTTGAACGCATTCATATGCCTTAGCAGTATGCCCCAGGTGTACCCCTTCCCATGCATCCCCACATCATTGACACCCTGCACCAGTGATCCTCCTCCACCACTGCTGTGATCCTTCTGTGACATGTAACTTTTAAACTTTTATTAAAGGACTGTGAGCGGTTCCAGCTGATCTTTATCCAACCTTAACACCTAGATAGTATGCAAGAAACAACGTAGTCTTACAATGTGATAAAATTCAAAAGAAGTAGTTAGTTCTGCAATGCCCTACCTACCCATTAACATTGTTAACCTGGCAAATAATAAACTGAAAATGTTGTAATTCAGATATCAAGTGGACCTAATTTGAGTATAAGGCCATGACTTTTACATTAACTTGGAACTTTTCCTTTTTGTCAAACATCTCAGAGAGACCAGCTTACACCCACTTGTCTCCAATTCCTGACTTGTGTCTCCTCAGCCTACAGCAGTCTGGCTTTTTTCTCCCACAAGTGCAGTGGAAATGACTTCTTAAGATTATCAAGAACTTCCTATTTACAAAATCCCATTGACAACCTCTATTCAAATGGCTAAAATTAAAAAGACTGACCATACCAAGTGCTGGTGGGAATGTGGAGGAAATGGAACTTTCATACAATGCTAGTGGGAATATAAAATGGTACAAATACATTGGAAAATAGTTCAGCAGTTCCTTTAAAAGATAAAGGAACTTTATCTTTATCAGGGTATCTTATGATCTAGCCATTTCATTCCTAAGTATTTACTTAAATGGAAAGAAAGTAAATGTTCATACAAAGACTTGACTACAATTGTTCATAGCAGCTTTCTGTCTATTAGACAAAACAACCCAAATGTCCATCAACTGATGAACTGATAAATAAAGTACAGTATGTCCATACAATGGGGTACTATTCAACAATAGACAAGAATGAGCTATTGATATATACTCCAACATGAATGAATCTTGATCTCAAAATAATTATGCTGAGTGAAAGAAGCCAGACAAAAAAGAGATCATATTATCTGATTCCATTTATATAAAATTCTAGAAAATGCAAACTAATCTACAATGAGCGAAAGCACTTCAGGGAGTGCCTGGGGAGGAAGGTAGGGAGGGGTGGGAAGGAGAGAAATTTGGGGTAAGGATGTGTTTATTGTCTTGAGTGTCATGATGTGTATATATGTCAAAAGTTATTAAAGTGTACACTTTAAATATATGTAGCTTGTTGTTTATCAATTATACTGCAATAAAGTTGTTTTAAAAATGCACACATTTAAGCCCCACATTTACTTGATTTATCTAAACTATTAGGGGGAACTGATGATTTCTTCCAATTTTAAATGCTGTCTGCTGGCTCCCAAGACCCACCCATCCTTCCATGAGGTCAGAGGTTACTGTGTTACCAAAAGGCAGATCTCATGGTAGAGATGAGGTTAGAACTCAGGTCTGTTGATTTTTAAAAGATAGACCTACTTGTCTACCCCCATCTTGTGTCGCTACAATAATCATAGGGACACTAATCAGCCTGCAAGTCCAAATGTCTCAATCAAGGGTTTCGAATTTCTGGACTCTGTGACCAGAAATGGGGATAGATTAGTGTGTATGGGGGACATTTGGGATTTTCCATCAAATGTAAATGAAAAAAGACTAGCATTGAGGAAAGCCAAAAGATTCTAAGAACCAGCTCCCAATTAAGCCAACAACCTCCCAATGTGCCCCTGAAAGCTGCAGGGTGGCAACTTCTTGATGGCCATTTGTCCACATGAGCAGTTTGGCTTTTCACCCATCACTCAGACAAATCTGGTGCAGAAGATGGAACTTGGCTGCTGTCTTAATTTCCTAGGGCTGCCATAACAAAATGCCACAAGCCAAGTAGCTTTAAACAACAAAAATGTATTCTCTCACAGTTCTGGCAGCTAGAAGTCTGAAATCTCAGTGTCAGCAGGGCCAGGATCTTTCTGAAAGTTCTGGAGGAGGATCCTTCCTTGCCCCTTCTGTCTTCTGTTGGCCCCAGACATTCCTTGGCTTGTGGCAGTGCCTGTGCTTCTGTCTCTCTGTGTTCTCTGTTCTCCTTATAAGGATAAAATTCATTGGATCTAGGACCCACCCTAAATCCAAGATGATTTCATCTCGAGAGCTTTAACTACTTACATCTGCAAAGATCCTATTTCCAAACATATTCTGAGGCTCCATGTGGACATGAATTTGGAGGGGTGGATGCTACATTCAACCCACTTACAGCTGGGCTTTAGCCTCCTCAAACTCACTGCAGACAGACCTCTCTGAGGTGCCACCCAGATGTCCATCTTCACTCTGCTCTTGAAAGAAGAGCCATTTGGCACAGTCCTCTTCAGTCCTACGGCTGCCCCCTACCTGAGGATAAAGAAATGGCAAGTCCCAGGCCTTCGTGGAGTCGCCTCTTGTTACTAGGCAACAATTGAACAACTTGAATGAAATCTGTTGTCAATTTATTTTTAGTTTGCCCAATAGTTACCCAAATTTGTTATGACACATGCTTATTTAATAAGCCACTACATGTGGTTTGGATTTCTATAAAAGAAGAAAAGAAATGTACCAGACTGTGAATCTGTAGGCTTACCAAGACTCTGAAGTATAAAGCCAGGAAAGCTCAGCCCAAGTCTCTGATTCAACACCCTGAGTCAGATTCATTGATCCTTGCAGGACTTACATGCTTAGTTGTCAACAAGGGCTTGCTTTGAGATTCCTCTGTTTTAGTAAGTTTCAGGTTGTCATGGGTAACTGTCACATTTGGTCACTATCAAACTTGTTTTTAATTACCTTTTTTTCCAGGAAGCTTTCAGCTGAGTTTCTCTTTCAAATGGAGTCAAAAGGGGAGGTACTCCTAAAACCCTTAGTTCAAAGATCTCAAGTTTGTCTGTTGGTTTCCTCTAGATAAAGATTTGATCCTTGCTCTAGGAGAGAGGCATTCCTTTCAGGTTCTGGGAAGAAAACAAACGTTGTATGATGGGACTAGGTCCAAATGGCCAGGCCAAGCCCATCTGACTAGAAGAATATGCGTGTCAGATAAAGGAGTCCCAACTGAATACAGCAGTGAAAATCAGAAGCCAGGAGCACAGAAGCTGTAATTGCTGTGGGTTCTCTTTGGATACAGAAGCCAGTTAGCTAAGAAGGCACTATAAGGGGAGTAGATGTACTTCAGTGTTTGAGTACTTGCTTCCCATGTATGATGTCCTGGGTTCAATCCCCAGTACCTTCTAAAAAGAAAAAAGAAAAAGAAAAAAGAAGGCATTATCAGTTCCTTAATCTATCAAGGGGTTTCTCTATCAGGAATTGGTATTGAAGGAGATGAGATGTCAGATTGATCAAGTGATTTACAGGGAGATATAAGTAATCAGATCCAAGCATGAGCCCCAAGACAAGGAGGCATGACTTCCCTTGGGGGTAGGGGTGATCAGAGAACAGCTGCTGCTGGAGAAGCAAATGGACAGGGCTTCCTTTCTCGGCATTGACAGGAGCCTTAGCCAGTTTCTTAAAGAGTTGCTTCCCTTGAGCCCCCGAACCTCAGAGATGGGACATGGAGAAGAGTACAGAAGTTTAGTTGGATTGATGGTATTGAAATTGTTTCTTAACTTAAAAGAGAGAGAGAGAGAGAGAGAACAAATGGTTCTGCTGGTATATATAGAATAATAAAACATAGTAGATGAGATGAACTTTATTTAAAGAAATTGCCAATCAAACTATAGCTAGTGCAAAGAAAAAGAAACTATTGTGCACTCAATTTCGCCAATGTAGACAGTCCAATCTGGATAAATGAAGCAATTCTTCAAATAATAACAAGAGCTAAAATTGATTAAATATTTGTCTATGTTCCAGGCTCTATGTGCACATAAACTTCCCTGAAGACACAAAACCTGTGCTTAATGAGAACATCCAGGAGTGAAGGAATCAGATAAATGAAGACTGATCTAGATATAAGAGTCGTCAACCCTTATAGAAAACTGGGAGTATCCCAGAGGTACCACAAATTCGTTTAATCTCTCCTTTAAAAAAAGAAAAGGAAGGCCACAAGAGGGAGCTAGACTTCACTTTTCTTGTTTAAGAATATAGGACAACTGAACATTACAAAGTACAAAATGAAGAGATCACTCAGGGTTGGAGATAATTCTTTATTGTTTAAGGTTTATCTTTGGTCTCTAATAAAATGAGAAACATGTATCTTCAGATTATTTTGCATGAGTGTGAGCACTGATTAATTTTCCAAACTCCCAATCTGGGTTAAAACAAACAAGTAATACATTATGTATTATTTCTTGCAATTTCATGCAAGTTTAGTTAGTATTCAAGGACTGATGGATCAAATAATAAAACTTCCAGATGATCCTCTTCTCTACGCTTGTCCTCTGGCCAGAGTTGCTTATGCCTACCAATACGTTGTTCATTTGTTCATTTCTTTCTTTGGTCATTTAGCAAATATATATATATATATATATATATTTTTTAAGGAGATACCGGGGATTGAACCCAGGATCTTGTACATGGGAAGTAGGCATGCAACCATTAAGCTACATCTCCCCAATGAGAGCTGGTTTTTTCGCTTTGTTTGTTTGTGTTTTTAGGATGTACTGGGGATTGAACCCAGGACCTCATACATGGGAAGCAAGCACTCTACCATTTGAGCTACATCCACTCCCCAGTTTAACAAATATTTCCCACACACACACACACACACCTGCTTGCTGTCTGTGCCCATCTGCTGGGTGATCTTCTGTGTCTGTTTCTTGCTTTCTTTTCTCATTTTTCTCCTCCAAGCTTCACTGGGATTTGATCCTAGGGACCTCTGCTGTGGGAAAGAGGTACCCTGTCACTTGTACCACCTCAGTTCCTGGTTTCTGGCATGTCTTGCCTTGACTCTCCCCTGCATCTCTCTTTTGTTGCATCATCATCTTGCTGCGTGGTTTGCTGCACAGGCCTGGCTGGCTGTGTGGGCCTGGCTTGCCTGCACGCCTTTACCAGGAGGCCCCGGGGATCGAACACAGGTCCTCCAATATAGTAGATGGAAGCCCAATCACTTGAGCCACACCCGCTTCCCAACAAATATTCTTTTAAGGAGCTATCATAGGCTGGGTGGGTTGCTAGGTATTGAAATGTAAAGATAATAAAACACGTACTTTGCTCTCAAGGAGCTTAGAGGTTGCGGGGAAGCAGAGAGCCAAACCAATAAACAGCAATGCCATCTGGTTATTGCTCTAAAAGAGGTGTTTCAAGGTCAGGGGAGCACAGGAGAAGGGTCCTAAGTGTCCCTTAGATTGTGTCTCCAGCAAAGCACTGGGGTGGTAGACCTGTTATGGGAAGAGCAGTGGCCTGGGCAGCTTAAAGAGCTTAAGATTTGGTCATGAGCTTGTAGGTAAGTCTCATCACCTCCTGGACCTCAGGTTACTCTTCTCTGAGTTGACCCCCTTGGCAATCTGTGAGAGCCTTTCTGGTTTCCACCTAAAGTTGATCATGTCGATTTCAATGCAAAGCACTTTCCCAGTGGCTGTTTCTGACTCCCCCAAACTGAACGGCGGGAGGAAAGCCATGGCAGAAAAGACTTGCTCCCTTTTCTCCTCTCTGGATCTAAGACAACAAGGTCAAAACTGTCCAGATGACCAAGATACTTTTGCTGGGGCAGCTTCTCCCTTTCACAAGATAAGCTCTAGCTCCTACCTGTGAAACAGCTTTCAGTTCTTCCTGTTTATTGAGTGGGAATCCTATCTCTTTCCCTCCGGAGTAAGAACACCTTCCATCACCCAAGTATCACAGGCAGGGAAGACCAAGAAAGTGAAGGTACGCTGCTTCCTTCCCCTCTTTTACCTAAGAGAGCCTCAAACTGGGAGGCCAGGAGTAAAAAGAGTTGTGCACCAGAACCTGAATACGCCATTCATGCAGTTGATCAGAGACCAGAAAATCAAGGGTGGAAAATGTGGTCTTAATTACGACCAAGCAGAATTGTGCTGTGATGTGGTTCAGAGGAATTCGATTTTTGGAAGAAGGAGAAAATCAAAGCCAGTTTATTCAAATAGAATGTTGTGCTATACTCAGAAGTAGACTTGAGGTATGTTGGCGACCATGGGCTGAAAGCATTACTGTTGGAAACCCGACAAGGAATATATTGACTTTGAGAATGTATGCCAATCCCACTCACAATAAAATAATATGGTTTCACTTCCAAAGTGCCTCAATTGTGAGACTCTCTTGGAGGTTCAGAACTGCCTAATTCCCTGCTCTGCCTGAAAATTCTCTGGAGGTATGGAGTGAAAACGCAGAATTGGGCTCTGGGTACAGTTCACTGCTAGGCTAAAGAATTCACTTTAAGAATGAAGGATGCCATTGCTATAAAGCTCTACTTTTTCTCTAATTGAAGTGGACTGGTAACACAGGATTTCAAATTAGTACATGCTCAATGCGTAAATCCAAAAATAAATCAAGTAGTTCCAATAGAAAACAGAGGGCAACCTTTTTGCCCTCGCTTCTGAAAGCACAGCTTTGTGGGTTGGGTATCCCCCAAATAGTGTGGTGGTTAGGTGTACAGGCCTGGTTAAAACCCTGATTTAGCCTTGGGCAACTAGTTAAATTATCTGAGATTCAGATTTTTTGCCTGTGTGAGAAGGAGATAATAATGGATGGAATATCAATACAGCCTAAACCACCCTGGCACAAAACTCTTTTTACTCCTGGCCTCCCACTTTGCTGCTCTCTCAAGTGAGAGAGGGGAAGGAAGCAGTGCACCTTTGTTCTCTTGGTCTTCCCTGCCTGTGATACTTGGGTGATGGAAGGCATTCCTACTCCAGGGGGAAAGAGACAATACCTTTGCTATAGGGTGTTAAATGGTAAATGGAAAGCCCGTGGCACGCTGGCATAATAATAATAGGTTATTACTATTATTAATTACTATTATTATATAATATTAAATAGCTTTTGGATCCATTGATCCAAAGAAACAATAAGAGAGCCAGCATGCTATCTGGAAAAAAAAAAAAAACAAAAAAAACAGTGGGCACTGACCATAAAACATTGCATAATCTTAGAAAAATTCTAATATCACTAATCTCAGAGCTTAGTTTGACCATCTGTATTATGATGGTAGAGCAGGAATGAACTTTATCCATAAACTTGGGCATACTAGACTCAGTTACATGCTTTTATTTTTCTAAAGTTAAGCTAACTCTGACCCTGAACCCACTTGGGAGGCAGGAAATTTAGTCTTAGTCCGATTGCTAGCCCATTCTGTGACACCCCATCCCCGCCCCTGAGAAAGGGCCCTCTCTCCATAGTCAATAAGCAGGGCTGAAGGTCCGTCTGCTCTTTCTTTGTCAAGCTTGAGCGTAGGGTGTTGGTCCAGTACAGGAGCCCCAGTGTAGCGTGTCCATCCATCCTTGGTATTCCATCCAGACATTCCCTTAGAAGGACTTGGGACAACTGAGGGATGCTGCAAAGAACCCAGGTCCCCAATACTTCCACCTGTCCACTTTCCAGACTTGGGAGAAGCCCTCTCCTCACTGTTTTCATAGCTTCCACTACTTCCCTTCTTAAAGGCATTCACTCCTGTCCCTTCCCTCTCCAGGAAGATTCAGCATCTAAGGATTTATTCCCTGAGGGCTTTAAAAACAGAATCCTGGAAGGAAAAGGTGTTAGTGGCTGTGGACTTAGCACCAAGAAACCTCAGTTTTCAGCCTTGAGGCAAGAGAACACAAAGGTCCAGCCACTTTCCAGAATCAAAAGATAAGGTAAAAATCCAAAGAATACGGAACATAAACTAACATCTCAATGAAGAGTACTTCCAGTGGGTTGAACAAGCTTGATGATTCTCAATTGTTTTCTCTCCAAGAACCCATTCCGTTATCATTTTATTCTCACCCCAAATATCATATTTTAAAAGATTTCTCTATGAAGTAATTTTTTTAAGTAATTGCTTATACAGATTTACTTTAGCTAACTGTAGTTTTGACTAGACTTTTTGGAATAATAACTATCATGTGAAGAGGCTCCCTTCTAGGCTGCCATTGGTCGTATGTTACACAATATGGGTCTTAAATAACTTTTACTGGGGAAAGAGAAAACCCTCAGGGCAATAAGGCAGAGGTGAATGTGGTCCACCAGTCTCTCCATCATCCCATGGAGAGTTGTGCATTGTGCCAGGGCCAGGGGTCTATTTTGTTGGAGAGACCCCTTTCCCCTCTATGGGTCTGTCTTCTTATAGGCCAATGTGAGGAAATGGCTTTGTGAGAACCCCTTGACTATATGGCCAACTGTTTGCACATTCATCTTAGAACACCAGGTTCTCGGAAGTTGGGGAGTTTAGAGCAGCTGGGGTCCCTGAGACCTCTTACCACTTGGGTTGGGAGGAAGTCCAGGAGGAAGCTGAGCTTGGGTAAGCCCCTCCCACTGGAGAAAGGGGGCCTCTGGGGTCAGAATTAGCTTGGCTCCCAGGCAACCCCTTGGTGAAGACATGCACCATTTCCACACTACCATAACAATGCAAGTAACTTCCAGATTATCATTTCTAATTTCAGGGATGCCAGGGTAGGAGAACTGTATCAAAAGTTAAAGGGGGAAGCGGATGTGGCTCAAGCGATTGAGCTCCCGCCTACCACGTGGGAGATCCTGGGTTTGGTTACCATTGCCTCCTAAAGAAGACAAGCAAGACAGCGAGCTGACATGATGGACTGGTGTGGCGAGCTGAAACAACAGATGATGCCTGTGGCAGTTTGATGTAATTATGAATTCCAAAAATATAATTGAATCATGCTTGTAAACTGATCTATTAATCTGGGCATGATTAGGTTAGGATTAGGGCGTTGAGCCCCACCCCTTGGTGGGTGGGGAATTGAACATAAAAGGCAAGGCAAAGGACAGTTGAAGCAGTCTTTTGAGAAGCAGGTTTTTTTTTTTGTTTTTTTTTTTTAAAGATTTTATTTATTTATTCATTTATCCCCCCCTTGCTGCTTGTGCTCGCTGGGTCAGCTAACCACGCCGCGCGGGCGGGCCTGCCCTCACCAGGAGGCCCCGGGAACCGAACCCGGGGCCTCCCATATGGTAAACGGGAGCCCCACTGATTGAGCCACAGCCGCTTCCCATTGAGAAGCAGTTTTGATGTTGGAAAGAAGACCCCAGGAGAAGAGAAGCAAGCCGTTCGCCTGATCATCTACAGCTGACCTTGTGGAGGAAACAGGAGCTAAGCCCGTAGAGAAACACAGCCCCGGGAAGAGAGGAACCCCAGAAACCTGAACCCTGGTAAACGCCGGCAGCTGTCTTGCTCCAACACGTGGCAATGAACTTTGGTGAGAAGAAACTTAACGCTTTATGGCCTGGTATCTCTGGACTTCTACCCCAAATAAATACCCTTTATAAAGACCAACCCATTTTTGGTATTTCACATTAGCACCCCTTTCTCTGACTAATACAATGCCCCAAGAGGCACAAGGAGGAAAACATAATGAGAAAACAACAAACCAGGAAGTGGAGGTGGCTCAAGTGATTAGGCGCCTCTCTCCTACATGGAAGATTCCTGGTGCCTGCTAAAAAGGAAAACAAGCACATAAACAATGAGGGGGGTGGATAAATAAAGAAATAAAATAAATCTTAAAAAAAAAAGTTAAAGCCTTTTTGTCTGATATGGGTGTCAAAGGCTGTTCTTCTCTTTCACAGATTTCTTTTTCCCTGGAAAATGCACACACATGCATAATTCACAGATTTATATACTGTGGACTTCTTGGTTGAAAACCCCTGCCTTAAGAGGTGGAACAACAACAAAGTTAAAGGTTGATTAACATTCCACATCCTGCTTTACCTGGGCCCTTTCTGCTGCTTGGCTAGTTCTGTCCTGTTAATTTTCTCCGTGCTTTCGGTAGAACTCTTCCATAGCACTTTCCAAAGCTCTCAATAGCTCTCTAAAAGCTATAGAAAAGGGGCTGAAGTCTCTTGTCCTCCTCTCCTCCTCCTCATAAGCGTTCTGTATCTTCATTCCTAGGCAACTTTTTCCTCCAATCTTGGGAAATAGTTATCCTAGCTTCCTTTGCCTACATAATTAAATTAATCTCTTCTGATAGTCCTTGGAACATTGCTATAGCAGACAAGTTGATTGCCTACACAAAACTCTTTCTTGCTTCTAGGATCCCGAATGTTGGAGGGAACCTATCCTTCAGGAAAGGTGACTTGTTAAGAGGTGCTACTTTTTAAAGTTTAAATCATGAGTCTGATAATGTGGATGGGGGAGGTTTGGCAGTGGACGGGGGTGACAGTGGTGTTGCAATGTGAATGGGGTCGATGATTCTGGAGTGTGAGGGTGAGCTGAGGGGCAGGTTAGAGGAAGGAACAGGTGAACTCTGGAGATATAGAGGACTGTGGTTGAGAATACAACTGTGGGAGTGTTCCTTTTGGAAACTATAGCAGGGAAGTGTCGGTGGTGGTGGAATTGGTGGGGAAGGAAACACCTGGGGCATGCCTCTGTGGAATATGAATGTGTTCATGTGGTCATAGGGTGTTAGCTCAGCGGGTGGAGACCCACACAATAACCAGCAAAATATTAAATTCCCTTCCTGGGGAATCCTGCTACATTCTCTAACAGAGTGGCAAGAATCTCTAAATTACATAGCCAGTGCCTAATAAAAGAAAACAGACCAATACGCCAGGCCCTCACTATTAAGGATGGTATTTATGAACATTATTCTTGTAAAATCGAAACTTAGCCTCTTATCTATTGCCCAAGAGTTACCTCCTGGTTACTCAAATGTCTTCTCTCTCTAAGCCAAACTCAGCAAATAAACTCACTACCTTCCCCTTCCCAAAACTCCTTGGCATGGGACATGACTCTTGGGGATGAGCCTCCCTGTCACTGAGGGATTATTACCAAGCACCAACCAATGATGTGTTTGGAAAAAGACCTTGACCAAAAGGGGGAGGGAATTAAACAAAAGAGTTTTTATGGCTAATAGATTTCAAAGCGAGTTGGGAAGTCATTCCAAGGTTACGTTTATGCCCGTCTCAAGCATAAGTGCCAGGGTGCTCCCAATGGCTCTAGAGGCATGTGGACACTATAGACAAAGCACATAATCCCATGAAATCAGCACCCCATCAGTAGACCTCACCTTGGAATATATGATAACCTATTTCCCCATAAAACAGAGTTAGATTCATTTATAATTTCCATACATATGATGATTTGAACCTATAATTAGCACTATACCCATTAAATATATGCCTCCAGGGACTTAAATTTTCAGTCTGTTCCTATGCCAGTTGAGCCCTGAATCTCAGAAAAGTTGCAGTTAACATCTACACTTCAATTCTTCATACTCACTCAGGACAACTAACAAAATGATGATAATGGACAACCCCCATCGCAAAATGCAAAGGGTATCTATAACTGCAAGCAAAACAGTTTGTTTCATATGCCCCAAAAGATCTAAGCCCCTCTCAATCTGAAGCAGAGCAAGCATTACAATCCCCAAATCCTCAAGACTGATGAATGAACAAACGTTAAGAGGGGAATGCAATCATGGACCAAAGTAGACTTATTATTGTAGTAACAAAAGAACTTGTAACATTGATATAAAGACAGTGGTTACAAAAGAATCTGAGAGGGGTTGGATGTAGCTCAACTGGTTGGGCATCAGTCTCCCATATGGAGGGACCCAGGTTCGATCCCCGGGACCTCCTGGTAAAAAAAAAAAAGAATCTGAGGGAAGAATAGATGGAACATAGGACATTTTTGGGACATTGGAATTGTTCTGCAAGATATTGCAATGATGGATACAAGCCATTATACATTTTGTCAAAACCTATAAAATTGTACAGTGTAAAGTGTAATCCATAATGTAAACTATAGACCAAGGTTAGTAGCAAGGCTTCAATATTTGGTCATCAACTGGAACAAATGTACCACACTAATGTAAGATGTTATTAATAGGAAAATGTGAGAGGGGGATAGGTGGGGAATATGGGAATCCCCTATCATTTCAATGTAACTTCTCTGTAATCTCTAAGACTTCTTTAAAAACAGTTTATATACTACTGGATATATACCCAGAAGAACTGAGAGCAGTGACACGAACAGACATCTGCACACCGATGTTCATAGCCACATTATTCACCATTGCCAAAAGTTGGAAACAACCCAGGTGTCCATCAACAGATGAATGGATAAACAAACTGTGGTCTATTCACACGATGGAATATTATGCAGCTGTAAGAAGAAATGAAGTCATAAAGCATATGGCAACATGGATGAACCTAGAGGACATTATGTTGAGTGAAGCAAGCCAGACACAAAAGGACAAATACTGTATGAATGCATTACTAGGAACCAAATATATTGTGTAATATATTGTTTGATTCAAAAAAAAAAAAAAAATTACATGTATTTAATTACATTTAATTAAATTACATTTAATTGAGAAATGTATATATTTATTCATCTGTGTTTACTTTTTAGTTTTTAATTGTTTATGTTTTCAATTATTAAATGTACAAAATAAAGTTAAAAAACAAAACAAACAAACAAAAAAAACATGAGTCTCATACAAATATAAAAGAACATATCAACGATTTTATTTAACTCAATTAATAAGGTATATCATATAAATATCTTATATATTTGCAGATAAGGAATGCTGAAATGAACTTTTATATAGATGTATAACTGGACCATTTCAATGTGATGACCTAATGCATTCTACTGCCCACAGTTCATTTGCATTTTTCTAGATAAGGATTATTTGCATTACCATCAATTTTTTCACAATTTACAGGGTTGTAAAATAGCTCAAAGAAACGTAAGGCAGCACGAACCTGGAAAGGTGTACTAGATATGATGCTCTGTTATCCTTTTTGCCCATTTCAAAGTCTTTCACAATTTTTCCTGATATCTTTTCCCACTCTAGTAGTAAATCCTGATTATTTTAAGTCAGCAAATGATACTACATTCCCCTTTCCAAATGAATATATATATATATATATTTAATCTACATAACTTTTTAAAAATTTTGTTTATTTATTTCACCCTACCTCCTCATTGCTTTCACCTGCTGTGCCTGTTCACTTTCCCAAATGAATATTTTTGACATGGGAATATGATCCAATTCTGACCAATGAGCTCTAAGAAACTTGGGATGGGGGCTGATCATTGGGAGTTTTCACTGGAAGAGAGAATCCCTTTTTCCTTTCTTTCCTCTGTATGGAAACTTGTCTGGACATTTTTGCCTAGATGTTATGCCTCAAACTTCTTGCTGGAGCAGCCCTGAGGATGAGTCTAACCTAAGGAGGATGGCATTACCAAACAACCCAGGGAAAGGTAGAAGTGGAGTCCAGCAACTGCCCTATTTATGGACTTTTTCCTTTGTTAGATAACAATTTTCCTGATTGTTTAAGCTACTAAACCAATTCTCTGTTACTTATAACTGACAGTGTCCTGATACAAGTACTTACTCAGTTACTTGCTGGACCCTCATTTCCCTCCCTTTGTCATCTTTATTCTCTTTGAAGGTGGCAAGGTATGGTGGAAAGACCAGTGACCTTTGCAGTCAGAGAAGATTGCAATCCTAATGTGTCCTCAGGGAAGTTATTTAATTTCTAAGCTGTACTTCATCATCATATGATCTATCCAATTAAAAAAGGGGCAAAAGAGTTAGACATTTCTCCAGTGAAGATATACAAATGGCCAATAAGCACATGAAATAATGCTCAACGTCATTAGTCATTAGGGAAATGCAAATCAAGACCACAATGAGATACCACTTCTCACCCACCCGAATGGCTATTATTAAAAACAAAAACAAAATCAAAAAACAAAAAACAAACAGAAAATAAGTGTTGGTGAGAATGTGGAGAAATTAGAATCCTTGTACGTTATTGATGGAGATGTAAAATTGAATGGCCACTATGGAAAACAGTTTGGCAGCTTCTCAAAAACTTAAACATAGAATTACCTTATGACCAAGGAATTCTCTTCCTAGGCATATACCAAAATGGATACATTGAATACCAATAGCAGCTTTATTCACAATAGCCAAAAGGTGAAAACAACCGAAGTGTCCGTTGACAGATGAATAGATAAACAGAATGTGGTACATACATGCAATGGAATATTCATCAGCCATAAAAAGGAATGAAGTTCTGATAACATGCTACAACATAGAAGAACCTTAAAAATACTGTGCTGACCACTCTCACTTGGAGGTGGAGTGGACATCACCATTGCAGTCCCCTCAGGATTGGGGGAAGAGCTATGGACTAGAGTGGACTTAATGGTTTTCTGTTGTAGACATATTGTGACTCAAGCAATGGAAGAAATTATAACAGTGAGGTGGAGCCAGTGGCCACTAGACACTTTTGGGGCAGGGAGGGGAAGGGCAGTTGTAATACAGGGGCTTTTTCAGGACTTGGGGGCTGTCCCGAGTGATGTTGTGGCAATGGATATAGGCCATTTTACATCAGTGTATACCATGCAGAACTGTGTGGGAGAGAGTGTGGTCTACGATGTGAACTGTGGTCTATGCTTAGTGGCAAAGCCCCAGGATATGTATATCCATTGCAGGGGATGTGCCACACTAATGAAAGATGTTTATGTGAGATGTTATGGGAGGTATGGGAGGTGGAGATCATGGGAATCCCTGTAATTTTTGTGTAACTTTTATGTAATCTAAGCATCTTTTTTAAAAATATATATGAAAAAAAATAATAACATTTATGTAAGCAAATGCACACATATGCATATATATCTATACATCATTTTACAAATATTGGTTTGTATTGTGAAAAATTTGATTTTTACCCACAATAAAAAAACAAAAACAAAAAAACTGTGCTGAGTGAAATAAACCAGACGCAAAAAGGCAAATATTATATGATTCCACTTTTTTTTCTAAAGATTTGTTTATTTATTTACTTTTTTTATCCATTTTTAACCCCCTCCCCTGCGTTACTGCTGTTTTTGTGTTCATTTGCTGGGCAATTCTCTGTGTCCATTTCCTGCCCTCTCTTCTCATCCTTCTGCTCCTGTCTTCACCAGGATTCGATCCTGGGAACCTCCAATGTGGGAGAGAGGCATTCTGTCACCTATGCCACCTTAGTTCCTGGTTTTTCAGCGCATCTCATCTTGGCTCTCCCTTGTGTCATTCTCCTGTTATGTCATCATCTTGCTGTGTGCTGCGCACCCACGTGCGGGGGCCTGACGGCAAACCTGCACGCGAGGCCTGGTAGCCCACGCCTTCTATATTTTTCTTTCTTTTTTTTTTTTTTAGATTTTATTTATTTATTCATTTATCCCCCCCTTGCTGCTTGCGCTCGCTGGGTCAGCTAACCACACCGTGCGGGCGGGCTTGCCTTCACCAAGAGGCCCGGGAACCGAACCTGGGGCCTCCCATATGGTAAACGGGAGCCCTACTGATTGAGCCACAGCCGCTTCCCTATATTTTTCTTTATTTACCAGGAGGTCCCGGGGATCACACCCAGGTCCCTCCATATGGGAGAGGGATGCCCAACCATTTGAGCCACATCTGCCCCCCCCCCATATGAGTCCACTTTTATGAAATACCTAGAATAAGCAAATTCATAATGGCATATATTAGATTAGAAGTTACGAGAGGATGGTGGGGAAGGGGGAGCAGAAATTGGGGAATTACTGCTTAATGGGTACAGAGCTTCTGTTTGGGGGTGATGAAAAATTTTTTTGATGGATGATGGTAACAGCACTATGAATATAATTAATGCCACTGAATTGTACAACTCATAAAGGTTAAAATGGCCAATTTTATGTTTCATATGTGTCACCACAATAAAATAAAATCGTTTTTTTTCCCAAGTGTGCTATTCAGCTCATGAATTTTGGGGAAGATTAAAAGAGATGACATATGTAAACCAGACAGTGTATGTGGCAGTTGATACTGTTAATGAATTCCAAAAATAGATATTGGATTGTGTGTAAACAGGTCTGTTCCTCTGGGCTTATTATACTATATTGGATTCAGAAGTTTCACTCTTACTTGATAAAATTATGATTAAGGCTTTGAGTGGGCCATGTCAGTAGGATGTGGAGTCTCTGCCCCCTTGGTGGGTGGCGACTCACAGAGAAAATGACATGGCAGAGGAGAAAATTGGAGTTTTGATCCTGGAACACAGGAAGTAAGCACACAGAGAAGCAGATACTGAGGAAGGAGAGAAGGCTCCATTAGACACAGCAGAGGCCCTGGGAAGAGAGATGAGCCATTAGCCTGATAGTTTACAGCTGGCCTTGTGGAGCAAGCAGAGTAGTCGAGCCTGGAGAGAGATGAGTCCAGGCAGAGAGACAAGACTTGTCCCAGCCTGCGGCTGATATTGGAAGAACCTGGGATCATGGAGCCTTAAGAGGAAGAGGAAGCCTGAACCCTTGCAGACATGGGCAGCCATCTTGCTCCAACATGCGGTAACAGACTTTGGTGAGGGAAGTAACTTATGCTTTATGACCTGCTAACTGTAAGCTTCTACCCCAAATAAATTTCCTTTATAAAAACCAACCAATTTCTGGTATTTTGCATCAGCACCCCTTTGGCTGATGAATATAGTATGTTTTCCTTTAATCTTTCTAAAATATTGAAAGCAGCGCCGGAAGATTCCTTTTACTGCCATCAGTGGCACCAATGCCTGGTGTGTTAGTCAGCGAAAGGGGTGCTGATGCAAAGTATCAGAAATCTGTTAACTTTTTTTTTTTTTTTTTTTTTAAGATTTTATTTATTTATTCATTTATCCCCCCCTTGCTGCTTGTGCTCGCTGGGTCAGCTAACCACGCCGTGCGGGCGGGCTTGCCTTCACCAGGAGGCCCCAGGAACCGAACCCGGGGCCTCCCATATGGTAAACGGGAGCCCTACTGATTGAGCCACAGCCGCTTCCCTGTTAACTTTTATAAAGGGTATTTATTGGGGTAAAAGCTTACAGTTACAAGGCCCTAAAGCAGGGGCTCTTAACCAGGGGTCCATGGGCTTGAATTGAAATTCAAAAAAACATTATTCTTGTGGGGACATGTTGGTGTGGGTGTGATATATTTATTAAATAATACACACTATAGTGTGGACTTAGTAAGGGGTCTATGGTTTTCGCCTGTCTGGCATAGGGAACCATGGAACAAAATAGTTTAAGAACTCCTGCCCTAAAGAGTCCAGCTTAAGGTTGTTTCTCACCAAAGTCGGTTGCTACATGTTGAAGCAAGATGGTTACTGATCTCTGTGAGGGTTCAGCCTTCCTCTCTCTCAGCTGCCAGCTGGCATGAGGCTTGTTTCTTCAGGGTCCTTCTCAGCTGCTCAAGTCTCTTCACAAGGTCAGCTCTAAACTATCAGGTGAATGGCTCATCTCTCTCCGAGGTCCCAGGATAGAACATGACAGAGCTCTCTCTCTTCTTCTGTGAGTGCCCGTTTATATCAGCACACCAAGAGGGCAGGGACTGAACCTGAGTCACAACTTACTGATGTGGTCGAATCAAAAGCCCCTTTGAATTTAATACAATCAAAGGGTATCACACCCAGAGGAATAGATTAGTTTACAAACATAATTTTTCTTTTTTGGGGATTCATAAATAATCTCAAACTGCAACACCTGGTAAAAGATATGCACTCAAATCTCCATTCTTTCCCCACCTCTTCTCTCACCCTCTGCTTTTGCCTCCACTTTCACATTTTGCCTCTTCTAAATTGTTTTTTTTGTTTGTTTGTTTGTTTTGTTTTTGGTAATCTTTTTTTTTTTTTAATCGACTTTATTTTTTTCTTTTTGGTATACAGTTCTATGAGTTCCCCCCTCCCCTGCTTGCTGTCTATGTCCATTCTCTGGGTGATCCTCTGTATCTGTTTCTTGCCTTCTTATTTTTCTCCTACAGGCTTCTCCAGGATTCGATCCTAGGGACCTCCGATGTGGGAAAGAGGCACCCTGTCACTTGTGCCACCTCAGTTCCTAGTTTCTGATGCATCTCACCTTGGCTTTCCCGTGCGTCTCTCCCTTGTTGCGTCATCAATCTTGCTGCATGGCTCAGTTTGCTGAGTGTGGGCCTGGCTCACTGCACATTTGCCTGGGTCTGTAGCTCGCCTGCTCACCTTTTTAAAATTATTTTACCGGGGTCCCGGGGATCGAACCCCGGTCCCTCCATATGGTAGATGCATGCCCAACCTCTTGAGCCACATCTGCTTCCCTAAATTGTTCTTTCTTTAAGTATGCAGGCCTTCTAGTTGTTCTCCTTTTTCTGCTTCCCTTTTGGAATAAAATGGGGGAAATGGTATTTTCCAGAACCCTGGCAGAGAGGGTCCTCTGTGAAGTTGGAAAGGGTACTTTGGTGAGTGACTTGGATTAGTAGTACAGATGGGAAGAAACTTTGAGTGTTGCACTAAATAAGATGCTAAAGTGCTAACTTTCAGGGAGCAGTAGAGGAGAAGCTACACGTTGTATAGACGAAGGGCAGAAGAGGAGCCCGGGAGAGGCGGTAATTGAGAGAACCACTATCTGGGGAGAATTTCTGATTCCTTTCCTATATCTTCCTTACAGGACATTCAGTAAATTTTCCTTTTGGTGCAAGTGGATTATGTTTGGAGATGTCCAAAGAGGCCCTCTGGTCTTTGACAAGGTTGGCAGGAGATAAAAGTAGAGATGGCAATAGGGGAAAACCAGACACCTGGAAAGAAGCATCTATCTTCCTTTTACCCAATGATTCATGAATCCCCTGTCATCTGTCTTCCTCATGAGCACACTGGAGGATTCTCCTATCACATTTCCTTTTCTAGCTCTGTGTCGACCTCACTTCCTTTGCTGCCCTCAGTCCTCTGCTTTTTCCCTCTGCCAAGGCTTCAACCGTCATGCTTTTAGTCAGTGGAGAGAACTCTAGGTTGCTTGGTACAAAATGGTTAATAATAATAATATATTGAGTATTTACATATAGTGGCCATGGAGCTAAGTGCCTTACATACATGGTTTTATTTAACTGTTCTAACAATCTGTATGATAAATACTATTGCCATTGCCATGCCACAGGTGAGCAAACTGATATCCACCTGTTTGATATTCCTTGGGTTTGAATTACTACTCCCAAACAGGTCACTAGTTAAACTCAGGAGAATATATTAGGCAGTGGCATGATAAAGAAAATGACTATTGAGATTTCTGTCTACCTTCATTCTCTTGCAGTAGATTTCTTGAACAAATGGAATCTGTGTAAGTTATTAAAATTGCCTCAGGTCATCTTACTTCTCAGTCTCAGAATAATTATGAAGCAATCAAGCTGCCATTGGAAAGCAAAAGTTGAAGTCATTAATATTTCATTATTTCCATGTATTTATCTCATTTTCCTGCTTATGCTGTTCTGGAATTATAGCAATTTTCATGGCAATTTAGAGGTTGGTGGCAGAAATAGAAATGCCTCTTTGTTTAAGTCCTGCCACATTTTAAAGGAATGATCAAAGTGAGTTGCTTGGATACTAGAGATTGTGCATGGAAATTGCGCTATAAAGCAAATGTTTTATATTGTAAAATATTTTATAGATACTACGCATTGTGAAAAAGACTAGTAATTTGGTATGGATAAGCATGCATCATTTAAAAAAATTTTTTTAAATATATTTTTATTACAGAAGTGAATTTACAAAACAATTGTGCACATGTGTGGAATTCCCACACAATACCCCTTCACCAACATACCACACTATTGTGGAACATTTGTTACAGATTATGAGATAATGTTACCAGACTGTTGCCACTAACTATGGTCCATAGCATATATTTGGCATATTTTTTCATATATTAACAGAGTACATCTTTGGCATTGATGCAGAATATTACAGTATTGCTAACTATATTCCAAGGTTCATTAATTGTATTTTTCCCAAGCATGCATCATACTTTGACTTAGAAGAAACTAGTTTATTCCATCTGAGGGTTTATGGTGAAAGGTTAATCATTTTCTATTTGCTTTCACTAATTTAAATGATTTTGTTAGTACAGTTGTTATTCTGCCATTCCTTGACTGTGTTGGGGACAAAACGTAGAGTAAAGAAAAGGATATGCTCTTATGGCAATAGGACAAGGAAGGGTTACTGGTTTAGGGTGTTGGATGGGGGCGGGGGCATTCAGGACAGGGCGCACCTGAGGCAGGCTTCTCGGGAGTGTGCGAGTGATCATTTTGTCATAATGTGTTGTATTAGTGGGTGGAGACCTACATAATGAGTGGGAAAGAGTCGGACACCCATCCTGGGGAGGGCTGATATGTTCTCAAACAGAGGGGCGAGAGACTATTGAGAGCGTGGGCGTTCCTAATGGGGAGGACAAACCAGTGTGTCAAGACCTCAGTGTTGTTGCAAGTAATTGTGAATCTAAGGGGAGGGGGAGGGAGGAATAGAATAGATGGAACAGGGGGTATTTTGTGGGCAGTGGAAGTGTTCTACATGATCTTGCAATAATGGACACAGGCCATGTTAAATATCATCAAAATTTATAAAAGTGTACAGTCTAAAATGTAAACCATAATGTAAACCATTGACCATGGTTAGTAGCTATGTTTCACTATTTGTATATCAGTTATAACAAATGTACCGTCCACATATAAAAAGGTATTAATATGGGAAGGGGGAAAGAGCGGAGGATGTTGGGTATATGGGAGTCCCCTGTATTCTGCAAGTGACTTTACTGTGACCTAAAACTTCTTTGAAAACAAAATGCAAAAAAGGAAGATACTGGGGAATAAATGGAAGAAAATGTCACTGTACATACAGGACAACAGATATTACAGTGATGAAAGGCAAAATGCCATGAAATTTTAAAAAAATATTTTTCATTATTTTTTTAATATCCTAATTTTTAATTTTTATTTTATTTTTAGTTTTTAAAAATTTTTATGTATTTTATTTCTTATATTTAAACCTATCATTATTATTTCATTTTCCTATTAATTGTATTTGGCTATTTTATTTGCTTCATTTTTGAAGCAGCTTTGGATTGCAAAAGAGCTACAACTGGGGCAGGAGAGGATCACTGGTGTGGTGTCAGTGATGGGGGATACATGGGAGGAAGTTCACCTGGACATACATATAAGGTATATAAATGTGTTCAAATGTTCACAGGGCATTGTCACAGTGAGTGGAGAGTCACACAATAAGTGAAAGAATATTGAATACCCATCCTGAAGAGCTTGGCCACATTCTCTAATGGAACAGCAACAATCCCTCAAGTACAGGGGCAATAACTAGCGAAGGAGGATGGTCCATTGATGGGCCCTTGATATTGATGACTATGCTTTTGAGCCTTTGCTCTTGAAATTGAAACTTAATCTAGTGTTATAGGGTGACTAACAGTTACCTCCTGAGATCCTCCTTGTTGCTCAAATGTGGCCTTTCTCTAAGCCAAACTCAGCATATATATGCATTATCTTACCCCCAGCATGGGACATGACTCCCGGGGATGAGCCTCCCTGGCACTGAAGGATAACTACCAAGAACCAACTAGCAATGCAACTAGAAAAAGACCTCAAATAAAAGGGGGAAAATGTAAAGACAAATGAGTTTATATGGCTAAGAGACTTCAAAGTAAGTCAGGAGGTCATCCCAGAGGTAATACTTATGCACATCTCAGCAGGATCTCAAGACTGCCAAAGTAGATACTACCCCAAATAGTGGGGCTCCCAAGGGCTCTGGAGACACCCAGGTCCTATAGTCAGGGCAGATGGCTCCAGATTTGGTGCCTTGCCAATGGGCCCTAATTTGGCATTTGTGCTCCTGAGAGTGACAGAGTTTAACTCAGTTGTCTTCCCTACACTTGGCTCATCTGTCCCTTCTATTTGATGGTGCTGGAGTTGGTAGGTGTATGTCCAAGAGACTTAAATCTTTTGGCTGTTCATGTGCCAGATGGGCCCTGAGCCTCAGCAGAGTTGCTACACCTAATCTCCAGTTCATTGGACTCATCCAGGACAACTATCAAGGAGGTAAGGATGGACAACCACCACACCAAGGAAACAAGAGAGCCTACAACTGCAAGCAAGAGAGTTCCATCCATCGGCTCTATGGGATCGAAGCCCCGTCTCAATTAGAGGTGGAGCAGACATCACCATCCCAGAATCCTCAGGATTGGGGAGTGAACTATGGACTAGAGTGGACATACTGGTATTCTACTATAGACTTATTATGATTCTAGCAATGGGAGAAATTACAACACTGATGTGGAAGCAGTGGCCACTCGAGGCTCTGAAGGCAAGGAGAGGGAAAAATAAGTGTAATACAGGGGCATTTTCGGGACTTGGAAATCGTCCTGAATTACATTGCAATGACAGATATAGGCCATTATATATCTTTTCATAACCTGCAGAATTGTGTGGGAGAGAGTGTAAACCAATGTAAACTAAAATCCATGCTCAGTGGCAGTGCCCCAAAATGAGTTTATCAACTGCAATGAATGTACCACACTAATGAAGGATGTTGTTTATGTAGGAAAATGTGGGAGGTATGGGGAGCGGGGCATATGGGAATCCCTATATTTTTTATGTAACATTTATGTAATCTAAGCATCTTTTAGAAAATTAAAATATATATTTAAAGAAAAAAAGAAAAGAAAAGGATTCAGTTCTTGGTGCGTCTTAAAGAGAAAACAAAACCAACAATGAGCAGACAACAAGCAGACAACAAACGCAAACACTGAGCAAAAAAATAATGAGCAAACAGACGAGGGGGCTATGGGGGGGGGGACTGGAAAGAATAAATTCCTTTTTAAATATTCACTGAAAAAAAAAATGTTGGGGTGGGACCCATATCACTATAGCCCCCATATCACTATACCAGCCTGCCTTGTAAATATTGGCCCAAGTAAAATGAAAATTTATGTTCACACAAAGACTTACATGTGAATGTTTATAGTGGCTTTATTCAGAATCAACAAAAAAAGGAGGGGGGAACATCACGTCTCTTTTTTTTTTTTTTAAAGATTTTATTTATTTATTCATTTATCCCCCTCTTGCTGCTTGTGCTCGCTGGGTCAGCTAACCACGCCGTGCGGGCGGGCCCGCCCCCACCAGGAGGCCCCGGGAACCGAGCCCGGGGCCTCCCACATGGCAAACGGGAGCACTACTGATTGAGCCACAGCCGCTTCCCATCACAATGTCTCTTAAATGGGATTGAATAAACAAATTGTGTAGTCCAGACTCAACAATAAAAAGAATGAATTACTAATACATGAAACAACATAGATGAATCTCAAAGGCATTACACTAAGTGAAAGGGGTCAGACCAAAAATAGAATACATTCTGTATCATTCATGTATCTGACAATCTGAAAAAGGTAAAACTATAGGGTCAGAAAACAGATGTATAAGGCCCAGGTTCAATCCCCAGCACCTCTTGAAAAACAGAAAACAAAACAAATACATGAAAGCAGTGAGTTTCAAGCATGGTCTACTCTGCCTCTAACACTCTGAGAGTGTAGAAACCTCATATGGCTTCTACATACATATCATTGAATAATTATATTGATTTGAGTGAATTTAGTTTCAGGGAATCCTCTGAGAAGTAAACTCATAAAAATAAGTTGATAAAGACAAGAAATTTTATTTCTCCTCTTGCCTCTATTGGTTTCTTCCTGGCCTCTGGTACAGATTCCTCTTCCCTGGACCACCCCAGAAAATGTTGGTCTTGTTGTCCCCATTTCTTTCTTACTCTCCATCCTTGAGTGATACTCTCTATTTCTAGGGCTTTTCGATCATCACTTCCATGCTTGTAAGTCTCAGATCTCTGTTTTTGGCCCAGACTTTTATCTTAAGTTTGTTCCAAAATTTAATATGTTAAATGACCAATTTGTTTTTCTTATATTTTTGTGGGTCAGGAATTCAGGAAAGGCTCGGCCAGGTGGTAAGTACAGATCCTGGTAGATGACTTTTTGAGGTTCCTTTCAGACCTGCAGCTCCAAAACTTAGGTGCCAAAGAGTTCTATAGTAATTTTAGCCCTTACTCTTTACTCCAACAAACCTCCTGTGAGATAGCTAATTTTAGGTATTTAAGATATGAGGAAGCTGACAGGTGAATTACCTCTGTGATGATGTCCTAATAACTTGGTCACACCTCCAGGAGTTGTTTGATTGTTAGGCAACTGGTGATCAAGTCTGCCTCTCTGAAAGGTGTGATTAGGTAAGGCGGAATGGGTCTAGGTCAACAGAACTAGAATGAAATCCGGTTCTCTTAGTCAGCCAGGAAAGCCAGTGAGTAGTCAAGTGCGTGGGTCTAGGAAGGGGTTTAAAAAAAAAAAAAAAAAAAGCCAGGATGTGCAAGGAAGGCGAAACAAAATTCCCTTCAGAATGTTTTATGGTAGGTCTTGAATATATTTCCTACAGTCTAATTTCTTGTGGTATGGAGAGCATAAGAAAGGTGAAAACCACTAAGAAGCAGGAAAAAGACATTCATAATAGAAATCAGAGCTAATGAAATCCATAGAGGCAGTAGCTGAATGTCAACAGGGAGGATCGGACGTGGAAAAGAAGTGAAGCTGTCACATTTGCAGGTGTTCAAAGTTTGGGAAATCTGATCACTATGGAATTCCTCACCGTTTCAAATGTTGCCGCTGTCCTCAAAGGATGGTCTCCAGATTGGGGGGTGGGCACAGCCAGCACACACTCAGAAGTAGCCTTGACTGGGCTTTACATTTAAAGGGCACTGGTGCTGTGGACAGCTTTGAGTTCTTAGAATGATAAGCTTTGTTCAGATAAAGAAGAAGTTTAAGTGCTGATTAAGAACACTCCTTTTGCTTAATAATACCAGAACCTAACAATCAGTTACATAGATACTTCAGATAATTATGTACAGCTTCTTGTTGTTATTTAACAGAGAAACATTCCAAGAACCCAAAACACTAAAAACTCTGCCAACAGGTAGCCCTGCCCTAATCATATGCCTGGAGATTAAGGAGGACTTGTTGGTTCCCATCCGGTAGGACTGGGAAGTAGGTGGATTTTCTGGATCCACTCTCAGACACAAGGAACAAAACAGGATTCAATGACTAGAACCAGGGTGTTGATTGGGAATATGCTTCAGGGCCAAAGAGCCCAGTTCTTAGAATTGGGAAGAAGTCAAAGTTAGTCTTGTAAGGAAGGTGAGTTGATACTTTTCCCAACAATGTTGGTTTAGAGCACATTAAATCCGTCAGCTTAAAACCAGGGTGGATCCTGCAGTCCAGGGCAAGGTTGAGCCTGGAGCTGGGGTTCTACTAGCCCCCAGTGTGGAGGGGAGGGGTAAAGAGCTTGGGAGACCAAGCAGGGCCTGCCACCTAGGGTTTACCCCCATCCATTGGGAGAAAATGATTGTGCTCCAGAAATTTGGCCTTGTTAAGGTGAAGTCACATAAAAAATTTTTTTTAAAATCTTTGCAAATAGGTGTTTTGAACTACTTTTCCCTTCTGGGAATGGTCTCAAAGGTAAATTAAGATATAATTTAAGTCAATCGTCTCCCCTCCATCTAGCAGTAAGCCAAAGTATCCTTCAGAGCTGTGGTCTCCTAAACTTTAAAAAAATTATATACAACTGTTAAAAAGTTTTTGATGTTAACTCACAACTTCTCAAATGAAAAAATAA
>JAKSZT010054334.1:60693688-61050719 GCA_026826555.1 Tolypeutes matacus
TTTTTGAGTACCTTCATTTACATGAATTTATTTATAAATAATACAGTTTTGAGACTCCAGAAGCGCGGTCCGCGCCGCCGCCTCCGCTGCCGGGCCGCCGGGGCCGGGATGCGCCCAGCTCGCGGGCCTCAGCTCCCTGGAGCCCCGGCCGCCGAGTGGGGTGCAGCCGAGCAGGAGGGCTCTAACTCTGTGAGGACCCCGTTGTTCTGTAATTATGTGTGAGAAGGACTGACTCCCAGAACATTGCCTGATTTCTGACCTGTCGGTATGGGGAGGATCAGCATCTCCTGTCTTTTTCCTGCTTCCTGGCATTTTAGCATCTCTCCAGTGGGGTGTCCTCGAATTCTGAACACCAATCTACGCCAAATTATTGTCATCAGCATCCTGGCTACCACTGTTTCACTTCTGTACTTATAATCCGAAATAAATATGGTTGGTTATCCAGAGACAAGAAGTTTCAAAGGTACTTGGCACGAGTTACTGACATTGAAGCCACAGACACCAATAACCCCAATGTGAACTACGGCATTGTGGTGGACTGTGGTAGCAGTGGGTCTCGAATATTTGTCTATTGCTGGCCAAGACATAATGGCAATCCTCATGACTTGTTGGATATTAGACAAATGAGGGATAAAAACCGAAAGCCAGTGGTTATGAAAATAAAACCTGGCATTTCAGAATTTGCTACCTCTCCAGAGAAAGTCAGTGATTACATTTTTCCACTCTTGAACTTTGCTGCAGAGCATGTACCACGGGCAAAGCACAAAGAGACCCCTCTCTACATTCTCTGCACAGCTGGGATGAGAATCCTTCCCGAAAGCCAGCAGAAAGCCATCCTGGAAGACCTGCTGACAGATATCCCTGTGCACTTTGACTTTCTATTTTCTGACTCTCATGCAGAAGTAATTTCAGGGAAGCAAGAAGGTGTGTATGCTTGGATTGGCATTAATTTTGTCCTTGGACGATTTGAGCATATTGAAGACGATGATGAGGCAGTGGTGGAAGTTAACATTCCTGGTAGTGAAAGCAGCGAAGCCATTACCCGTAAAAGAACAGTGGGTATTCTCGACATGGGAGGCGTGTCAACTCAGATAGCATACGAAGTCCCCAAAACTGTAAGCTTTGCCTCCTCACAGCAGGAGGAATTAGCTAAAAATTTGTTAGCCGAATTTAACCTGGGATGTGATGTTCACCAAACTGAGCATGTATACAGAGTCTATGTGGCCACGTTTCTTGGGTTTGGTGGCAATGCTGCTCGACAGAGATATGAAGACCGAATATTTGCCAGCACAGTTCAAAAGAACAGACTCCTGGATAAACAGACTGGTCTGACTCCTGATATGCCATACCTGGACCCCTGCTTACCCCTAGACATTAAAGATGAAATCCAGCAAAATGGACAGACCATGTACCTACGGGGAATAGGAGACTTTGACCTGTGTCGTGAGACTATCCAGCCTCTCATGAATAGAACAAATGAGACACAGACTTCCCTAAATGGTGTCTACCAGCCCCCAATTCACTTCCAGAACAGTGAATTCTATGGCTTTTCTGAATTCTACTATTGCACTGAGGATGTGTTACGAATGGGGGGAGACTACAATGCTGCTAAATTTACTAAAGCTGCAAAGGATTATTGTGGAACAAAGTGGTCGATCTTACGGGAACGCTTTGACCGAGGACTCTATGCCTCTCATGCTGACCTCCATAGGCTCAAGTATCAGTGCTTCAAATCTGCCTGGATGTTTGAGGTGTTTCATGGGGGCTTTTCATTTCCTGTCAATTATAAAAATTTAAAGACTGCTTTGCAAGTTTATGACAAGGAAGTTCAGTGGACCCTAGGAGCAATCCTTTACAGGACCCGCTTTTTACCCTTAAGAGATATCCAGCAGGAGATTTTCCGGGCCAGCCACGCTCACTGGCGGGGCTTCTCCTTCGTCTACAATCACTACCTGTTCTCGGGCTGCTTTCTAGTGGTCCTGCTGTCCATCCTCCTCTACCTGCTGCGGCTCCGGCGCATTCACCGGCGAACACTGCGGCCCGGCCTGGCCGCCACCCTCTGGATGGAGGAAGGTCTCCCAGCCCAGAAGATCACCGGCACCCTATGAACCCGCGGGCAGGAGAGTTCCAGGAAGACTTTCTAAAGAAAAAGCCATTTTTGCCTCAGGGTTCCTCCTCTTTATTCTCATTTGGTTTTATTTTTCCTTTCCCTTTTGGTTCCTTAAAACAAAAACAAAATCCATTGTTTTAAGCCCTGCTGTCCTAGAAGAAGTACATTTAGCCATTTTGGATAAAGCTTTAAATTGAGGATTAGAGAAAAGGGAAATTCACTTGATTTTTGTTGCATAGGCTATCTGCCCCAAATCCTCAGATTTTTGTTTTTTTTTCCTTTAAGGTATGTTAGCTTTTAATCAAATGCACTTTGATATCGGAGGGAAATGGAAAAGACACTTTCTGTCAGTAGAGATAGGATCTAGGAGTGATACTATAACGGAACCAAAAAAACCATATTGACTGTAATTATAATCCTCTTTTTCTCCATTTCGAAAGTTCTAGCTTAAAGAGGGTAATGTTTAAAAATGAATTTATTTATTGTAAGTCTGCCACTGTATGTGTTTTCATGGCAGGTTTAAAACTTCAAAACCATTTAAATCCAAAATAGAGAACTGTAGGTCCCAGGAGGTATCCATTTTTAAAACTGATCATGAAGAGACCTGTAAAAAAAAAAAGTCTAGAGCTTTGGATGTGTGCATGTGAAAAAATGCTAACAAAACAGAAGGAGGTATATGCTGATGTAAAAAACAAAACAAAACACAGAGGGGATGCAGTGCTCTTTCTTTTAAAAACATAATCTTCAGACCTTACTGTCTCATTGCATTTTATTTAAAATAATCCCCAATACCATTATCTTCTTGTGATCACAAATTATTTCTTTATCCAACATTTCATCGACTTTAGAACCTTTTATTTGTGAAAGAATTGGGAAATTCATAAAGGGTCAGTGTTAATAAAACTAGATCTGGGACCTAAAAAAAAAAAAAATAATACAGTTTTTCAAAAATATTATGTACATTACAAAAACAGAAACAAAAATAGATGCTTAAAAAAGATGAAATAAAGAATACACCGAAGTTCTAATATGCTTTTATATCCCAGTAAAGTCTTGTGCCCACTTTGGTGGGAGCTCATTACATTTTCGAGATCTCTAGTTTAGAATATTAATGGTGAATTACATGGTCAGGATGGCATGACGGTTTTAAACTGCTTACACCAGGTCTGGAAACATGATTTTTATTTCCCCCATTTGTTAACCTGACAGAGTTCTACCTTGTATTCTGATTTATTCTGATCAATAGCAGACAGCCCTGGCCTCAGGTGGTGAGGCTGCTTTGTCCCGATCACCACAGCAAAGCTGGTGTGCCCTGATTTATTTTCTGCACCAAGACTATTAGGTCCAGCTGCTGAGGTCAAGGGTCAGATGAAACTTCCCCAGAGGCTGGATCTAGAATTCTCCCACCACCTGGGTCTCAGGTTCAGAGCCGAGATCTATCTACACCCTGGAGATCTGAGGCTCCAGGAACAGAGCACAAGAACCACTGTGCACGAAAGTGCCGCTAAATCAATCCTGGATGTACTCTTTCCACTTCTGGGGTCCCTGAATATGAGAACTAGGCTTGAACCCCAACAAGGTCCCTGCTGAACCCCTACACTCATGAAAGCACCTGATACCCACTCCTCCATAGATTTTAAAAAAATAACAGCTATATTGAGAACCATATTTTTAAAAATCCCCCCATGTAAAATATATAATTCAGTGGTTTACGGGATATTCACAGAGTTGTGCAACCATCTCTACAGTCTGCTTTAGAACATTTTCATTACTCTAAAAAGAAATTTGTACCCAAATATTAGCAGCCACTCACTCCCACCCCTCACCACCCCAGCCCTAGGGAACCACTAATCTATTTCCTGTCTCTACATGTTTCCCTATTCTGGAAATTTCACATAAATGGAAGCATACAATATATAGTCTTTTGTGACTGGATTCTTTCACTGAGCCTAATGTTTTCGCTGAGGAGTGTGTATCAGGTGCCTTCATAAACTCCTCAGCAAGTTTGGGGATTCAGCAGGGACCTTGTTGGGGTTCAAGGCTGAGCATATATCAGTATTTCATTCATTTTTCACTGCTGAATAATATTCCATTGCATGGATATACCATATTATGTTTATCCATTCAGCAATTGATGAATTTAGGGTTGTTTCTACTTTTTAGCTATAATGAATAATGCTGCTACTGAACATACAAGAACAGGTTTTTGTTTGGATTCTCTTGGATAAAAACCTAGGAGCAGAATTGCTGGATCATATAGTACCTCTATATTTACCATTGTGAAGACCTGGCAAACTATTTTCTAAAGTGGCTGTACCTTTTCACATTCCCACCAGCAATGCATGAAAGTTCCTATTTCTCTACAGCCTTGCAACACACATTATCACCTCTCTTTTTTTTTTTTTTTTTTAAGATTTTATTTATTTATTCATTTATCCCCCCCTTGCTGCTTGTGCTCGTTGGGTCAGCTAACCACGCCGCGCGGGTGGGCCCGCCCTCACCAGGAGGCCCCCGGAACCGAACCCGGGGCCTCCCATATGGTAAACAGGAGCCCTACTGATTGAGCCACAGCCGCTTCCCATCACCTCTCTTTTTTATTTACAGCATCCTAGTGGGTGTGAATTGGCATCTCATCGTGGTTTTGATTTGCATTTCCTTGATGAGTAATGATATTGAGCATATTTTCATGTGCTTATTTGTCATTTGTATATTTTGTTGGAGAAGTGTCTATTCAGATCCTTTGTCCATTTTTCAATTGGGTTATTTGTCTTTTTATTATTGAGTTGAAAGAGGTCTTTATATATTCTAGATACAAGTCCCTTATCAGATATATGACTTGTAAATATTTTCTCTCATTTTCTTTTCACTTTCTTTTTTTAAATTTATTTTTTTTTTATTTTTAAAAGATACTTAGATTACATAAAATGTTACATAAAAAAATATAAGGGATTCCCATATACCCTACTCCCCAGACCTCCCACTTTTCCCCACATTAACAACTTCTTTTATTAGTGTGGTACATTCATTGCTATTGATGAACATATTTTGGAGCATTGCCACTAAGCATGGATTATAGTTTACATTGTAATTTACATTCTCTCCCACTCAATTCTGTAAGTTATGGCAAGATATATAATGGCCTGTATCTGTCATTGCAATGTCATTCAGGTAAATTCCAAGTCCTAAAGATGTCCCCATATTACACCTCTTTTTCCCTCTCCCTGACTTCAGCACCTCTAGTGGCCACTGTCTCCACATTAATGATATAATTTCTTCCATTTCTAGAATCACAATAAGTCTATTGTAGAATACCAGTAAGTCTACTCTAGTCCATATTTTATTCCCCAATCCTGAGGATTCCCACTCCACCTCTAATTGAAAGGGGGCTTCGATCCCATACAGCTGATGGATAGGGCTCTCTTGCTTGCAGTTGTAGACTCTCTCGGTTCCTTGGTGTGGTGGTTGTCCATCCTCACCTCCTTGTTAGTTGTCCTGGGTGAGTCCAATGAACTGGAGAATAAGTGTTGCAACTCCGCTGAGGCTCAGGGCCCAGCTGAGCTTCAAGTCTCTTGGACGTATACCTACCAACTTTAGCACCAAGTATACATTCAAATAGAAGGGATAGAAGAGGCATGTGTAGAGAATTCACATCTGAGCCCAACTCTGTCACACTCGGGAGCACAATCTCCAAAGTAGGGCCCACTGGCAAGGCACAAAACTCCAGAGCTATCTGCCATGACTGTAGGACATGTGATGTCCTTTGAAGCACAAACTTTTTAATTTTAATGAACTTCGATTTTTCTTTTTTGTTTTTTTGTTGCTTGTGCTTTGGGTGTCATATCTAAGAAACCATTGCCCAATCCAAGATCACAAAGATTTATGTTTTCTTCTAAAGTTTTATAGTTTTCACTGTTAAATTTAGGCCTTCAATCCCTATTAGTTTTTTTTGTTTGTTTTTTTTTTGTTTTTTTTGGTATATTATTTGAGGTATCTAGTTTTCCAATTCACGTGCAAAAGTTGAAAAGACTTTGTTGAGTAGACTTTTCTTTCTCCCATTGAGTGGTCTTGATACCCCTGTTGAAAATCAATTGTTTGTAAATGTGAGGGTTTATTTCTGGACTCTCAATTCTACTCCATTGATCTACATGCCAGTCCTTAGGCTCTGTATTAGTCAGCCAAAGGGGTGCTGATGCAAGTACCAGAAATCTGCTGGCTTTTATAAAGGGGTATTTATTTGGGGGTAAAAGCTTACAGTTACCAGGCCATAAAGCATAAGTTACCTCCCTTATCAAAGTCGGTTGCCACGTGTTGGAGCAAGATGGCTGCTGATGTGTGCCAGGGCCAAGCCTCTTCCTCCTCTTAAGGCTCAGTGGGCCCAGCTTCTTCTAATCTCAGCTGTAGGCTGGGATAAGTCTTGTCTCTCTCCCAGGGCTCATCTCTCTCTGGGCTCAGCTGCTCTGTTCTCTCCACAAGGTCAGCTGTAGACTGTTAGCCTCTCTCTCTTCCTAGGGCCTCTGCCTTGTCTATGGAGCTGTCTCTATTCCTCTGTGTTCTTCTCCTGTGTGTTTACTTCCCAGGGCTCCAGTATCCAAAACTCCAATTAACTCCTCTGCCTTGTTGTTTTCTCTGTTAGTCCTCACCCACCAAGGGGGCAGGGACTCAACATCCTACTGACGTGGCCCAATCAAAGCCTCAATCATAATTTAATCAAGTAAGAGTGAAACCTCTAAATCCAGTATGATCTAATGTACCCAGAAGAACAGACCAATTTATAAACATAATCCAATATTTATTTTTGGAATTCATAAATAATACCAAACTGATTTTTAAATTTTATTTTATTTCTCCCCCACCTCATTGTTCAAGCTCGCCATATCTATTCATTGTGTGCTCTCTGTGTCTGCTTGTCTTCTTTTTTTAGGAGGCACCAGGAACTGAACCCAGGACCTCCTATGTGGGAGGGAGGGGCCCAATAGCTAAAACCACCTTTTCTCCCTGCTTTTGTGTCTCTCATTGTGTTTCCTTGTTGTGTCTCGTTGTGTCATCTCACTGCGTCAACTCCACACCTCTACACACAACCAAACAAATTAATAAATAAATTAATAAAGTTTTTAGGAGGGGTACAGGGTCTTCTAACTGAAGCCCAGGAAAAAATTAACAATTAAGTTTCCAGAAAGCAGGAGATTGACAGCATCGTTAAATCCCTGTCGCTATTGAATCAGCTCGAAGATCTTTGTCTTTATATCTCTCTTTCAAGTTTCAAAATCTGAGGAGAAAGAATCTGATTGGTTACTTGGGTGAGGATGTCTTCTAGTAAAACAGTCATTATGACTGGGAACAGTATTACACATCGTCACTGCATATAGGTTGTATGGGAGGAAAGGATAAGGAGAGTTGGGGCCCCAGCCCTTTGTTGGGAGCTACGCAAAGACAATGCATCAAACACCTGGGCCATTTCAGTAGCCCTCACACATTTCTTCTGCTTCTATTCTCTTTTCTTTGCATCTTCCATGCTGACACCAGATTACCTGATATAATCTTTTTGGGATTGTTAGTTGAGACCACATTACTGAGGCTAATCATGGTCTCTCCTGAAGGAGGTGGACTTCCTATAATCAACCATCCCAGAATTCTTCCCCTCCCCACAAAATCAGAACTTCGCCATTTCATGCTCCCATGGCCCTTTTTGCATAATTCTATGACCTCACTCACCACATTATTATTATTATTATTATTTTTTTTTTTTTTTTAAAGATTTTATTTATTTATTCATCCCCCCTTTGCTGCTTGTGCTCGCTGGGTCAGCTAACCACGCCGTGCGGGCGGGCCCGCCTTCACCAGGAGGCCTCGGGAACCGAACCCGGGGCCTCCTATATGGCAAACGGGAGCCCTACTGATTGAGCCACAGCCGCTTCCCACATTATTATTATTACTATTTACATATCTGACTCCTACTGAAAACATGTATTATGCAAGGACAAGAATCTCTCCACATCAAGCAAACTGTGTTCATTCTTTTTTTTTTTTTTTACCGGGAGGTCCCGGGGATCGAACCTGGGCCCCTCCATATGGGAGACGGACGCCCAACCAGTTGAGCCACATCCGACCCTGTGTTCATTCTAAGTGCTCAAAGAATGTCATCAGGTGAAGGCATGTAAAGAAATTGCATGGACACTCTTCTTGTGTTTTTTGTTTGTTTATTTTAGGAGGTACTAGGGATTGAACCCAGGACCTCGTACATGGGAAGCAGGTGCTCAACCACTGACCTACTTCCACTCCTTAATGAGAGTTTTTCATATGTTTGTTTATTTTTAGAAGGTACTGGGTATCGAACCTGGGACCTTATACATGGGAAGCAAGTGTTCAACCACTTGAGCTATATCCGCTTCCCTGTTTTTGTTTTTTATTAGAGAAGTTGTGGGTTTAAAGAACAATCGTGCATAAAATTCAAGATTTCCATATACCACCCTATTAACACCTTGCATTGGTGTGGTACCCTTGTTACAACTGATGAAAATACATTTTTATAATTGTGCTACTAAGTATAGTCTATGGTTTAGCTTAGGGTTCACTCTGTTGTACAGTTCCTTGGATATTTTAGAGAAAATATTTGTTCTAGTACCATATATACAACCTAACTTTCCCCCTTTTAACTACATTCAAACATATAATTTAGTGCTGTTGATTACATTCACATTGTTGTGCTACCATCACCACACCAGCATGGATGAGTTTTGTTGTTAAGAGGAAGTCCACCAATTAGGTTCTCTGGCAATAAAACATCAAAGACAATGTTTGGGTATCTGATAAGGGTTTAATATCCAGGATATATAAAGAGATGTTACAACTCAACAATAAAAAGACAAATGACCCAATTAAAAAATGGGCCAAAGACTTGAATAGACATTTCTCCGAAGAAGAAATACAAATGGCAAAAAAACACATGAAGAAATGCTCAACATCACTCATGATTAGGGAAATGCAAATCAAAACTACAATGAGATATCATTTCACACCTATCGGAATGGCCACTATTAAAAAGACAGAGAACTACAAGTGTTGGAGAGGATGTGGAGAGATAGGAACACTTCTTCACTGTTGGGGGGAATGCAGAATGGACAGCCCCTGTGGGCGATTGTTTGGCAGTTCCTAAAGAAGTTGAATATAGGGGTCGGATGTGGCTCAACTGGTTGGGCGTCTGTCTCCCACATGGAGGGACCCGGGTTCGATCCCCGGGACCTCCCGGTAAAAAAAAAAAAAAAAAAAAAAAGAAGTTGAATATAGACTTGCCATGTGACCCTGCAATACCACTACTGGGTATATGCCCAGAAGAACTGAGAGCAGTGACACGAACAGACATCTGCACACCGATGTTCATAGCCACATTATTCACCATTGCCAAAAGTTGGAAACAACCCAGTTGTCCATCAACAGACGAATGGATAAACAAACTGTGATCTATTCACACGATCGAATATTATGCAGCTGTAAGAAGAAATGAAGTCGTAAAGCATATGGCAACATGGATGAACCTGGAGGACATTATGTTGAGCGAAGCAAGCAGACACAAAAGGATAAATACTGTATGAATGCGTTACTATGAACCAAATATATTGTGTAACATATTGTTTGATTCAAAAAAACTTTTGTATGTATCTATTACATTTAATTGAGAATAGCATATATTTATCCATCTATGTTTCCTATTTAGTTTTTAATTGTTTATATTTTCAATTATTAAATGTATAAAATAAAGTAAAAAAAAAAAAAAAAACTGAAAAAAAAACCCACAATGTTTGGGGAAACGGATGTAGCTCAGTGGTTGAATACCTGCTTCCCATGTAGAGGTCCCGGGTTCAATCCCTGGTACAACCTAAAAAAACAAAAGAAAACAAAACAAAACAAAAAAACCAAAACACAATGTTTGTCTCTAATTGGAAAAATCCAAAGTAATTTCCAGAAGCCTTCCCAAGAAGCCAACATCACATCACAACTATTTTGATAAATTCAAGATAAATGATTTTTGCTTGAGTTAGTCAGGTGGCTGAGGTAAAGGATGGCTAATTGAGGGGAACTGTTCAGATTCATCTTTTTATCACTGAATTTCACTGGAAAAACACTAGCTTTACTTTTTACTGCACAAAATCTTCTGGAGAAGTCTACAGAAAAAATACTGCAGGAGTGACAGTCACATTTTTACTATGTCAAAAAAGAAAAGAAAAATGATTATCGATATCATTGAACAAAAAAAGCAGAGAAACCACAAGCTCAGCTGATGGCACTTTATCAGCACAATGTCACGTAAATCCCACATCCAGTTTATTGAAAGGAGTTGTTATTCATCCTGCTCAGGGTAGTATTTGGAATCTATTTGTCTAAGTTCTATAGCCTTGTGTTCAGAATACCTAAGGTTGAAGTCTCAGATTTCATTCTACATAGCAATGAGGAGACCTCACAGACTGCAATCAGAACACACAAGAATTTGTACAAAAATCAAGATTTGGTCCCAAGAGAAGGGCGAGCAAGAAAAAAGAAAAAAGTAAAAGTAAAACAAAACAAAGTGCAAAGAAAGAAAAAATAGAGAACAACCTATTGATCTGGCAAGAAAACACTCAACATTATCTTCATTCTTATGCTTCCCTTTGTTTTACCCTCCATTGAGTCAGCCAACGTTTCATTCCCAAGTGGCACTTGTGGTATCCAGGAAAAGTGCTAGATTGAATCATTCAGAAATCTAATTACTCACAGCAGAAAGACTTCTCAAGAGACTCTTTTGGTTCCTGCCCCCTCTTCTCTCCTCCTCTTATTTCCCGTAGGGATTGACATGAAATCCCCAAACCCAATGGCCTATGGGCTTGTGCCGAGGAACAGTAAGGAACTGGGAAATGGAGCAGCCCTGTCCCACTCCCCATCCAGGCCTGGGTGAGGAGCCTCGAGAGGTGGGGGTGTGTGGAAGATGCTATAGCAAGATAAGAGGATCAACTCCCTGGCCTTGTGCCAAGGAGGAAAAGCAGAGTACAGAGTTGACCTGAAACTTCTAAAGGTTATAGGTCACTAGGTGGACATTTCCTTTATTCTATGCTTCAATTTAGAGGAACAAGACACTCAACCCCACACTGTAGCTCCAGATCAACCATATTTTTCCTGGTAAATTCCTCTTTTTTATTAATATCCTAACTTTTAGGCTCATCTATCTAAAAATGCCCAGGAAATGTCAAGTTCAGAACAACCAATGCTGAACTCATCCTTCTTCTTTTCCTATTTTCCCTTTCACCCCACTCCCACCTCAACCACACAAGCTAAAAATTGAGAAAACATCTCTTCTCCACACTCTCCTTCAATCACAGCCTTTCCCCCACCCCACCAGTACCATATCATCAGTTACCAAATCTTGGCAATTTTATCTCCTAAATATTTCCTCCCACCACCCTCCTCTTTAATCACTTGCTGTGTAGCACTGAGTTTGGTACATGATAGATGCTTAAGGAATATTTGGTTTTGATTAAATTAAAATGGATTGTTCCCTTAATTTATAATATAAGGTGAATGACTTTACCAGATTCTTTCAGAGTTAGAATGGAGAAGGGAAACAGAAGAGGATTAGGAGATATTAGAGAAAATATTATTAAAAGGGGATAAAACCCAAATTTCTTATGATCTTATCTGTCTGTGAGTATAAAAAGCAATAGTTGAATAATAATAATTTTAAAAACCATGGAACTACATTACATAAACAGTGAACCCTAAGTTAAACCATGGACTTTAGTTAATAGCACAATTATTTAAATGTTCTATCATCCATTATGACAAATGTTCCAGACTAATGCAAGGTGTTGACTCTGGAGTCTTATATGGGAATGCTATGTTTTATGCATGATTGTTCAGTAAACCCACAACTTCTCTAATAAAGAGAAAAAATTTTTGAACAAAACAATAGTTGAAATTTGCCCAAGACTTTGTTCACGCTCCATCTTGCAGGATATCTCACCCATGTCATGAGCTGGTCCACACCTAGTGGTCTCCTGGCCTACACCCCAGGCTTTCCTGAATGTCCCCAAGGCATAGATGTTCCTTGCCCAGTGGGCGCTGCTGTTGCCCCATTGGCTCTGTCCACCGTTCCGGGTGCCACCTACACATCATCATCAGTAAAACTTCCCTGTTCCACCAGGCACAATAATTCCCCAGAAATGACCATGATCGCTGCATTCTTCCCTTGGCACCATCACCAAGCCCCAAGCCCAGAAGGGCCACAGCTGAGTGAGGGCCTAGGGTCAAGCTCAGGGAGGGAGACAGTGCTGTCCCCAACCAGGTGACTTCTGAGAGACGGGACCCACCGCTGTGTGACTGACCTCTAATGCTTTCTAGACTTTGAGGAAACCTCTTTCACATTTGCTTCTTGCCCCCTCCCTCCCTAAATCACTCATGCTCTATCTGAGACCAATTCATTCCAATGATGAGAGTTCTGTTACTTGACCATTCTTAGGAGACCTGGCTTTTCTCCCCCATAAGATGAGTTCTCTCCGAGACCCCCTGTTCAAAGATTTATGTCAGATCATCCCCGCACCCTCAGTTCTGTCCTGGCATTCCTAAAAGTCAGCAGAAGGCAGTGCCTAGGTGTAAAGTGAGCTCGCCTCACAAAAGACAAAGACCAGTAATGTCACATATGGCCTTCAGGCAACTTTGGCTTCTTAGGGTATTTAATGTGTTTATCTACTAATTGGTCATGTAAAACACATTTCCAAAGCTATCTATCCAACGGAATGTTCATATTGCTATTAAAAAGGGTCCTCTTGAGTAACATGAAAGCTTTCCTTTCTAGTGAAATACTTCCCAAAGTTGACCCTTTGTCTGGTCTTTCCAACCCCTGTAGAACTAGGCCAGGCCTACAGAGTGTATAGATGACATCAATAATCTATGAGTATGGGGTTGGATGTGGCTCAACTGGTTGGGCGTCCGTCTCCCATATGGAGGGACCCGGGTTCGTTCCCCGGGACCTCCCGGTAAAAAAAAAAAAAAAAGTAATCTATGAGTGCTTCTCAAATGTTAATGTGCTTCCCAATCAGCTGGGAATCTTGTTAAAATGCAGGCTGTGGCTCAGTAAGTCTGGGGTGGGGCCTGAGCTTCAGCATTTCTTAATGAGTTCCCAGGTGATGGCCATGCAGCCGGCGTGGGGGCCACACTCTCTGGAGCCAGGGCTTAAATAATCTCTTTCAGACCCAAAGTTCACTGCCATGCACCGTAGCATGGTCAATAATGAAATAGCATTAGAAGTAGATGAAGGGGGAAGTGGCTGTGGCTCAATTGGTTGAGCTCCCGTTTACCATATGGGAGGCAAGCTGGCCCGCGTGGCAGGGTAAGCTGGCGCAGCAAGATGACGCGACAAAGGGAGACAAGCAGACACAGGAAAACGCACCACAAATGGACACAGCGAGCACAAGCAGCAAGGGGAGGATAAATAAATAAATAAAAATTAATCTTTTTTTTTTTTTTAATTAAAAAAAGAACTGCAAGCCTCCGGGTATGCAGTTTCAACTTCAGGGCTACCAAATCCCAAAGCCAGCAGCCCAAATGGCAAAGCTCTCTGGAACTAAGACATTCAGTCAAGGTGTCTGCAAGGTGGCAGAAGGCACATTAGTGGGGCTTTAGAGAATTTCAGGGCTAAGCCAGACAACAAGGGTTAGGGAGGACGTAGGGAGGAGCACGGCTGGAGGCCATTCCCACCCCTGGGCTTGAAGGGATGGGGGCCATGAAGAGAGGGCCACTCGACAGGCACTGAAGCCGCCATCAAGAACACCCTTGGCCATTGCCAGAACTACAGCGCTAAAGCCAGGAGGAAGTGAGGGAAGGGCTACCACAACCTCATTCGTCTTTTTTTTTTTTTTTTTTTTAATTTTTTAATTTTTTATTGTGGGTAAAAATCAAAATTTTCACAATACATATCTCATTCATCTTTGATGGTTGCTAGATCCAACTGAAAGAAGGAGGGCCCAAGAGTGGCGGGATGTGGTCTATGGGGGGATGGGGGATGGGGAGGTATATCAGTTTTCCCTGGGGCACCACAGCAAAATAAGGAATAAAGGCAAATGGCTGGCAAAAAAAAAAAAAAAAAGAATGGGGAAGAGACCTGGGTTGGGCAGTGGAAAATAAGCAGCTCATAAACACTTAAAGTAAGAGGTTCAGAGAGGAGTGAGCACTCTTATCCTCTTTATAGGAATTCATGACTATTTTAAAGCATGTCATCCCTAAGGGCAGAGAAGGGAAAAGGCCACTGTGGCCACAGCCTCTGGGTCATACAGTCAAGTATGTCAAGCCTACTGCAGAACAAATAATAAGGTACAGGAGCCACCCTCAATCTAGAACCTTCCTTGCCTAAATTAACTCTGGGCACTATGGTCAGAATCTGACCCCAAACTCTCAGTTTACCTAAAGGCCAAGTCTTCAAAGGACCCTGAGCAAATATGTATTGGCTCAGACACTATTCTAACTAAGGCTGTTGGCTTTTCCTGGTAAATTCCTGCTTGCTCTTCCAAGGAGCACTGTCGTGTCTATGAAGATATAAATAGGAGAGAATTGTTTCCATGCACTGAAACTTATTTTAGAGCCATTGAAAGCTCAATAAAGCAACCCGGGTTCGATACCCAGGACCTCCCGGTAAAAAAAAAAAATAAAAAAAAAATAAAAAGAAATAAAGCAAGCCAGGCCCAAAGTGATTATGGGAAAACACACGGGGATTTGGACCAGTACTTTAACCTTCGAGTTCATTCTCAACAGACTCATGGAATGAAAAGTGCTGAGGCTTAGCATATCCAGTTTTAGAGGATAAAGGACTTCCGTGACCCCACTACCTCTGAAAAGCTCAAAAGGTCATGTTTCCGGCTTGGGCCACCAAGCACCCCTTTGGCTTTTTCCTTCCTATGCACAAAATTTCAGAAGTCACTGCATCACTGAATTTCCTTTGCTAACAGAAAAAAAGTCATTATTGTTGAATGCAAGGAACTGAGCTGACCTATAGTCAATGATTTCTTCCTGCAAGTGAGAAAGCCTGTTTCCTCCAGCCGATAATGAAATCCTGCAAATGCACTGGACACGCATTTTACAAAGCAAAGCATCCATGGCCAGGATGCAATTCTGTACTTCTATCAATCAAAAGTGAAGAATCATATTTTTCAAACAAATAGCTGTAACAGAATACATTCAACAGGGGCAACAAAGAGCAGCACTGTTCCATTCCTGAGAAGAATGGAAGAGTGTGATACTTATAACAGAATACTGTTATAAGTGTTAGGCATGAAAACAAACCCTATATTCCTCTTTTTCAGGTAGGGAAGGTGAGAAGGAGTATTATGAGATGAGCCACTCCTTTAGGCTTCTAGAAAGTTCCTTCAGTGTCTGCTGGGTTTAGGGTGCTGCCGGACCAGCAGTCCTGGCCTGGACTCGTACCATTTGCAAGATTCACTGACAGAAAATGCATCCTCCTGAGCATGGAGAGGAGACATTCTTCCTCTCTCACACGAACAGATGTGGTTTTGGGGAAAACTACCATATCCTGTTAACAGCTTAGGTTTTAGAGCCAGAAAGACTTGGGTTTGAGCTCCAGCTATGTTCCTTCCAGGCTTGTTGCAAGTTACTTAATCTCTTGCATCTCCCTTTACTGGTGTATAAACTGGGGGTTAATGTTAGGTTCAATTAAATACGTGGATTAGTCTGGGTAGGGTAGGTTCTGCTACAGTAACAAATGAACTCCACTATCTCAGTGGCACAACCTGAAAATTTTTACTTCTTGCTCATGTCACAGTCTGCCATAGGGCAGGGAGCTTTCCTGTAAGTGTGAACTGGCATCTTGGAGGCCTTTGCTTCTTGATGAATGGAGGAACCACACTTGCTCACTACTTCCTTGGCCTCAAAACGATGATGTTGTTTCTGCTCACAGAGAATGGAAAATAAGTAGGTTTATCAATCAGGGTCCCAGCAGAAAAATAACCAGAGGACACACTGCAAAGGGCCATCTGTTTAATGAAGGGATTGTTTTAGCTTCCTAAGTGCTCAAAGCAAATGCCATGGAATGGGTCAGGTTAAGTGATGGGAATTTATTCACTCACAGTTTTGAGGCCAGAAAGATGTCCATTAAAGGCATCATCATGGTGATGCTTTCTTCCTGAAGACTGTCTGCGGGCGATCCTGGACTCCTCTATTGCATGGTAAGGCACATGGTGGCTTCTGCTGGGCTCTCCCTTCTCCCTGGATTTCATTGACTTCAGTTTCTTGCTTCCATGGCTTTCTTTCTCTCTCTTTGTCTAAATTTCATTCTCTTATAAAGGACTCTAGTAAAAGGATTAAGACCCACCCTCATTGAGGTGGGCTGCATCTTAACTGAGGTAGCCTCATCAAAAGGTCCTACTAATACCCCCAGGAATGGATTAAATGTTTTGGTAGGGTGCAAGTAGCTTCAAACCACCACAGGATTATTTAGAAAAGTGGGGGCAGGTTAAGGGAAACCACAGGGCCCAGTGAGGTGCCTCAGGGCTACCAAGAGCCCAATCCAGGAGAGATCTTTAGTACTTGAAACGGGAGGGGATGGGAGATGGGAGGCTGGGAGTAAATACTCTAACCTCATTCTAACTCTTGCGGTTACCTATCAGTGGCCAGCCCCAACTGCAAGCCAGTGAAGACCCAGTGATGCTTTCCATCAAAAGCTCAGCCCCCTGGGGGCACCAAGCCTCAGGAGCAGAAAACGGAGATTGCCCAGCAGAGCATGCAAGAGCCTGCTTAGCCTTGTGCTGAGACCTAGGTGAGGCACCACAAAATAAGAGAAATCAAGAACAAGTGAGGGGAAACAGAAAACACTGCTTGTGCTTGTTGAGGTTTTCACAGTTCACTTCACCTCTGACAAAGAGAAATTTGCATTTGCCAAAGAGAATTTTTCTCCCCACAACATGAATTTTTCAACAAGGGCTTGGTGTTCTTCCTCTCCAAAAGGATGAGTAGAATGGGATGAATTGTGGTGGTATTTGCCAAGTGAAAACCATTGATAGCTCTGCCCCAAAGAACATTATCTGTTCAGCCAGCAGTTACAACCTAAATTAGGGCTCTGAGGAATGAGACAGTTAGTTGATAACTGTTGTTATTGTTTTCATTCTTCAACTTGCCAACAGGGTCCTCTAGTCCTTTATCTTGTTCTAGGGCCAACTCAACCAAAGTGGGAGAAGTTGAAATTCTGATGCTTCAAAGCACAAAGTGCCAGGCATTGAGCACAAGCCAGATAGTTTGTTTGCTCTGGTTTTGCCAAATAATAGGCTGCACTTGGTGACAGGAAAAAGCTTTGAGACCTAGTTTTTTATGTTTACCGATACATACTTTCTCGTTCTGCGCATAACCGAAATGATTTTTTCCAAGGACAAAATTCATTTATTTTTCCTACCATCACATATTTTTATGTCAGAAACTCATAGAAGCATTGAATTTGCAGGAACGTTAGAGGTCATTTAGTTCAACCTCCTCGCATCAATGCCTTTGAGAGATCGTGTTTCAGCTTCTGCTTGAAGGCTCTCGGCAGGAAGCTCACTGTTAGTGGCACGTTGGCATGTGAGTGTTTTGTCTGCATTATCCCATCTAACCCTCAGAACAATGGTCTGGCATAAGTACTATTACTAGCCCCGTGTTACAAATTAGAAAAGCAGAGCACAGAGAGGTAAATTCCTTAAGGACTCGCAGTTAAACCGCATTCGAGGCGGAATTCGAACTCAGGCCTGAATTACTCCAAACCTCAAGCTTTTTTCCACTAAGGCCTCCCAGTACCTTTCCTGGCAACACATTCCCACCCAGAACTTTCTGAAATGTTCTTACTGTAGGCTCCAGGCTTTTAGGGCATCATTTTAAGTTTTCCATGCTGTAGAAAATGGGAATGAAACAACGATGAATGGTACTTTCCATTTTATATCACTTGACCATTGACAAAGCACTTCAATAATCTTGTTTGAGCTTCTCGGCAGTTCTGTGAGCTCCGTCTGACGACCTCTGTTTTTTCACCTCTCAGGAAGCCCAGCCAAGTAAGAGTGCTGTGGAGCCAGGAGCAAAGCCAGTTCCTTTGGCCGTCCCTCCAAAGCTCTTTCTGCTCTATGAAGCTGTTGATGCGGTGAGAAAGGGAAGCCCAGTCCATGTGGGGGCTCAGGATGCAGACTCCTTCCCTAAGTGCCCTTATCTGAACCATGGGGAGACATTCCCTCAGCCCTGGTTTCCGCACCCCTTCCTTCCTTGTTCCACGGCACGGTGGTCTCCTGGGTGTTGTGTTAAGGAGGTTCACTCTTCCTGATTAATCTGTCCTAAGGCCTGAATCCCACCATGCAGTTCTGTTCCCATCAACTTTACCACCTGACACCACCTGAACAAGTCCAGGTCCTGTTTTGTCAGTGGTGATCCTGGGATTGGGCCACAGGGACCATGAGTGGATCCAACAGAAGGCAACCTAGGGCCACGCGGTGCAATGAGGCTTCTGTCTGGTCTGCAGGATGCCAAACAGCCTCTGCCAAATACCCAAATGTTTAGCATCCCGTAGAACAAAACTGAGACTAAATATTCCTTTGTCATCTAATCAGTCAACACATGCTGTAATGTTTTGGCATCCCTGAGGACACTGCTTGTGCTTACAAGTGATTAGATTTTTTTTTAAGATTTACTTTTATTTATTTATTTCTCCCTACCCCCTCGTTGTTTGCACTTGCTGTGTCTGTTCGTTGTCTGCTCATCTTCCTTTTAGGAGGTACTGAGAACCAAACCTGGGACCTTCCATGTGGGAAGGAGGCACCTAATCACTTGAGCCACCTCCACTCCCTGTTTTGTTGTGTCTCTCATTATATTTTCCTCCTTGTGTCTTGCTGCGTCAGCTTGCCGCACCAGCCCAGCACATCAGCTTGTTGTCTTGCTTGTCTTCTTTAGGAGGCACTGGAAACCGAACCTGGGACCTCCCGTGTGATAGGCAGGAGCTCAATCACTCGAGCCATATCTGCTTCTCTGATTAAATTTTAATATTTTAACTTTCAGAAAGTGTCCCACTACAAAAGCTTCCCACACTATTTTCCAGGGCACAGATCTCCTTTCCATGCCAATCTCACAAAGAGAAAAACATCTGCCATGTTCTACAGACACTTTAATCAGCTAAGCACACCTACATCAAAGACCAAAAGATTCTTCTGTTGGGTTATAAGAGGAAAAAGAAAATTGCAGTTTTCCTTGGTGTAATGAAGCCTAAACCAATGTAAGAAAGTTGTGTGTTTTAGCCTCTTATTCTGTCGTCAGTTTTATATCCTGTACTTTACAGTGACTTTCATAAATATAATTGCACTGAAGTTTTTCCTAATTAGTTTTCTCCCACCTTGCTACCAAACACTTACCAATGAGAACTTGAACTGGTCTCCAGTGAAGATGATCTTTAAGCTATCACTCCAAAAAAAAAAAGGTGATAATTTTTTCCTCTTTGGGAGATCCTAGACAGACCCCAAACAACTTTATTTCCTTTAGACCCATCAACCCACTGCTATTCAAATAACTAGTGGTCTTTACTCTGCGTTAAACTGCCAAGTTCTAAGTGCTTTAAAGATGTGACATTTAATTCTTTCAAGAAGCCTTTTTGGTATATACACTATATATACATATATGTATATATATTAGGTCCAATTTACAAATGAGGAAACTGAAGTGATTTTTTAAATTTGTTTGCTTATTTTTGTTTTGTTTTGTTTTGTTTTGTTTTTTTTCACTGGGAGGTCCCGGGTATCAAACCCTGGTCCCTCCGTATGTTAGAAAGACACCGAACCTCTTGAGCCACATCTGTTTCCCTTGTTTGTTTTTTTTGTTTTTAGGAGATACCAGGGATTGAATCCCGGACCTCGTACATGCGAAGCAGGAGCTCAACCACTGAGTTACACCTGCTCCCCAGGAAATTGGAGTTTTGACTGAGTCATCAACTTGCTCAAGGTCATATGCTACTGGGAGGCAGAGCTGGGACTCTGGAACCCACTGGTCCAGAGTCCAGGCCCTTAGCCCCTCACTGTCCTATTGTACTTTCAAAGTGATCACCCTCAAACAGCTAGTATAATCTACTTGTCCAGAGCATGACATTCCTCACAGGCTGGCCCTTTCCTACATTTTAGCTTCCTGATTCACTATCCTTCCCCCACCCCCCCTGCCATGGACCCTGAAGTCTAACCCCGGTGGCTGATAGCTATTCTTCCAACCCCACATGCTCTTTTACTCCTCCCTGCATTGGCACATCCTTCTTTCTTAATAGGGTATCTTACAAGTCCTAACTCATAGTCTAACTCCTCATGACCCATTCATCCAGCAAGGCCACTCAAAATTCCCTCCTGTCTGAAGTCTGCTGACGCCCACTCTTGCCCCTCTCTTGTCCCATAATCATACCCTCCTTGGTTACAGCACATACCACATTTTCGTCCTTAGAGTGCTGGTCACCTGTTTTGAAAAGATTTGCTTGTCTGGCTTCCTCACCAGCCTGGCAGCTTCTCTGTGGCTCCAGGGCCTAGCACTGTAAGGCCGCAATCGATCTTTATTGAAGAAATGCTGACCTAAAAGTGTACCGGTTATGAGATGTGTGAGTAGTTATTAACATTTACTTCACACCTCAAAATGTTCTGAATTCATGCCTCTCCAGGTTTCTCCGGATGCAGCTGTGAAATCTTGTTCTCACAGTCTCCTGGAGACTGAAAATTCTGCTTTTACTTTTGTATGATCTGTAAAACTGACTTTTAATGAGAAAGAGAGAGAGTGAGTTGGGGGCAGGCTGTCTATCATGTGACTCCGTTATGTTTTCTGGAGTAAGCATTCCCCAGAGCCACACTTATTTCAAAGGATCATGGAAGGGAAGTGGATGGGGCTCCTGTCTACCATGTAGGAGGTCCAGGGTTCGATTCCCAGGGCCTCCTGGTGAAGGCAAGCTGGCCTGCATGGTGAGCTGGCCCAAGCGGAGAGCTGGCCCACACGGAGTGCTGGCCTACACGGAGTGCTGGCCCACAAAAGGAGCTGGCGCAGCAAGATGACGCAACAAAAAGAGACACAGAGGAGAGTCAATAAGAGACATAGCAGACCAGGGAGTTGAGGTGGTGCAAGATTGAGCACACCTCTCCCACTCGGGAAGGTCCCAGGATCAGTTCATGGTGCTGCCTAAAGAGAAGACAAGCAAACACAGAAGAACACACAGAGAGCAGACAGTGAGCACAAAACAATGGGGGGGGGGGAATAAATAAATAAAATAAATCTTTATTTTTTAAAAGAAAAAGGAGTATGGGAAATGAGATCCTCTGATGAATGTTCTGGAAGAGCCAGAGACCTAGCCTTTCAGTACCTATAGGACCTCCAAATAGGCAGGATAAATGAGACCTGGCTTACACTACAGTTGCCCCTTAAGCTGCTGAGTAGGGTGATGGCTCAGAGAGGAAGAGACTATCTCACATGACTCAAAATTCTAGAGCTTGTGGAAGTCAAGATTTTAGAACATCCATAATGCACCAGGCTGGGTTAAGTACTTTTCACAAATTACTTTGCTGAATCCTTGAAACAACCCAGAGAAGCATATTCCCAATTTACAGATGAAGAAGTGGAAGAGCAGGTGATTGGGCCATTAAATAACTTAGTGAAAAAGCCCCTACTTGAAGCAGGCTGATCTGATGCCAAGGTGCATGTTCTTTCCACCCTATTCCATGCAGGCATCTTGCTTCCTATTGCCGAGGACCTGTTTTAGTTTGCTAAAGGCTGGCAATGCAAAATACCAGAAATGGGTTGGCTTTTTTTTTTTTTTTCTTTCAAAAATTAAATTAGGAAAAGGACTTTTGTAAGTAGTTTTAGTCCTAAATACCAGGACTAAAGTTTATAGTGAAAAACAGTGTTCCCCTATCTTATCCTCAGAGTCATCCATTTCTTTTAAAGATTTATTTATTTATTTATCCCACCCCACCCCCACTGCTTTGTGCTTGCTGTATGCTTTCTGTGGGGTTGGCTTTTATAATGGGAATTTACTAGGGTAAAATCTTACAGTTCTGAGGCTGTGAAAATGTCCAAATAAATAAAATAAATCTTTATTAAAAAAAAAAAAAAAACTCCCTAACCTATCCAATTCCTTAATACTTATTCTTTCAGACTTTTGCAAAACAGGGGTTGATTCTGTTGAGTCATTTCATCCAAGGTTTAACCAGGGGTTTTAAGAAATTAGAACTATATTTTCATAGTTGTGTTGTTCCAGAGACTAAATCTAGTATTCTGGGTAAAACTGTTCCCCCATACACAGCTCTCTTCCTCCTGAAATAAAAATAGAAAGAAATGGGGAGTTTTCAAGAGACAAAAATCTGTTTGGATTTTCTCCTGCTATCTTAGGTTCACAACCCTGTCTGTATTATACTCATTTCACTTGCCTGGATTTTATCACAATGATTACCCATTTAATTACATTTCAGCTGAAATCTGGGGGAAACAAATGGTCAGAGAGCATTTCAGGTTGATTATCTAAGCCAGCATCACCCCTGGGGTTTTCTGAATCCTTTTATTTCACATGTTAACTTTAGTAGGCAGTTTTTAACATGGAGACTATAGTGAATCAATTAACCCTCTGATGGTATCAGATCCATCAAGGATGGCTTGATTTAATGTCAGTTCACACAGAAATCTTTGCCTCTTGTGGGAACTTCCTTCTCATGGAGGTGCACATTTCATCTGCCAGGGACCATCAGTCAAGGAAGAAAGGATTTGAAATATAATTCACAGTATAGATGGATTTCATTCCTTTCTTGTCCAATGTTCTCCACCTTGACTTTCATAAAACAGAAACTTCTGGCCTCTCCAAAAGGAGCTGAAGAACTTGCCCCAACCCTTCCGTCCTCCTGGAGAAGTTCTGAGGAGGAAAGTTTCCCCTCCCACTTGCGCCTCACGCTAAGGGGAGGGACCTAGGGGAATGGTAGGACCAAGGCTAAGTTCAAGACTCAGGCATGTGGCCTCATAGCGCTTTCCTTTTCTCTTGTCCGCCAGAGGTGTCCTCACCACTTCCTCCTCTTCCCCAGTGAACTCCTCAGAGAGGTTTCCCACCCTCGGAGGCAAGGCTTGAGTCCTCAGCTATTCAACTCGTGACTGGCGGATGTGTCAGCTGTAGTTTGGCCTTGGGTCAGGCCACCTTCTCCAAGCCAATAGCTTTACCTGAAATGAAACTGATATCGTATCGCAACACCATTGGCTTCTTGGGACTGTTTGAATCCGTTCAGACTTTGGAGGAGAAGATGGGCGTAATTAGCTCTCTTCAAACCCAAACATGCATCAAGAACTTGAGAGAATTGGAAGAGTCAGTAGGTGACTGTAAATGACATGACACCCAAGTTCCTAAGAAAATACGTACTCGGGAGGCTAAGGTCGTATGGGGTTTAGGGATCCCTTTTTCACATCCTTTCTTTTCCTCATCCCATCAAACACATAAGGCTGTTCTCATTGCAGGATATAATGGACAGCATAAATTGCAGCATTTTAATCACAGGGTAGACCCCTAAGTTCTCCTTTAGCTCCATCTTCTGAAGTGCAGTGGTTAATGATTAAACAAAAACACAGTTCATGTTTACAAATCATATTACATATCTTCAATTTTTTGTTACTATCAAACTTATAAATATAGTGACTTCCAAAAGTAACAGAAACAAAAGTAAAAAACAACTTGTTGAGAGATATAAAAGATGACTTGAATAAATGGAGAAACAGCATGTTCTTGGAAAGGAACACTAAATTTTATAAGCATGTCAATTATTCCCAAATTAACTTACAGGTTTAATGCAGTTCAAATAAAAATTTCATTGAAATATTTTGGAAACTTCACAAAATGATTTTCTTTTTCCCCTCAACATTTTATTATGAAAAATTTTAATTTTTAATACTTTAAATTGGAAAAATATTACAATGAAAACCAAGATATCTACCACTTGGATTTAGCAACTGTTAATATTGGGCTATTCTCGGACATGTGTGTAGGTGTGTGTGATGGCATACATGTATGCTTGTCTGCTTATACTATATATAGGTGATTTATATGAAATATTTATACTGTATTTTTTTATTGTTTTAAATAATATGAAATTAAGTTCCAGACATCAGGATGTATCTCTACAAAATAAGGACATTTTTCTACATAACCACAAAGCACGATCGAGCTCTGTGGGTTTATTTTGGAAGTGGGTTGTGGCCAGGGTAGTTTTCACGTTGTGCTAGAGAAGCACTTTGCTATGTCATGTGCAAGGCAAGCCATAGGAGCAATATTTGAATCCAGCCACTCAGTCTAAGCAGGCAAAGGCACTGACCACTAAATTTCAGTAACCGCTTTCCTTGAATTGGCCCCAAAAATGCCCTGGGAACATTTCACTATCCGGGTAATGAGTGGAAACAGCAATGATAGTCCTTACTGCAAGGGCAATTTGGGGGTAAAGAGTTTTGGGGAATACATTTAAAAAGTAAAAAAAATAAAAATCATTGTAATAAACTGTATACATTGTGCTCTTATCTGTGGGAGAAGGGAGATTTGGTGAAGGGAAGCTTTCCGGTTTAAAAGTTAGTAAGGTGTGTCTTTCTGTTGATGTGTTTTTGTTTTTAAAGATAGCACTTGAAAAGAAGGGAGTCTGCAGGGCAGGTGTGTGACTGCCATAAAATGCATTGAACACAGACATATTAAAAAGATGTCGGTAGGCCGCATTTAAGCCAGTGGCCTTTGGTAGTAAGGGAAGGAGCTCAACACAGTAACAGGCCCACCTGGAGGGATCCAGTGGATGAGTGTGGGTGTGGGTGGCTTCTGCCAGCATGAATTCTTAGTGAAAAATCCTTTCCTTAAAAAAAAGATAACTGGGAAATTCATGTGGTTCAGGCAGTTGGGCTCTCACATTCCACATAAGAGGTCTCAGGTGTGGTTCCTGGTGCTTCCTGGAAAAGATGAGCAGGACAGCTAGCTGGTGCGACAGGCAGGCATGGTGAACTGATGGAACAAGATGATGCAACAAGGAGACACAAAGAAGAAACACAATGAGAGACACAACAAAGCAGAGAGCTGAGGTGGCTCAAGCAATTGAGTGCCTTTCTCCCTCATGGGAAGTCCCAGGTTTGGTTCCCCGTGCCTCCTAAAGAGAAGATGAACAGACACAGAGAGCAGACAGAGAGTGCAAACAATGGGGGGAAGGGGGATAAATAAATAAATCTTTTTAAAAAAAGAACGATAACGTTTACATTTAGAGAACATCGGGTAGGATGTGGATTTATTAGACTGGTAGATGAAACAGAAGAAAACAAAAAACATTCAGGTAAGAAAAACACTTAGTCATGGCAGTTTTCAAGCAAGAGAATTGTGTTCTGAGAGCATTATCACTTCTGCTTTAGAGAAGGCTGCTAATTGGATTTGGTAATTCTTATCTCAAAAAACAAAACAAACAAACAAAAACTTGAATTATTTTGGATAAAAGTGGGTTCAAAAGAGAATCTATCTTTCACATTCATATTCAGAACCCAGCAGCCTGGAGTCCATTTTCAGTATTTTAACTGCCTCAGTAATACTATGAATGTGAGATATGGAGATAGAGATCTCAACTTGAAACAAGGTAATTTAATGTCTTGTCAAATGCTTTTATCAATAGATTTAAATGCCAATTCTTGCTATAGAATAATATGCCTTTTCAAAAAGCTTATTAACTAAACTTTCCCAATTTATATTTAGAAAAAGCTAAAGAACACCTGATTGATTTTTTTGAGGGGGCTGCTAGAAGAAAATAATAAGTTACTATTACTATTGCTATTTTAAAACATAAGGGTTCAATATAAATACAACTCACAATTGCTAGCTTTTGGAGGGTGAGGGGAGTTGTATGGGTTTTGTTTTATTTAATTTATTAGTCTTTAAGGTAGTTTTATTTTTCTTTTGAAATTACTGAACCATCATTAAATGTGTACTGTGAACAATTAATATATATAAAGGACTTTACCAAAATCAACTAAACAAACACTACTCAAGTACAGACTGCAAACCGTAAAAAAAAACAAAAACGTGTTTAAAATAATGCAATAGTAGAGCAACAATTACCCACAAATAGCCTGTCATGTGTGCTATGTGAGTTATCAGGCTTGACTGAGAGTATAACTCCCAGCTGGCCCTTCCCTTTACCAGTTGGTTAACTGCATGCCACAGGAACTTTTTCTTTTTTTCAAAGATCTATTTTTATTTATTTGTTCCCCACCCTCCTCGTTGTTTGTACTCGCTGTCTGTTCTCTGTGTCCATTTGCTGTGTGCTCTCTGTGTCTGCCCGTCTTCTCTTTAGGAGGCACCGGGAACTGAACCTGGGACCTCCTGTGTGGGAGAGAGGCACTCAGTCGCTTTAGCCACCTCAGCTCCCTGCTTTGTTGTGTCTCTCATTGTCTTTCCTCTTTGGTTCTCCTTGTTGCATCATCTTGTTTCATCAGCTCGCCGCGCCTGCACATCACACCAGGTTGCGGTCTTGCTTGTCTTCTCCAGGAGGCACCGGGAACCAAACCCGGGACCTCCCATGTGGTAGGTGGGAGCTCAATCACTTGAGCCACATCCACTTCCCCACAGGATCTTTTGACTTTAGCTGAGGCCCAGGTCCCCTTGGCTACCTTTGGTAAGTTGTGTGAACATACACACACACACCCCAAACTGACCTGCACAGAGATATGGCAGAAAATACTTCTGCTGATTTATTCCATAGTTTAGAATCATTAGTTAGACTAAAGCCCTTTCCAACAGAGACTTATTTGCTAGACCCACCAGAAAAGGGTGGGCCATGCTGGCAGTTCAGAAGGAAGAAACAAACTAAAACAAATACAGACACTTAATGGGCAGGATGTAACAGGGTCTCCCTGGCCATCTTGGAAGATACTCTTCTTATGTAGTCCCAAGGAAACCAGGGAGGTGGATGGGAGCGGAGCAGAGGGCAAGCATGGCCGGTGGCAGAGGTGGAGGAACCGCTGAAGGAACGCGATTGTTCACTGGCGCTCTCGGTTTCACAGTACATCTGTGCTTCTGTGTGTCCCTCTGGCCTTCTCCATATGTATAGCTAACAGGAAAAAATGTTTGTTACCTATACTTCTTCCACTCCAGTGCAGAAACTGCCAGGGTCTGAAAAAAAAAAAAAGACTATGTTTCTGAAAAGGCCTTTGTTTGGCAGCGTTCTTTAATGGGTTTCAGAGAGCAAGTCTGAAAGTAGAGGTCAGTGGAAGCTAGATTGCTTTGCTAACAGAACCACACAGTGTCCTTGGCCATAGCTGTCTGGGTACAGTAAGAACAAGCCAAGTAACCACTTGTGGCCCTATTGGGGTGAGTGGCTCTTTTAGGATTCTCTTGGCTGGGTTCCTTCCCCTAAGTGCTAGAGCTGCTGTCCTATGAGGGTGGAGTCAATTCTCTTGGATTGTTCTCTGCCAGTCTAACCAAAGGGAGTCTCCTTTCACCTAATTTTTGGGAATAAGGAGAGGATTCCTGGCATAGATGGTCTTGTAAAATTGTCCCATTGTTCTGCTGACAATGTGGTCCCCTGGTCACTTCCCCTTACCTCTTCCTGGAGTAAGCACAGACGTGAAAGAGAGCGCTAAGGCAGTTGTATGGATTCAAAAACATCAGCCAAACAAGCTATTGTTAAAGAAAAAGTATGGCTGGTGCCTCTTGGATAATCTAGTTCTGATCATCAAATCCCCCAGTTAACGGCCACCTCTCCCACTACATTTTTTTCTTGGATGTCACCAACTCTGCCCAGTCTCTTCTGATTATTTCTTGCTGATAGCTGGCATCTGGTTTCTCTTTAACAAAAACAGGCATCCATATTAGAGTGCCACTTACTTATGTTCAGTTGATCAACAAGATTCTCATTTCCAATGATTGCCCAACAACCCTTTAATGCTACACTCAGGATATAGCAATCACGTAACATGATTACATCAGATGACAGCCTGGCTTTGTATCATCCATCATCCTTCAGCTAAATTTTTGCAGTATGCACTTTGAGCCCAGACTACAAGCTGGCATAAAAAGCATTCATTCTGGGTATAGTGATTTTTTTTTTTCTATAGTTAAAGAAAAAAATCTCTTTTAGACTGGCACATGGTCATACGTTATTGACAAAAATAAAATAAAATAAACACCCGCAAAACCCAAAACATTGAAAAACACCTGTTCTTAAAACTTAATATCTAACTAGTAGGAATAGTTATACTAATAGGAATAGCTACCCGTCCTTGAGGGTTAACTACTGTCTAGGTAGCAGGAGTGATATTGAAAACATCAGGCTGGCCGAGGCCTCTAACCTCGAGGTCACTAACCCTTTCACTGCTGGATCGTGAGGAGGTATGAGGAATCTGGGGGGAAGGATCGGGGGACGATTGGGAGGACGGTGGGAAGGTGGGGGGTGACGAGTGTCTCAGGGCAACTATTTACTAAATGGTATAGAAGAATTTCTATTTAAGTAACCAGTACAGACGTTTGGGGCACACTGGTGACTCTCAGTGCTACTGGAGCAGGCTGGCTTGGGGAATGAAAAGACAAATCTGGGACCCGGCAGAAAAACATGGCTGTGAAACACGCGGCCACGGAGACCCACAAGATGGCTGCTGGAAGAAACTTGTGAGAATTCCCTATTTGGAATGGGATTTCATCCGGGATCAAGGAAAAGCCCCAGATAGTCTCAAGGGGCCTTGCCGCTGGGCTCCCCCAGGGGAATTGATGGGTGGGGTAACCAATCAAAACAGCAAACAGCTGGGACTCCTCCCCCGAGTGGGGTAATTAATGGTTTACAAAGCAAGCGCAGAAGCTAAATCAGTCCTTTTTTACCCTTTTCCCCCCTGTTTTGCACTTTTTCTGGACCAGCACGCAAGTAGACCTGGGGACTTGTAATCTGTAATGGGGATTTGTAGTCTGTATAACAGCCCTTTTTACCCTTTTCACCCTTTTTTCTCTCTCTGGAAGGACCAACCCTCAAGTATACCTGGGGCTCACAATCTGCTATTTTCTTTCTCTTCTGTCATTTTCTTAATAAACTACTGGCCCAATTAAACTGGCAGGTACTTAAATTCTTTTTTGTAACATAGCCAAGAACCTAGAGAAAATCCAGCAACATTACCAGGCTCTCTGCTAGAGCCTCGTATTCCCACATCTACCCTCGGAAGGAAGATTTTGCCTTTACATCCATTTTACAACTAAGGAAAGGAAATGCTGAGAGAGTTTCAAGATCTGGTTCAAGAGCGCACAGCCAGTACAAGGCAATAATTAATTTTTTAAATATAGGGTTTTATAATTTACAAAGCATTTTACCTGTATTAACTGTACCTGAGTCACAGAAAGATATTTCTTCCAACCTAAAGCCATATTATTGCTTAGGTATGCTGACTTTCTTGTGTACCAAACAAAGAGGCTACTGTAACCGAGGGTTAAGAATTAACAAGTAATTATGATTGCCAAATCATTATAATAGATGCCTTTATATTATAAAATAGCAAAAGGTTAATAGCTGAAATTACTGAAGCTGGCTAAAGTGGTCCCACCTCTCTAGCCAGCTTACTCTAGCCTTAGCCTCACCCTTGTGTGCTTACTATTGTGATGGTAATTCTAGATTGAGCTCACCCTTGTGCGTGCTTTCTATTGGGATGGTAACCAATCCACCCTCCTGTTTAATATTCTTATGGAAAACCTTGTGACTACCTCTGCTCTGTACTTACCTATCTCAGAACCATCATCTCTGAAAATGATCGTAACTTCATAACTCCCTATGGTTTGGGATCCACCTCCAGCTTGTTCAACCCCTTAGTGCCAATTATTCATTACCACCCTGGCATTATAAAATATTAGAATTTCTGCACATCAGCAGGCAGTTTTTGGGCCATCTAAGGCAAATGACCTCCTTTGCTTGTGCAATCAAACTTTTCCTCTCCTTGAAACCCCAGCGTCTCAGGAACTGGCTTTAAAGACACATCAGGAGAAAAGAACCCACTTTTGCTGAGTATCACTACCACTTCCTCAGAACCTTGATGGTGAACTATTTCTTGATATGTCTACCTTAATCATCATAGCAATACTGAAAGGCAGGTATTATCAACCCTATTTTATTGAAAAGGAAATTGGGACTCAGACACACGATGACCAAGGACACACTACCAGATTATAATCATTCAATATGAATTGTCAGGAAAAATTGTGAAAGACTTTGAAGGGGGAGAAAAGAAAAGAAAGAGGAATCTGAGTGACCTGTCTAGTGCATCCTTCTGAGGTTTCTCCACCTCTCCTTGTCTGAGACCTTTTACAACTCTGTAAATTGTAGAAAACTAATAATGATGTAAATGATTCTTCTCCATAGAAATGCAAAGTAGCTGTGTCTGGTGGAATGAAATTGGTTATTGGGCTCTCTTTGTAAATTCTTTGGTATACCTTAATCTGCCTATATATGTGTGCTAATTTGAATCCTCCTTTGAACCAATTGTAATATTTTACTGGCTCACTCATTAATTAGAGTTTAGTAAAGTTGTTATATGTTTATTTTATATTTGTATGAGTCATGGTTTTACCCTTTAAAAATGATCTAAAATATTTTTTGCGTACAAGCATCAACGCCACCCAACACTGTCAGTGTTACATTGTTATGGTGTCTTTTTTACTACCTAGCTGTCCACTACATCAGCACTGCAGCCAGCACGAACACTGGCTGATTAGTGACCTCTTGAGACGATGGTTGAGGCGCTCCTTCTCTCAGCTCATCCTGCAGAGCTACCACTGCATTGTTGCTCATTTCCCACTGAAATAGCTTTGCTTTTTCTGCAAAGTTAAGATTCTCAGGTTATGGCTACTACAGATGCTATGGAAACGAAATATTATTAGGAGGGGAATATGCAATAGTACCCTAACTAAGAAGGACTTCAGGATTGAATTTGCTTGCAGTACTTCACATACCTGATTGTTTGATAGCTTATTATTTGTTCCATGGATTATTCAGGAAAAACTTTCTCCTCTTGCCAGCATCACGCTCTTCATGAGCTGTGTAGGTACACATGTGCGTGTATATAAACCATGAGTGTGTTCGTTTCCTAGGGTTGTCATGACAAAGTACCACAAACAGTGTCTTAAAACAACAGAAATGTATTCTCTCAGAAGCCTGGAGGCTAGAAGCCTTAAATCAAGGTGTCAGGACCACACTCTCTCTGAAGGCTCTAGGGGAAAATCCTTCCTGCCTCTTCCATCTTCTGGTGGCCACAGGCATTCCTTGGCTTGTGATGTGTCACTCCAATCTCTGCCTCCATCTTCACACAAGCTTCTTCTCTGTGTGTGTCTCTATGTGTCCTCTCTTCTTCTTTTTTTAAGATTTTATTTATTTATTTATTCCCCCCCCACCCCCAGCCTTTGTTGTTTTGCGGTTGCTGTCTGTATCGGTTGTGTGCTCTCTGTGTGTGCTTGTCTTCTTTTTAGGAGGCACTGGGACCTGAACCCGGGACCTCCCATGTGGGAGGGGGGTGCCCAATTGTTTGAGTCACCTCGGCTCCCTGCTTGTTGTGTCTCTCATTGTGTTTCCTTGTTGAGTCATCTCATTGCGTCGGCCTGTCACGTCAGCTCATTGTCATGCTCGTCTTCTTTAGGAGGTATTGGGAAACAAACCCTGACCTCCCGTGTGGTAGGTGGGTGCCCAACTGCTTGAGCCACATCTACTTCCCCTCTCTTCTTATAAGGGCACCAGACATTGGCTTTAGGGCCAACCCTAAATCCAGGATGAATTCATCTCAGGATCCCTAACAAATTATACCTGCAAAGACTCTATCTTCAAACAAGGTTACTTTCTGAGGTTTTGGGTTGATATCTTTGAGGGCACCATTCAATTCACCACAGTGGAGGAAAAAAGCACATAGCCATTAATAATTTTATCCTACTATGAATAGGCAGGGGACACTTTCAAAATATGTTTTTTTTCCTGGGTTTAGAAATATTCCCAAAATGCTTTTGGTGTTTTGGTAATGCATGGTGATGAGGGTAGCGCAACACTGTGAATGTAATTAAAGCCACTGAATTGCACACACGAAAGTGGTTAAAATTCTGTATTTTCTATCTGTTACCACAATAATTTTTCTTTTTTAAGGAGGTACTGGGGATTGAACCCAGGACCTTGTACATGGGAGGCAGGCACTTAACCACTGAGCTATACTCGTGCCCAATTTTTTTTTTTTCAAGATTTTGATGGAGCAGAGAGTTGAAGTTCATTGAAATGCAATTTTGAGAATCATGAAATTTCAGAGCAAAAATAGATCTTAGGGGGAAGCGGCTGTGGCTCAATCAGTAGGGCTCCCGTTTACCATGTGGGAGGCCCCGGGTTCGGTTCCCGGGGCCTCCTGGTGAAGGCAAGCCCGCCCGCACGGCGTGGTTAGCTGACCCAGCGAGCACAAGCCGCAAGGGGGGTATAAATGAATAAATAAATAAAAAATCTTAAAAAAAAAAAAAAAATAGATCTTAGGGATAAACTATCCAATCCTGTCATTTGACAGATGATGATATTGAGTCCCAGAGTCTGGCTTGGCCAAGGTAACACAGCTGGCCAGTGGCTTTGCCAGAAACAAGGCTGTACTTTCCTCACTCCCTGCTCAGTTCTCGGCCCATCATGCACGGTATTTCGATGATCTCGGCATTCACACACTCCAATTAGCACAGCAGTTAGAAAGAAATATAGCCTGAATTATTTTGCTGAACGACTTCAGTCTTATGAAATCATGCAGTTCTAAAAGCTTATTGTTTTACCACTTAAGGGAAAAATCAAGGGGTAAGGTCAGGCAACAAATATGCATTTAAATTACCACTTGCAGAAATAAATTTCAAGTTAATACCAGATTTTCACTGCTGCTGTCACTAACCAGATGAGGTCATGTGGCAGCGGCACATTTCACCCCTTACCATGTGTGAAAGCCCTCTGGGTTTTTCTCTTAGCTCACTGAACTTAGGCAGGGGTTGCCTAATGTATGCTGAACACATATTTGTTTGCCTGCTTAATTCAATAGTTCATGACTAAGAAAAAAGTCACTTATTAAGAGTCCTGCATTTAGTCTTTCTCATTTGCATTCAAATCATTTTTTATGTCAAAAAGGAAGTTTGAGGAGAGAAGCAAATAAGAGCTCCGTCTCTCTCTCTCTCTTTTTTAAACATTATTTTTAAAGAAGTTTTAGATTGCAGAAAAGTTACATAAAAAATATAGGGGAGAGGGGACTGGATGTGGCTCAAATGGTTGGGCGTCTGTCTCCCATATGGAGGGACCTGGGTTCGATCCCCAGGACCTCCCGGTAAAATAAAAAATTTTTTTAAATTAAAAATAAAAAAATATATAGGGGAGGGGAGGGCAGATGTGGCTCAAAGGGTTGGGCGTCTGTCTGCCATATGGAGGGACCTGGGATTCGATCCTCGGGACCTCCCGGTAAAATTTAAATAAAATATAAAAGGCGTGTGTGCCACCAGACCCTGTGCACGGGTGTGCCAGGCCCCACTCAGCCACGCAGCAAGGTGATGGCGTAACAGGAGAGAGACACAGGGGAGAGCCAAGACGAGATGCACCGAAAAACCAGGAACTGAGTTGGTGCAGGTGTCAGGGTGCCTCTCTCCCACATCGTAGGTCCCCAGGATCGAATCCCAGTGAAGACAGAAGGATGAGAAGAGAGGACAGGAAACAGACACAGAGAATTGCCTGGCAAATGGACACAAAAACAGCAAACAGGGGCGTGGTGTGTGTGTTAAAATGGATAAAGTAAATAAAATAAGTCTTAAAAAAAAAATAGAGGATTCCCATATACCTCACCCATCCCCCTCTCACATTTTCCCCTAACAACATCTTACATGAGCATGGTACATTTGTTACAATTGAACAAATACTGAAGCATTGTAAGTTGCAAAGTGTAAACCTTAATGCAGACTATATACCTTGGTTAGTGGCCTCATGTTTTTTTTTTTTTTTTTTTTTTTAGATACTGGGACCGGGGATTGAACCTGGGACCTTGTAAGCAGGAGGCTGGCACTCAACCACTGAGTCACATTGGCTCCCCTGAGTTGGCTCCTCTGAGTTGGCTCCCCTGCGTTGACTCCCTTGTCTGTTTGCTCATTGTTTGTTAGTTGTTTGCATGTTTGTTTTTGCTCTTCATCTGCTTGTTGTTTTTGCATATTGTCTGCACTCATTTGTTTGTTTTTTCTTTAGGAGGCACCAGGAACTGAACCTGGGACCTCTTATTTAGGAGGTGGGTGCTCAACTGCTTGAGCCACATCCTCTCCCTACTCGTTTGTTTTTGCTCATTTGTTTCTCCTTGTTGTTTTTCTCATTGTCTGTTCGTTGTTTTTGCTCTTTGTCCGCTTTTTTTTTTTTTTTGCTTGTTGCCTGCTCATTGTTTGTGTGTTGTTGTGTTTTTGTTTGTTTGTTTGTTTGTTTTCCTCATTGTCTGCTTATTGTTTGTTTTCTTTAGGAGGCACTGGGAACCAAACTCAGGACCTCCCGTGTGGGAGGTGGGTGCTCAACTGCATGAGCCATATTTGCTCCCGTGTGGCCTCATTTTTAAGAAAACTTTAAGCCTAGACCATCCCTTGGACTTTCAAGCATAAGATAAAGTGAAACAATAAGCAGTCATGTTCACATGTTGAGTCACTTAAAATTCGAAACAGCCTGTTACAGATACCTAACATGGTTTTCCAACATCAGACTTCCCAAGTGCCACAAATCACTGAGGGACCCGAGCAATCTGGTACCCTTTGGGGATGGTGTTGAGTGAAAATGGACTGAAAGCATCCAGTGCACTAATAGTAAAAAGCTCTTGCTTGTTGATTCTCAATCTTGAAGGAGTTAAGGGGTTTTTAATTCTCTAATATCTGTGCTTACGTGTCAAACACCTGAGCTGCTCTGAGCTGCTAGGTAAATGGAAGGTGCTGGGACGATCCCAACATTACCCAAACACATTTAAGCCATTTATCACGAGCTCAGCCCAGCGTAGGAGGAGCCCCAGTCATTTGTGTTCCAGTTGCAGGCCCATGCAAAAGAGATGGCCTGTGTTGTGGGGGAGTGAGCCACACCCTGGGGCACCATGCTATTCATGTGGGCAGGTCTGTGCCCATATCCAGCTGCTGACATATGGTGCCCCGACATTAGCCAGATGGCACGCATACATTACCTAACCTGGGCTGTAGGAGGTGAGTAGGAGAGGCTGCATGGGGTCAACACTGGTGTGTGGTAGCAGGAGCCTGAAAAGGAGTTTCGAGTGTTTAGAACGCAGCCAGTGGTCAGCATGGATGAATGTCCATGCCATCACCATCATCTCAACTAACCTCCACCCCCACTTATGTCACACAACTCCCTCCAGGCCCAAAGGAAATGCTAGAGGTTCAATATTCAAAGAGAATATTTTCTGAGCTAATGCCATGGAACTAACTACTTCTCTTGAAAAATTTTTTTCCCTAGGGAAGCTTTGTCCTGAGTTGGAGTTGATTAGGTGATGCATGACCAACCTTTGGAGTATCTCTAATATCTTTGAAATTGTATATAAAATTGTGTGTGTAGCACTGAAAGTGCATTTTTTTCTAGAGAGAGGATACATCTCATGCCAAAGAACCTCAAAGGGTCAGTTACCCCCCCCCTAAAATTTTATAACCACTGCTCTAGAGGCCGAGGGAAGCCAGCCTTTCTGACCATGGCAGAAAGGGTCCTACATGAAGTTGGCGTCAGCTAACTTGCGACTTTGTATTTTGCCTGGCGCTTAGATACTCACATCCATCCCTCAACTGGCCCTAGGTACACTGCCCATCTTGTCTCAGAGACATGTCACCAGACCATCACACGACCCCCAAACCAGTTCTCTCCACAGCCCTTTTCCAGCATTAGCCTGTGAACCAGTACCCTAGATGAGGTCCTTTTTTAAAAAATATCAATTATATTGATACATATTAATAAAGCAAACCATCCATCTAAAGTGGACAATCCATCCAAAGTGTACGGTCAATGGTATTTGGTATAATCATATAGTTGTGCACTCACCATTTCAAACATTATTAGAGCATTTTCATTATTCAAATAATAATAATAATAACAGACACACAAAAGCTCTACCCCTTAATAATCACCTCTCAATCTCTCTATGCTTCCTGTAGATGAGGTCCTTTAATAAAGACATACTTAGAAAGCAAAGGGACCACGTTTATATAAAGACAGGAGCAGACCCCCAAATGTGGCAGGTAGCAGCACTGCCCATGACTTGTGTTCTCATGAGGGACAAGGAGAACACGCTGGCTAGGAAGTGGACATTGAGTTCTAGTCAACAACTTGCATTGGCCAGCTCTGTGACATTGGGTCATTCACCTTCCTGCATTTTTTTCAGTTTCCCAATCTGTAGAATGGGGAGGTTGGACAAGATTTCTGAGGCTTCCCTGGTGGAGACTATTATGGGCTGTGTCCAAACTTCTTGGTACAGCCCTATCTGTAGAGAGAATTGGCCTCTTACTAGGTTCCAGCTTATCTTCCTTGCTTAGACATTAAGCTGTATGTTTTAAGGCATGAATGATTTTGCAATCATAGATCGTAGCAGATAGAAATCATCCGAGATGAAAAACACTGCTTGTGGGCAGCATCAAGATTTTAGCAAGAGATCAAGGTGCTGGTTTGGGCTGAAAGCTGAGGATCAAATGTTTCTGATGACAACAGGGCCACCTGCTCTGTGGTTTCTGATTTGGAAATATTGTTCATAAATCTCCCTTCCCACCTCCAAACTCCAGTGATAGCAGATGATATATATTTAAATTCTTGACCCTTCTGCATACAGTTGCTAGAGTGCCTGAACTTTGACATGTTGTTATTCTTACGTGGACCTCCTGATTTTTCTTTCTGGGCTCAGAGGAAGCCACTGAGTTCTTCGGTCTACCTTGGATTCCACCTTTTTCATTTCCACCCCCTTCCCTGGATGTCACGCCTTCAACTGTCCACTGCTTCCCCTCCTTCCTTTCCTCCCTCACATGGTTTTTCTTCACCTTTCAAATATCTGACCTTCCCTCTCTTAAAAATTAAGCCAGTTCTGTCCATTCTTTTTGTCTCTTTTAGTAAGCTTTGGGTCTTTTTCCTTTTCCCTGGCCCCCAAATCCATGGATTAAGTAGCTCACACCCGCTCTTTCTATTGCCTTTGCATTCTTCTTCTCTCTGCAGTCTGGATGTTCATAAGCTGTCCTGAAACTGCTCTCTCAAAGACAGAGGGCTTTCTGTGTTCCCATCCTCTGCATTTACTGTAACTGTCGGGCAGTAACGGTGCTTTGTCCATGGCCCCTCCTGTCCCAACATTGCCTGTGATCAAGAGGTAGCTCAGTAGATGTCTGCTTGAATGCTGAAGCTGTTTCTACCCTCCAGGTATTTCTTCTGCTTTCCCTTTGCCTCATCCTGACTCCAGCCCTCCTTAGCACCCCAGGTCCATATCACAATATTCTGGCTTGCTTCTTCATTTCCAATTCATCTTGCAGAGCTCTCAGCCACTCACATCTTCCTGGAGACTCACCAGCATTGCTCCACGCTCCATCTCCTGACTTAAGTTATTAAAAATTGTAATTAATTACTTGCTTAGAAAAAAGTAATAGAGGCATAAACTAAACATTTACACTGAACAAAAAAAGTATTGGGAGAGAGATAATGCTCTCTCCCATCCCATTCTCCCAGTTCTCTTTCCCATCCACAGTCACTGTTGCCAGTTTCTTGGACACCCTTCCAGACAAATCCGGTGCCATGCAATTGTTTCTTGGTTGGGCTACAGCTCACCACAGGGCCCAAAGGTGATTGTGGATGGGAAAGAGAACTCAGAGAGTTCAGGAAAGGAAGGGAAGGTGGGGAAGGAGTGGGCAGTTGAAGGCATGACATCCAGGGAAGGGGATGGAAATGAAAAAGATGGAATCCAAGGTAGATGGAAGAACTCAGTGGCTTCCTCTGAGCCCAGAGAGAAAAATCACGGCCCTGTCTTGAATCTCAGACTGTTGGATTGGGGTCCTGCTTATCGACTAGACATTTCTCTCAGACCTGTGTTCTGCTGTTCATTTCCCCAGAGCTGGCTGGCGACGTGCTTCAATGAGGCCAGTGTGTTCCAGGCTTCCGGCCGCTGTGACCAGCCCAGCGGACCTCACCATCTCCTGTGGTTATTGTCAGGGATCCCAGCACTCTTCACCCTCATTGGAGTGAACCTACTTCCAAGTCATTCCCCTCATCCTCAACCCCACTCTCCCCACCAGCCAGAATGTGAATGCATCCTCACTGCTTGGCCTCAAGGCTGTGGAGGGTTGTGATTTTGTTGACCTGACTGGCCAGGAGATAAGGACAAGATGTCCAGGTTCCTTTGCTTCTGCTCTATTGCGTCACTGTCCAGCCTTATTTCCTAAATCCAGATATGACCCATCTTTAAATGATATGCTGGGATGATCTGAGAAACAGCTTGAGGTTCTCGACATGTGATGTGTGAACCCTGAGCCCACGAACACGCCAGCATTGGGGCACGGGAAGCTTAATGCCTTTGTAGTCAGAGCCAATTTCCTACCAAGTTCAGGCACAACAGCCACTCCGGGAGTCTTCCTGCATCTGACGAGGCACTAATGACAGACTTGGGTTTGGAAAATATTCCTGTAATGAAATCAAGAGTCTTAAAACCTGCCTTTGGGGAATGTACAAATTACTGTTTTCGTTAGACGCAAAGTAGTTTGCATACAAACAGGAAGACTTTTTCGCTCTTTTCACATCTACCTAATGGACAGCAAATAACGGTGTGTGCAGAGGGTGTGCTGTTAGTGACACTTGGCATCATTTTAAATATCAATTTGGAGGTAAGTATGGATCTGTTAAACGGTGCCATATTATAGATAACATTAGTTAGAGAGATTAGTCTGGGGTTTCTCAAAGTGTGGTCCATTGCAAACATTTTAAGCAAGATTTATTGGTCAAATATATTGGAGAATAGCTGCATATAAACCATCTCTCCTTCTTGCATACTCACAATGCACATTAGCATATTAAAGGCTCCCATAGTGAACTAACTTATGAAACTTTTCTGTTAACGCTGCATTCCCCAAACATATTTGGCAATGGAACCCTTTATACATAACACCTATTAACAGCCTAAAGAATGAAGGTTCTGAGGAACACATGCTGGCTAAGGCTGCTTCAGTTTATCCAAACAAGTTTAACAATTTCTTTATAAACTAAGAATTGTTTCCCCTAAATACTTCATCTATTCATCATATTACAAACCAATAATGTAATATATATTATGTCATAAACCAGTAACCCCATGTAATGAATAACTGAAATATTTAGGGGAACCAGTCCTATGATGTAAAATTTACATTCATGTCTTTAAAAAATCAGTTACTTAGAAATGTATTTCTTTTTTTTTTTTTTTTTTTTTTTTGGAGATTTTTATAAGTAATTTTATTTTTTCATATATAAAATATATCTGAAACAACAGTGTCAAAAATATTTACATTCATTAATTCAGGGTATTGGGTGCACAGATATTTGATAACACAAGGAATGTATTTCTTTATAACCAAAGTCCTGTCATTGAACTTTTCAGTCATTCTCCAGGGACTCATCCCCTGCTAGCCTCTTAAGAACCTTCTAACAGGAACCAGAGATTCAGCTCTTACACACTGACATTCTTTTCCTTACAACTTATTTAAGGAGTTTTTAACTGCATTGAGCCAAAGATATTCTTTTCATTACAGTCAGCTTCTCAGCTAAGCTGTATTTTCCTCAGAGATTCTTTCAATATGGTATATCGCTCACACACTAGTGGAGAATGTTGTCTCTGCTGCACAGTTGGTAATAATATGGTAATAACATCTCTTACATAATTTAAAAATAAATTATGTTCTAAAGACAATAAAATTTACACAAAACTGGCATTTTATTATAAGATCAAACATATTTAAGAAAACTGAACAAAGACTAAAACATATATAATCCGTTTATCACAGACTGCTCATCTATTATCATTCAAGGAATGGTTCAGGATGACAGTGTCTTTTAGAATCTTATCTTGATTTGATAGGAGCTGCAGGGGAACAGAGGGCTTAAAGGAAGTGTTTTTGGTCTCGGAGCTTGGGCCTGGCTTTGGTCTTGGAGAGAACAATTGACGGGCAGAAAGAGGCAGAGTGGGACACCATGGCTAGTGGCTATTGCTGTTTTACTCTGTGAGAATTGAGAATGAGCCCCATCTAAGGGGGCTTAGGGGTTTTGGGGAGAGGATGAAAAAAGCTGGGTCTGGACAATGGCCAGCTGTGAAATACTTCAAAATCCAAAGGTGAGCAATACCCTCCTTTCAGACATAGGATACATTCTGGAATGAGGAAGCCAAAATATAGAAAGGGAGATAAGGAGGGGATTCAAACAAACCACACACTCTCCCAGAGATGTACCCGCATTACGTTTCGTTACAGTTGGTGTGAGCAAAGCTTGAGAAAATGCTGGAAGGCAGGTGACTGGCGTTAAGTATGATTAACTCCCTTTTAAGAAAACAACAGCCCAAGCAAGTAGTTCCCAGACCTTTTGATTTCACAGATAAATAACATAAACAAAACAAAATAAATTTGGGAACTGACTCTTTCCAATTAAGGATATTAGTTAACACTAGAATTTACTATTGTCATTGTTTCATTCTTTTCCACCAGAAAAAAAAAAAAAAAAAAAAAAAAAATATATATATATATATATGTATGGCACAGAGTCACTACTGCATGTGTTAGGAGATGGCTCTGGTTTCTGGGCTTCTAGGTTCTTGGCCTATGTTGCATAAAAGAATTTAAGGACATGCCATAGGGTAGGCAAGGGAGTAAAGAGTTTATTAAGAAACAAAGCGAGAAAAGCACACGGCTGGAAGCATGGACCACGAGTGGGCTGCGGAGTGAGATGCGTGCATGAGGCCCCTTTTAAAAGTCTTTCCTCCTCCCCCTTCATAATGTTGGGGCGGGGGCCCAGCTGTTTGCTGTTCTGATTGGTTGCCCCACCTGTCAGTTTTCAGGGGGCCAATGGTTAAGGCCTTTTAAGGGTATACAGGGCTTTCCCTTGACCCAATGGGATCTCGTGGGTCAGATGGGATCTTGTCTTCCCAAATGGGATCCCGTGGCCGGGATCTTACAGGGTCTTTCTGGCAGCCTCCTTCTCAGGATGTTTCCCTGCATGGTCTCACGGCCATGTAGTCTGGCAGCCATGTTGTCTGCTGGGCCAGCTGCCTTCCCCCTTTCACCTGTCCCACGTGCAATTCTTTAAATTGAATATATTTAGCTTTATAAAAAAACTCAGGACATTGTTCTAATTTTTTTCATTTTGCAGAGTCACTTTGTCCCTAACCTACTGGTTCACAGATTAGTGTATTGGGACACTAGAAAAATCTCCTTAACATGTCCAAGATAGTATTATTTATTATCTTCAGAGAAATTCATGTTGGCTGTTGTCTATGACATAAATATATTTCAGACAACATTGTTTATTGAACTGTCTAGGCAGTGGATTTAAAAAAGAAGGCCTTGGGGAGCCCATGTGGCAAAAGCAGTTGGACCTGTCTCCCACATGGGAGGTCCCGGGTTTGGTTCCCAGTACCTCCTAAAGAAGACAATGAGCAGAGAGATGAGGGAGCCATCTGGGGGGGGGGGGCGGGCGGGGAAGCAGCAGGGCTTAAAAAAAAAAAATAAAAGAGGCTTGATCTCAACCCTTGATATACTTAAAAACTAATGACTAATATACAACCTATGCTGATGGTTTACAGATTACTATTTACTGTTAAATATTTGCAGATACCATACAAAGCGAATATTTTAGTACTGAGAACACATAGAAGAAGTAAACAGAGACAGGTGGCATTAAACAGGGCATATCCTTACTCCTTTTTAGGAAAAAGGCAGAGAGATTTGAGGATATCAAGGGAGAAGATGTAAGAAGCCCTGTCTCTAGCTGCCTTTGGGGTCAAATGCCCATCGTTATTTAGCTGTAAACTTTTTTTTTTTTTTTTTAGCTCAGACTTTCAGTAGTGTTATGGGTGAACTTATTGGCCTATGGATAAGTAGCCTTTGAGTCAGTCCCTTTTTGTGCAATTAGCTGTAGCTGGAGAGGACAACCAGGACCATGGAGGTCAAACATAGCTGACCTGGTCCATCCCTTCTGCAAACCCTTTGTGTTCCCACCAAAAGGTGGCATGGGCTGAACAGCTATCCCCAAATCTGTCTCCTATTCATAATAAGTTTGTTCTTATAAGCTTGTCCATAACTTCATTTTCCAAGCAAGAACAAAAGAGCTGGATCATAAATGCAGAAGGTTTAAGATCTGTTTTTTTTCTCAGTAAAAGGAGAATTTTTAAAAAAGTGAGTACTAAATTGTTTTCATTTGTTGGTAAAATTGATAAGTTTTCTCCTAAGAGCAGATATTTTAAGCTAAAATATTTCTAGTTCCCACCTTTTGTCAATCATTTCAATTCTGTCACTTCATGGAATTATTGGGAGGTATTACGGCCAAAAAAATGGAAAAAAAAATCTGCTGCCACCACTGGACTATCCAAAAATAAGGATAAACTGCAAAGCAAGGGGAGTAAACTCTAGATTGTGGTAAGTTGAATATATTAATTAGAACTACAGGTTGCACTGACAGAATGCCAAATCAGATTGACTTAGGCACAAAGCAGAATGTCTTAGAAATAAACTATACCTCATAGAAACCAAAGATGAGAATCAGGAGCACTCAGATACTATCATTTGAACATAGGCTCTGCTGGATGCTCTGTCATTTGGCCAGGAGACCCTTTCTGGATGAAAAGTGAGCAAGTATATGGATGAAATAGCATGGCTGCTCCCAGGGGATCAAGAGAGGGTGCTGTTTTCAGAAGCAGCAGAAGAGAATTGGCCAGAACAAAGATGCTCACCATACTGAAACAACACAGCAAGAAGATATGGCTGGTCAAGGTTCCTGAATACTTATAAATAATCAAGATCAATGTGGAGGGTCAAGTACTCCCCCATTTTGAGGAAAAGCTCCTTCATTCAGGGACATCCTTGGAAACTTTAAAGATGTATCATCAGCAAATGGCAGCCTGTTAAACCCATGGACTATTTTGTGCTATGCTTAATTCATTACTAATATCCATTGTGCTAATGAATATTCATTATGATGAATATTCACTGTGGATCCATTCATTGTTACTAAGATTCATTACTAATAGTCATTCATAGTACTCATTATACTCAAAGTACTCTCCTGGATTCTGGGAAATGCGAGGGAGTTGCAAAGATGAATAGGTTCCTTCCTCAAGGAATTTACACTTCCTGCAATCTGTAGAGGGGAAAGCAAACTAGGACTAGGTCAATCTAACATAAGGACTGATCATTTGTTAAAAAGCAAACTCTGAACTCATATTCCCATTATTTCCTCTAAAAAAGAATGTCATCTTAAAAAAAAAAAGTAAAAAATCTTTAGACAGCTCGATTTGATGCATCATCAAAATTCTTGGTCTGGACTAAACTTCCAGTTCGGCAGGCCAGAAGATGTGCTCGCCCCTAGCCTGCATGCTGATCACACAGACCACCTACCCACCTGGCTTTAGCTGATGATTTCAGTTGAAATTATTTTTATGTCTCACTGTCTTTCACTCCTGTTTTGGGGAAAGACCCGTGAGGAAAGGGGAGAAGATAGGCATATTTTTCTAAGTGTTATAAGTATACTTTCATCTATTATTATTACTGTTTTGAAGCTTGGTTTTTAGAAGCCCGGGAGGCTGGGATGGGGGTAAGGGGTTGGTGAAAAAGGGAGTTTGGGGGGACGATACCAGCAGGTGGCGCTTGTCTCTTCCGAGCTCATTAGAATATTTTACCCTCAGCCAAGAATCCCGTAGGGACGCAGGGCGGCTATGCATTCAATTCATGCAAGTGACACTGAGCAAGGAAACCATTCACCGCCGAGTCTGTGCAGTCACAAGTTCCAGCCTGTTGCACAGGCCATCACATTTCTGCATCACCACTTAAAAGACCGGCTCCCTTATGCCAAGGGTTATTATTTTCGTGCTGGATCCCCAGCCAAGTCGCTTAGGGTGACAATCAAGCCTTAGGCATACAGTAAAGTTAGAGCAGAAAAGAGTGGGACTTTATTGATTTTCCAGCTGGCCTGCCTGAGCAGACACGTCAGTTCCAAGCCCCCCAGGGCCGATGAGGGAAGGCAGCGAAGGACAATCGGTAGGTTCCTAGGCGCAGGCTCCAGGGTCACTGGCTTTCTAACCCCGATCCCCGGACTCGCTCAGCCGGCAGCCAGCCCTTCTCCTTCGCGTGACAATGCATGCGGCCCACCAGAACGACGATCCTCCTTTTATAAAGTCCTTCCTTCCCGTGTCTTCAGTGGTTTTCAATCGTCGCTAGGCACTCTGCTCCATTCCCCCAGGAAGGGGGGGGGGGTGTCGGGGGACGGACAACTCTCCAGTCTGAAAGCTCAACCCTGCCTGCATAGGTGACCCGAGAGAGTTTCTCAACTTCTGTGAGGGCAAAATCTCTCCGTTGCGGGGTTCCTAGTCTGATGGGATCATTTAAGCGGACGGCCTGGCCCAGCGCCTGCTTTCTTGTAGGCGCCTGAGGGCCAGCTGCTTATTACGACGTCTTCTTCTAAATAAGGGGGCATCTGTTGGGTTGACATCCCCCCCCACTCCTAGCCCGGCCCCAGAAAGGCTGGGTCAAATAGCCAGAATAATGGCTAGACCTGAGATCGCCTCCCATCCTCCCCCACCACGGCCTGCCTATATTCCAAACCCACTCATCCATTTTCACGCTGTCATCTGCTCAGAGCTCCCCAAACCTCAGGTCTCGGGGGCAGCAGAAGGATACTCCGAGGGGTTCAGCCCCTCCGTGCCAGTGAGGCTCATGCAGGCTCCCAGCCCCCCAGCGACCCCTACGGCGCAGCGGAGCGCAGCGTCCTGAAGGCAGGAGGAGGAGGCGGAGGAGGAGGGAGCAGGCGGCGGAGGAGGGAGGGGAGAACGGCCCGGAGGAGGGCTCAGGGAGGGAGGAGACACATGCGCGCTGCCGCCGCCGCCGCCACCGTCCCTGGTTTCCTGGGGACAGGAAACCTTCAAGACAGAGCCGCCGCTGCCCGGCCCGCGCCCTGCTCAGCGCGCTTACTCGCGCTCTGCTGCCTGCTGTCCAGCCTCCCTCGGCGGGGCAGTGCCGGGCCCCAGCCGTAGCTGCCATCTCCCCCTCCCGGGGGCAGAGCGGTGACCCGGCGGCGGGGAGGGCTGGGGTGGGGGTGGGGGACCCGGTAGAAGATGGCGACGCCGGGAAGCGAACCCCAACCTTTCGTCCCTGCCCTGCCGGGGGCCGCTCTGCACCCAATTCACCACCCCCACCACCATCATCACCACCACCACCACCATCAACACCCAGGAGCAGCCGGAGCCAGCGGCGGCGCCGGGGGAGGCGGAGGCGGGAGCTTCAACCTGCCCTTGAACCGGGGTCTGGAGCGCGCGCTGGAGGAGGCGGCGAACTCCGGGGGCTTGAACCTCAGTGCCAGGAAACTGAAGGAATTTCCCCGGAGCGCGGCGCCGGGGCACGACCTGTCCGACACGGTGCAGGCAGGTGAGAGGAGGCCGAGGGAACAGGCAGCGCCTGGGCGTGGGCCGTCTGGCTGGCGAGACTTCCCCGACGCGGCGGCAGGTCTGAGAAGTGGTCTCGCTGGGGCTGGTGCCTCGGCGGGTGCAGTTCGTGGCCAGGGTCCCGCGTGAGTGCGGGGGAGGCTCGGCCCCGGGGAACTGGGGTGCACCCGGCCACTGCCTCCCGCGAGCGCGCGGGGTTTGCCGGGGTTCCCCATGTTGCGGCGGCCGCTTGGGGGCAAGTGGCCGCGGGGCTGGGACTGGCGAGCGTCCTTGGTGTGTGCACGTAGTGGAAGTGGGAGGCTGCGGGTGGCCGCGTCTGCTTCCTGGGCTCAGCAGCAGCGTCGGGCCTCCGACCAGGGCCAGCCCTCTTTGCATCGAGGCGTCGCCCATCCGGGGATGGGGGTGGGGGGTGCGCAGACAAAGGTGACGCGCCCTGGGGAGACCTGAGATGGCATCGGCGCGATGCCGCGAGCCCCCCTGGGCAACACCACCCAGCCATTGGGCAACTCGGTGCCAACCGCGAGGAGATGCCGCGGCTTCCTCTTCCTGCGCCTGTGCGAGGAAGGAGCCGCCGGGAGGGTCACGAATCCGAATCGGCAGCCGCTTGCGAGTCTCTCGGCCTGTGGCTCACCGCCCACACAGTTTTGTCCCTACCACCGGGATCTTTGCGGGGGCTCTGGAAGGGACCGCATTACAATAGAGCAATTAAAGTGAGTCGGTTTTCCTGCTTCAGCCCGGCAAGTTGTAACTCGCGCCAGTGAGCAGCCAGCTCTTTCAAGTTATGTCATGTGTTGACATATTTCCGAGATGTCTGTTTTCTCTTGGGCAGTCGGAGTTACAGGAGCGAGATCTCTAAACCGGATGGAGGTTGGTGGAAAGGGATCCGGGCCTTGGGATCCGTTCAGAATTGATTTAGTTTCTGAGTGTCCCTTTTGGCTCCCAGGGGAGAGTTTGTAGCATTGCGAGCGCCCACTCTTTCCACCCACGGTGAGTGCAGCATTTTGGAGCCACGCCCCAGACTTCCCAGCTATCAACGCCCCGGCTTCTCCCCAAGCCAAGTGTCAAACTTCCTGGATAACTTTTAGCTCACGGTCTCCCGGGTTCATCTTGTAAGGGCTTAAGGGGGTGGGGCAAGAGAGCAAGCAGTTGACTTTTGAAGGACAGGTGTCTAGTGCCTATGTTCCCTTCTCCCCAATTCAGTAAACATTTATCTGGAGTCCTAATGAATATTTAGACAGAGTTCTGAGTTCACTGGAGGCAAACAAGCCACTCTAGGGTCATTAAACTTTGTAATTTGGATTTAGGGACAGTCAGGAATGGGGCAAGAAGGAGGGAATTTCCAGAGTTGAGCTGTCAACAGCTGGGGAATCTCTTTTGATAGAACCTCTTAGCCATATCTTCTCAAGTGGAAGTTATTCCAAGAATTGCCTGAATCATTAACTTAAAAAAAAAAATTCATTATTAAGCTCGACTTCCCTACTTCTGAAGAATATACCATGAAATATGGAAGGCTTGGATATGAAGCAGAAAATAGGGCTGGTATGACCAACAATAATCTTAGTTTGTCCTTCAATTAGAGGGGACTTGAAAGTGGTTCCTCTACTTCAATTATACTGACGTTTATTTCCAAAGTTAGACTTTCCCCCCCAGTCAGCCTAGCGTGTCTGTTGAGTAGACTTTTCTTCAGAAGACCAGTGCTTTTTTTGGGGGGGTGGGGCTTGGGATTGAACCCCGGACTCAGTGCTCAACCACTGAGCCACATAGGCTCCCCTCAATTTTTTTTTTTGTTTTTTTCAAGAGGCACGGGGAATCCCACTGAGCCACAATGGCTCCCCTTGGAATCGAATCTGGGACCTCCCATGTGGGAAGCAGGTGCTCCACGACTTGAGCCACATCTGCTCCCCAGAAGACCAGTGCTTTTAAAAGCCCGGACCACATCTTTGAGTAAAGACTTTACCATGTGAGATAGATGCTTAAAAATGCTTCTGTTCTCCTTTCTGCTTGCCTGCAGTAAAGTTTGTATTTTGCAGGATTTTAATGAGGAGCCTCTCTTGCACATGTTTAATGCTCAGAATATTCAGATTACTTAAAATTCAGGCTTAATGTCCTTTCTTCATCCCAAAATGGAATATTTATGGGGGAGGGGTGTCACTAGATTTGTAGCTGCTTCAGACAACCGAATAAAGATAAAGAATATTCAGTGAACCCGCTTACTTTACATGAGAGGTGACTACTCAAAAGTATTAAAGCCTTGCTCCTGCAAAACAAATTTGCCTCAGGTCAAAAGCTAGATGTAAACCCCATCTATTATGTTCATTGTGCTAAAGAAATTTACTTGAGCACAGTTCTTTATTTGGAACAGCAAAAGGCAAAATAAAGCCAGAGTTAAAATGACCTCCAGTTTGCACAACGTTGACATTTCCTACATATAAAGAGTTTAGTAGAGTTTAGAGTATGAGTAACAGCATATACAATAAGGATAGTGGTTCTCCTGGGCTAATGTTTAGTTTTCAGACTCTTTTCAAGTCAGGGTGGCATTTGAAGATCTTTAAAGGCCTCAGGTGGAAAGTGTACTTTTTTAAAAGTTTTTGCAAAAATTTATGTCTTGCAGACAGGGAAGGACATAGAAAGGTTTTTCTCACTCTAAAGTTATATAACACAGGCCCTTTGGTTACATGGCCATCTCTGCAGAGCTGCACTCTTGGACAATGTAACGTATGGGAACAATTGGAAACCAGCATAGAAAAGAAACATAAAAGCCTGGAGCTGCTCAGTCAGTGTCTGAGCTCTGTTCTTCCCATGCATATGCTTTATTCCTAGGTCCTTGCTTTGGGCCAATTAAATTACTCTTTTTGAGTCAAATTGAGCATTGTTGTCAGGTTCTAGACTTTAAGCAGGTTTATAAAAGAAAGAAAGGCTGATGCACACAGCGTAGTGGCTGCAGTGCAAGTGTGAACACTATGCTGCTATTAGCACTTGGGTGATGCTGTGCTATCTCACTCAGTCTTTACAAGAAGTCTGTTCAGATCCTTATTTCATGGAAGTGGAAATTGAGAGCGAAAGAAGTTGCTTAATACACTCAAGATTATATTCCTGGTTAGATGGTAATTTGAACTCTGATGGTCTGACTTCAGTGTTCATGTTCTTGACCATTTTTCTCTTAAACAGAGTAGAAGGGTGGAAGGTGTAGAATCAGGGAGGCTTTCTGGAGGAGTTTCCTTCAACCAACATTCATTGGATTAGTGTCTAGTGAGTACCTGCTAAGTGCTGGTCACTGTTCTAGGCAATGAGGGATGCAGCAGTGAAAGAAAGAGAATTTCTCTTCTTAAAGAGTTTTCTTTCTAGTTAGAAAGGGTGGGAAGCAGGAAACTGGGAGAAAAAGTAAGAAGTCGATTTTGTAGGGTGGGTGGGAAGAGTTATAATATAGGCATAATACCTGTATTTTATAATAAATATATGCTACCCTGTATTAAAGATGGCTTGTGGTGACTTGTTACAAGAGCACAAATGATGATTACTAATAAAATAGAAATTGAAGCATAAAATTGGGCCCCATAAAAAGAAATGCACAAATTTGCACATGGGTAAAGCTGACTTTTTTTCTAATGCTGATGTACTAAGTAGTGTCATTTTGGGTAAAGTCGTTCACAAGGTTGTTGGTCTGGCTGAAATAAAGGGATTGGAATGAGGAGTGGGAAAAGAAAGGATGTGCATCAGGCTGATTGCAGGGGGTTCTGGAAAAGAAAAAGGAAGCCCTCAGATTTGAAGTGCGGAACGCTTGTTGAAAGATAGTCTGGTCGGGAGAGAGGAAAGTGTTTACATCCTTGCCAATATCTCTCTGAGTTGGCTGTTAACAGGAAAGACTATAGAAATCGAAGAGGTTGTCCAGACAGGAATACGGAAGTGTGACATAAAGAATACTCCACGAGCTCCTTTGTGTGTGGAGTGTAGAGGACTTACAAGAGGCCAAGGATAAGACAAGGTAGGAATGCTAGCCCAGGAACCCCCCAGGAATCTCACCACAAGGCAGGTCAAGGGGAATTTTTCAATAGCCTCCATAAACATTGTCTGTGGAATTCAAGGGAAAAAGATCATTTCAGCTAAACTGCTTAGGAAAGACTTTTATAAGAAGAGGTAGGATTTGGGCCAGGTTTTGTAGGATGGATAGAGTTTGGAGAGAAGTGCCTATGGATATTCTGTGGTTGGAAAGATGGTTCCAAGATGAGAACGTGAGAACATGGCAGTCTAAGAACCTGTGAATACAAGAACCAGACAGGGCTTTTAAGCCTGAGCCTCAGGTCATATCCCCCCACCCCCCACCTCCACAGAACCCAGGGCTCCTGTGACCCTTGGCTGAGGACTTTGGAAATGGCTGTGGTCTGGGATTTGTCAGCCTACAGGACTAAGGCTCTGCGTCTGTCTGAGCCAGCTCTCTCGAATATCTGTTGAGATTCAGAGAATGTTCTCTGAGATTGGTGGGCAGCCTCATCTGCTAAATGCTGACTTCCCCCACCCCACTCCCATCCTATAGCACCCGAGTCTTTAGATTATTAGCATTCTTTAGTCATCAAGATGCATATAGGACTTGAGAAAGAAATCTCTTTGTTCTCAAAAATATCACGGGTCCCATAAGTTTGGCCGTAAAGGATTTTCACTATAAATATAATGAAACTTGAAAAATCACATGTGTTTTCTTAAAACATAAGTTCTTTTACAGGTAGATCTAGTTTCAAATTATTTTTCTGCTATTGAATTAATTCCACTAGTTTCTGTGCCACTGTCATTTATTGTTGTTGCCGCTGTCCTATAAATGTCTTTATTCATAACCTGTGTCCCAAACATGCTTCCACTCACAAACTATTAGTCATATTTTTTTCCTTACTATGAGTATTTTTTTTTCTGTTGATCAATTTCTTCCTTGTTTAAGGTATACAGAACTTGTCGTAAGAGCTTTTAGAACAACTAAGACTACTAGACATATAGTTGGTTTGGAACCCTGTCCAGATGTTTTCTCACATGCCTGATCTCCAAAAACATACATGATATTCTTATTGCTTTCATTATAGGCTGTTTTATTGCAAAGGCAGCAACATCCTAATCCTGTTTCTAGAAATAATAGCATACAGTTATAGACCACGAAACCCTTGGGAATTTGGGGGCTGTGTCAATATATAAAGGAACAGCCCAGAGTTTGACCTTCATTACTAAAATGATTCTACTGGGATGGTTTGTCAGTCACTGCTATATCTTATCTGATGATTGGTGAGTGTATGATATTAGGTCAAAATTTGCCATATCCTACCATTTCACATTTTTTATTTAAAGTATTGTCTAAGAATGTTTCTGAATTACATGTACCAAACTTAAATTTTTAATGCTGTGGTTGAATCATTGTTTGTTGTAAGCATTTAAAGGTTAGATCCCTTTTGAAATCCATGTTGATGTTAATCAATTTGGAAGTCAGTTTCCTTTTTCTCTTGCTGACCTTTGGTGTGTACAGACTTTTTCTGTCCTATGATGATGACATCATTGCTGGTTTAAACATAAGTTGTTTCCCCCTTCTGTGTGTACTTTTCTATTTTTTTTCCTTTTTCATATATATAAAGACTTTTTATGTTTAGGCTGGCAACATTTACTTTCTCTTAATATCTCCCCCTAATCAACACCCCCCGGATGATGTATCATATGTGCTTTTCTGGAGATTTGGTAAATAAAACGGCAAAAGAAAAAAAATGCTATTAATTCTATTTAAGGTATTTATGGGTTCATTAGTCAGGCAATATAACTTAAGCTTTTGTCTAAGCCTCACAAAAACCTATTTGTGAGGCTACTTTCCAGAATTTGTTAAGCTTTTTGGAAAATTCGACTTCTGCTTGAGAGAGACAGATATCAGAGGGAAACTGGCTTAGCTGCTGAAATTCTACCAATTTGTGAACTCTTTCAATGACTGTGTCAGTTGTGGAATTAGGGTGATTTGCTGTTAATTGCAGTAGTTATTTCAAATTATAAACCTACAATCTATCACATAAAGCCCAACTATATTTACATAACTGATGCTTTTTTTAAATGCATAAATCATAGGAAGCCTAGAGGCTTGTTACTACTGTTATCCTTTTGTTGCCTGAAAGTTTTTCTGCACTTGATTTTTTTTTCAGCTGTTATGATATTTCAGATAGTTTTGCTTGTGTGTGATGTGAATGGTTTAACAAAAACAACAAAAAAAAAAAAAAAAAAAAGGAAAAAGAAAGAGAGAGAGGAATAAAAAGGTCAGAATTCCAAGTGAATGTCAGTTTAGGAAAACTAGGTCTACAGACTGACTAGTGTTTGTGTTTTCCTCATCTTTAAGAGTTCAGTGGTATTGCTTCTATATACTGTAGTAAGAAGTAGTACATTTGGAAACCATCTGTTCCCACAAAGTAATTCAAAAATAAAGCAAGATTGTTTACGTGAACAGAAAGTTGATGGACTGTGAGAATTGGGCTTCCCTCTCTTACTCCAGCAGAGCAATAGAAGGGAAATGCCTTGGTAGATTTCTGTATATGTTTCTAGTTTTTCCCAACCATATCCTCCTTCACTGGCAATAAAGAAGGATATACCCCTGTGTGACATTTGTGTAATCTAAGTATCTTTATTTTATTTTATTTTTTTTAAAGATTTTATTTATTTATTCACTCCCCCCCCCCCCTTGCTGCTTGTGCTCGCTGGGTCAGCTAACCACGCCGTGCGGGCGGGCTTGCCTTCACCAGGAGGCCCCGGGAACCGAACCCGGGGCCTCCCATATGGTAAACGGAAGCCCTACCGATTGAGCCACAGCCGCTTCCCTCTAAGTATCTTTAAAAAAAATAAATTAAAAAAAAAGGAAAAAAGAAAAAGAAGGGTCTCATTGGGGCAAAAAACTCCAAAACAAAGCAAAATGCAAAAAACAAAAAAGCACAACTAATCAGAGAACATTATATTTGATTTGCATAACCAATCTTTCATTTTTTCGCTGCATGGGAAATCATCATTCCTGTATGAATATGACATTTTGGCTGAGCCAACTCAGTGTGGTACCTGCAACTCCACAGGCATTTTTAAGTCATCAGGGGCAGGTAGGTTATCCAGTTTTGGGGCTCTTTGTTGCTGTTTGCTTTTTTCCTTCTGCTGGGTTTCCTCAGCCCTCTTTGCTAGAGGGGGAGTTAGGATGGGTGCGAGATGAATCAGGGTGGAGGCCGTTCATGGGGTCTTTGCCGCGTGGTCCACCCTTGTATTTCCTCCTCACTCTCCCCAAAAGGGTAGAAAGTTTTTCTAATCCTCTGGCTTCTCACATGGCTTTGCTCTTGCCAGCCGACTTCCTGCGGTGTGGTACCTACAGTGTTGCAGCACAATGTATTCCTCTAATACTCTTTGGTATTTCTTGATGTTGATTCCATGTGGCGTTAGGAATAGCATCCATACGTCTGACCTAGTTTGTCAGCTTTGCTGTGTATTAACTCGCTTCATCTCCGCAGGCAACTGTCGCAAGTTCAAAGACTTCCTGACTTGGAACTTCCTCTAGATTGCCTTCATTTTGCTCTTCCGAGCCATTTTTCCCACCTCCCCTGCCTCTCTGCTCTCTCAGATTCTCCTTACCCCACACTCATCCCTTCCCCAAGCATGCTCCATGCAAGCACCTCCCAGCCACCTCTCCTTGTAAATCTTGGCCTCAAGGTAGCTTTTTGCATTACTTCCTTATGACATTTCTGTTTTACTGCCTTTCTCTCTGGGTACTTTTCCCATGTATAAGTTCTTTTTTTTTTTATTTCTCCCTTCTTTGGCCTGTGAGGTCTGGCTAGACAGGGACTTTTCCTTATCTTTGTATGCCCTCCACGCCCAGTACAGAAAGTGCTGGATAAACATCCATGAACTGTTCCATCTCCTCCCTCCTACTCACGGCCCATTCCTAGTCTGCATTTTTTTTAAGGAAGTACAGGGGATTGAACTCAGGACCTCATACATGAGAAGCAGGCACTCAACCACTGAGCTAGACCTGCTCCCTGCCCGCCCCACCCTGCACTTTTTTTTTCCACTTGAATTATTTTTATATCATTTAAACATGTATACACAGAAAAGTAGTTGCAAGCTTTTAGCTCACATATAATGACAAAATCTAATTTTATGTTAAATACGAACAAAACTACAAAGCCAGTAACATTTCATTTAGCAACACTAATGGGAGATTTTTTTTCATTGTCTAAACTAAACTACATTCATAGCATGAAGATAACAAATGTGGCACTGTCTACTAAGGCATAAGGTTTTGGGAGAGCAGGAGAGGAAGTCTATCTTTTTCTTTATCTTTATTTTCTTTTAAATTTACTTTTTTATTGGAATATACATAGAGGAAAGTGTACAAATCATAAGCGTACAGCATGATTCTATTTATTAAACATCATCCAGTTCAATAAATAGAATATTACAATCAATCCTGACACCCATCTCAGCTAATATCCCCATTCTCCAATAAAATAAGATTTATTTTATTTTTTTATCCCCCCCCCATTGTTTGCGCTTACTGTCTGCTCGTTGTGTGCACTCTGTGTCTGCTCGTCTTCTTTTTAGGAGACACCAGGAACCTAACCTGGGACCTCGCATGTGGGAGGGAAGCACCTAATCACTTGAGCCACCTCTGCTTCCTGCTTGTTGTGTCTCTCATTGTGTTTCCTTGTTGTGTCATCTCATGGCGTCACCTTGTTGCATCATCTTGTTGTGTCATTTTGTTGTGTCAGCTCGCCGCACCAGCCCGTCGCGTCAACTTGCTGTCTTGCTTGTCTTCTTTAGGAGGCACCAGGAACCGAACCCAGGACTTCCCATGTGGTAGGCAGGTGCCCAATTGCTGGAGCCTCTCTGCACTTTTGATTTCATCATCTTGGGCCTACACTGATGCCATCCCCTACTCATGTACCTTTTGCTGGCGTGCTGCCCTTTTACCTGGTGCTGAACGTGGTTTTTCTCATACTGCGCATCCTTTCGCCCCTCATTGGGGCCCACTCACAGCTGGTATAGCCGGCAGCTGCTGCTTCTGCCCTCACCTGGGTAAACTGACCTTGTACCTATACCAGGCTGCCGTAACGCTACCCTTCCATGAGTCCAGGGACCAGTCCGTCTAGTTCACCATTCCAACCCCAGGACCTAGCTCATGGCCGAGTCCCAGTACATGTTCATGAGCCCCACTTACGCTGTAAAGTGAATGGCTCTAGCTTGTCTGGTCCTCCCTCCCTCTCTCGTAAATTTAGAATCTTGTTTTTATGGTGGTTGGAGGGTCCCCAGAGCCAATCATTTTTTTTCCTCCGAAATAGTAACATAATAGTATGGTTAGGTCACTTTTCATCAACATTTGCAAGTGTCTGATCAGCAGTGGCACAACCACAAGTTAAATGGGTTATAATGAATTCTGAAGGAGTTGGGCATGGCTTTTTTGTATCAAATATTGCTTGAAATGAGCAAATGAAGTAAAACTAATCAACGTTTTTTGGAGCAGCTATATCAGGTGTAAGAAGCAGTGGATGATTAAAATAAATAGATACAGTGTCCTACTTACTTTGCAAAATTGGGTGAGGGTTAAAGAGATAATATATGTGATGTTCTTTACAAGTGTAGTATTCTCATGAACAAGTGTTGTTTTCAGGTCAAGATTTACAGCTCTGAACCAAAGGGCTTGTCTCTCTTCCACCAGTATAATTTAGTGGTTAAAAGCCCAGTTTCTCAAGCCTCAAAAACCTGGGTCCAGATCTTGGCTTAATCACTTGCAAACTAGGGTCACTTTGGCCAGGCAACTTAATTGCCAAGCCTCAGTTTCCTCGCCTGTAAAATCGGGTAATAATAATATGTACTTATTAGACTTGAGGTGAGGACAGTCTTTGCAACAACAGCTGACTAACTTGTGCTTTCTCTGCTGCACGTATTGGTCCAAGCGCCTTACGTATATGACCTCATGTAATTCTTGCCAAGTGTTCTGCTTTAACCATGGTAGGGGCTCAATGACCCCTAGGTTTTACCCAACCTCGCATACCTGGTTCAGATTCATCTGCCTCTGAAGTCCCTTCTCGACTATGGTGGCCTGAAGAGGGAGTTTAGAAATCTAGAAACCACTGCTCTCTCATTTAATAGATGAGCCTGTTGAGGCCCACAGAGGGTAATTTGAGCGAGGTCACACAGCAGGGTGGTGGGTCCAGAGCTGAGGAGGGGCCCACACAGTCTTACATCGGAGGGCTGTTTCTGTGGAAGCTCCATGGGCTGGAGTGAAACCTTCCTCCCTCCGTAGTTTCTCATGTCAGAGCCACCCGGATCAGACACGGCCTAGGCCCCAAAAAGAACCTTTAAAGACTTGTGATGTTCCAAAGCTGGGGAGAATAAGATACAAAACTAACAATGAGGTTACAGATTAAATGTTCGGTTGGGATTTTGCTGCACGTAGCTTGGGGGACATGAAAGGGCCCCGTGTCAATTAGATTCCCAGGACTAAATAGGCACATTAGACAGGCCCCCATCTAACAACCTGGAGGTCTACAAAGTTCATTTGTCGGTTGGTGTTTTAGAACCTGGAAGACATTGGAAAACACAACCTCAGCTCTGTCCTGAAGTCCCAGGGATGCTGCCATCAGGCTGTGAAGCGTCTGCCTCTTGGGGATGATGCTGTCTCCTCCTGCCATTCTAGCCCTGTGTCACCACCCCCTTTTACCAAGGGCTTGGGGGTTACATTTTTTTCCAATATGGTTGGCAGAAGGACCAAACCATCATGGCTTCCACGTGAAAATGTCTTCCAACTTCCAAAACGTGGACTGATGAATGAACTTTGTGGACCTCCAGGTTGTGAGATGGGGCATGTCTAAGGCCCCTCTTTGGTCCTGGGAATCCAGTTACCACAGGGCCCTTTCGTTTCTCACAAAGCACATGCAGCAAAATCCCACTCTGTAGGGAGAGATGCTCAGGCTGCAGGCAGCCAGGGCTGGCGTGAGACAGGGGCTCACAGGGGTCAGCGCTGGGATTCCACCCTCCCAAGGGAGACGGGGTAGGAATTTAAACACTTTGGCTTCTAATGTTTATATTTCATATATATATTATCTCCTTAACATATTAATTTTATGATTTGAGGTAACTTACTGAGTTCTCTCCAATCCTCAGATTTGCAATTTGTTAAAATCAAATAGGGGAGTGGATGTGGCTCAAGCAGTTGAGCACCTGCTTCCCACATAGGAGGTCCCGGGTTCAGTCCCAGCTCCTGGCACCTCAAGGGGGAAAAAAAAAAAAAAAATCAAATGTACTCTTCACCCTTCAGGGTTGTTGTGACAATTAATGAGATAATGTCCAGTATCTGGGGCACCGAATGCGAGTGTGTGCAGTGTGATCCGTAGATGCTAGCTTGCTTCCTTGCGGCCCCTGGTGTGAAGCGTCATGTTCTCTTAGAGTAAAAGAAATAATTGGAAGTCGTCAGTCTATTATTAGCACAGTAGCTGAGAGCACAGACTGTGGCTGGGTCTTAGTCCTGGCTTCACTGGGACATGGCTAGTACTTAACTTCCCAGTGCCTCAGTTTCCTCATCATAAAAGGGGATACTAATCACTGGATTATTGTGAGAAGTAAATTAACTAACATATGTATCTAAAGTGCTTAGGTTAATGCCTGGTACTCACATTTGTCATATTATTATTATTATTTTATTTTTTAAGATTTATTTTATTTATTTATACCCCCCCCCGCCATTGTTTTGCACTCGCTGTCTGCTCTCTGTGTGTTCTTCTGTGTCTACTTGTCTTCTCTTTAGGCAGCACCGGAAACCAATCCTAGGACCTTCTGGAGTGGGAGAGAGGTGCTCAGTCTCTTTCACCACCTCAGCTCCCTGGTCTGCTGGGTCTCTTATTGTCTCTCCTTTATTTTTTAAAAAATTATTTATTTATTTTAAATGATTATATTTATTAGATTAGTATTTTGATACATATACACACACAAACAATGCAATAATTTATTTTTCTGCCCCTTAAAAGATAATAATTGGTGCAGCTTTGAATGAGGCAAAATTTTCATTTATTTTTCATTTTCAACATGACAGCATATTATACTAATGATGGTTTAATGATAACTATGTACCACTGTCTATTAGTGTCCTGTGGCTCCTGTAACAAATTACAACAAACTTGGAGGCTTAAAGCCACTGAAATTCATCCTCTCACAGTTCTGAAGGCCAGAAGTCTGAAATCAGTGTCATTGGGGTGAAAGTCTCTAGAGGAAGAATCTGTTGCTTGCCTCTTCCAGCTTCTAGAAGCCTCTGGCTGCTTCCAGCTCCCTGGCAGCATGGCTTCAATCTCTGTCTCTGTGGTCACACTGCCTTCCCCAGTCTGTGTCTCTCTTTGTTGCGTCATCTTGCTGCACCAGCTCGCCGCGCGGGCCAGCACTCCTATGCAGGCCAGCACTCTGCATGGGCCAGCTCGCCTCGCAGGTCAGCTTGCTTTTCACGAGGAGGCCCCGAGAATCGAACCCTGGACCTCCTATATGGTAGACAGGAGCCCAATTGCTTGAGCCACATCCACTTCCCTGCCATATTATTATTAGACAATTTTCTTTAGAAAAGAGAATAAATCTTAAAAAACATTTTTATTTTAGTATCATATATGCCACCTAAAATTTCCTCCTTTCATCACATTCAAATGTATAATTCAGTGGTGGTAATTACAATCACCATGTTGTGCTACCATAACCATCCTCCATTACCAAAACTTTTCCATCATCCCCAACCAAAATTCTGTACCAAGTAAGCTTTAACTCCTCATTTCCTGCCCCCTTCCCAGCCCCAGCCGCTGATACAGACACAAAAGGACAAATATTGTATGATCTCATGGATATGAAATAATTAGAATGAGCAAATTCAGAGTTAGAAACTAGAATATATAGGTTGCAGGAGAATAAAACTTACAAAGTTGATGTCAACTAGTTTAAATTCCTAGAAATACTTACATCATCTTAATTTGCAGAAAGATCGGAGAGACGTGTGTATGCATTATATACATTTTTTTGGCTGTCTTTGGAGGATAGTGGAGCAGGCATGTTTTATTATCCCACTGTACACGTGAGGAAATGATTTTCTTTGGGTTACCTTGCTAATAAGTGGGAGAGCCAGGTCTGAAGTCCATGTTTTCGATATTTCCGTGCTATTTCCATTCATTCATCAATTTAACAGTGTTCTTAGGTCTGGTTTGATTTTACCAGGCCAATAGGAATCCTGAGGGGGACAAATCTGGTAGAGAAGAACGAGCTTAGCATTCTCACAGTGGAAAATGGGAAATTGTCTAGCTGTGCTGCAGGGTGTATTTAGGTGAAGGATGTCCTGCCTGACCCCAAGCTTGCTTGGACCATAGGATTGGAGGGGTGGGGAGGAGGTTTTGGGGTGGGGACCTCAGAGGAGGTATTCGAGTACAGCTCACAGCTCTCTTAAAAAAAAGAGAGAGAGATGAAGAAGCAGCAGCAGCAGCAGAAGGAGGAGGAGGAGAAAATTGATCACCTTTTTATGCTCTTGGCATTTGGGAATCCTTTTATTTTCTCGGCAACTGCTTGAAGATGTATAGCAAATTCTTCCTCTATAAGAAGATGTGAGAAAATGCTAAAAGGAGATAAGGATTTCAGAGCAAATACACAGATTTAAATGTTTCTTTTCTTTTCTCCTTTGACTGGCATCCAGCTTTTCTTTTGAACTTTAATCAAAAGTTCAGTTAGTGAAAGACCTGGTGGAAAAGTGGGGAGGAATTAATATTTGTTAAAGCAGGGGCAGACCTGCTTTCTCATTTACTCCTCACAACAGCCTTGCAAGTAAGGTAGCATTTTTCTTCCTGATAAGGAATCTTATCAGGTAAGCAGTCTGACTACCTTTGTAAAGCAGGAAAGATGGAACCTCAATTGGACCAGATTTGTTCCTTCAACACCTGGGCTGCTTCGACTGACCAGAAAATGCCCAGAACTCTTGGCACTGAATATTTAGAACTGGAGGAAAGAATTTGCAGGTGAGATGAAGCCTAGAGCATCCGGCTGGTCAGACTTGGGGGTCACACAGAGATTCCAACTAAGAATGTTTTTCCTCCCACTAATCTGAAAGTGAATGTAGAGGCCCCAGGAGGTCTAATCTTCCCCTTCTGTAATGTCCAGCTTAGTTGACTCCATTTTCTAACCAGTAACAACTGTTAGCTTTTTAAAAAGTTCTCCAAGGTGTCTATTATACAAAAAAACCATAGATATACATTTAGGTTTTTGGATTTGGTGTAGACTTTTCTCGAGAGACTTTATACTAGATAACCTAGTTGAGCAGTTCATTTGAAATTTACTGGATTTTATTCCCTTCTTTGAGAAATAAAAGAATAGCCATTGGGTGAGAGACCAAGTAGTTTACTTTGGAGAACATTCTCTTTGGAGTGTATATGCTTACATTCTAAAAGCAGCTTTATTAAGTAATAAGAATCATTGCTTTGTATTCTAAAAATGCATTTCATTTTTTTTTTTAAGTTTTATTTTTATTTATTTATTTATTTTTATTTTTATTTTTATTTATTATTTATTTTTTTGCTGGGAGGTCCCGGGGATTGAACCCAGGTCCCTCCATGTGACAGACAGATGCCCAACCACTTGAGCCACATCTGCCCCCCCCATTTCATTTTAAATAAAAATTCCTCAGTACATTAATTAGTTGCTTTTACAACCTTAGCAATGAAAGAGCAGGGCATCGAAAGGTTATGGCTAAATACACAGATTTTTTTGTGTGTATATGCAAATAGGATCTGATATAGAGTAATCTGTGCCATAGAAGGCAAATAGACCTGTCTTTGTTCAGTTCCCTGGGAGGTGGACTCGATAATCTCTGCATGCAATTTAAGGCAATTATGTATTTCTTTCTGGTCTCTAGAAAGCCTGGATAAATCAAACTTAATTTTACTTGTATACCAGGCGTTCCAGTGGTCACAGTCTTGTCATAACTCTTAGCTGTGGTTTGTTTCAATATTGCAATTTATGCCTTCTTGCATGTATAGAGCGCTTTAAAGTGTGCCATGCTGTAACTATATGAGTGCTGATGGTGCCTGTCCAATCTGTGTAATAAAATTCAGTAGGCAGCTGTGAAGATTGGCTGCTGTATACCCACTTCTCCTCCCCCCCTCCCTTATGCTGTACAGAGAAAAGAATGGGATGTGGGGGCTGATTTCTGGGAATCGGTATGTTAATGAAGACTTGGTCTCTCCAGATGAAATTTCCTTTAACATCTGCCCCTTATAAGGAAGCAGCCTCTGGCCGAGTGCTTTTGTTATCAGGCAGCCTAGACCTTTATAAAGGGGTTTTCTAGCTTCAGTGCTCGCCCCCTCAGACCCTCCTCTCCTTGGGCAGCCTTTCTTGTAACCTCTCAGGGCCACGTGGATAGAAGGCTTTGGCTTTTAGACTTGTCACTGTGCATAGCTCCGTGCAAGGGCTGCTTCCTGTGGACACCGCAAGAGGCTCTGAGAGAGGATGCTCATCAGTAGTGTGAACCTAAGTCCATGTTTGCCGGGGACTGTCTGGGTTTACACCTCTTGCCCTGGCCTAATCAATCATTTATTTCAGCCCCTTGAGCCTAACACGACTGGGATGATAAATGATATGCTTGCCTTGTGCAGCAGGGGCGGTAGGCACCGTTCCTTACAAAGAGCAGATGGAACTGGAGGCAAGTGAAGTGACCTGCCCAGGTCCCCCTGCCGGTGACTGTCAGACCTGGGTCACAGACTGATCTGGTCTGGGGCTTTGTCAGGTGTAATTCCCTTTCAAGGAATCAGTGTCTGGTGAGTTTCTCTTTTTAAGTCTTACGTTAAAGAACCCTTTCAGAACTTCCATGCAAGTGCTGTCTCAGTAAGGTCTTTGGCATTTGTTGTTAATTTAAGCAGGCAAAATACAGCGTTGGTTTTTTTATTATAAAATATAATATACATAAAAAGCACTCCATAGGATTGCTGGGGAGAGGCCCAAGGGGTGATGGAAATATTCTGTACTTTGATTATAATGGAAACAGGGGACTATACATTTGTTGAAACTCTACACTTAAAATGAGTGCATTTTATTGTAGGTAAATTATATCTTGAAGCTGATTTTTATTTTAAACCTATGTCAAAGGCAAAGAAGGTACTATATCAATGCTAAAGGTAAAAAAAAAAAAAGAATATGGGATTTAGTTTTATGAGATGTGAATATGATCGAGCTTTTTTTTTTTTTTTTCCTTTTCATTTTCTTCATTAGCAAGGAGACCTTGGTCATGTCATTTAACTATCTGTGCTCATTTATTTACTTTTTGGAACACTGGAGAAACAATTGTTTGTTTTTAGGATTAAATAAGATAAATGTGTCTGGACAGGATTTTTTAAAGTAATGCTTCCATAATTTGTTAAGCTGCCTTTTGTCTGTTGTTTTATTTTTTGAAGTTGAAATAAAGTTTTTAAAAAAATACCTATCTACCCACTAGCCAACTTAAAAAAGTAAAATATTTCTAATAGCTTTTTAGTTCACTGTATGCTGCTGTGCCCTGATTGACAAGCTGTTTTAAAACACAGAACAACTGGGACTTTATGACCGAATCAATGCAAACTATTAAAAGACTGAATTCCTATTTTAGTGGACAGGTTCTTTGTTTGAAACAACTTATAACAGTATCTTATATTGCCTTCCTCATATAACCTTATTATTCTCTTCATAGTAAGTGGCATTTTATTTTATGGATAGAAAAAACTGATTAAAACCAAGTTTTCTAGAACTACTGTGATGATAGCAGCTAATGAAGTCCAAGGCCTGAAAGTACTGTCACCCAGAAGGTATGTGACAGTTTGGAGCTTTTTGTGGACCCCAGAAAAGATCATGTTCTTGGAGCTAACCCATTCCTGTGGGTATGGGACCCTTTGATTGGATTGGATTCAGTTGGGGACTTTGATTGGATTGCTTGAGAGAAGGAACCCAGAAGCTGAGAGGAATCTGGGAGAGAGGAAGCCACAGACAGAACAGCTAGAAGCTGAAGCAACGAGACCCAGAAAAGAAGCAGATGCCTCCATGTGCCTTGCCATCTGAGAGAGGAGTCCAGGATCTCCAGCAGCCATCCTTCATTGAGATAGCATCTTTTTTTTTTTTTTTTTTTAAATTTTTTATTTATTTATTCATCCATCACCCCCCTGCTGCTTGTGCTCGCTGGGTCAGCCAACCACGCCGTGCGGGCGGGCCTGCCTTCACCAGGAGGCCCCGGGAACCGAACCCGGGGCCTCCCATATGGTAAACGGGAGCCCTACTGATTGAGCCACAGCCGCTTCCCTGATGATGTCTTGATTTGGACATTTTCACAACCTGGGAACTGTAAGCTTTTAACCTAACCTAATAAATTTCCATTATAAAAAGTCAACCCATTTCTGATGTATTGCTCCCATCAGCTTCTAGCAAACAAACCAGCTGCAGAGACGCCCTCGTGCCTCTCCTCAGTCTGCAAGAATAGATATCATTTATCTTAAATTTCCTCATCTGCAGAAACGTGTGTTAAGTTGCTTGCCCGAGATCCCCTGGTAGAAAGTGGAGGAGCCAGGGTTGGAACCCAAATCACCTGACTCTAAGGCCTCGGCCTTTGCCGCCAAACGTGCTGTGATTCTAGGGAATTGTCCTTCCTTGGGGGAAATAGAGCCCCCTGGTTAACTCACTAGGTTGTATTCTGGAGCAGCGGGACCCACCTCTGGCAATCCAACCCATGTGGTATATCACTTCTAAACTTCCTAAATCTCACACCCCCAAAGTCGGCCTCCTGCCTCTGGAATCTGGTGCTACCCTGCTCTCACTTACCCTACTTGGCTTTTTTTTTTTTTTTTTTTTTTAGGAGGTACTGGGGATTGAACCTGGGATATGAAGTATGTGCTCAACCACTGAGCTATGCCTGCTCCACAACCCTGCTTGGCTTTGCTCCTGCCCTGCCCAGGGCTTCTGTGTTCCAGGCTGGCCTCCCTTTTTCTTAATGTTCCCATTTGTTCCAGGTTAAGTGCCTCCATTGCACCTTTGCACCTTATACCTTGTCTTTCCTCTCTGCGTGTGCCAAGTAAAATACAACAGAAAACAGCAAGAAATAAAACCAAGTTCTCCAGTCCCTCAAGATCTCAAAATTTCAATTCCTGCCTCTTCTTTGCTGCTCAAAGCCCAAGCCTTCCTCTCTGCCACTTGCCTCCATCTTTTCTGAGACTTAAGTGTTTGGGCTGCCAAAGCAATATACCAGAAATGAGTTGGCATTTATAATGGGATTTATTAGGTTAAAAACTTACCATTCTGAGGCTGTGAAAATGTCCAAGTCAAGGCATCAGGAGATGCTTTCTCCCCAAGCTGCAGCTGTGGGGGATCAAGCACATGACAGGATCTACTCATCTTTCCCTTCTCCTCTCCACCTTCTTGCTTTCAGCTTTGGGCTATTCCGTCTGGCTTTTCTCTCTGCCAGGTTCATTGACTTCAATTCTAGAGGCTTCTCTCTATCTCTGCAGCTTTTTTTCCTGTGTCTGTGGCTTTTTATTCCTCCATTTATAAAGGACTCCAGTAAGAGGATTAAGACCCACCATGCAATCTAATCAAAGGCCCTTAACTGAAGTAATTTAATCAAAAGGTCCCACCTACAATATGTTTACATGCACAGGAATGGATTAGCTTTTCGTTTGTTTGTTTTGTTTTTAGGAGGTACGGGATCGAACCCAGGACCTTGTACGTGGGAAGCAGGTGCTCAACTGCTTGAGCTACATCTGCTGCCCTGGATTAACTTAATTTTTTTTTTTTTTTTTTTACCGGGAGGTACCGGGGATCGAACCCCGGTCTCTCCATATGGTAGACGGACGCCGAACCTCTTGAACCACATCCGTTTCCCTGGATTAACTTTAAAAACTGGATTTTCTGGGGCCCACAAAAGCTTCAAACTGCCACAGGCTGTAACCGACAGTTTCCAGTTATTGAATCCTTAATTCCTCTTTAATGTCATATCTTTTCTCTTTAATTAATAGTAATAACAATAGCAGCTATATTTATTGAGCTGGGTCTTATGCTATACACTTTACATGTCTTCTCTCATTGGATCCTCTGAACAATCTTATGAGGCAAGTACAAGTTTTTCCTGCATTTGACAGATTAGAATATTGGGGCACAGAGAGAAATGCCCAAAGTCACACAGCTACTAAGTGGGAAAACTGGGATTCAAATTTATTTGGATGTGAGTGGTCATGTTTGACTCTTTACTGTCTCCTTGTAAATTTGAAGGGAGTAGAGAAGAAAAGAAATTACATTCATTGTGTCTTTACTGTTGTAGAATAGGTGGTTCAACACACACATATATATATGTTATATATATATAAATACTAATATGTAATAATATAACATATTACCTTATGAACAGATCCTCACTCTAATGCAAGAATTAGATATCACAGTCTTCCCAAAACTGAGGCTCAGTTTAAATAATTTGCTCAAGGTTACAGAGCTGATGATAAGTGGAAAGGTCAAAATTAAATGAAACCAGGTCTTTCTGCCCCTTTTCTGTGCATAAGGAACTCCTTCTCTATTTCTTTTTGTATTTTCTGCAGGGACTAGCACAGTGCTGGATCATGATGACACTTTTCAAGTAGTTACTGATCAACTGAAAAAAAAAACAACAAAGGTATCTTTTATTCTGTTAGAAACATGAACATATACCTCATATGCCAAATTCTTGTGGAACTTTACTGTGGCAAGGGAGGAGTGTCTACATTTAAAAGATTAGTAGTCCTGTACAAATTTTTCACTTGGCTGTGTGGTTAGCCTTCTTCAGTCCACCTTCACTGTTCCTCTCCCTAATTTCCCTTCTCAGGAAATGAATCAAAAGCTGATGGCTGGGGAGCGGATGTGGCTCAAGTGGTTGAGCACCTGCTTCCCATATGGGACGTCCCGGGTTTGGTTCCTGGTGCCTCCTAAAAACAACAAAAACAAGCAAACAGACGAAAAAACCAACTCAGAGGAGCTAAGGTGGCTCAGTGGTTGAGTGCCGGCTTCCCACATATGAGGTCCTGGATTCAATCCCTGGCTCCAGGACCTTGGGGAGGGGGGAAACTAATGCCGATTTCCCTGGCCCCTTTCATTTGTGGGCTTGTGGACCACTCAGATTCACCCTAGGGCTCATCCTTCAAAGAATAATTAATCGCTAAATAAAAGCCCCAAATGAACCAAAAGAACTCCTTTATGTTCTAAAAATATATTACAGAAAGTTAAATTTTGTTGGTGAAAACCCACCTAATAGAAATTGCCCAATGCATTTTGTGCCTCTTGGCTGTTAGAGTTGGTGCAGGGAACCCATGGTGATGAAAGGACAGGGCTGCCTTAGGGGCAGTTCCTGGGTCTGGAATGTGTCCTCCACTGTCCTTTTTCTAAGCACATATTGAGTCTGCTGTGTGCCAAGAGAACAGTTGTCGGCAGTATCTGCCGTGATGCGTGTTAGCGTCAGTGCCAGAAGAGATTTGAGTGTGGACTCTTGAGTGACGGGCACCAACTCTTATCATCCACATGTCGCCTTCTGTGCTCTTGGCAACTGGAGAAATATTAGCTGTGCACATGGAGTTTTCTCAGAGTGGGCTAGGGATATCATTTCCAAGAGCTGTGCAGCATCTTAGAATTGTGCATGATGTGCAAGCTCTCCTGGCATGAAATAGCCATTACTTACTCCAAGGACCATGGCTTTGCTCACTGGCTCCTGTCCCTTTCTTGCTGTGACCATCTATGAGATTTAAAAGCCTAATGCATGAAAGAACTTGATCTTTAGGTAATGGGCTTGGAGTCCAAAGATCAAGTTCAAATCCCAGCTCAGTCACTAAGCAGTTGGATGAGTTGGGGCAAGTCGTGCACCCATCTGAGCCTCTGATTTCTTATCTGTAAAGTGAAAGGAACACTAACTTTTATCTCATGGGGTTGCTGTGATGGTTAAAATGATTTTAAGTACACAGCACTTGGCTTCAGTGTGCATGTGTATTGGTCATAGCTGGTTTTAGAATTGTGGGGCCCACGAATGGGGGAGCTATTTTTGGAGGGGAGGGGGCTTCTCGCTGCTCCCAGCCCTGCCATCTGTTTCCATCACTAGTCTAGGAACATGACTCTTTGCTGGTGCAGCTGTCTCCCTGTTCACCACTCCAGCAGGGAGGGCGAGGCCACTTCTGCACCCCTCTTCCTACTCGTACCCCCATCCCAAGCAGTGCCCAGGGTCTCCCCATCTGGGCTGCCCACGGGGCATCAGTGGTCCTCAGCAGCGTGGATTTTACTGCTCTTTGAAGGGGAGCACCCCCAGGCTGCCTTAGAAACACCTGCAGGTCCTCTGAGGCTGTGGACCCCTGACTAGTCACATTTATCATTTGACTTGAGCCTTCCTGGGACTCTCCGCAACACGTCTATAAGTTCAGTGACTTTAATTGGAGTCACAGCCTATGATACAGATACGGTGTGATGTCTTAGCTCTTGGAGGAAGATAAAAGGGGAGAGAGGGAGGGGGAAGGATGCTTGCTGGAGAGCAAGCAGAGTGATCTAAAGGCACATTCTGCTTATCACTATGAATTCCTTAGAGTGGAGATGCTTAATGGACAATGATATAGCTTGGAAAAAATATTTGTAACTGCTGTTTTTGTTTTACCAATGAAGGAAACAAAGCTCAACATCATTTTCTTAATTTGTGGGGAAATGCAGAGGTAAAGCAGTATTCTGGCCAAGGGTAAAAGAATGTAGTGCAACATCGCAAAGACTTTCAACGGCTTTTTGAAGTTCTGCCTTCACACCTCACATTCCGTAAATTAAGAAGCGCTGTTATTTTTATTCCTTCAGTCATTCAGCAAATATTAATCATCTAGTCTATGGAAGCTGCGCGGGAGCTCATCTCCTACCGTCAGCGTTGGAATTCCGGCATTTCCACCCGCAGGTCTAGTGGCCTGGGGCAGGTAACATAACCTCTTTGTGCTCTAGTTTCCTCACCTGTAATAGAAATGATAAAAGTACCTGTCTCAAAAAGCTCTTGGGGGGAAGCGGCTGTGGCTCAATCAGTAGGGCTCCCGTTTACCATATGGGAGGCCCCGGCAACCGGGGCCTCCTGGTGGGGGCAGGCCCGCCCGCGGGGCGTGGTTGGCTGACCCTGCGAGCGCGGGCAGCAAGGGAGGGATAAATGAATAAATAAATAAAAATCTTAAAAAAAAAAAAAAAAGCTCTTGGGGGTTATAAGTGGAAAGAGCACAGAACAGTGTACTGCAAGAAACACTGACCCCCTGGAGCTGCGCGGGCGGGCCCGCGGCTACTTTGTGGAAGATTCGGGCCGGCCCTGCCCGCGGCGGCAAAAGCTGGTCCGGAGCCGGCCTTGGGACCTGGGAGTTTCCTCAAACGTCTGCGGGGGTGCAGCGGCTTTGGGCCTGAGCGCAGGTGAGTCCCGGCCCTTGAGCCCCGGGCACTGACCCAGGCTCCCAGCACGTGGCCAACGGCGCGGGAGGGTCCCCAGGCGCGTGGCTGGCGCAGAGGCCCGAATCCCGGGCTTCCTTAACGAAAAGGAAATTCGCATACACGGCCCCACCCAGCGAAAAAGGGGTTTTTGCTGGCGTTTTCTCAGTTGTTAAACGAGACTGCAGAGATCCACGGAGCAGTATCGGAAATAGTGAAAGTAGAAAACTCTACAAACATCCCAAAGCGCCCTTTCCTGTGCCCTTTTAAGGTTGACTCAGTGCTTTAAGAGGCTAACACAGAAGGGTAAAGTAAGTCTCCGTAAAACCCAAAGAGGAGGTTGTAAAACTCCTCTTTGGATCCTGTCTGGAGTCACAGCTGGGGGAAAAAAAAAAAAAAGAAACACTGAGTCGATGTCAGCCGTTATTATTTGTTATTTGATTATTTGTCTGCTTTTTGATTGTCTTTCTCCCCCTCTCATCAAATACTGAAGAAACCTTACTTTTCTTTTCCTGCTCTCTGTCATCTGGTGGGAGCTCAGGAAATCTTATTTAATAAATCAATATTTATATATAAGCATGAGTGAATGAATGAACAACAGGTGCCATGCTAGAGGGTACATGTACAGTGGTGAACCAAACCTGGTGCCTGCTGTCATGGAGCTGCCATTTAGTCTAGTGGAGGAGAAATCTAGAAATATATAATGACAAATGGGGATAAGTGACGGGACTGGGAAGAACAAGGTTGGACTATTTTGGATTGCAGGATCAGCGAAGAAGGAACATCTTCAGAGTATGTTGTGTGGTTGATTTATAAACAGGGACACCTTTTACCCTACGTCCATTTGAAGACTTGGGCGTGGGAAATGTTTTTTCTAGCTGCTTTTTAAAGCATTCCCATCTCAGTGATTCTCTGTCTTCAAACACATAATTATGTACATGTTCTAAATTATTTAAAAGAAAGGGTAAACAAACTTTAATGATTTAAAAGATTTTAAGAAGTCAGCTCCTGTAACGTAAAACTGATGATGAAACATTCACTTATATAATTTTGGTTGCCTGGAATTAGTTTGTTTTTTTTCATTTTGGTATATGAGATACATACTGGTTTTTCTTAGTCTTTCCCTTGCATGCTTGGATAAATTCAGCCAGTAAAATAATTTTTGGCAGTGGTTGTAATACAGATTTTGTTTAGTCTTAGCCTTTGGATGAGGTTTACATTAAATAATTACAAGTGCATTCTTGAAATGTTCGAATAACGGGTTCTTTTGGCCAAGGAGTGATGAAAGAAATGGGGGGAAAAAAAAAAAAACCCCAAAAAACAAAATATGCCTGATGGGTAAGAACTACCTTCTCTGATTGGGCAGAAATCCTTGCTAGGATCCACTTTTCTTTCCATTTGCTGATCCACCTTGTTAGTGACCCCACAGAACTGCTGAAAGAGTGCTGTGCTGGTTCTCCCCATCACCTCCAGTGCCAAGAATTGTATTCCTGCTTCAGATTAGTAATTTTTTTTTTCAGAGTGAAGCTTAGACTCAACTATGCACTCAAAACCTTGGTGAAGAGTGCCTGTTGTATGGCTTAGAGTTAAAGAACCACAAGATACATCTATAGTTAGCTAAATGGAGAACTCTTACGTGGCGTGACTCTGGTGGTGGAACTGGCCTTTAGAAGACTTTCTCCTTCATGTGTTTCTCACGCAAAGGTTTTCCCTCCAAATTGGAGGAGACATGGTTCTGCAGCATAAATCTGCACAATTGAAAGCTCAGCATGTCTGTCTGTGTGTGCATGTTTGTGTGTGTGGTCCCATTCATACTTGTAAAAATCCGGAGGCAGGGGTTTTCAGAGCCTCACATAGGGCTTGGGTTTTCGAGCTTCTTGTGTTGACTAGTTGGTGGTAATGCTTCTTCATCTCCACCCAGTGTCATGAAAACTGAAAACAGCTGGAGATAAATATGTGCTCACGGGAGCTATTTAAATGGAACTGGATGATGCAGAAGCCATTGCCCAATTCATATTTAGGTACATCATATTTTCTTTATCTCTCTTTTAAAAAAAAATTTCCTGAAATGCACTCAGGAAGCTCTTTCTGGCTGAAACAAGAGTCTGAAGCAGGCTCTGGAGCTCTTCACTCATGTCCCTGGTGAAACAGTAAGAAAGATCTGTTGGGAAGTCCAGAGGAAATGAGTATGATTAACAGCTGTAAAGGAGGAAAGCCTTGGCAGGGATGATACAAAAGAGTGCATCACCCGAAAGTCACGAATACTCGACTTTTGAAACTTTGGAATGCATTTTTATTTTTGGCAGTGGATTTACCTCCCTGTGTTCTGCCTGGACAAACGTTGGAATTAGTTGGCATTCCTTAAGCTGATTATGGCCAAAGAAAGTGGCAGCCTTAAGGCATGCTGGCGACCAGGGGAAAGCCAGCTGGATTAGACATTTGCCGTGAACCTTGGGTTCATGTAACTTCTGGGGTGGCTTTGCTAAAGCCTGAGCAAAAGGAATCCGAAAGGCACTTTTAGTGACGTTCTTATGTATGGCAGCATATTTTAATAACAGCTCTCCCTTTTTGCACCTCCTGCCAGGGAATCCAGATTGTCAAAGTAAAACTTGTTCGAATTCCCCAGTGAAAGAATTTAAATGCTGTTTCTTCTGGTAACTGGGAGTGTCAGTTGCTGCTGAGCTTAATAGAAATAGCTGCTTTTCTTATGCTGATTGATTATCGGTGTGTAGTTAGAGGGATGCCCCGGGATTGCTGTCTCAACAGGGTCACAAAGCAAAGCTGTTGTTATTTGAGATCTGAGTCTTACATGTGGCCAACCGTGGTGCCCTTGACATGTTCGAGAAGCTGTGCTTCGTCTCTGTAGATGTTCTCAACCTCACCCAGCCAGAATTATGGTCTCCTTTCTCTGGGCCCGTGGAATGTTCACTTACCCTTGGATCATAATTCCTGCCATGTATTGCACTCCTCTGATTACCTGTCTTTTATTTGACTGTCTTCCCTTCTGGACTGTGGGCTCCCTGAGGACAGGGACCAGGCCTTTTATATGGTTCTAGATGGCTCTCCAGCATCCCAGCAGGGCCTGCCAGGCCCATGTTGGGTGCTTGTGTTTGTTTTCTATCGTCTCATAAGAAATAACCACAAACCTTGTGGCTTCAAACAACTTCCAGGTTCTATCTCATGGTCTCCCAGGGTCGGGAATCTGTGCCCGGTTTAGCTGGGTTACTTGCAAGGCTGTAGCCAAGGTGTCTGCTGGTGTTATCTCATCTGAGGCACAGAGTCCTCTTTTTTGGGGGGTGGGGTCCCTGAACAGGGACTTGAACCCTGGACCCTCAGATTGAAAGTCTGCTGCCTACTGACTGAGGTAGAAGAGGACTACCTACTACCCGGTAGGGCTACCTACCTAGACCTGGAGTCCTCTTCTGAGCCATGGGGATATCAGCAGTGATCGGTTCCTTGTGGCTGTAGAACTCACAGCATCTTGCTTCTTGAGGGCCAGCAGCTTAAGGAGCACTCTGGCCCCTTTTTTAAAGCACCCACCTGATTAGGTCAGGCCCACCCAGACTCATCTCCCTTTTGATGAACTCAGAGTCAATTCTTTGAGACATTAATTATACTCACAAAATCCCTTTTGCTATATAAACGTACAGTCATGGGAGCCATCTTCCCTCATGTTCACAGTTCCCACCCACCCTCAAGGAGAGGGGGCATTGTACAGGGCACTTCCATAAAGGGTAGGGATTTTAAGAGCCATCTCAGAATTCTGCCTACAACAGCACTCAAGGAGGATTGAAAGAAAGAATGAATTAGAAGAATGGATTCTGAGAGATGTCAATGTGGCAGCCGGCTTTGGGGTAGAGTGAGAGAAAGTATTGCATTCTGTATTGCAGAATGCAGGTTCAAGCAGTTTCTTTATCACTGATGAGCTGTTTCCTGGCAAATATAAAGCATAAACAATGGAGAAGCAGCAGGAAGAAAGGAAGGAAGGAAAAAGAAAAGGAGAAGGAAACCATCAGTCCTGGGCTGATATAAGGTAGCTGCGCAGAGGAGTTCTGCCCATCCCCGGGCTGCTGGCATTTACAGATGGTCAGAGACCAGGGGTTGTGAGCCCATGTCAGTTCTGCCCCTGGGGCATAGTTGCTGAGCACGCCCAGGGGAGAAGGCACCCAGGGAAAGGCACCCAGCTTTGCTTTTAGCTTCCAGAGGTTGCATCTCTGCCCTAGGCGGAAAGAAAAATAGTCTTTATTTGATCCGTCATAACTGTGTGCACATGCGGTATCTGCGTAGCATCCTCTGGCAGTGAGATGCATGAGGTGAGGAAAGGAAGTCTTTTAATTGCAAATCTCCTGGCTGGGGTTAGTCTTAAAAACCAAACTGAACGATAGCTGCCTGTGTTTAATTTAGAAGAGCTGAAAGGATGTGTGCTTTGTTGTGCCCATGTGGTGAGGTCTCCTCTCTGCCCAGCCTTAGAAGCTTCCTGAGCAGACAATGGCTCTGCTTCCCTGACAGTTCCGGGACATGGTTGCCACCTTGTGCAAAAATTGCCAGCTTTTAGTGCATCGCAGAGGCAAAGAAATAACACAATACCAGCTGGAGGAGCTCATTAAAATTCAGAGGAAAATATCAAGGCTGGAGCCTGGTAATGTACAGACAGTAAAAGAGTCTTTGTCTCATCTGATGAACAATCGGATACATTCTGAGCTGCATTTCTGCATGGTAAGAACCAGTGTTTCAGCTGGAAGGACCATGTTATTCTCCTTTAGAATAGCCTGTCCCTGTTTTTCAACTCCCTTAGCCTCTCCAAAAATAATATGCTGTTCGTTTGGCATTCCCCGAGAACTGAAACATCTGGGTGTGTGGCTGTGATGGTTTCTGTGAGCTGGTGCAGAAAGGACCGCTCCTCCCTTGGATTTGGAAACATCTGAACTGTGCCTTCAGGTGCTAAAATTGTGGCTGCACAAGGATGTGAGCCAGAAAGTAGAGGGAAGCCCCCTCTGGGGGAGCTCCCTGAGAGGGAGAGGCATTGTCTTTCTTTAATAGATGCTTTTAACCGGTGGGGCCAGACTGCAGCGTCCCACTTCTGCCAGAAAACCCAAGGCTGATAAAATTCCCTCTCTCAACCATGAGCTTTGGGATGGTCCGCCCTGGTGTGTATGTGGCGAGGACTACGTCCAGGGGCTTGCAGTGTGCCCGACGGTCTTGTGGAAAGAGGTGCCTTTCCAGCAATTTCTGTGCAGGGCTTGGAATAAAAACAAAGTATGTTGAAAGATGCTCCTTTTGAAACCCTGGTCCAGTTTACTTGGAGGCGCAGGGGTGTGGCCGAGTGCTAAACTGCAGCACTTGATTGTGGCCAGAAGCTTCCAGAATGGATTGCCACCTGGTATGGTACAGACCATCCTTTAACTCACTCTGACTGTAAGCAGTCACCAGTGTCCGTTAAAAACAAGACAACAACAACAAACCTCATGGGCAATCATCGAGGCTCTTTTTTTTTTTTTAATTCATCAGGAAAATATCAATCACCATGGAATGTGGACCATCCCTTTGATTTCCTGGAACTTGGTGGAATAAAATATTAAGTATTCGATGGGTTGATTTAATCTGTCTTTTTTGCCTGTGGGTTTTTTCCCTTTGGGAATGCTTTTTTTTTTTTCTCTCCATATATGCCCACTTTGTAGCTAGTGAAAAAAAGATCATTTTTCTCTATATTAATCCCTTCTTTGGCTGAGTTAAGCAGGGAGTAGGGTCCGCCTCTTTTCTTCGGTTTGTCACCATTGATTCGATGATGTTGAACAATAAAGAGGTAATAACCTGCCTCACTAATCCCAACAAAAGCAAATAACCACCTGCAGTTTCTTTCCTAAGTGACCTTTTCGCTGCCTTGTTCATACATTCCAGAATTTTGTTTTTCTGTAAACTCATCAGAACACAGTTGACTACTTTGTTCAAGATGTCTCTAAGCAATGTGAATAGGCAAATAATTGTCAGTTTAAAAAAATAAAATCTGGTTTCAGGTACATCTGTCAAAATTGTTCATCATCTGGCAATAAAAAATGTCAAATTTTGACATGCTGAGGTCGAAGAACTTCAGCTTTGTAACCTGGTTAACGTCGTGGACTCCAGAGCAATTTGAGAAGACTGGCCCCTGTTTTACTGAAAGGCAGGCTTAGGACATGGCTTCTGGAAGGAGTGAAGCCCTGCAGACAAGTGGGATGTGCAAAGGAAGCCGTATATTAGAAGCATCTTGGCATGAACATTTGTTTTGAGTTTCTAGCCCAAGGCCTCTTTATGGTATTGGTTTCTCTCCCAGGCCTCCCTCCCACAGCCTCCAATTATTTTTCTAAATTAAGTCTGCCCCAGACATTTCTTGTTTGACAGTGAGTTAGCTCTGAAAAAACTTTACAGAACAATTTTCAATTAAGGAGTTTTAAAACTAATTGAACCACTCCCTGTCATCAAATGATAACCTGATTACAGCCTGTATTGAAAGTTCTGAAATAGTAAATAATAATTTTTAAAAGCTTCAGTTATTTTACTTTTTTCATATACAGTCCTTTTCTCTGTCTCCTCACCAGAATCCTGAGTTGTTGGAATGAGGATGTGAAATCATCCAAAGCTTAATTTGCAGTTTGCCTCCTACCAAACAGTTGACACTGCAATGACAAAACTGAGAAACATAAAAGAAACACTTATCATTTAAAAAAATATTGTTGTAACAGATATATAACATGAAATTTTCCTTTTTAACCATTTTAGGTGTCCAATTCAGTGGCATTAATTACTTTATAATGTGCTAAATAAATAAGGTGTCTTCTTGTATTGCCAGCATGTAAGGATTGTATACACAGCTTTCTGCTAAGGGCACCAACATTGGATTTGGGGACACTACTTTTTTTTTTTTTCCTGACCTGGGACAAATATGTCAGATTGGTAAACCACCTGCTCATTCCCATTTTGCAGCAGGGCTTGCAGGATTGACTCTTTGATGAGACCAAAAGGAAAGTCCCTTCCCTTTTTGCCATTATTTTTTTTTTTTCATTTTAATTTTTTTCTTTATTTTTAAAGGAGCTTTAGATTACATAAATGTTACATCGAAAATGTAGAGGTTTCCCATATACCCCTCACCTTCCCCCTCCCACACTTTCCCCCCATTAACAACATCCTTCTTTAGTGTGGTACAGTTGTTACAATTGAAGAACACATATTGAAGCTTTGCTACTAAGCTTAGTCGATAGTTTACATTATGGGTTACACTTTGCAGGACACAATCCTTTCTGCCACTCTTGATCCTACAAGACGAAGCTGCTTAGCTGTGACACAGTGGAGGAGGCTCTTGCATCTGGGAGATGTTTCTAACTTGGAGTAATGGACCACGATGGAAAAGCTGAAATGCATTGCGTTGCTATCGGAAGGGACAGCTATTGGGACAATGATCTTTTTTACCCTAGAGGACTAGAGCACAAAGAGGGATAGTAGAAATTGCAAAATTGTCAGTGTTGAGTCATTTCTAATGAAGCTCTAGGAAAATAGAGAGGATGTCCTAGAACTGACCTCTAGACCTCCATTATTATTTTTGTTATCATCATCATCATTAGTAGTATTAGTAGTAAGTCGAATTTTAATGGCTTTTCAGAGAGTGAAGTGTTTTTGTTAAGATCACTGGGTAAGATTTTAGACTGCGTCAGCAATGGATCCAGCCCTGCCTTGGTTAATAAAATAAAGTAAAACACAGACTGCATGTCACTATTGTACCAGAAAGTGGGTTCACGTGTCAACTCCATCCTGATGTTTTGGAATCTTCCAGTGGCAGGTCTTGTTTGCTCCTTGGCTCTCTGTTTTTCTTTCATCACGTTGATCGATGCAACCCACCGCAGCCGGAGCTCTTACCTCTGGTCTCTTACCCCAGACCCCCAAACCTCCGTGCTAAATGGAATACAGTCTTGATGGTGCCCAGAGCCCTCTTAGGAAAAGGTTTAAAGGGAGGTGGTGTGGGAGGGCCAGGGATAGAAATAAATGCCAAAAACCAAAACTAAACAAAAACCCTGAGAGGTGGAATAAAGGAACAAACAGAGGCACAAAGGATTCAGAGATGCTAATTGGAAGAGATGGTTTCAGTAAGAACAGCTAACATTTGTTGAAGATGTCCCATGGACCAGGCATGGCTCCATACACTTCAGATTCATTATTCCATCGAAGTCTCACAAGAACCCAATAAGGCATGGTGCTATTGTTATCATCCCCATATGAGGAATCTGGGGCACAAGAAGGATAAGTAATTGTTCAGTTAAGAGTTTGTCCTTTCAGGGATTGAACTCAGTTGGACTCCAGTTTATATCTTTACTGTACCCAAAGAAGGATGGGACAAAAAATCAAAACCAGAGAAGGTTTGGGACCACAGATGAGTCCATTTGCCCTTCTTATTTTATGAAGCCAATGTACTTCTTTTTTTCTTTTTGTTCTTTCTTCCTTTCCATAATTGGTTGCCCTTCCTTTATATCATCCAAAATAATTTTTAGAAATTATTTAAACTGGGACCCTATAATTGAAAAAATCTGACTGCATTTATGACACAAAGGAGACCCTTGGGAAAACAAATGTTGCTGTCTTTTTTGCCATTTCATCTTCCCAATGGCTGAGAGCAAGAGAAGACCCTCTATAGCCGCTTTTGAGTTCCTTTTGGGTGTCTGACCTGGGAAGGAACATACTGCCGCTTGATGGAATTAGACAATAAGTGTTACCAAGCACTTCATGAAGGTTATTCAACTCAGTAATAAAGGCTCTGACTACAGCTCTTCTAACGCCTTCCCCCACAAAGACATGTTCTCGCAGTAAGAAAACAAATGACAGTTCCATGTAGACAAGGGTGGAGACCAGGATATAATACATTTCTCAAGGATGGGTTCTCAAGAATCCACTTGGATCAAAGCCAGATACCATCCTGTTTCTATATGCTGCAACCTCAAGGGATATTCTGCTACCCATTCTCCAATGGCTTAATTTCATAAGACTGAAAACCTTGTGTCTTTTAAAAGTTTATTAATTCCAACATTGAATGGCTGATTTTGACAGCTATCAAAAATCAACCCTAGCTTCCCTTTTTGTAAGGTAACTGGTGACATTTCCTATCATCTCATTCCTACATTTGATTGGGGACGTTGAAAACGCTAATATTCTGCTCTTTTTTTTTGGGGGGGGGGGGTACTAAAGAAATATAGCCAGTGAGGATACTTGCCAAATTAAAAAGAATGAAGCTCATTGTATCAAGATACCGTCCTTTGCTAAATAAAGTCAATGCCTGCATAGAGGTCAGTTTTGTCCCCTTTCCCGTAGAAGGCCCTCCAGGTCTTTGGCATGGAAAGTTCCTACCTCAGAAACTGCTCTGTGAACATGCAGCTCCCAAGGTGGCTTCCAGCTCCCGGCTTCATATGCTGATGTCTAGTTTTTAGGTTCTTGGCAATTGAGAGTGAGTAACCCCTTAGGTTTCTCTGCCAGTTAATAGAATTCACTTTAATGATTGATTTGACTTAACTGGATTCACATCCTTTACTGTTAACTGTTGGACATGATTGTTTGTACTTTTATTGTTTGCTTAATGTTTCAACTAAGGTAATTTTTTTTTTGTCACCTAAATTTAAAACTTGGTGAGGTCAGAAATATTATTATTTTTTGCAGATCATGTTTTCATTTCTCATGGGATATTTTCTCAGTTTTTCTTAGAGGTGCCTGCTCTGCAAAATGAGGATGACATGGTGAGGCTGGCAGATTTGCAAGAGATAATTCATGTAAAACGTGGTGCTTGTCAAACAGCCGACCCACAACATTACCATGGGATACAATCCATGTAAAGCATGGTGCTTGACAGTCAACATTCAATGTTTCCACTGTCGTTTTGTAGCATTTTAATAGTCATCAGGAGAGGGAGATGGATGCAATGATTTTCTGAATAGAGCAACTGAAATAGTAACAGAATCCCAAACCCTATTATTTGAAAAATGATTGAAGAAATAGGATGTTTAGCCTAGAGAAGGACAAAAACATAGAAAATTATAGCAACACATGAGGTTGAGAAAACATTACAGTTTTTGTAAACATCAATCTCTTTATAATTTATCCAGAATATATGTAACTCTGGGACTCTAGGCTTCATGATGGAACAGGTAATCAGGGACCTCAGGATAATTAAAACACTTAAATCATAGTCTGTTCAATTCACCACCAGGTGGTTCTCATAGCTGGGAGCCTGTATTAGTCAGCCAAAGGGCTGCTGATGCAAAGTACCAGAAATCTGTTGGCTTTTTTTTTAAGATTTATTTATTTCTCCCCACCTCCTTGTTGTTTTTCACTTGCTGTGTCTGTTCGTCTTCCTTGTTTCTTTAGGAAGCACCCGGAGCTGAACCCAGGACCTCTGATGTGGGAGGGAGGTGCCTAATCGCTTGAGCCACCTCTGCTCCCTGCTTTAGTTGTGTCTCTCATTATGTTTTTCCTCCCCGTGTCTCTTGTTGCATCATCTTGTTGCGTCAGCTCTCTGTCTTCTTTAAGAGGCACCAGGAACCTCTGCTCCCTGCTTTGTTGTGTCTCTCATTATGTTTTTTCTTCTTATGTCTCTTGTTGTGTCAGCTTGCTGTGCCTGCCCATCACGCTAGCTTGGTGTTTTCTTTAGGAGGCACCGGGATCTGAACCAGCGACCTCCCATGTGGTAGGCGGGAGCCCAGTCTCCTGAGCCACATCCGCTTCCCCTCTGTTGGCTTTTATACAGGGTATTTGTTTGGGGTAAAAGCTTACAGTTCCAAGGCTGTGGAAAGTACAACTCAAGTTACCATATGAGGTGCCGTCTCACCAAAGTCAGCTACCACATGTTGAAGCAAGATGGCAGATTATCTCTGCCCAGGTCTCTCCTTCTCCTCCAGACTTCCGCTTCCTCTTGAGGCTCTGTGGGCCCAGCTTCTTCCCCATCTCAGCTGCAAGCTGGCATAGTGCTTGTCCTTCAGGGCTTCCTATATCAGTCTCAACTCTCTTCCCAAGGTCAGCTGTAAGCTATTAGGCAGAATGGCTTATCTCTCCCCAGGGCTTTAGCTGTTTGAGGCTTTTCCTTTCTGTCACATGGCAGGATCAAATATGACAGAGATCTCTCTTCCTATATATCTGTCTGTGTGAGTGTCCATTTATATCATACCCACCAGGAGGGTGGGACTCAGCCTAAGTCATGCCAGCTGATGAAGTCAAATCGAAAGCCCAAAGCAATCCTAACAGATAATCTAATCAAACGCCCCTTGACTGAATTTAATACAATCAAAGGGAATACCCAGAGGAATAGATTAGTTTACAAATGTAACCTTTCTCTTTTTGGGATTCATAAAATAATCTTAAACTTCCTTAGAACCTAACATATTTTACCCTTGCAACCTTGTTCCTTCTCCACATTTTGTTACTCCCTTTTCCACACGACTTTAGAGCTTGCTATCCAAGGTCTATCACTGGCATCCCCTGGCAGCTGGTTAGAAATACAGACTCTCGGGCCCCACTGCAGACCTCCTGAATCAGGCTGTATTTTGACAAGTTCCGGGGATGATTTGGGTGCATATTCAAGTTTAAGAAGTGCTGCTCAAGGCACTAAAATGTGAACTGTTTTTCTGGTGTTCCGTGGTGGCAAGTGTTGGCCGCAGAGCTGTGTTGCTGAAGTTGCAGTGACTACACTTTTCTTTCTTTCCCACAATGACGCAGAGTCCCTTCACCCGTGGAGGAGGATGTGCTTTTTCTTGCTGGATCCGTGTTTCTCTTGTTGAATTTTTAAACTGTGCTCCAATGTGTTTTGTTCCTTTGATTTTTTCCTGAATGCTCTGAACTTAGATCCCTCCCCCTTAATTTTAACATGACTTTTTGTATTGATGACAATTTTATAGTTAGTCCCCACATGAAATCTATTCATAAAGTTTTTTTTGTTTTTTTTTTTTAATTTTGTCTCTGCCCCGCCCCCCGACAGCTCTCTTGTCTGTCTGCTCATTGTCTGCTTGCTCTCTTCTGCTCGTTGTGGCGCTTGTTGTCTGCTTGTCTTCTTTAAGAAGTACTGGGAACTGAACCTGGGACCTCCCATGTGGGAGGTGGGTGCCCAACCTCTTGAGCCACATCTGCCCCCTGCTTGTTGCATCAGCTTATTGTATTAGTTTGTTGCATCTGCCTATTTCTTTAGGAGGCACCAGGAACCGAACACAGGACCGCCCATGTGGGAGATAGGTACCCAACTGCTTGAGCCACGTCCACTCCCTGATGTTTTTTTTAATGGACAGAATATTTATATTTAGAATTAGCCAGCTGGACTCAGTTTAGATGATCCTAATTTTTTGTCAACACCCTAAGCATCATAGTCAGGAGCAGGTCAAGCATGTGCCTTCTTTTCTCCATCAGGCCTGATCAGGGTGTTGATCTTGACCACGTCAGTGTCATAGAGCTTCTTCAAAGCCTGTTTGATCTGGTGCTTATTGGCCTTGATGTCCACAATGAACACAAGTGTGTTGTTGTCTTCCATCTTCATGGCTGACCCAGTGGTCAGGGGCAACTTGATGATGGCATAGTGGTCAAGCTTGTTTCTCCTGGGGGAGCTCTTACAAGGATATTTGGGTTGTCTTCTGGGATGCAGCGTCTCAGGCTGCCGGTAGGTGGGTGATTTGCAGATCTTCATTTTTTTGTGGCTGTGCACACCTTTCAGTACTGCTTCTTGGCTTTCAAAGCCTTTGCTTTGCCTTAGGTTTTAGGAGGGGCAGGGGCTTCCTTCTTTGCTTTCGGTGCCATCTTCATGAAAAGGTATTCCTAATGTTTTAAAATGCACCAGTTGTTAGGATCTTCCTGAGATGGAGCTATATGTAAAATACTGATGGGATTTTCTGTGTCCATTGGCAACTGATGGAGGAAGTATACTTAGGTCTGCAATGTAAGTTCCTTCCTCAAACTGCTTCCTTTATAACTAAGCAGTGAGAGATTGGAGAATCCTCAGTTTGCTTCACTACTGTGAACAGTAAAGGGAAATTTATGGGGTAACAGTGGCATTGCAAAGAAGTAAATCTTGAAAAGAACTGCATTTTCATAGGTACCTGGAAACATTTCCAGCTTTAAAAGTGAACAGCTGTCTTTTTCTCTCATGATCAATGAAGTTTTGGAAGTGAGTGGAAACAACTTGGTAGCATTTCTGACACATATTTCAAAACATTTTGAATCTACTTGTTAAGATTTTTAAAAAGAATTTTGGCACTTATATTTCTGCTACTCCTAAGAACACTCTTAGCATTTGTGTAGTTTGTAGTTTCTATAACTTCCTTAACTTGTAAAACTTTGTAGAAATGACAGTAATCAGATATTAGTTTTCTACTTTACTCATGTATGGGTTGCTCACTCAAGTAATTTTCATTCTTTAGGCTTCATCTTTCTGTCTTTTTGGTAATAACTGGATTTGCTGAGGATGTGAATGAATGCTATTTTTTCTTAAGACATTGGTATGATAAATGTAATTGCAGTACTAAGAAATCCTTTCCAGCTGAAGAAACAAACCACAAAGACCGTGGTTTAAGCCTTGTGGATGTGTTTTTTTGTTCTTCTTCAAAATTAAAAAATCTAACCCAGACATGCAGATCTGGATACATCGCAGGTATCCATTTCTCAGAGTTTTCTGTTTCATGATGTCCCAGTTTTCCATCATGAGCCAGACCAGTATTGGAAAATTATAGCACTTTTAATTTTTTTACTTTTCGTGTTGGGTTTTAAACCTTAAAACCCTCATGCGTTTTTTTTTTCCACATATCTTAGCATCAGGATGTTTATTGCCAGTCTAGCATCTAGGAAAAGCCTAGGAGACACAGAAATGGTTGTAAAAAGAGAGAGAGAGAAAGAGAGAGAGAGAGAGAGAGGAAGAAAGGATGACAGGCAGGGAGAAAGATCAGAGAGTACAATCACAGAGAAGGTATATTTCACTAAATTTGACATTGTACTTGCCCAGGAAGGCCAACAACCTATGACCCTATGACCACATGGGATCAAAGGTTGTCCATCACATGGTTGGCAGCCACAGCAAGGCTGAGGAGAAATCCATTTCTTTGTTTTTCTGTTTTTTTTTTCATTCAGTCAGTTTTTATTGAGTTCCCTCCCTGGGTAAAGGAATTATACTGTGAGTCTGACAGTAAGTGTTGGAGGTCAGGATTGAGCCATGGGATGCACTTCGGTATTTTGTTGACATAAGCAGCTTTCCCTTGTATTGGATCTCCCGAAGTAGAAGGGATTTAGACATTTTGTATAGATAGGATTCATTTTGCCCAGGAATTTAACTTAACCTCAGCAGAGGAGACAGTGACTTCTTTATCAAAAAAATGGGGAGTTGGCCATGAAATGATTTCAGTGGTTGCTTCTAGCTCAGGCTCTTGAGGGGTTGTATGTTTTGTTAAGGAACAAACAGCTCATAGACCTTTCTTGACCATCTAAGTTACTTGAGTTGTAAATGTTATCTCCATAAACTTTGATTCTAGACAAGAGAAGAGGGGCCCTAGGCGCCATCTTGTTCCTGACTCTAATTATGTTGGACATTTACTTTAGCCAATGGAATGGCAAATTCCTTGAAATAAAACCTTGTCATGTGTTCAGCAAGGGCCTGATAGGTTGCCTTGTGGATAGAATGTGTGAATAGAATTGGTAATACTGATTAAGTGAACTGATTTTTGGCACTGATAAATTAAAGCCGATTAGACAGGACACTTGTGATAACCTCACCATATGTGAAAGACATTATAGAAGAAAGCTCAGTAGAAAATTTAAGAGGGTCTTGGTGTGTTTTGTGGATGCTGGAGAGAAAGTGTTTGCTTAAAGCCAAATTAGCTTCTCCCCAGTTTGTGAATGGGTCTTTTTAGTAAATGCTTTCTTTGACAGTTAAAAATAGTGGGAATTAGAGACAGATTCAGAGAAACTTGTTGTTGTTGCTGTTGTTTTATAACAAACTTTTGGAGATGAATTTTATTAAATGCTTACTGCTTTTGTTGGTGAAAAGTTGAAACGCATCTGCCTTGTTACATCTGGCAATGTAGACTTGAAACGATCATTTTAGCATGGGTTAGAAGAGCTATGAGAGGCCGTGAAAATACTTTCACAGTGTATGAAACGATCTCTCTGCTTCTTCCTCTGAATTGCTGAAATTGTTCTTGGGATCTTTCTTTTTTGCACCACAGAGTAGTCAAGGGATGGTGGGCTCAAGACCATTAGCGTGATGGAGCTGTTTAAATATAATTTCACATAAGAAAGTTGGAGGACTGTACAAACTCTAGGCTGTATTTCTCCCTTTGGGGTGAGGCCAGTCACATGTCTCTGATAGATTTGTAAATGCTGAGCCATTTGATCTTTCCTGACTGACTGATGGTGGAGTAATTTATATTTACAACAAGCTGTGCACTGAAGCATGAAAAGCAGAACCATACAGTTTCACTACCACCTGCAGTCATAAAATATTTTTTATTTACATAGTAAATCTGGACTAGATTACAGTAGACAACCCTTACAAGTCTCAGATACCAAAAGTAGTACCAATTTTCAGAGATAAATAAGTAACCTATTAGTCTGATTAAATGTCTTTGCTTGGTCTATGATAAACAATATTTAACTTTCCTTCTTCATTCTTTTAAATTTCCTTGTAGTGCTTGCTCTGGCAGCACATATACTAAAATTGCAATGGTACAGAGAAGATTAGCATGGCTCCTGTGCAAGGGTGACACGCAAATCTGTGAAGCAGGCTGTTTTTTTTTTTAAATAGAAAAAATAATTTCCTTGTAGGTGTGCTTCCTTCTTTTTGCAGGTTAAGATCTTGGTGTTGTTTGTTTTTCTCCCCAATTTTTTGTTATAAGAAATTTTAAATATAGAAAAATGGAAACAACAGTACATTGATCACCTGTTGGTCTATTACCTAGATATAACGATTATCATTGTGCTATATTTGTTTTATGTGTTTGTGTGTATGTGAGTGTATGTATATATTTTTTTACTGAACAATTTAAAGTAAATTGAGGTAAGGAGACCTCATTTAGCTTAGCACACACCCCCCCCCCCCCCCTTTTTTTGAGGTCTCAGAGCTGAGGATTGAACCCGGGATCTCCTCTGTGGGAAGCTGGTGCTCAACCACCAAGCTACATCGGCTCCCCCGAGTTGGTTTTTTATTTATTTGTTCGTTGTTTGTTTTGTTTCTAGGTGTTACTGGTGATCGAACCTGGGACCTCATATGTGGGAAGCAGGCGCTCAAACACTTGAGCTACATCTGCTCCCTACCCTCTAAATTCTTAAACTTCTGCCTTCTAAAAGTAAAGGCATTCTCTGATATAACTACATTTCAAAATAAGAAAATTACAATAATTTTCCAATGGAAAGTGATATCCAGTCCATATTCAAATTTCCCCAATGGCCTCCAAAATGTCTTTTATGGCTGTTATTTTTTCCCCCAGAACTAAGATCCAGTTAGTGTTCGCCATTGCCATTTGTGGGATGGCCCTAGAGTCTATTTTGCATTTATTCTAAAGTGTAGAGAACAGTTAGTTCTCTCACATTTTTTTCCTCTATGAATTGCCTTTTTAAGGAGTCCAGGCCACTTGCTTCGTAGAATGTCTCCCACTTAGCATTTGTCTCACTCTTTCCTTTGGGACCATTTAGTTTTTGTTTGCCCCTGTATTTCCTGTCAGCTGGAAGTTAGGTCAAAAGTTTGGAGGTTACTACTTTTTTAAACATTTTTTGGGGGGTGGGGTGGGGTAGAGGGAACTAAGAAAGTCATTGTTATCTTTTCAGAACAGTTTTCATTAATCCCTGGGCCTTTCTATGCAATTGAGAAAAGTGGAGAAGGATAATCACTTTATTGGAAGGTCATACTTGTCAGCTTCTGATTAGAGGCCCTGCCTTACTTTAATAAAAGTCAGCCATGTCTCCAGCCCTGTCCCTTCCCACCTCTTCCCTGGACTTCCATAGTTCTGTGAGAGTGTCTCTAAGAGAGCCTTCCACAGGGGTAATTCTCTCTTTTGCCACTAGCCTGTAAGCTCATGACAGCAGGGATAATGATGCTTTTTCTGTAACTTTTTTTTTTTTTTTTTTTTTTTGAGGTACCAGGGCTGGAGATTGAACCTGGGACCTTGTATGTGGGAAGCCGGTGCTCAACCACTGAGCCACATCGGCTCCCCTTCGTTGGTTTTTTTGTTTGTTTGCTTGTTTGCTTTTAGGAGGCACCAGGAACCGAACCTGGGACCTCCCGTGTGGGAAGCAGGTGCTCAACCACTTGAGCCACATCCATTCCCATTCTGTAACTTCTTGAAGTCCAACACTGTAACGTTTTATAACAGGCCAATTTCTACCCATTTAATACTTTCTTCTTAAACTGGATAGGGAAAGGAGCTTCTGGATGCATGCTTTAATTGTCTTTCTTAGGTGGTGTAACAGGTTTGGTATTATTTATGAATTCCAAAAATAGGTATTGGATTATGTTTGTAAACTGGTCTGTTCATTCCTCTGGGCATATTAGGTTGTATTGGATTCAGAGCTTTCACTTTTACTTGATCAAATAATGATTAAGTTTTTGATTGGGCCACTTCAGTAGGATGTAGAGTCCCACAAGGGGCGGGGACTCGCAGAGAAAACTACTTGGCAGAGGAGTTAGTTAGAGTTTAATGCTGGGGTCCCGGGAAGTAAATAGACAGAGAAGCAGATATGTGAGGAAAGAGAGAAGGCTCCATTCGACATGGCAGAGGCTCTGGGAAAGAGACGAGGAACGAGTCCGGGGAGAGAGACAAGACTTACTCAACCTACTCAACCTACAGCTGATAATGGAAGAAGCTGGGACCATGGGGCCTTAGGAGGAAGAGGGAAGCTGGACCCTTGCAGACTTTGGTGAGGGAAGTAACTTACGATTTATGGCTTGGTAACTGTAAGCTTCTACCCCAAATAAATACCCTTTATAAAAGCCAACAGATTTCTGGTATTTTGCATCAGCACCTCTTTAGCTGACTAATACAGGTGGATAGACACTTTCTCTAATACTAGACGGATTCACCTTTTCACCTTTCCTTAGTTTAGCTACTTTTGCTCACCCCTAGTCTTCACATATCCGTAAGTGAAGTGAGAAGGTAGGTCCGCCTATTGGTGGATGTCCTTTTATTTTATCTTTTGGACCCTCCTTTGAGGAGTTGGTAGGTGTCTTCCCTGAACTTCACTTTCCATTGACTGTAGTGGTTTTTTCTGTTAGTGCTGAACCTCTGGAAACACTTGGCTCTCCCTTTCACTTTCACAGAGCCTGGTATATCAGTTTGGCAGTGCCCTTTTGTCGTTCTCATTGGCTCTATGGCCTTAAAATGTTGAACAAGTATACTTTTTCGGGTGCCCTGTAACTTAGCCTGAACTTTGCTATAAATGGCAACTTTATTGAGTTACTTTGGTTCCATGCCAAATGCTGAAATGTTTGTGTATAAAAACCCAGCCTTCGTATGAAAATATTTGATAACCACATATGTGTTACTCATTTTCATTATGAACTAGTTCTTCTTTTTGACTGTAAGAAGAAACATTTGTTAATATCTCATTTGTTGGAATGGAAAAATGATTAAAATAGGTTTGTGATGACCTCATTGTGAGTCTCTTCTGAAAAGGCATCCAATTTGAAGAAAAAGAAAAGTGACTTTGAAAGCAGAGCTGATAAATAGGAAAGGCAGTTTTCAGCATTCACCTTCAAGTACTGTTGATTCTGCCAGAGCTCCAGGCTAGCACTTGGTTCCCGAAGTTAATAAAGACCACACACATCATTTTGGAGCGCTCTCATTCCAGCAAACTTCATTAGAGTTTTTATACCTGGAAGGGGCCCAGAAAGCCTTCAGATCAAACCCTTAGGCAAATAAGATAGTCACCCTCATTGATTGGGAAAACTATTTTGAAAGCATTGTATTTTGAGTAAATGAAGAAGAAAAGGGACTGGAACCTGGTTTTTTGTCTTTCATTGCTGTCATCCTTCTCTAATAATAATCGTAGTTTCCAATTATTTCATTAGATCAAGATCAAGGAAAGTATTGTTTACAACTGGAGAACTGAGCTCGGTCTTCTGTTGTCAATTTAAGTGTCTGCCACGGAGCCCAGCTCGATCTGGGCAAAGCGGTCTCTGGTTTCCAAGGCTTTCTGAGTATCATGTGATATCTGAATCATGTGATAGGGTCCTGTTTAATACTATCAGAATAGTATTATCAGAATAGGCAAAACTTCCCACCCAGCAGTGTTGTCTGCTCCTCAAACCCCTTTTTGAATGTAGCCATGTAATGCTGAGGCACTGCAAATCATTCCACTGGTATGCACAGTTGGGTAGATTTTTAGTGTTCCATTATATCGAGGCTTTGCATTAAATGATGCAAAGAAAATGATGGTCTTTTGACTTTGAATTGCTAATTTTTGTTAAAAACTGGAGCGTTGCTGATTCAGAATGAGCAATGCTTTACAGACAATGAGGAGCCTGCATCCAAAGCATTTTGGTCCCTGAAAATGGAATGCTTGTGACAGTGCCCCAGTGATATTTACCACTGCGTCTTTCCATCTCTTTAGCTTCTGGATTTCCCTTTTCCACCCAGAATAGGCATGGGCAAGGGAGGGGAGAACTAACATTTACTGAGCACTTATTCTCCCTTGGTTCTCTAGGGCGGTCATGATAGAGGTTGGTGCTGACTCATCTAGAAAATAAAATTAAGTTGGCAAAGTAAGTTAACACACTTAGCAAGTATGTTACAAGTGGTACTTCACTTTGCCAGTTTCACCATTAAAAACCATCAATTCAGTTATATCATTCCTCTTCTCAACCTCTGTTTTCTGGGTTGAAGAACTTTTAGTGATTTCCCACGGCTTTTTTTTTGGACTAAAACTTAGACTCCTTAGTTTGTCATGCGAGGCCCTTTGTGATCTGACCCTGCCCTACCTTTTTTGACACCTCATGCTCTCATTTGTACCGAAAATATGGACCACCTGCCTTGCTGGCCACACTTTTGGAATTATGGCTTTCATAAGTTTGTGGGGTTTTTCTTCATAAAACCCCCTCATTGCCCTGCATTCCCTTTTACCCCATCTCCACCTGCTCAAATGCCTTTTAAAACCTGGCCTGTGTCCTAATATGGCCTTCCCTATTTCCCTCTGAACTGGAAGCTATATCATCCTCCTCCGAATCCCTAACCCTGTATTTATTCTCAAAACCCTAAAGAAGTTTAGGCTTCAAGTCTTCAAAATATATTAAGCAAGGTTCGGTACTTCTACTTTTTGACTATGAAAGTTTATTAATGTATTTTCAAATATTTTTCAGCAAGAACTAAAAAAAAAATGTTTATTTTTCTTTGGGAGTTTTTTTGGGGGTCCTCCTGAAAACTGAGTGGACTAGACAAATCTGCATATCCCAGGGCTCGGTAGCTGATGAGGTCATGGTGGGGAATACAGATGCGGAAATGCAAAGGCTTACAGAGAGAGTTGTTGAATTTCAGAGCTGGGAGAAACCAAAGTGACTTTGGTAAAGCATCATTGTGATCAGAATGAAGTCACACCCAAGATACCTAAGGCCATGTTCATTTGTGCTGACTTATCTATAAAATGAGATTACATTGGTAAAGTATGTTAAGTACCTAGCAAGTATGCTACCAGTGGTATTTCACTTTTTTCTGCCCCTTTAATTATTATAAACTACTAATTCGCTTATTCTTTTTTTGTTCTATTTTTGTTAATTAATTTATTTTTCAGGATGTACCGGGGATTCAACCTCATCCATTTGAAGCAGGCGCTCAACCACCGAGCTACACTTGCTCCCCTACTCATTTTATTGTCATTCCACTTCTCCCAATCTGATCCTGAGGTGAGGTCCTCAAGGCAGGTGGTCCGCATTTTCAGAACCAGTCGGAGTGTCAGAAAAGGTAGGACAGGATCAGATCACAGAGGGCCGTGCATGGCAAACTAAGGAGTCTGAGTTTTAGTCCATAACTCATTTGTTCAGTGGGTTGAGCTGAAGGGCCGCTTTTACTCATGGCTGCCTAATGACCTAGCAGCCAAGCCTGTGCATTTGCCGTGTACCCGGCTAGTTCCAGCTACTCTGCCTGGACCACAATATGGATATCATCTGTTTTTGCATGGTGAGACCCTGAAATGGTGACTGATTAGGTTCCAGAGAGAATGATGGGGTTTTCCCCTAGTGGATCCTTATGTCGCTTCCAGTTTCTATCAACTTCTCCTTCTCTACTGCATATAAAACTCATCTCTTCTGATTTCCTGTTGGCCCATTGTGGTATTTTTGGTGAGGTTGGCCCATAAATAATGATGCAGAATAGACATTGCATTTTTATTCTGTTACATATTTTTACTGTGTTCAGTTTCCCACGATAAAGCTCATTTTAATTTTTCTTCTTTTTTTTTTCTTTATTAGAGAAATTGTGGGTTTATAGAACAAACATACATAAAATACAGGATTCCCATATACCACCCCACCATCAACATGTTGCATCGTTATGGAGCATTTGTTAAAATTGATAGCTAATTTTAATTCTGATGTGGTAAATTTAAAATGTTGCATTATGGATTAAGTATTATAATTGAGATGATCCAGGATTTGAGATGACAGTTATGTAAATAACAACAACAACAATTAAACCTTAGGTCGGGAAGTGGCTGTGACTCAATTAGTTGGGCTCCTGTTTACCATATGGGAGGCCCTGGGTTCGATTCCCGGGGCCTCCCGATGAAGGCAAGCCGGCCGGCCCGTGTGGTGCGGTGAGGCGACGCAGCAAGATGACTCAACAAAGGGAGGCAAGCAGACCCAGAAAAACGCAAAAGCAAATGGACACAGCAAGCACAAAGCAGCAAGGGGGGAATAAAAAACAAACAAACAAACAAACAAACAAAAAAAAACCTTAGGTAGCATTTACCATGTGGCAGGAACAGTTTTAAGTGCTTTATGTATGTTAATTAATTTCATTCTCACAACCAGCCCATGAGGTAGTGAAAAGAATCCTCACTGAGGCACAGAGTGGTTAAATATCTTGCCCAAGATCACACAGCCAGTAATTGGTAGGGTCAGGATTTAAACCCAAGCAAGTGTCCATCAGAGAGTAAGTCCAGAAATGTATTATCTTTTGCTTATTTCTCACCTAGATTCTTACTGTTTGGCACTGAATTTCTTTCTGATTTCAGGGAAAAAGTGGAAAGTGCATCTTTACCAATTAAGCAAAATAAACATAGGCTGCAGGGGTCGAATGTGGCTCAACTGGTTGGGCGTCCGTCTCCCATATGGAGGGACCCGGGTTCGATCCCAGGGACCTCCCGGTAAAAAAAACAAAAAAACAAAAAAACATAGGCTGCAGTACATTTCTATTTGCCAATGAGGTTTTTAAAAAAGTCACTATATTGGGAGTGGATGTGGCTCAAGCAGTTGAGTGCCTGCTTCCCACATGGGAGGTTCCGCTTTCGGTTCCTGGTGCCTTCTGAAGAAACAAAAATACAAATGAAAAACCAACTCAGGGAAGCTAATGTGGCTCAGTGGTTGAGCGCCGGCTTCCCACGTAAGAATTTCCAGGTTCAATCCCCTGTCCCAGGTACTTCAAAAAAAAGTCACAATAGTAATAGTAATCATCATCATCATCATCATCATCATCATCATCATCATCTAGGTGTGGGAGTGTTACTGACTCAAAGAAAAATTCAGTGAATGGATCCTTGCAAAATAAATGATTTTTCATCTCCCTGGAGAAGTAAAGACTCTGATCTATAGTCACTGGGAGACTGCACCAAATCAAGCTGCCTCTTCAGAGGCAGAAGCTAGGTCTTCATAGGTGACTATTTCATTTAGTTCTGGTAAATAAAATCACCAAATTATATGGCTGCAAGAGAAAGGAGAAAATCGCTACTCCTTTTGAGTGCATAGTTAGTGCCTTCTAAATATAAAACACATATCTGTCTCTGAGATGGGAAGACTGTAATAAGATCAAATAAGAGTATAACTTGGCAAAACCTGATTGACTAGTTTTTTTTTTTTTTTTTAAGATTTATTTATTTATTTCTCATCTCCACTGTATTAGTCAGCCAAAGGGGTGCTAATGTGAAATACCAAAAATGGGTTGGTCTTTATAAAGGGTATTTATTTGGGGTAGAAATCCACAGATACCAGGCCATAAGCGTTAAGTTTCTTCTCTCACCACAGTCCATTGCCACGTGTTAGAGCAAGACAGCTGCCAGCGTTTGCCAGGGTTCAGGCTTCTGGGGTTTTTCTCTTCCCGGGGCTGCATTTCTCTCCGGGCTTAGCTCCTGTTTCTTCTACAAGGTCAGCTGTAAATGATCAGGTGAACGGCTTGCTTCTCTTATCCTGGGACCTTCTTTCCAACATCAAAACTGCTTCTCAAAAGACTGCTTCAACTGTGTTCTTTGCCTTGCCTTTTATACTCAATTCCCCACCCACCAAGGGGCGGGGCCCAATGCCCAATCATAACCTAATCATGCCCAGATTAACAGATCAGTTTACAAGCATGATCCAATTATATTTTTTGAATTCATAATTAAATCAAATTGGGTAACTGTTACATCCACCTTCATTGTTTTTGCGTTTGCTGTCTATTCTCTGTGTTCTGTGTTTGCTTGTCTTCTTTTTAGGCGGCACCGGCTGATCCTGGGACCTTCCGGAGTGGGAGAGGCATTCAATCTCTTGCTCCATCTCAACTCCCTGGTCTGCTGTGTCTCTTATTGTCTCTCTCTGTGTCTCCTTTTGTTTTGTCATCTTGCTGCTCCAGCTGTCCTCATGGGCCAGCACTCCTGAGTGGGCCAGCACTGTGCTCTGGCCAGCTTGCCTTTCACCAGGAGGTCCCGGGAATCAACCGTGGACCTTCTATATGGTAGACGGGAACCCAGTCGCTTGAGCCACATCCTTTTCCCTGACTCTAGTTTATGTGACTTTTTACATAGTTCATACAGATAAAGAAAATCTCACAAGTAGATTTTGTTTGTCACACTCACATCGTTTTCAGTATCACAGCTTTAACTTTTTGGACCCTGGGTTTTATCCTACCTTATTCTGGTTTTAGAGTCTTTAATTACCGTTTTCAGGAAGCTCATTCCTAGGTTTCCTTTGCCTCTGCTCATTTTAGGTTTAATTTTACACCGCTCCTGGACTTTTATAGTTTTGTTCTCTCATCCCCTCCTGCCCCATCAGTACTGTATTCCTTTCTCTGGGGAACTCAGAGAAATCCAGGTGTCAGCTGTGAGAAAAAAGCATTGCTTTCTTGAGGATGCTGATTTAAAGCTGCCCTAAGGCTGTAATATGCTGACTGCCTTACACTGATGTGACAGATTTGCTCTGCATCTCAGTAACATTTTTGGACTCTTTTCCAGGTTGTTGCTTTCCGTTTTCAAACTCAAAACATAAGAAGCTAACTATAGTGCAACTTTATATTCATGTCAGCATTTTCACTTAGCACTTGGGATGGAGCTGCACTAACCGTGGTTGCTTTCCTAGCTTGATTACTGACATCTGTTCCTCTTGAGCATGTCCAGCTGGTGCCAAAGCAACATCTGCACTTTAGACTTCCACTCACCTTTTGTTTAAAATGTAATTTTATATTTCTTGTTTTTTTTTTTAATTAGATCATTTGTAGGTTACAAAAAAATCATGCAAAAAACACCGAGTTCCTTTATACCCTTCAACACACACAGTTTTTCCTGTTATGAAGACTTTGCATTAGTGTGGTAACTTTGTTACAATTAATGAAAGAATACTGTTATAATTGTACTATTAACAAAAAAGAAATAGACAAACAAAAAGGAATAAAAAACTAAAACAAACAAGAAAGAACAAAAAAAAGAAAGAAAAAAGAAAACAAAAAATTTAAAAATTAAAAAAAAATTTTTTAAAAAAGAAAAAAACCAAAAAGATTAAAAAAAAAAGAAAAGAAAAAGAAAATTATACTATTAACTATAGTTCATAACATACATTAGGTTTTACTGTTTGTGTTTGGTTTTTTTGTTTTGTTTTGTTTTTTAGAGAAGTAGGTTTACAGAAAAATCATGCATAAACTCCAGTTTCCATATCCCCCCTATTTTTAATACCTTGTGTTAGTGTGGTACATGTGTTACAATTCATGAAAGCACATTTTAAAAATAATTGTAAGCAATTATTGAGTGCCTGCTTCTCATGTACAAGGTCCTAGGTTTAATATCTGGTACCTCCTAAAAAAATATTAACTATATAGTTCATCATTTACAGTAAGGTTGACTTTTTGTGTTGTAAAAGCCCAAGTTTGATCATTTAAATTTATTTTCTAGTAATATGTATACAACATAAAAGTTCACCTTCTAACCACATTCAAATATATAATTCAGTGCTGCTAATTACATTCACAATGTTGTGCTACCGATACACCATCCATTACCAAAACTCACCTATCTTCCCAAACAGAAATTCTGTACCAATTCAGCATTAACTCCTTGTTCCTTATCCTCACCCCATCTCCTGCTAATCTGTATTCTAGTTTCTGACTCTTTGAATTTGCTTATTCTAGATATTTTATATCAATGAAATCATAGAGTATTTGTCCCTCTGTGTCTGGTTTATTTTACTCAGCACACTGCCTTCAAGGTTCATCCATGTTGTTGAATGTATCAGAACTTCATTCCTTTATAAGGCAGAATAATATTTCATTGTATGTATACACTGCATTTTTTTTTTTTTTTTTTACCGGGAGGTCCCTGGGATCGAACCTGGGTCCCTCCATATGGGAGACGGACGCCCAACCAGTTGAGCCACATCCGACCCCCTACACTGCATTTTGTTTACCAGTTCATCGATTGATGGACACTGCTTCCATCCTTTGGCAATTGTGAATAATGTCGCTATGACCATCAGTGTGCAAATAACTGTTTGAATCCCTGCTGTGAATTCTTTTGGGTATGTACCTAGAAGTGGGATTGCTGGGTCATATTTCTCTACATTCTCTCCAATGCTTGTTATGTTTTTTTTTATTTATTTTATTTTTTTTTAATAGTAGTCATTCTAGTGTGTATGAAATGGTATCTCATTGTGATTTTGATCTGCGTTTCCCCAATGGTTAATGATGTTGAGCATCTGTTCGTGTACATTTGGGGCCATTTGTATAGCTTCATTGGAGAAATACCTATCCAAGCCTTTTGCCCTTTTTAAAATTGGTTTGTCTTTTTGTTGCTGAAGCAGAGGATTTCTTTATATATTCTGATTAATAAAGCCTTATCAGATATGTGATTTCCAAATCTTTTCTCCCATTCTTTAGCTTGTTGTTTTCATGCCTTTGTCCTATCCCATCAGTTTTGATATGTTTTGTTTTCCTCTTCATTTGCCTCAGATATTTTCTTATTTCTCTTTGATTTCCTCTTTGACCCATTGGTGTTTAAGAGTATGTTGCTTATTTTCATGTATTTGTGAATTTTCCAGTTGTCCCTCTGTTATTGATTTCTGACTTCATTCCATTGTGGTTGGAGAATATATATTGTGTGAGTTCAGTATTTTTGAACTTACTGAGTCTTGTTTTGTGACCTCCATACCTCTGTCTTGTAGAATGATCCATGTGCACTCGAGAAGAATGTGTAATCTGCTGCTGTTGGGTGAAGTGTTCTCTGTATGTCTATTAGGTGTAGTTGGTTTAGAGTATCATTCAAGCCTTTTATTTCTATATTGATCTTCTGTCTAGATGTTCTGTCCCGTTATTGAAAGTGGTGTATTGAAGTCTCCTACTGTTAATGTATAAAGTTCTGTTTATCCCTCCAAATCTGTCAATAATTGCTTTATTTATTTTGGAGTTCTGCTATTAGTGCATATATATTTATAATTGTTAGGGTTTCTGGTTGAATTGACGCCTTGTTTGTTTTCAATTGTGGATTCAAAAGAGAAGATAGATTCCAGCTATGACTCAGCGTGAGTTCCTGTGTCATAATTCTACATTTCTGGTGCGTGTGCACCTGAACAGGAATTTACTGGAGGAAACACAAAGAACAGGAAAGGCCTCAGGCACATATGAGTTGCTTCAGATGCACAGTTTTGCTGGAGGCTGGCACAGAATAAAATCAACCATGTGAAATCCAAAGCACTGTACAATATTTTTTTTTCTTTGAATAGTATAGGTAGGAAATGGGTATTAAAGGTAGAAGAGTAATTAAGAATGGGCAAACATGTCTTTAAAATTAAAGTAAGTCATAACTTTAATGTTTAAAGCCTTTTTTAGTTGTGATGTCAAAATGACTTAAAAAAAGGTAACCAGTTTTTCAGATTTTTAAAAGCAGAAGTTTTAGAGAATTGCTTCCTGTTTCAGTCTATGACAGCAGAGAAGGTAGAGCTAATTGGATGGCTGTGGTATGGAAGGTTGTTGAGACACAATCAAAAATGGTTCCCTCCCTGGAAAAACATCTTGAGTGTTTATAACTTTTATTAACAGAGAGTGTTGGGCTAGTGGATTTTGATCTTCCCCTGCAGACCTAAAATACTGTGATCTTAATGACTAGGCTTGCATCATGTCAGCCATGTGTTTTAATTTTTACAATGTAAGACATTCGCTGTTACCATGAATAGCAAGTAGGAAAAAACTGGGCATTTTAAAAATCTTGAGTGTGAGGGTAAGCATGTTTATGGAAATGAAACAGAGATCTTGGAACAGAGATATCTTTGTTACAGTGTGAAAGAATGTGAGTGAATTCTGACTTGAAGTTACAGTCAGATGAGACTTTAAAGGACATGAATAGACAAAGGGAATGGTTTGAGGAAGTTCCTTCTGGAGACCAGACCGTGGGAAAGCCTGGCGTGGGTAGTCAGGCGGCTTGTGATTGGATCAAAGTCACACAGATGTCGTGGTAGATGGTGATAGCTGGTGCTAGTCCCGCCTGCGGGGTCCATTGCCATGGACGCTTTGCCCAGTCGGGGAGCCCACTAGATTTGAGGGTGAGAGGGAGGGAGCATTTCCACTGTCCCAGCAGACGGTGTAGGTAGTTCAGAACCCTTGAATTTTCAAATGACCTTTTAAAAGGGTCACCATGAATAATTGGCTTGAATAAACTTCATATTTATTACTGTAAGCTTAGGTCCGGGAAAGTTCCCAAGTCTACTAATATATAGAAATGCTTCTTCCATCTCACCCAATTTCCCCTAAATTTATAAGAGCAAAGCTGAAACATGAACCACACTACCAGGATTTTTTGGGAACCTTTGGGGGGAGGAAATGGTCATTGGTATAATTTTATAGTTGTTCCTCCAAAAGTGGGTGTGGATGTATGTAGTGGGTCAGAACAATAAATCTAGTAAAAAAAATGACAACAGAGTTTAAGACGCCACAGTTACTGAAGCATTTTCTAGGCAAGTCGTCATGCATTGTACTCTCCCCTCCACGACTTCCAGAAGCAACACGATTTCCTTATGTGTAAAAATGGCCTCTTTTGAGCAGCCCTGGGGTGGTTTCCTCTGTGCCCTCTTGCAGCCAGGGTGCCCCAGTTCAGTGAAGAATCAGCCTAAAAATAGGCAAGGCAAGAACCTACTTGTCTGGGGGCAAAGAGACTGTTGCAGATTTATAGAAACTTGTGCATCTGAAGGGATGATATTCAACAGGCTCAAGGGAAAAAAAAAAAAATCAAATTTTAGGATGAACTTTTACAGCTTAAAAAAAAAATCCAATGGCAAAAATTCCGGGCAAAAACTCATCTATCTTTCTCCACTCCCTCAAACTTTTTCTTTTTGTAGTTTTACCAGTTAATAATAATTTTTTAAAAAAGGACAAAAATAAAACAACCCTGTTCTGTGTTTTGAGGAAATGGTTTTCTGAGCCTGTTTGGTTTAGACAATGAATTAGAGAGTCAGAACTTCCGTGATGGGCTCTCTGTAAGGAAAATAAGTGCTTGCTGCTACAAGACCTGGCCTTCAGCTTCCACAGAGACCATACAGTTGTTCTTTGCTTGCAGAGCCACTATAACACACACTATGTTGTTTAAAACCCCAGAGCTGAGCACAGTGTGATATTTTGGACTAAATTAATGTGTCAAAGAACTATTACAAGAGCCCGATAGGAATTTTGGGCATCTGTGATAGTTTTACTTTAGAAATGTTTATTCCACGTTTCTAGGCTGTCAATTATATAAGTTAAAAATAAATCAGAACTAGATCAGTGCCAACTTCGGTTGCATTTTAAGGTTATGTGACTTTGCAATTGTAAGCCAAAGAGTGAACATTCTTATTGATTCCACAAATTCTAAGCCGCCTTCCAGGCGTATATTTCTAGGTGCCACCTGCTTTAAGAAGTATCCTGAATCCTTCAGAATAGTTTGTTCACCATAAGTTTCTCTAATAGTGCAATCATATAATGCCTTTTGTCATCTTTTGAATCATATTGTACGTTTTTTGTATTTAGCTTTGCCCTTTTATATTTTATCTAAAAACAAGTTTCCCGGGAAGCGGCTGTGGCTCAATCAGTGGGGCTCCCGTTTACCATATGGGAGGCCCCGGGTTCGGTTCCCGGGGCCTCCTGGTGAGAGCAGGCCCGCCCGCACGGCGTGGTTGGCTGACCCGGCGAGCACAAGCAGCAAGGGGGGGATAAATGAATAAATAAATAAAAATCTTAAAAAAAACCAAAACAAAAGAAGTTTCCCCTTTAGAAATGTATGCTATTTTAGCCTCTATTATGTTGAGCACAATACAATGGATTTAGAAGATACTCAGATAATATTGTATAGTAAATATATTTCTTCATCTATAAAATAACAAACAAAAATATCTACTTTGCCTGCAAAAAAAAAAAAAAATAAATTAGAACAAATTTGCCTTACATTACCTTAGAACTGTGGTTGCCACACAGTGGGTGCTCGATTTACTCTTTCATAAATGAATGAATCAGTGAACTCCAAGTCAGTTAATCTGTCCTTTGTCATGGAGATAAATAAGGAGATTGGAAACATTTAGGTTAAACGTATTAGCCCTTCTTTCATAACTCTATTTAAAAAAAAAAAAAAACATAAAAAATATTCAATTTAAATATTTAAATGTAGAGAATGAGTACGTTCAAAAGATAACTTAGGTAAATCCGTCAGGCCTTTTAAAACAAAGATCCTACTCTTATCTTCCCAGACTTTTTAAGGTAGTAATATAATCATTTTTATTCTAGTAATGTCTTTCTGGTTTGGGAATGTGGCTTCCTGTCTTTCAAAACTTGATGTTATTTTTTTTTTTTTTTTTGGTGTGTGCCTTCCCAACACCTGCATTTGAAATCTTTCAGGTATTTTGCTGTCGTTTTCTCGGATAGTTGGATTATTTCAAGCCAAGAATAACAGAGTTAGGGATCAAGTTTGCAGACTGTGGTCAGCCCTTCAAAGGAAGCATTTATTTTTATTCATTTTTGTTTGCTTTTACTCGGGTCATGGTCTCTGTTGACACTCCCTTTTGCTGCTGTTACCCAAAATTGAGTTTACTACTGAACCTAGCACAATCTTTTCCAAACTTTTAAAACCATGACCATATAAGAAATGTGTTACATCCTTACAAGTTTTACACACACACACACACACACACACTGCTAAACCTAAAGTATTTGTTGCAAAGGATATTTGTTCATTTCTCACAAAGGATATGTGTTTCCGTTTTCTATAACATTTAAATAACGTGCTGGTTGCTGAATTGATTTCCTGACCAGCAAAATATTTCAACTGCGTTTGGAAAACCACTGCACACTGGCTTCATGGAACTTGGTCATTCTTGTTTTATAGCCATGGCCAGCTTTTCTGTGTTATGATTGATCGCCTGTTGCCACGGGAGTCATTCAGGGTTTTGAAGACATTTTATTGTATCGCTTATGCTAGTTCTGGTTACGTATTAAATTTTGCCAGCACAGGCAGCTGCTCCTTGGGAAGTGGGGCTCGGGCAGAGCAGATCGCATGTTTTGGAGAAACAGCTTTATACTTGGGGGGTGTGTTTGTGAAGGAAGACTCAGAAACTTTCCTGCAGCCCACCTTATGCCTTCAGAGCATACGTTTGTTCCCACAGGCTGTGTCCTCGTCTAGGATAGCAAAATATCACCTACGTCGCAGATAATGCGTCTTGTTTATCTTTTGATTGCTCACAGCACTTAAGCCGGCTGCCTTGGGTGGCAAATATGTGTGAGCCTCAGGTCTGGTTGAGTCTCCTCTCTCTTCTTTCTTCCAATGCTTTTTCTTCCTTTTTGCAGAAAGCACACAATTATGGAAAGAGATATAAGATGGTACAGAATGATCTGAGCAGTAAATTGTTTGGAGGTGGAGACTGCCTGTAGGTAAAAGTTTAAGTCTGCAGTATGTGGGCTAAAAAGATTCCCTAAATTAAGAAAAAATAAGATTACACAATTATTAAAACATTGCCTTGATGAGAGGAGAATGATTGGTAATGATCTCATTTATTATATAGGTAAACAGATGCTTTTAAAAGGGTTAAATGGGGGAGCAGGTGTAGCTCAAGTGGTGAGCACCTGCTTCCCATGTATGAGGTCCTGGGTTCAATCCTCGGTACCTCCTTTAAAAAAAAAAGGGTTAAATGACTTTTCCTGTAAGGTTGGTTCAGTGTCTCCTTCCATCTAAATTTTCTTATCAAAATTCTTTCAAATCCATATGGGGCTTGGCTCCATCTGAAGTCTTATAAAATCCTAAATGAATGAAGTCTCAGGTTAATAAGGCTCATTGGATTCTATGACAACGTTTAGGTGGCTGGCCACCCAATTACCTGCCAAGTCCAGCCATGTTTTGTGTCATTTTTTCTACCCTGTGAAGATGGTGTAGGCCCAGGTTGCTTTTTTTGAGGGTAGGCAGTAGATTGAGGGGTCTCCCACCGGGTCACCCATGCCTGCATAGGGCATTGCAGCAGAATTCTGTCTTGAACCACCTGGGGTTAGGTCAAGTTCATAGGCTAAGGGCACAAGACACAAATCTGGGAATTCCCAGATCACTTGCACTTCTGACCAAACTGGTTACAGACTTGGGGTTTCCCACCAGCCCCTCAGGTTCTATAATTTGCTAGGACGACTCACAGAACTCAGAAAGCGCTGTGCTTAGATTTCAGTTTTATTATAGCAAAAAGGATCCGAATAAGAAAGAGCCAAAAAAAGAGACGCTGAGGGTGAGTTCTGGGGTTCCCAAACACAGAGTTCCAGGCACGTTATGTGCATTACCTACCATGGAGGTTCAAGCGAGCTGCAGCGTCCAGCGTTTTATGAGTTTCATTACGCAGGTGATTGATGGGTATACATCCAGGTGGTTGAACTCAATCCCCAGCACGCTCCCCACCCATGCTCTGGCTGATATGAAGTGGTTCCAAGCCCCGATTCCCTGATCACACTGTTGGACTTGCTGGTGTGGCCAAGCCCTACCGATCACTTGGGGAATTCCCGGAATGTAGAGGTTATCCCCCCAGCAGCAGGGACAAAGACCAGAGCTCTCTTTGGAGGCTAAAGTCTTTACCATGCTGCCTCACTCAAGCAGTCCAACTACGCAGTTTTCAGCTGACTTTGTTTTTTATTGGGAGAAAAGGAGCTCGTTTTACAAACCTAGGAATTAATTGCTAGTGGATTGGAGTAGGGTTTGTAGCTTGGATGCTTTTATGCTTTCATGTCTACAGTCTGGCGACATTGTCTTGTAAATCAGAGGTAGTGGATCCAGCTATGGTTACTAGGTGACTGTCCCAGGAGTGGATTCGAAAGATCAGAAGAGGAATCTCAGACCTTTCAAGCTCCTTAATTGCTCTAAACTTCAGGGGTGTCAGGAAGAGTCAATGGAACTGTGTGTAGCTGACCCTCAGGAATTTTGGGTGGAATTTAGTAAATGGAGACTAGAGTTTTGGACATGAAGGGAATTTGGAGGTGACCAGGCTTCATTGTATATAACTGAGGGCCAAGGGATGCAAGTGGGTTTCCAGGAATAGTTTGTGCCTCCACTTCCAGTGCCAATGGTAGTGTCCTGATTATCATGATTACCATGCAGAACATTTGTTATTTAATCTGGGACAAAGTATCCCCTCATGGTTAAGAGCATGGGTTTTGGATTAGTCTGCAGTGGATCTGAATTCCTGGTCTGCAGCCTTCAACAAGTTACTTAACTTCGTGGAGCCTGTCCTCCGGTGAGATTAAATAGAAATAAGGATAGGATTTTTTTTTCTTTTAACTCGTAGGGCTGTGGTGAGGATTGAATAAGATACATGTATTCAAAGCTCTTAGGACAATGGCTGGCACCCAGTAAGTGTCCATCATCATTATTCTTTCTTTCTTTCTTTTTTTTTTTTTTTAAGACTTACTTATTTCTCCCCATCCCTCGTTGTTTTGCACATGCTGTCTGCTCTCTGTGTGTTCTTCTGTGTCTGCTTGTCTTCTCTTTAGGTGGCACCGGGAACTTATCCTGGGACCTTCCAGAGGGGAGAGAGGCTGCTCAATCTCTTGTGCCATCTCAGCTCCCTGGTCTGCTGCATCTTTTATTCTCTCTTCTGTGTCTCTTTTTGTTGCGTCATTTGCTGCGCAGCTCTCCTGCGCGGGCCAGCACTTCTGCATGGGTCAGCTCTCCTCTTGGGCCAGCTCACCACGTGGGCCAGCTTGCTTTTCACCAGGAGGCCCCGGGAATCGAACCCTGGACCTCCAATATGGTAGACTGGAGCCCAATTGCTTGAGCCACATTTGCTTCCCCATTACTATTTGTTAATCAAAGGGCATTGTTTTTGATTCCCCTCTAGCAACAAGCCTACCTGGTTGGAATTTTCCCTGCTCATGGACTTGTTCATTGAAAGCCATTGCTCAGCTAGTTTACCTTAAACAGATTGTTTCTTGCTGAATAACTAGCTGTATTTTTATAAGAAAATGTCTGCCTTCTGTGGCTCTTTTATATACTTTTGTTCCTCTGGGTGAGACGCTGAGTACCTTTTGCAGTTTCCATGATCTAGGAAGAAGATAGGCTATTTCATTGTGTGCATCAAACAGAGATAGGGACAATGTTCAGATGACTCATCTGATTTGGTATGGCCCTGTAGCTTGAGCATGGGAGTGGGTACGGTGAAACCATCCAGTTTTCCTTCTGACCCTGACTTGGCTTCCTTGAAATCTTTTGCCAGCCTCATTGTCTGTTAATCAGCTGCCCTCCTTATATAACCCAAATGGGTTAAGAGTTTACAAAGCGGATGTCTGCATGGGTGTTCAGTGTATAACAGAAAAAAATTTAGGGAGGATCCATATGTGCCACTAAAAGCAAGTAATTAAGTGGAAAATTGTGGATGAGGATGTGGAAGCTTGAAAATTGCATCTATCATAAACTGAGTCAGTTGTATCAGAAAATGTTTTAAGCATTGTTGACTTTTAGACATGCATTTTAAAACACTTTTTAGTCTACCTTCACTCTTTTAATTTGATGCTTTAATATTCAAAGTACTATAAAAAGAGGTTATGTCCTTCATATACCCAGTGACTCTTTTGTTTGTTCCTTTCACATAATAATGGCAAACCCTTTAATTTCAGTGACACAGATTTTATTTTGGTACTACAGTATTCTCTGAAACCATTTGCTCCTGCTCTTGTTGAATTTTCCTTTTTAAAAATCACCTTGTTGATCCCCCACCCCCAAATTGTTTGGCTGGCTGGAATTTATTTTTCTCCCTATATTATAGAATGACTTGGAGGAATACATAAAGAATTCGGTGTGGGGTTGCCAGATTCTAGCAAATAAAAATACAGGACACACAGTTTAATTTGAATTTCAGATAAACGAGTACTTTTTTTTTAGTACATCCCATGCAATACTTGAGATAAACTTGCACTAAAATAAAATTACTCGTTATTTATCTGAAATCCAAATTTTATTGGGTGTCCTGTATTTGATCTGGTAATCTAACTGGGGTTGGGGGCAAAAGGGAAGGACCTAGATGTGGGCAGAGGAGAGGTCTCGGAGTCTCAGAGTCGTCTTGGCTGCCATTGTTTGCTGCAGCAGGGCTGTGCCCTCTGGGTCTATAGCCTGTGCCATCGGCCTGAAGTGGCTCAGCATGGGGAGATGGCGCTGGCTCGAGGCTAAGGGCTAGCTTAATTCTGAAGGAAATAACAGTGGGTCAGTCTCCTGGAGAAGTTTACTTAATGATAGTGTTGTTTAAGTTAGCAATCATTACACCCCGCCCCCGTGATACTGAAGAAGCATGAAACTGTAACTGGAGCAGAGCAGGCAGCACTTATGTCTTGTTGGTCTTGTTCTGTCCTCAGCCTCCGTCTCCTAAAGCCATTGATTTATGCTTTGGTCTCTTTGTTATTCCCTGAGGAATGAGATATACCAGAAGATTGAGAAGTACTTTGCGCTAGATGGGCTCAGAGCTCGTGTCATTCTCTGCCGTCATTTATCTCATCATAACACTGTGCACAGAATGTTTAACCCTTGCCCTGAGGAGCCAGGCAACCCACTGACCATTATCAAAAGTTAGCAGCGGGGAAGTGAGTGTAGCTCAGCGGTTGGGAGCCTGCTTCACAAGTTTCCCCGGTTCAGTCCCCAGTACCTCCTTTAAAAAAAAAAAAGTTAGCAATGAACAAGCCCTTTCAGTCCTAATGCTTTGATGAAAGTGAAAGGTGCACAAGAGAGTATTGTCAGTAATATTTGGTATCACCTGAGATATAATGAGCAAAACCTTTCGATGGAGGAGAGAAAGGTCTGGCTAAGTGACAGGAATTATGGCGTGTTGATATTTCCTCAAGAAATTGGCTCAGAAATCCCTCAGTTTGGAGAAGCAGTTCGGGAGACATCTGCTTTCTTAGCACAGCAGCACCAGGGAGCACACTGAAATATCTTTACCAACCTTTCCAAAACTTAACTATGCTGGTTTTAAAATTTTTCTCTAAGGAAAGTTGGGTTAACATTACATCACACATATCTGGAATTATCTTTGAGTCCTTTATAAACAAATAGAGCAGAATGGATTTGGAGGGCACACCTTGGGTCAGTGTTTTCCTGGGCTGTTCTTCAAAGCTTCCTGACTCTTAAACAATAATATGTTCTTTCCAGGATACTTTATGTAGCAGATTTATTTTACAGCCGCCTACTGCATCTTGTCCATCCGTATCCACTTTGAAAACATACTTGTATGAGGAACAGAGGCCCAGAGACTGTGGGGTATTTCCTGTTTAGAGGCTTCATGGTGTATGTGTGTTGAGGATAAGCACGCAATAACGTCTTCTTTTTCTCCTTAAAAAAAAAAAAACAATCAGGGGAGTGGCTCAGTGGTTGAGCTCCTGCCTCCCATGTAGGAGGTCTAGGGTTCGATCTCTAGTACCTCCTTGAAAAAAAAAAATCAACCGCATTTTCTTGTCGTGGGCCTATAAATATTTTTCAGGGGACATTCTTGACTGGGATTTCTAAACATCCTAGTAAGAGAGGAAGTTGGGTATTTCATCACGAACTAAATTCCTCCAAGAGTGATTTGAAAAGGCTTGATCTTTGGATTTTCTTTTTCCTTTCCATTTTCCTTGCTGTCTAAAAATGTTACATTTTTGGTTATGAGGCAAAAACAAAGCTATAATTTGTGATGATGGATGAAGTATGTGATGAGAATTTGCATTTTTCGTTCAGTAGTGACAATTCATTTGTAAACTATCAGAGCTGCTAGGAATCTTAGAAATAATCTACTTCAGCACTTTCCCTCATTAGGGAAAGGGAGGTCAAAGATGTGAAGTGACTTCCCTAAAGTCACACAGCGAGTTAGTGATAGAGCTGGGAGTAGGTCCAGGTTTTCCTGACTTTAGAGCAGAGCTTATCCCCAACTGCTGGAGGAAAAGGAGTTCAGGATGGTTTAACTTTTCAGGTAATGGAAATATTCTTTATTTATTTTTTTTAAAGATTTTATTCATTTATTCATTTATCCCCCCCTTGCTGCTTGCGCTCGCTGGGTCAGCCAACCACGCCGTGCGGGCGGGCCCGCCCTCACCAGGAGGCCCCGGGAACCGAACCCGGGGCCCCCCATATGGTAAACGGGAGCCCCACTGATTGAGCCACAGCCGCTTCCCTGGAAATATTCTTTAAAGTGCCCCAACTCTTAATTGGTTTTCATGGAAGTCGTTCTAAAAATACTTCTAAAATCTTTACTTGACTATGTAGAGCATAATTCAACCTTTTCTCGCATCATCAGCACTGTCTTGTGAGCATTGATTGTTTGCAATTTACCACAGGGACATCCTTTGCTACTATGAGCAGATAGAACCCGTTGACTTCATTATACCAAGACTCCAGTATGACAAGCTTTAGTGGATTTGATTTGATAGCTTTTGGGTATCCTTCCTCATTGTCAGTTGTCACTTTTTTCTACTTTCAGTGGTGATATTTATAATAGCGTTCTTCCCTCTCTCAGTTTCACATTGTTACATTTAATTTTGTAAAAATCACTGGCCCAGACCTGTTGAAAGTCTCTATATTTTCTTAGAGATGTCTGGAAGAGTGGTTACTCTCATGCGTGGGAGGAGTTGGGGTGGATTTCTACTTTATTTTTGGGCTTTTCTGTAATTCTGGATTTTTTTTTTAAAACAAAGACTGGATGTAATTATTTCTAAATAATTAGAAACCAGGCTATTTTATTTTATTTGGAGAACAATGTGCATAAGTGATCAGTAAATAGATTCTGAGTGAAGACCTTCCTGCCCCAGGACCATGATCCCTTCTCTCTCCCCTAATTGGAGAGGTTCTGGAGCGAAATTCTGCTGATGCTTTCAGCTAAGCCCACTGCCACCTTTACTGGGGCTTTGTCTGAGTAGCCACCCCAGACTACTTCCCTTAGCTCAGACTCTGTAGCACCTTTTTTGTACTTCCGCATAGCACTTACCACTTTTTGTTCTTTTCCCCCCATACACTTGTTCTCTCCTCTCCCAGGCATATCTCTGGTGCTTGCCATGCACTTATTAGGTGCCCAGAGGTAAAGGTTTGTTCAGTGGCATCTCTCTTGGCTTCTCATTTGCTGTTGCGCCCACCTGCTGGATTTCAGATTTGTCTTTCTAATTAAGGCTGTACGTCCAGCAACACCAGGAAATGTGAGGAGCTGCTGTATGTAACACCTGTTAATGCCTCTAAATATGTAAGGTGTTATACAATATTACCTTAGACAGGCCTTTATCAGCATCCCTGGGACTAATGGGCTAATCTAGCTTTCAGGGGTGGAATAACTGAGGCAGAGGAAGGTGGCTTAGGATAAACAAGGTTATATAATAAAAGGTGTTGAGTCTTGTATTAGAGAAATGTAGTTTCCTTTATTCCTTTATACCTGTTGAACTGTGAGTACCCCAGATACCTGGACCTGAATGAAGAAAAGGGGGTCTCACATGGTGCCAGCTTAGAAGAGTTTTGGATGTTGAACCAGCCTTGCATTCCTGGAATAAATCCCACTTGGTTGTGATGTATAATTCTTTTTATAGATTGTTGGATTTGATTTGCTAATATTTTCTTGTGGATATTTGTATCCATGTTTACAAGAGATCTCGGTTTTTCACTTTCCTGTCCTGTAATGTGTTTGTCTGGTTTTGGTATTAGGGTAATGCTTGGGCCTCATAGAATGAGTTGGCAAATGTTCCCTCCACTTCTGTTCCCTGGGAGAGAATGTAGAGATTTGGTATCGTTTCTTCCTTATAAGTTTGATGCAATTCACCACTGAAACCACGTGAGCCTGGTACTTTCTGTTTTGTTGATTTCAATTTCTTTAATAGATACAGGCTTATCAGAATATCTATTTCCACTTGTGTAAGTTTTGGTTGATGGTGTCTTTCAAGGAATTTGTTCATTTCATCTAAAGTTATCAAATTTGTGGTCATAGAGTTGTTTATAATATTCCTTTATTACCCTTTTAATGTCCATGGAATCTTTCATTTCTGTTATTAATGATTTGTGTCTTCTCTCATTTTTTCTTGGTTAGCCTGGCTAGACATTTTTTAATTTTAATGATCTTTTCCAAAGAACCAGCTTTTGATTTCATTGATTTTCCCTATTGACTTCTGGTTTTCAATTTCATTGGTTTCTGCCTTAATTTTTATTATTCATTTTCTTCTTGCTTACTTTGGATTTAATTTGCTCTTTTTCAAGTGTCCTTAGGTGGAAGCTCAGATTACTGATTATAGATCTTTCTTCTTTTCCAATATATACATTCAATGCTAGACATTTCCCTCTAAGCACTGCTTTTTCTGCTTCCCACAAATTTGATAAGTTGTATTTTCATTTTCATTTAGTTCAAAATATTTTGTAATTTCTCTTGAGACATCTTTTTTTGACCCTTGTGTTATTTAGAAGTGTGTTGTTTAATCTCCAGTTAATCTGGGGATTTTCTAGCTCTCTTTGTTGCTAGAGATTTTGATTTTCATATATTCTCAAGTGATGGAAAGAAGAACCCTCACATAAAACCTTACCTCACACTCCCAACAGCTCACACTCACACCTACACACATGCACACACACACTCCTCTACCTGTACCTAGTGGAAATAGTTGAGAGAAAGAATGCCTATTTCAGGCCTTTTTAACGAACGGAAACTATTGAATGCCTGCAGCCTGCAGATGCTGCCCAAGATTCTGAATAGATGCTTAAGTAAAGAAAGACAGAGCCATCGTCTTCCAGGAATTGAGACAAGAACTCGGTTCATTTACTTTGTCAGCATTAGACATTTTCTGTCAGAAAAACCCACCACTACTCCCTACCTTAAAAAAAAATCTTTTATGGTTTCCACATGCACATTTAAAATTATGCTTGGCCTGTTAAACACTTTTATCGGTATCATTTAAAGCATAATGTAAAATTTCAGGGCCTCAGACATTCTAGGAGAATAATTATCATCTATTATCTACTATCCCAGTGAGGAACTTCCACATAAGTGAGGGATGGAAGAGAGGGGGTGAGGAGGTGGATGCCTTTGTGGAGGAGAACCTCAGCTCTGGGTCACCTGTTCATTCCTAATCCACTTAACAGTTACTGATTCCTTTTGAAGAGGAACTGAGGGCAGTGAAAGGAGAGGGCACAGGGCTTGTCCTGGCTTCTCTCCTGAGGAGATACCAGTTTTATAACCTGAGTTTCAAGGTGAGGGCTCATTCTGAGGATCAAAGCCGAGGCTAGTATGGCTGGGACGTGCTTCGTGACCACTGGGGGCGGTCAAGGAAGTGAGGGATTTATGGAGAGGAGGTCAGATATCATGGACGCCTGGCCAGAGTTGCCAGCACTTGAGGCCCAATAGACATTCTCTTAGTCTGTGTCAAGGTTTGTTTCCTAATATCTTGCATGCACCCTAGTCACAGGGCAGAAGGGCCGTGTACCTCTGTCTCTTCCAGATGTGTTGCAGACAGAGAAATGGAAGATGCTACTCCCTTTTGTAGACTTGATTTGCTCTTTTGGAATTAAAAAGAGACTTAAATGTTGTTTTTTCTGTTGTTGGTCATATTTTCCACTGACAGAGCCCTGTGCCATTTAGGGTAACTTGGACTTTTATTTCCTCTCAGTGTGAGGAAAAGACCATAAGACAGATCTGGAGTACTTTCTGGAAAAAGTAAGTAAGTGCTTAGTAGTGTGCTTTATGGTGTTTTCATAATACGTATTTGATGAACATGCTTTTTTTAAGTCCATGCTTCTTCAGGAAGTTAAGCCAAATTGTCTTCCTAAGTTTATAGATTGGAAAGTTTTTAGTGTCCTTTATATATTCTCCCTCCTCCCTCTTTTGTCTTTTCTTAGGATGGCACAATTGAGTTGCAAACAGATACCATTAAAATATCATGACTTTTGCCAGTCTCTTGCTAATAGAGTTAATAATGTGAGCTTCCTAAATTTGGATTGATTTTATGTAATGCTCTTGAGTTTTCTTAAAATAGATTAATTTTCCATGTAATCGGCAATTATCTTCCTAAGATATTTTCTCGAAATTGTTCTTCTAGAAATTTTCGTACACTGTGGTTGATAAAGCCTCTTTGTCTTCACAGTAGCTATTTGTGTCCTTTAACTTGTCATCACAATTTAAGACCAGATTCGTATTTTCTGCTCTTGTCTGCCTAGCTCAGACTCATCGTCACACGTTCCACATTTGGGCATGAGGCAAGAAGCATGCAGCCCACGTGCCTTTTGCATTTCCTGATGTTTTCCTCAGACTTCTGTGGTAATAGAGTTGTAGGGTTGTTGCTTTAGAAAAGGCATGTGTGTTCTTCACATACCTTCACATGTGTGTTCTTCCGTTTCTTTGCTGATAGGACCCCAGACTTCCCTTTTCTTCAAGCTTGTGAATCTTTTGACTCCGATGTCCATTGTTATTCGATTGCATAATTTCTAAGATTAAAAACTGTATTTTGATAAAAATGGGTGATATTTTCTTTGTACCCTTTTATAATAAACATTCAGCTTCTGATCTTTTTATTTGAAGGTATAAGTGTTATTTAAGGAAGGACTCATAGAGAGTGTTAGAATTTTAGAACGAAAAGAAACCTTAGATTCATTAGCCAAATAGCAAATTAATCTATTGAACCCAAAAGACTTCTTGAACCCCTCCCGAGTGGAGGTTTCTGTGCTAGGAATTATGCTTACATCGTGAACACAACAGACACTGGCCCTGCTTTATGGCTGTCACAGTCGAGAGGGTGACAGACATTAATAAAGTAATTAATAAAAATCTCTAATTGCAATCTTTGGCAAATCCACCCAAGTTGAAGTTCGGGTGGGGTGGGGTAGAAGTTTGCACATTATGAGGAAATAATCTAGTCCCACCCTGTCAAACACATCTAGGGGTTTGACAGTCTGGAAAAGGGACTCTTAAACTTTTAAACAAGTGTTCTAGAAGGAAGACTTGTGGAGAAAGGAGAAAAGAGTGCATTTCATGAGCTGTCACAGCCTAGGAGCCCAGAGACTAGGTTCCCTTTTTTTCCTCCTTTTCATGTCCAACATTTGGACCTCTGAGCTGTTCACTAGCATCACCATTAAAATCAAACACACTGGGCATCAGGGGTGGGGGGATTGTGGAAAAGGGTGCACTTGAAATATTAAAGTGTTCATCTTATCATAGGTTATCTCAGTGGTTGGAGACCAACACAATAAACAAGGAAGTATTAAACTCCCATCCTGGGAAGTCCAGCTTGTTCTCAAATAGAGGGGCAAAAGTCTCTCGAGAACATAGACAATGCCTAATAAAAGAAGACAGACTTATGTGTCAGCCTTCAATATTAATGCATGTAACTATGAACCTTATTCTTCAAATATTGCAACCTAGTGGTTACTATGGATTCCGAGGGGAGGGAGAGGGAAGAATGGATGGAGCATGGGGCATTTTTAGGTCATTGGAATTGGTCTGCATGATGTTGCAATGACGGATGCAGGCCATTATGCATTTTGTTAGAATTTGTAAAAGTGTACAGTACAGAATGTGAACCATAATGTAAACCGTTGACCATGGCTAGTCGCAATGCTTCAATATTTGTTCATATTGACTGTAAGATGTTATTAATAGGGGAAAATGTGAGAGGGGGAGGGGGTAGGGTATATGGGAATACTCTGTATTTTCTATGTGACTTTTCTGTTACTTAAAACTTCTTTGAAAATAAAGTGGAAAAAAATAAGATATTGTCACTGTACATAAAAGATAACAAATTTTATGTTAATGAAAGGCCCAATGCAAAAAATTAAAATTTATATATATAAATATTATATTGTATTTTTTAAAATTATTTTTATTTATTTATTTTTTGGCTTTGTTTTTTTGGGAGGTTTTGGATTGCAGAAGAGTCGCAACTGTGCCAGGGGAGGATCACTGGTGTGGGGTGTTGGTGGGGGGGTGGATATGTGGGGAAGGGTGCCCCTAGGACATGCTTCTATGGAATGTGAAAATGTTCAAGTGGTCTCGGTGTTGTCTCTGTGGGGTGTTGTCTTGGTGGGTGGAGACCCACACAATAACCGAAAGAATATTGAATTCCCATCCTAGGGAGTCCTGAAACATTCTCTAATAGAGTGGCAAGAATTCCTAGAGTACATGGGCAGTACCTAGCGAAGGAGGACAAACCAATATGCCAGGCCCTTGGTATTTATGCTTGTATTTATGAACCTTGTTCTTGTGAAATTGAAATTATAGCTTAGTAATATCTATTGTCTAAGAGTTACCTCCTGAAAGCCTCCTTGTTGCTCTAATGTGGTCTCTCTCTAAGCCAAAATCAGCATATAAACTCACTACTCTCCCCCTGACATGGGACATGACTCCCAGGGATGTGCCTCCCTGGCACTGAGGACTTATTACCAAGCAGCAGCTAGCAATGTATTTGGAAAAAGACTTTCACCAAAGGGGGGAAATATTAAATACAAATGAGTTTTTATGGCTGGGAGATTTCAAAGTGAGTCAGGAGGTTATTCCAGAGGTTACACTTATGCATGCCTTAGGAGGATCTCACTGAATCTCACAGTAAACAGTTCCTGAAGCCGTGGGGCTCCTGAGGGCTCTGGAGATCTGGGCACCATAGACAGGGCAGACAACCACAGGAATTAATCACCCTGTCAGTGGGCCCTACCTTGGAATAAAAGATAAGTTATCCCCTCAACATGTCGGAGTTAGACTTATTTATAATTTTCCTACACATGGTTCTTATGCCCCTTTTATTTGAACCTGTAATTAGCACTATTCCTCTTAAATATGTGTCACAGAGACTTAAGTCTTTTTTCTTTCATGTACTGGTTGAGCCTTGAATCTCAACAAAGTTGCAGCCAACACCTACCCTCCAGTTTATTGGACTCACCCAGGACAACTAACAAAAGGATGATGATGGACAATGCCCATCCCCAAGAAACAGAGAGTATCTACAACTGCAAACAAGACAGTTCTCCCCATCTACTCCATAGGATCTAAACCCTCTCTCAATAGGAAACAGAATGGGCATCACCATCCCAAGTTCCTCAAGATTGAGGAATAAACAAACATAAGAGGGGATTGCAACTATGAACTAAAGTAGACTTATTATTATCCTAGTAATGGAAGAACTTGTAATATTGATACGTAGATAGTGGTCACCAGAGGTTTAGGGGAGGGAGAGGGAAGAATAGGTGTAACATGGGGGCATTTTGGGGACATTGGAGTTGTTCTGCATGACATTGCAATGACGGATACAGGCCATTATACATTTTATCAAAACCTATAAAATTGTGCAGTGCAAAGTGTAAACCATAATGTAAACTATAGAGCATGGTTAGTAGAAATACTTCAATATCTGTTCATCAATTGTAACAAATGTACCACACTAATGAAAGATGTTGTTAATGGGAAAAAGTGTGGGAGGGGGAGGGGGTGAAGTATATGGGAATCCTCTATATTTTCCATGTAACATTTATGTAATCTAAAGCTTCTTTAAAAAAAAAAAAAAAAATAAAAAAGAAAGAAAGAAAAAAAGAATAAAGTGGGAGGTCATGGGATAAAAGGAGCAGGTGGGACTCTCACTTCTTAGGCTTTACTTTTAATTGATATTTGGAAGAGAGTTTGAAGTGATAATCAAAATGATCTCTCCATTTTGAATGTCTGTGAAAGTTAATCATTTAAACCTTGTGTTTTAACACTTGATTGTATATAGTTTGGTCCACTATTTTATGTTTAAAGGCAGATTTCCCAGGGTAGTAGTGATTTATTGGCCTCTTTCAGACCATATTATCCTCTGTGTGTGTGTGTGTGTGTGTGTTAATGTGGGAGAAAAATATGGCCATTGATTTATATTTCTTCTTTAAAAACTTGTCAATATTATTAATCTATTCACTCCAAGTCATCCTCCCCAGAGATAACACAGTGTCTTTTCCTATGCGTGTTCATCTGACTGACATCTTTTGTGCCACCCAACACTGGAGGGCATTTAGTTGTACGCCGTTTACAGAATTGACTGGAAAAGGCTTAGGAAAAATGATATAGAATGCCACTTATGAGAGTGATCATGGATCCTGTTAAAATGTATTCAAGAGATGATAGTCATTTGAAAATATTATCAATTGGGAGACATCTGTACAACCAGCGTTAGAAACAGCTGCAGAGGACTGGGTTCCAGAAGCCATAGGTTTAGTCCCAGTTACCTACACTGTGCTTTAGGAAGCTTTAAGAAAAGGTCCTACTGTCCTCAGTGAGTTTCTCAGAAGTGAGAGCCAACTTTGTCGCTGTCATCTAATTGGACCCTGTGCCCCCATTTGGTCCTCTGAGGGTTTTACCAGACAGTGTGAATTTAGGCAAATGACAACCATCCTTTCCCAGCCTGCGGCCCTTGGAGCGAACATTATTTGGGCCTGAGCTACAATATCTTCCTTTCTCGGGCTCCTCTGTTCATAGGGTGATAGGGCAAGCAGACTTTCTGGAAAATGCTGGTATCGTTTCTAAGCACCTTTGTACTCACACAGTCTAAAACTGTGCTATCCATTACTGTAGCCACAAGCCACATTTGGCCAAAGAAGACCTGAGATGTGGCTAGTATGACTGAGGAATTAAATTTTTAACTTTATTTAATTAAAAGAATTAATTTGAATTTAGAATTTAAAACTGATAGTCAAATCAGTGATTGGAATGAGTTGGGTATTTACTTTTTCAATTGTAAATATTATGATCAGGTATTTTCAGTGAAAATTTAGCATCCAAACTGAGATGTACTATAAGTGTAAAATATTACAACATATTTTGAAGACTTAGTATTAAAAGAGAGAATGTAAATTAAGTAATTTTAAGATTCTGATTACATGTTGAAATAATTTTTTGGATATATTGGGTTAAATGAAACGTATTATTAAATTTTTTTAACGTGGCTACTGGAAAATTTAAAATTATATAGGTAGCTTTCATTATATTTCTGTTGTTCAAGCCTGATACAGCACTTACTGAGGAAAAAATATAAGGGTCTCATTTGCCATATAGTCAAAATTTTTTTTATTTATTTTTATTTTTTTAAAGATTTTATTTATTTATTCATTTATCCCCCCCTTGCTGCTTGTGCTCGCTGGGTCAGCTAACCACGCCGTGCGGGCGTGCTTGCCTTCACCAGGAGGCCCCGGGAACCGAACCCGGGGCCTCCCATATGGTAAACGGGAGCCCTACTGATTGAGCCACAGCCGCTTCCCATATAGTCAAAATTTGACATTCAGTACTCAGAGGCAAAGTAGCTGCCTCTACCATTCTATAATCTCAATATTACTAAAAAACATGACAAATCTTGCCCTTAATGTTATCTCAAAACAAAACAATGACAGTCTGTTATAGATAGAAAGTCCATGAGAATACTTAAAAGATATCAATTAACCTTTGATCTATTTATGCAGTGAAACAAAAATAGAACTTTCAAGAAATGATTTATGTTCACTACATCTTAAAGTTAAATACTTTCAATAAAAATGTAAATATTTTTATATACCTTTAAAAACATATGAACAAATGGGGTAGAATAGATCTTTCTGTCTTGTCATTTTAAAATGCATACCGTCGAGAAATAACTTGACTTACCATTACACTTCGGGTCCTTGTCTGTTATGTTATGAGCTCCACATGTGACTTCATAAAAAGATCTCCCAGCTTTGTTGAAACTCTCTCCTCTTTGGAAAGATGGGCTTGTGAATGTTGATTTGAAGCGTCTCTTCTTGGTGAGAGGTCAGTTTGACTGCTCTGAGAACCACTCATATTTTCATATTTGTGTTTCTGATGCAAATGTATAGTTTGCATGCTGAGGCTGTTTATTTTAAGTGAGTTACTTTTTATGTTTTTCAAAAAAAATCATGGAAAAAGGAAAATTCTGTACTCCTTATATATGTCTTGCTAGGTAACTAGATCTAAGGAAAAAAACACCACACCACCGTTTTGAAGATAAAGCTACATCCTACTTATCTTCAAGGCTATATATTTTGCTGTTTACTCATTTTGTAAATTACTGAAGAGGCAAAATTTAAGGAAAACATTTTCATTTTTACTTATTGAAATCATAGAGGAGAATGAGTAAGTAATTGTTAGCATTCCTAGTTAAGAATGACATACATTGACAAATAATTTGATTTATTGAAAGCCAGTAATATTTCTTACTCTTATGGAAGGCTGCATAGTTTGCTATTTAGACACTTATTCAATTATTGAAGAACTAAAATTTAAGGAAAACATTTTCACTTTTACTTATTGGAGTCATGGAATGGAATGATTAAGTAATTAGTTAAGTATATATGGATGCATGTACACTGATGGATAAAGTAGCTTGTTGAAAGCTAATGAAACGTTACAGAAACTGGTAATCTGTACATTATTATTTTAGATCACTATAATAAAAGTTACCAGAGTCCCATGAACCTCCACATTTTAATTTATCACTCTCTCCTGCGAATCAGCCATCGCTTCCTCTCTCCCTTCTTTGATGATAAAACCCCAGCTTTGTTCAGGTCTCTCTCCATCCTCCATGTGCTTTAGGGGAAATGGTCTAAGAAATAGGCTGAAACAGGATTGGTCAAAGCAGTTATTTCTCAACCATAGCTGTCATTAGAATTACTTGGGAGCTTTACAATTCAGATACCCAGACTCCACTCACCAAGAATCAGATTTAAATGGTCTGGTGTGGGACCTGGCTTAAGCCACTTTGAAATGTTTTTTCTGTAGATTGTAGCTGAAAGCATTCAAATAGACACGCCCTAGATAGGGTCATCCAAGTCTGATATTTTCCTAAATGTCCTTTAAAGTTTCTGCCTCCCACTCACAGGCTTTTGAAGTGAACTGGCCCCAACACATTCTTTTCCAGCATTAAAGACTTGAGCAGGTTGTTTTGCTTCATCAACACTGTTCCTACACTTTCTTATGTGAACTGGGTCATCTGTGTTTTTAATTTCTTGAAGTTTTCAAGGTCATGGTTGATGATCACTGAATTCTGGGGCCTTTTGTCTGGCTCCAGCAAAATGAAATTCTTAGAGTAAAAGTAGAAGAATATGAAAAGAACTTAAAGAGCTACATGAACAAAATAATAAACCTAGGCATAAACAAGTGTCAGATAAATCCACATAAGTCAAAAAATTATATAAAGAAGGAAATGTTGAATTCATAAAAGATAAAATAACCAATCTGTTCTCTGAGGGAAAAGCATGCATTCAAAAGGAAGTCTTTTTTTTTTTTTAAACAAATCAATTTTATTGATACATATTAATAAAGTATACAGTCAATGGTATTTGGTATAATCACATAGCTGTGCATTCATCAATTCCATCATTAATAAAGCATTTTCATTATTCCAATAATAATAATAAAAAAAATCAAAAAGCAGACAAAAACTCATCATCTCTCAAATCTCTCTATGCTTCCCCTGCTGCACAAAGCCGCTATTCTGTTTCTCTCTAGTTTATTTGTATTTATATTTTGTATAGGCAGAGTCAAGCAATATGTAGTACCTTGTGTCTAGTTTCTTTCTCTTAGTATATTTCCCTTTTTTCTTTACCCTCATGGGAAGATTATTAATATATCACTATATACTACTGTTCATAATAAAATCTGATCTCCAGTGGTAGATGCTATTTCCCAATCACATCTTGTTTTCTGGTTTATATTTTTGTCTGTTTTTCCTTTGAAAATGGATAATCAGTGGATTTTCCTTGTTTTAACTCCCTTATATTTTATTGTGTTAACTCCCTCTGCTCGGGGCGGACAGACTGAGAACAAGTAATGACATCCAAGAAGAGTAATGAAGTAAGAAGGACTTACTCTATTGCATATCACAACACAATCTCAAAACATTTTGCCCCGGGCAGTGACTCAGAAAATCTTGGTGGATTTGTATTATAATGTAGGAAACCATTTCAGGATTACCGAATGACATTTGGGCATCTGGGACTTTGATGGGACTTTGATAGCCATGCCTCCTTATAAATTTAATTGTGAGGGTGGTCTTCTTTTTAGGGCTATCCCCGGTTTGTTGTGTCCACACTGGTGAACTCATTGCAAAGCAATGGATCAATTATTGCTACTGAAAATTTAGTTCTTATCCTTGAAAAACACTGCTTTGGTGGCTAAGTGGCTTAAGATGCAACTCTAGCAATTTTTGCTTGTTTTTTTTTTTTTTTAATCCCAGCTTTTTACTCCCTTCCATTGCCTCATCAAGGCCTTAATGGTGGATATGTATTGGGAACTGCTTTTGCTTTATTGTTTCCAAAGACGAAGAGGGACTTTAAGCACAAGAGTTTCAGGAAAGTTTTTGACACCAAGACTGGATATTTTTCCATGATATTTTCTCCAAGTATTTCTGACATGTACAGATATGCCCAACTCTGGTGTTCTTTGTGGATCTTAAAAATGAGTTATCAATATTAACGGTTTGATGGAAGAATTTCCCAGGAAGCTTTATGCCTTGAGTGTTAGCATAGAGAAGCCCCTGGATGAGTTACTCGTGGTACCTCTTCCCTCCTGTTTCCTCTCCTCTGTTTGTACCTCCTACTTATTTTAACCTCCTTGGTGGGTCACACAGCATTTTAAATTTCGAGATGTAAGGCAACTCTTGTAGTTATTGCTTATAAACAATTTGAGCCATTCCATTATTATTTTTTTTAACTACTAGAGTAATTAAACAGAGTTTCTTGGAAAATGTAAACATGAAACTTTTAAAATTAAATTGCGGTAATGCCTTTGGCAGAAGAATCTGTGCACTGGGAAAAGAAAAATATCCTGGAGTGAGTTTCGGTTTTGCAGATAAGGAAAATGGCTTTATTTAGTGAAGTGGAACAATACAAGGCCCTCTGCCCCAATGTTAAGTACTTTCTCTTCCCAGATGAGTCTACCTGGGCACAAGACCAACTTCTAAAATAAAACTTGAAAGTGAGTGGCAAAAAAAAAAAAAAAAGAAAGAAAGCCAGAAACAGAGTCCTATAAACTAGGTTTTTCTGCTGTGGGGCCATAAAAGTAATTTATTTGTTATCAAAATAAACTTAAAACAGAACTGCCGTCTGACAAATGATCTAGCCTCTGCCCTTAACTGGTACCCCTCACCCCAGTCCTTGACTGTAAGCCCGAACTGTAAAAACAACAGTGTTGAAATGGAAGTTCCTAGTGGCAGTGTAGGCTGATGTTTATCCATTCCTCATTGAGTTTCTAAAAATGAAAGCAGAAGTGTAACAGATTCTTCCCAGAGAACTTTTAAGTTGTACTGTATTGAAAAACAGGAGTGAATCATCATTTATAAACAAATGCCCCAGAGTAAAAACTTATATCTGTGTGAAGGTAACTGACCTGAAATACTTTTTCTTTGAGTCCTTCAAGGATGTCATAACCCAGGGCTCAAAATGGTGGTCATCTGTGTCAGGTGGATAGTTCTCTGGGTGGTCTTTTGGCTGTTTGCAAATGTGTTTTTGGTTGTTTATACTTGGATGTGTTGGCTGGGGATTGTCGGGAAATGCGCCTTTCATTTCAGGCAGAGGCTGTAGGGAGTAGACAAAACTTTGGACCAGGGTTCTGGGGAAACTTGGTTGTCATCCCGACCACTCACTTTCTAGCTGTGTGGAAAACCTCCCTTCATTTGTCAGAGCCTCCCCTTTTTCTTCTGTAAAATAAGGATGGGCTCCTCTGTGTGGTCTCTTCTGACACTGTTTTTGTGAGCTGGAGCCTGAACATCTGAAGTAGGAACTCAGAGAGCAGTGTCCCAGTTGTACATTCCTGGTTGCTACACAGGGAGACTGAGAGAACTCAAGAGCAAGGGCTTCTCAGGGCCAGTCAGGACTTCGAGTCCCACTTTGCTGTGTATAGAGAATTTGGATGTCATTTGTCTTTGCTTACCCCACTTATGCTATTTAAAAGACACAGGGTAGTGGGCATAACTCAGTTGGTTGAGCCCCTGCTTCCCATGTATGAGGTCCTGGGTTCACTCCCTGGTGCCTCCTAAAAAAAAAAAAATTAAATAAAAGACACAGACTAGGCCTTCTCTCTGTCATGGTTAAGTGGTCTGTCTTAGATCTTTATAACCTTTAGAAAAATGATAGTTTTCTAGAAAGTTCCTAAGAGACAAGGAGAGCTGTCGTCCAGAATAGAACCCAGAAATTTATTTTCTTATGATAGAATGTCGTTTCCTCATTTTCCCTCCACTCATTCATTTGACAAATGTTTTTGAGTTAGGTAATTGGACACAAAGATAAATAAGACATCAGCCCCTATTTCCAAGAAGGTTTATAGCCTGATAGTGACTTCCTCAATGTGTTATATAAGTTATATATAAGGTTTTATATACATGAAATTATAGCTAGCTGGATTTTAAGTAAACTGGTGTGGGGAAGAATGATTCTTTTTTTTTTTTTTTTTTTTTTAAGATTTTATTTATTTATTCATTTATCCCCCCCTTGCTGCTTGCGCTCGCTGGGTCAGCTAACCACGCCGTGCGGGCGGGCTTGCCTTCACCAGGAGGCCCCGGGAACCGAACCCGGGCCTCCCATATGGTAAACGGGAGCCCCACTGATTGAGCCACAGCCGCTTCCCGGGAAGAATGATTCTTTTGTGTTGTCTGCACTGAACTTTACAAGAAAAGTTGCTGCAAAAATGTGGAAATACAGAACCGTTTTCTGCACTTTCTGTGGAGATTATGCTGAGGAACTCAGATGCCGAGTTACAGTAGTCTGGTGGGTTTTAGTATAAAACAACAGTGACAACAACAAGCTTGTGCACCGAGAAACTTGTAAGCTTTCTTTCTCTTAGAGTTGTAAGTTTTCTAACAGGCTTGGAGTTGAATTCTGCAACCCTAGTTAGTAGCACATAGAACCTTCCTGCCTCTCTCTCCCTTGAGCTTATTTTGAGGAATTTGCCCTTTGTGGGCTTTTCTTGGGGGTAGGGGCAGGAGAATTTCAAACTCCTCTCAGGTGAAATAACTATTATAGGCTGGTGCCTCACAGTTTGCAAATACTTTTGGGAAACCCCTGCCAGCCTTCTTAGGAACTTTGAACTAGGCTCATGTGTTTAGTTCCCCTTTAAAAGATGTTTTCCTGACTTCTTTTAGTTTTAGAAGCTGGGTTTGAAGCAGCAACCAAATATTTCGAGGATATTCGTAAAGGAATGAATTTTTCAGCAGCACAGGCTCAAAGTGAGGGCCAGGGTTTGTAGGACAGAGTCAAGGAGATGGTAACAATTTTGTAAGGAGAAGATGCTTCGGTACAGAAATCATCCTCAGAGTTATTTTATTCTTAGCAAGAAATCACATACAAAGCTCAGTGTTTGAAGTCAAGAAGGAAGGAAAGTGAAAATTTGGTTGAACAGGCTGTTGGATTTATTATGATTTTTTACTACTGCTTTTCCTTTAGAAGATGGAATAAATTGTGAGTCTTGTGGATATCATGTGTTCAAAATTTTAGCTAAAATAGATTCCTTATGTTAAAACATTTCCTAAATTCTACACCCACATATTTAGTCTTTTTTCTATTTATACTTCCAGTGACACATTTTCCAAAATGCCAGAATTGCATTTCTTTTATTATTGGATTAAAGATATGTTCAAGGGTAAGAGTATATTTAATTTTCTTTTGGGTCAGTAATCATTTAATTTAGGATTGGAGATCGTGTGAATAAATCTAGTATTGACTGATCGGTTATGAAGATATTTTGACCCTGTAATACATTTACATGCTTCAGACTTTGACAGATATGAAGAGGTAAACTTCCCAGTTTAGCCTCAGCCACCCATTTTATCTCCCCAAAGTCAATCAGTGTTATTTGTTTCTTGCATACCCTTAAGTATATACAAACAGACACAAAAGAATATTATGTTCCTCTTGTTTTACACCAGTGAGCACTTGCTCTGCCCACTGTTTTGTGTTATATGCAGTCATGCTCAGTTATTTCCTGAGAAAAAATGGGAAAGTATAGCATAACATAAAAGTTGATGGTTTTCTTCACAAGAAACAGGCATGGAGCTCAAAAGACACTGTGTGCAAATCATTGCCAAAGCCTTGGTGGGTTATTATCAGAAAATGGAACCGTGCATTGGTGGGGTGACCTTTCTGTGCTCTACTATATTTTTCTGGTATGATGATGAGATCTGCAGCCGAAGTCTACAGGAACTTGCTGTGTGCCTTATTATTTTTGGAGAATTTTGCATGTGGAGTCAGGCATTTCCGTGCTTAGCATTTAAAGTTGAGTTATTACTGTACTAAATTAGCATTCAATTACTTTTCCATTTTACAAAGACAATGAGTGAATAACTAACCAAAATATAACGAGCTTTTTCTGTGACCTGCTGAAATGTTACGTGGAACTACCAGCGCCCTGACTTATGTAACACATTGGGTGTAATTGGTAGAGTTCTTCCTGTGTATAAGGTATTACTTTAGGCATCGTGGGATCTGACACAAGGGCTGCGTCTCTGCACACACACGTCTCCCTAGTAGATACTACTTTCCCTGCTTTGCACCTCAACATCCAGAAAGGTTGGAGCCCTTACAGAAGGCAGGTATCTGAGCAGGTTTACTCGTACCCAGCAGCCTTCTTATCCTCACTCTCCCAGACCTGACAGAGGACTCCCAGCATCAGCCCTTTTTCCACCTGCATAATGACATTTACTTGTTGATGGGAGGAGTTATGCAGGGACCTTGCTAATGTCTAGAGTTAGGAACCGAGCAGGAATGCCATGCATGGTTGTTGAAGGAATGAGTCAAAACGGACCTGTCGCGGGAGTCGGGTTCTGAGTGTAAGGATTCTTGAATGCCTTAAGACTTTGATCTGGGGGCGAGAGGAAAGAACCGAAGATCACTGAGCAGGGAAGTCGCAGGTTTTCACCTGCATCTTAATAAGTTATTTCTGGCGGCATTAGAAGTGGGGCTGAAGTTGGGATAAGGAGCTAGTTAGCTTTTGACAAAGTCTGGGTGAGCAATGGCAGGACTGAAATTGCTTATTTTCCGTGGCTCTGACAAGGATTCTCAGAAGAAAAGGAAATCAATATCAGAATTTTGCAGTATTTTACAGTATCCATAATTGAATGAATTCACAATTGAGTGAATACCCTTGATGTTATAAACTTATATAAAGCCCAGTAAAGTAAGCGAATATACAGAGTTGGCTTATAACCACTTTGTCATCAGTAAGAATGATAAAAAAACAAACAATGCAATATTATTGTATACTCTTATAATGATAATAGAATAGAAAATTCATCAAGTGGATGAGAATGTTTTGAAAAGTTGCTTTCTCAGGCTGATTCTGCAATCCCTTTTCTTGTGCACTTAAGAGGTAGAGGGATTTGAAAGATGGATAAGATGCAGGCATAATACGTGCACATTTCAGACACTGGACTTCAAACATAAAACAAATATTATATTATTCTGCTTGATGCAGTAGAAATGTTTATCCAAGATTTTGTATAAATCAGTCCCGAATAAATTGAATTACATCAAATGTGCAAACAGAAATTGCTATTTAAAGCATCCCTGTGATGAAACTTTTATATAATAAAGAATTAAAAAAAGCTGAAATCCAGATAAGCACACTCCTGTTTTTGTGGTTTTTCTGAGGCAGAGTGTGTCCTGTATCTTTGGAGTTAGTTGCATTCCAGTTGGCCAACCACGTGCTTGGTTAGTAGAATGTGCCATTAACTTGGTCAGTGATATTGGACTCCTACAAAGGAAATGAAACACAATCTACTGTTGTGCAGTCTAGGCTATTAAGGAGATTTTAATTCATTTCAGCTTGGGTGGGTGTGATTTGCATCTTTCCTAACAGACAAGCATCTGCAAGTGTTTTGCCTGTAGAAGCTCATTAAAAATCAGTGCAAATCTCTAGCAGCAGGCATTAACTTGCAAAATTCTTCTAAGTGGATTGTATTTCCAGTATCAGTAAAGCTTCTTCACTCTTTTCAGCCTCTGTGAAAGTTTAGTCCTAAAAGATTTGGTATGACTAGTACCACTCAATGCTAATTTTGAATAATATGCAAGGGGACTGTTAATATATAAATATAATCCCCAAAGACCTTATAAAATGAGAGGGAAATAGAAATTCAATTTTTCTTTTGCTAGCTTATTTATTGAAACTAATTTATGCTGAGAATTAAGCAATGAGAGCATTAACTTTCCAATTTGAACAACTTTATTTTTCAGCAACATTGAAGAGCCTTACGGTAAAGCTGACATTTCTGTCGGGATCTTTTTACATATGCTGATGATTTTCTAAAAATTTTCCAATTATTAATTTCAGTAAAGCAACTCGATTGTTGTGTAGTGTACTGCTCGGTGAGCTGAAGCCTTTAGGGAAAACAGCATTTGGAGAAAGAGCTGTGGTCTAATAGCTTATCCCACTGGCTTGAGTCCCAGAGTAAGCAGTGCTGGAAGCATTTAGTGTAGTTAAAAGATGCTGGCCTGTCATTTGTATCCACTGTAATTGGGCAAGAGGTTTCAGCATGAGCTTTTCCATTTCACTTCCAAGGAGAGCAGCTGGTGAAGGACTGCAAATTCTGTGTGAGCTGAGGCCCTCTCATCTTTTGTGTTTAAATGCAATCCTTCCTCAGTTTGGGAGCCATTTCTGGGGTCTAATCATCATAATGTACACTTTTGGTGAAAGACAGTGCTTGTAGTTAGAATGTGCAGACTACGTAGAGTCTTTAGAATGAAGGTGGAGAAGACAAATCTTTTTCAGGATAAGGAAAGCCACAAACATATGTAAAATGACTATAAGATGTTAGTCTTTCAGGACCAGTCAGGCAAATTGTCTTATCTCTAGCTTCCTTTATAGAGCTTCCTAGTGAACCTCTAGCCATCCTCAGAGGTTCACTTGTTTTTTCAAAGTCAGCATTTTTCTCTAGGGAAATATTTAATTAAGCCCATCAATTTCCATTAGTGATTATGCCAGTCTGATCACCCCCTCGCCCCACCCTCTTCCTTTTTGACTCAAAGAATAACTTTTCCAATAAATTTTCTGCAGAACCGAATTTACATAAGGTTATAATGTTTTTGGAAAAAATACAACACGCCATGGTAGGAGCCTCCTTCATTCATTTTTGTCCTCTGGTGTTTGATTTGACGGGCGTGGAGTTTGAGAATGGATGTGTTCCATGGCTTACTAAGAAAAGTACTTTGAGAACCAGCCAGGACCCACTCCACTTTGTTTCAGGATGACAGTGCTTTGGCAGCTACTCAGTCTCCCCATTCCGAACCCATCCCTGCTCATGAATGAAGACTTGGGCAGTTGCAGCTGATAAACCTCCATTTTCAGTTAGATGCACTCGCCCCTCTTTCATTTTCAGCTTGGTGAGAAAACATGAACACCTCTTAAAATGGTGGTTTGAGTTTGCTGGGGATTGGAGGGGATCCACAGAGTTGGCAAGCCTTGCAGTGTGAGGGAGTCAGTGAAGCGTGGAGGGATTCTGTTTGGAGAATGTCTTGTAGACAGGTAGGAAATGGGGTGGGGTCAGGGGATTCCCTGCAGAGGTAGAATTCAGCTGTTTATACCCATGGCACATTCTGTTTGACCTAGGATGATGAAAAAAAGGAAAATGCCATTGACACCTTTAGAATGACTTTGGATATTACTGGTGTGAAAATATTATTGTGGGCTTAATCTAGCAACTCCAAATATGTTAATTACTCCTGCAAGTTATTTAAACTAACCTTGTTATAATTGCATTTTTTAACTATTGTGGTAGCATATGTACAATACAGCATTTCCCATTTTAACAACTTTCAAGTATATAAGTCACCGGTGTTAATTACATTCACATTGTGGTGCTACTACCACCACCATCCATTACCAAAACTTTTGCATCACTCTAAGCAGAAACTCTATATCCATTAAGCAAATTACTGCCCATTCCACACCCCACCCAACCCTCCACTCTGTGATCTACTTTCTGTCTCTGTTAATTTGCATATTCTAGTTATTTCATATGAATTCATACATTTGTCCTTTCGTGTAAGGCTTATTTCACTCACCATGATGTTGTCAAGATCCAACAATGTGGTAGCATGTTTCAGAACTTCATTTCTTTTTATGGCAGAATAATATTATATTGTATATATATAGCACATTTTGTTTATCTGTTGATGGACACTTGGGTTGCTTCCACCTTTTGGATATTATGATTAATACTGGTCCCACTGGGCAGCTGATTAACTTTTCTTTGACCCCATATTCTTGCCTCCCACCCAATGAGTGCTCATTGAAAATTGATGATAAAGGCTATCAGGAAAGTCGCGACGATTATCTAAGATTTGGGTCCCTGGAGCATAACTGGTGGGGGTGGAACAGCAGATGGGCAGAATATTGTTCTCTTCCTACCAATGGCAGTTGATTATAGGTTATCATTTATTATTAATAGCTCCTCAACAAAACTGATAAAGAAATGACAGTGAATATTTAGATTTAGCAAAAATAAATTTAAGGCTTTCATAAATCAGGGTCAAATGAATTGGAAGGTGTGTATTTCCTAATTTATTATAAGAATCCAAGGTGCATTTACTTCCTCTAGGAAGTTCCACAATTTGATGAGAGCTCTACCTTGCAGCAGGTTCCGTTTCTGTCGTAGTCGTTGGCTGCCAAGCTTTTGTGTGCATTAAGAAATTGGGACTGGGAAAGGACTGCATTGTTTGTGAAATGGAAATTGTACTCAGCATCTGAGGTTTTGAATGCATGGGGGGAGGTGCATTTTTATTTTCCTTCCTTTTGAAACGTAGTTAAACTGATACCTAGAACAATGGTGAGAAAGAATGGATTCATGTAATATGTGAAAGACAGTAAAACAAACATGTTGGGCAATCATGTAGTCATCTACCTGAGGCATTCATAAACTTCTCTCTCTAGGTTCAGGTTTTGGGGAGGTCTGGCATTCTCTTGAGATATCTGCAGCCCCACCCTGACACCCTTCTAGTTCTGCCTTCGGGGGGGAAATGTGCTCCCTGGATCTGGGGGTCTTTGGTCTGAAGGCCACCGAGAGACCTCAAGAATGGATTCTGCCCGCCCCTTCCTCTCTTCTGGGCTCTATTTTAGATCTGCAGTAAAGATTTGAGGCTTTCTGCAATCTTTCAACTCTGAGGTATTTTGGAACACTGTAATTTTGTTGTTCTCGGCTATATGCATGTGGTATCTTAAAACATGAAGGATGCTTTTCTGCCTCCTTTCCAAGCAAACATTTCCCCCTAAACTACAGACTCCAAAAGTGGAGACTTAAGTGCCGCTGGCATGTAGTCTTCCCTGGAATCCTTATTGACAGTGCCTTTCTCTTTCCCACGAGAAAATGTGTTGCAACTTTGAGGCTTAGTAGGTGGCTTCCAGCCCGCCTTTGGACTTGCCACATGCCCACTGTACCTTCCAGCAAGCCATGAGATCCTACTGAGATGTCACAAAGGTTAATTTTATGATAACGAAAAGGGTCTGAAAAACAGCATGTTGAGTGGTTTTTATCCATAAAACAGCACTTTTTGTAAGGCTCTTAGGTAGTAGCATGTACTCCAAAGCCAGGTTACTTGGGTTGAATTCCAGCTTTTCTACTTTTTAGCTGTCAATTTATTGTCTCTCTCTGCATCTCAGTTTCTTCATCTGCAAGTGGGGATAACAGCCCCTTTGAGTTTTTATGATATTGCATGAATTAATTCGTAGAAAACGCTCATTGTGCCCAGGACATAGTAAGCACTCAACAAGGGGCAGTGTCCATGTCGGATCTGTAAATCTGTAGTCTGGCAGGCCCTCATTTGCTAGTTAGGAGGCAGTGAAGCCTCGTTAGGCCTTTCCAAATGCATATGTTGTGTCACTTACTTCCCCCAGAATCAGGGCCAGGACCGAGAGAATTCTCACGGCAAACACGGGATAATTCTGCATCATTTTTGTGTCTGCTATGGCATGGGACTAATACGCAGCTGGAAGTTCAGGAGGAAAAGAGAAGACTTCCTAACAGATTTGGATTCCAAATTGTGTGTGAAGCAGTTAATAATGAAAAGATAAACATATTTAGTCTTCAAATTCATAGCACATGCAAGAGAAATGGAGAAGGTTGACTTCTGAACCTACTCTGAAAAGTTAGTGATTTAATAAAGCTCTTGCTTTTAAAAAATGCAATCATTTATTTGTTATTCATGGACTCTATCTGGATAATGGTATGATCAAAATGAAAGTGGAAACTGAAGTCCCCAGAGAATAAGCATTTGTTTACATTTAAATCTTCTAGAAGTAATATGTTTTGAAAATAATATACCAGTTTAATATATTTTCTTAAATTATTTAAACTCTTCATTATAGCATTTAGTAAATTGTAATGTGAAATAGTTTCCATTTTATTAACAATCTTATTACTTTTTAGTTCAGCAAGACGCTTCCACCCAGATCTGTAAAAGAGGGTTCAGAAATCATCTGAAATAAACTATTTCTAGCCATAAAATTCATGTTCCCACAATGGAATATACTATATTCAGTTACCATCACAAAAATGTCTTTCTTATCAGTGCTGCCCTAGCTAAACGTGAACTTTAAAAATTGGAAAACCAGGCACTTTGTAGACAGTTCCCTCTTTGTTTCATATTTTTGGACAAAGAGAAAAAATACTGCCCAAGGAAGTATTTCTGGAAGGAGTCAAGCTTCTCAATTGCCTAGGTAGTTTAGCCTAAAATATTTTCATTGTCTGGGCAATTGATAGAGGCTCCAAGTGTAATGAAAGAATACTCATTTCTAAAGCATGGATCATGTTTGGTTGCTTAAATAGTAGTGATAATATAGCACTGAAATACTGCCATTGGATTACACACACTTGGTCAGGGTGTCAGTGTGATGCCATATAATCATTGAGTTGGCCAGTAAACATGGGGCAGTGTGCTATAGTGGAAATAGTACTGGATTTTGGTCCAGTGCATCTGAATTCCAGGTCTCACTATGGCCCTTGAGCCATGGGAGCTAAGCTAAGGCTTTCAAGAAATTGAGTTGAGAAAGAGAAAGGCCGTGATGATAGTAGCTCCTAGAAGGTTCCTTTCTGACTCATTTTCTCTCCTCGTTTTTCACATTTTTCCAGAGTGATATCATGCATAGCCATATTGGGGGTCTTCCAAGTCTGCATTTTAACCAAGACCTTTCCTGTGGGCTCCAGACCCACATTCCAGTGTCCAACAGGCGTCTTAAACCAATGTGTCAAAAATAAACTCATCGTGACGCTCCTCTTCCACCATCACCACCCTCCGCCTATCTGCTTCTTTTCTTGCATTCCTGTTGAGTGAGTGGCACACTTGCCAGATATCCACCCAAGCTGAAACTCAAGATACCCTCAGCTCTTCCTTTTCCCCCACTTTCTATATTTATCTGATCACTAAGCTCTGCCATTTCCACCTCCTAAATGCCCATAGTGTCCATTCCCTACCGTGGCAGTTGAGATTATTTTATGAATCCCCAAAAGAGAAAGATTATGTTTGTAAACTAATCTGTTCTTCTGAGTGTGATACCCTTTGATTGCATTGAATTTAGTTGAAGGGGCTTTGATGAGATTTCTTTAGGGCTTTTTTTTTTTTTTTTTAAAGATTTTATTTATTTATTCATTTATGCCCCCCTTGCTGCTTGTGCTCGCCGGGTCAGCCAACCACACCGTGCGGGAGGGCTTGCCTTCACCAGGAGGCCCCGGGAACCAAACCCGGGGCCTCCCATATGGTAAACGGGAGCCCCACCGATCGAGCCATAGCCGCTTCCCTCTTTAGGGCTTTCGATTGGACTACTTCAGTGAGGCATGACTCAGGTTGAGTCTCTGCCCTCTTGCTGGGTCTGATGAAAAAGAGAGACACACAGGAAAAGAGAGCTGCCATTTTTATTCCTGCCATGTGACAAAAAGGCAAGGTTCAAGCAGCTGAGGCCCCGGGAAGAGATGAGCTATTTGCCTGATAGTCTGCAGCTAAAATCGGGAAAAAAACAGAGCAGCCGAGCCTGAGAGAAGAGGCCTGCTAAGAGACAAACCCTCTGCCTGGTTACCCTCAGCTGAGTTCTGGGAGACAGTTAAGCCCAGATGGGAAGGCAGAGACCAGGCAGTGATCGCCCGCCATCTTGCTTCAACGCATGGTAATTGACTTGGGTGAGAAAGCACCTCTTATTGTGCCTTGAGTTGGACTTTTCGTGGCCCTGGAACTGTAAGCTTTTACTCCCAATAAATACCCTTTTAAAAAGCCAACACATTTCTAGTACTTTGCATTGGCAGCCCTTTGGCAAACTAAAACATCTACTTTCAGTATCAACCGCCTCTGCCTTAATTCAGGCCCTCCTCACCTCTCACATGGATTTTTGTGACTGCTTCTTTAACAACAGGCTCGTTGGGTCACTGCTGAACATCTACCCCATGTGCCTCAGCCATCACGCCAATACAGGTTCCTCCAAAAACTACCACACCCCTCCATTCTTCATTGAGGTTGAGCCTGCTAATCTGGAGTGAATTATCCACTTATTCACTCCCTCCCCACTCCCCCCGAAATCTCCCGATCTTTTGTCCAGAGACTTGCTCAGAGGGCAATGCCTCTTTGAAGCCTTTCCTAAATGTTTCAGACAGAGTTGATGTTTAACCATGCTGACATCTGCAGTTCTAATTTATTGCACATTTTCTTTTGTTTACTTGTCTGCCTCCCCTGTTAGACTCTGAGTTACTTGAGGTTATGGATTACTCATGTCAGTCCATACAATATCTAGCATGGTATGTCTGGCTCATAGAAGACATTCAATGAATGGATGAGTTAATGAATGTGTGGATGGTTTTCCCTGGACCAGAAGGTACCCCTTGGGAGTGACTCTCTAGCATCCATGACTCAGCAGTGAGCAGGCTTACAGGTGGTGACTTTTCTTGGTCCTTGCCAGATAAATATATGTTCTGGGACCAGAGCTGCAATATATAAGAAATATTTTTTATCATCTCCAGATTGAGCTTTTTAATAGGCAAAGGCATTGAGGCACAGAAACATGACCAGATGAACACAGTGAATCATGAACCTTTCTATTGGCATCCACACTCAATGTAGCCACCCCTAGAGGGCTCACTTTCCATTCAAGCCCTGTAACTTCCAGTGGACCTTCAGTATTCCCAGCCATCACACCACATTTTCCTGGTGCAGTCACTCTCCCCTCTCTTATGTGACTGTCATATTTTATTCTCTCTTTAACCCTATGACATCATCTTCTCCATCCTTTACTCTCAGCTAATTGAGCTTGCAGGCAGTTGCAAGGGAACTTCTGCACGTGCCCACCAATGCACCTTCTCAGCGGCTGCATCTGTGCCCACATCTCAGCCTTACCTCCCTTGGTGTAGATGGATTATCCATATACCTGTGTAAGACCAATGCCTCCACTTAAGCACAAAGTCCCATCTCCAGCCCCCTTCATGGTTATTTGTCTTCTTTCTCTTTCATCTCATCAGTTTCCCCCTTTATATCCAGGGATTCCCATCAACATGCAAACATTCTGATATTTCTTCCCCTGATACCATGTCCCCCTCCAGCTTCCACTCCATTTTCTCTGTTCTACTTTACCACAAGGGACCTTGAAAGATTTGCTTGAACTCATTGTAACCAGTTCCTCTGCTTTCATTCTCTCTTGGACCCACTTCTTTTAGGCCTTTGCTTCTCCTTTCCTGCTGCAGTGCTCTTTCCAAGGTTGTCTTTGGCCTCCACGTTGCTGGATGCAACGTTTTCTTCCCAGTCTGTCTTTTGAGACCCAACAGCAGCATTGGGCATGGTGGATCCACTTGCTCCTCCTGGGAGCACTTTCTTCACTTGGGTTTCAGGACATTGTGCTTTCCCATTTTTCCGTCCTTCATACAGACCCTCTCCATTTCCCCACCTCTGTGTTGGAATGCCTCGGGAATCAGTCCTTAGCCCTTCCTCTCCATCTTCACCCAGTCTCTTGGTGAACTTTATATGGTTAGTCTATCTTCAAGTGCCGTTTATACTCTGACAGCTCCCAACAGTTGTCTGTCCAGTGCAGACTCATCGGTGAGCCCCAGACTCATTCCCCTCCCCACCTGATAATCCTCACCTGCAGATCCACCAGGCATCAGAACATTCACTTGTCCAAAGGGAACACTTGATCTGCCCACCAGCTTCTGCCTCTCAGGATGACAATTCCGTTCTTCCAATCCTGAGGCCGAAATGCAGAGTCACTCTTGGACTCACAAATCCACATCCGATCAGCAGATTTGATTGGTTCTACTCAAAAGATTAAACCCGAATCTGCCTGTTGCTCACCACCATCTTATCTTGGCCAGATAATTGTAGTAGCCTCCTCACATGCCTGCCTCCCTCTGGCCTTGTTTCTTTACAGTCTCTTCTCAATACGATATCTAGGATGAGCCTTTTAAAAGGTAAGCCACGACTTGCCTCCTTAAGCTCTCCATTCACATGTCACCTTGTTTGTGAGTTGCTCCCTGGTGACCCTGTTTAAAATTCCACCACCCCCATCTCCTATGTCCTTTTTCTTCTTTACTTTTCTCTTTTAGCACTTACCATTATCTAACGTACTATATCTTTTACTTCATAGCTTTGTCTTACCCCACTAAAATGTAAGCTCTGGAAAGCAGACGTTTTGGCCAGTGTTCACTGCCATAGGTCTACTTCTCAGAACTGTTCCTGGCATATAGTAGGTGTGCAATAAATATTTGCTGGTTGGCTCTATAAAGAAGTGTTCACAATCAGAAAAGCATAATTCACGGTCCATTTTCTTATTTTAAAACTATAGGCTTTGGGGAGTGGATGTAGCTCAGTGGTTGAGAAACTGCTTCCCATGTATGAGGTCCTGACTTTAATCCCCGGTATCTCCGAACAAAACAAAACAAAACGAAACGAAACGAAACAAAACAAAACAAAACAAAACAAAACACTATAGGCTTCATTTGAAATTTCAAGTTCTCATTTCATCCCCAAAATAAAACTGAATTTAAAATTCCCCAGAACAATGTGCCTATTTTCAAAGAAGGACATACGAATGAAATCTTCACTGAGGCTGCACTGAACATTTTCTTACATACAAAATGTCATTAATAGTAAAAATAATGCTTTCATTATGTACAGGAAAATTACTGTGAATTTTCAAATAGACTCATGTATAAAATTTATTTTCTTATGGTTAGATTAATTTTAAACATGACAGTAGCTTTAAATTTCCCCGAGTTTTAGCTTCTTAAAAAATTTCACTTGTTACACATCTTTGAGATGTCTGATAAAGTTTGAGGTAATGACTTCTTCAGCAATATGTTGAAACTGGTGCAGGACTTGTGAGTCGCTTTTGAAATTTTGCCTCATTTGAGATTAATCAAGTACCAATGTAATTAATACCACATGGTTTAAATTTTGAATTTTGCATGACTTCCACTTCAAAATAAGGGCCATTACTCTCGCTCTGCTTTATGTTTAGCCTAAGTATTTGGAAACCTTGAGTAATGGGTTATCTGGCTGGTAGAACTGTAATTTACTCCAAATAAAAGGCATTTTTTCTGTTTTAATTTTTTGTCTTGGAACTGTTCTAAAATGTACTTAAACATTTTATGCTCATAGATAATCTCTTACAGGGTCAGTAATTTAATCTTTAATAATTAAAGAACTTAAATGGTCTTATGTCTAAGATTATTTACAATATTATAAAAACAGATTATAATATTTGCTTTGCCTTGTATGGGAGAGACCAAATCAGTGATACAGTTAAAGTGCTGTGTAACCTATAAAAGACCTATGCCTTTTCAGTTTTTGTCAGACCCACCCCTTTTGGGAGATCATCTTAACTTTCTCAGTGTTTTTATTTACTAGCTTATTTGTTTGTTTGTTTGTTTGTTTAAGAATATAATAAAAGAAAATCTAATTACTTAGGGGTTATGGTTAACTGAAGTTTAATAGATTATTTCAGAGTATATTTAATTTCAAAAGCTTCCAACAAAAGTAAAAGTCCTGGAGAAACTTTATGGCTTTGTCATTTTGATTAGAAAGGACTTTCTTTCCAGCAAATACCATTTCTTTTTGGTTGAGTGTTTCAATATTTATATAATCACCAACTCAACAACAGTGCATTGTTTCATTCTTGATAGTACGCCTGGAATAATACTCAAACACCAATGGGAGCAAGCCTGAGCCCATAGGGTTCTGAGTTTTGCTTCTCGGTCTGACTCCTTCCGTTTACATAAAGTTCACTCCCTTCCTCTGATCTCAGAACAGTAAGGTAAGGTTTGGATTCCAGAAGGGTCCGAAGGACACAACTTTTACCATGACAGTGAGAAATAAATGTGTGAGGGAGGGGAGGGAGCCCCAGCATCCTCTGTGGTTGCTGTTCTCTGTAAGTCAGAAAATGCGGTGGGATAATTGGACCCTGCGGTGGCAGGGGTTAAGACATGGTGGGTGTGGCTACCGTGATGGGCAGCAGACTCAAAGCCCTAAACAGAAGAGTCTATGGCATTGGCGAGTTGATCACGGGGTACCTAGAAATGAGATAGATGGGCAGTCTACTCAAATCTTACTTGATCTGTATAAATGGAAAAGGTCAAGTGAACAGAAGTACAGCTTGAGTTACAAAACCAGGAAATTGGCCCCTCAATCACTTCCCAGACCTAACTCAGTTTCCAGACCCAGAAACCTTAAAGGGGAGCCTGGGTCCCCTTGGGGAAGGACCCTCCTACACAGCCAAAAATACCTACTGTTAATTTTCCTCCCAGCCTTTAGCTCTGGGCGGCAGCTGTGTGTTGTAGAAAAGGAAATGATCAGATTTTGGGGAGATTATTAGACCCCTGAACTGACACTCATTCCTGGACACCCAAAACGTCACTGTGGTCCACCAGCCAGAGTAAGGGCTTACAGGGGTCAGATGATCAATGGTGTTTAGCTCAGGTCCATTCACAGGGGGTCCATTGGGTCCCAAAACCCACCCTGTGGTTATTTCCCCAGTTCTGGAATGCATAATTGGAATAGACATACTTGGCACCAGAACAATCACCACATTGGTCAAGTCCCTTAGAGCCCTTCGGAGTTAGATCATGGGGAGTCACTTTCTTTGGGTTCCCCAAATTTCTCAACTCTCCAGCACCCGTTAGATCACTTAACCCCTAGTAACTAGTCTTCATCTAGTTACAGTAAGACAGAGACTATACCTGAACAGATTGGTGAGATGCAGCCATCAGCCAACCAATATTACTGAAAAACCAGGGATTTGTTATAAGTCAAAAGCTTATAATCTTGTGATGCAGCAAAGTGCCCTTTCATCTGCAGAGCCTCAGGATACCTCTGCTCTGCCTTCTGTACCCCAGAGAACCTGAAGACTCCTGTATCCCCTGGTGCCATCACAGGAAGTACCTTTAGCCTCTTCTGCTAGGGGGCTGGCCCCATACACAACACTTCCCCCCTTCCCTGCCCAGGGGTTTCAGGAGTCCTGTCCCCAGCAGAGCTCCGAGCCATGGTGTTCCTGCCAGGTAGCCTTCTGGGGGCCTCTGACTCCCCCTAGAGCCCTGCTACTGCAGTGTCCTCTGCCTACACCTCTCTCAGAATTTCACTGATGGAATAAAATTTGTGTCTCTCTTGCCCTCCACACTTAGATTTTTAGAACAGGGATAATGTCCTAATTAAATTTCTTTTTTTCTATTGTGATTTGTTAAGTTCAAGGCACTGCTTGCTCTTTGTACACATGTTCTCACTTCTTCCCAACATTTATTAGGTCCAAATGGATATTAACCACATGTGGTTGGCCCTGGGTTGAGTGAGGGGATAGCTATGTTGAGAAATGGGCGAGGCACTTTGAGATGGCTTAGAGAAAACTGCTAGGTGAGTTGAGTGTTGATTTAGAGATGCTTAGCACTAGTGCGGCATAATAATATTCGTGTTGGAGATGTCTGATGTGTTTTCTGTCCTTGTGTGAGTCCCCAAGGCCGTCCCCTTCACTCAGGCATCCAATCCTGTAGGGTTAGTAGTTTCCGGTATTCTGGGATATTTTAAGTTCCATGAGGGTGTTTCAATTTTGTGATCATTTTTAAACCATCCATACTATATGAGAAAATTAATATCTGCCGTTCGAGGTGTGGATTTTTAAAGATGATTACTATTGGATGGGCTATTTTCTTACATCTCAGAGCCAAAATGCTCTTCAAGCAAATGGGAAGCAATTTACTGGGTAGTGAAACTTCAGCTAAACAGAATCTTCAGGGAACGATCATCATGCACTTGCAATGACCAAAAATGTTTTCATTTTAGGTGATTTTTACATGAAAATATTAAGAAATTAGCTACATTCTACCCTGCTTTTCTGAACAGTACATTTTAAACACCATTTAACTTTCAAATACATATTACCTTTTGCTGGATGACTCAGGGTTGTCAATATTATTTTTGTATCCAAATCTATTGTGCTGTAATAGGGTCTACTAATAGGACTCTAAAATTAAATTTTTAAAAAGGATACTTAAAATGTTTAAATTTTTTAAAAGTATGTTTATTGTACTATTTGTTACTGTTTGTTGTTAGAAGTGTGTTTTTTTATAGCTGCTTCCCTTTTCCATTTATTTGTTGCTTCTAAAACTTGTGGGCTGGAACATTTAATATTGTTTGTTACAATTGTAAGATAGGAGCACAAGGCCTGAGTGAGTTATTTTAGAGGTTCTTAAGGTAAAATGTGTGTGCTTTGATACAGGGCTTGTTTTCCCCACATCTAGGCTGGTGTTTTCAAAGGATAGTTTCTAATTTTTGGCAGTGTTTTGGAAAGGAGAAGTACAGTAAAGAAATTATTTTTGACTATCAACATCCCAAGAATTTCACTCTGTTCAATAAAAAGTCACTTATCTCTAATTCCCTCCTTGTTACTCGGATTAATAGGTATCAATTGGTAATGATATGACTGGGCCAAGAATCTAATCTGATGTTATTTGCTGCTTTGGTGTTTACCCAAATTAATTTGTCTTACTTCCTCCTTCAGCATTAGAAAGGAAGCCTTCAAATTGGCAAAGATTTTTCACTCATACAGATTTTTTTTTTCCTCCCTAACACTTGCTGTTATCACGAGGCATTTGCATGGAGTGTACTTGATGTATCAGATTTTAAGCTCACTGGCCTCATGTCTTGATGGTGTCCTGAGGAACTCAGTAATAGCCAGTGTAATGATAGAGACCACTCACAGAGCCCTTCACCTGCGCCAGGTGTGGTTTAGATGTATCATCTCATTTAATCCTTGCATTAATTCAAAGGGCCCTAATACTGTTATTATTATCCCCATATTATAGGCAGAGAAACGAAGGCACAGAGAAAGTTGAGCTCAGATGAAAGCTTTCCACTCAAGCTGCCTGACCCAAGGACCTGCTTTCTACTACATTCATTCAGTTCATCAACAAATATTTATTAAGTTCTTATTGTATCTCAGCGAACAATACAAAGATCCCAGCCTTCCTGGAACTTAGATGGGAAGAGAGAAAATGAACGAATATAAGCATGAATAAATTCTGTGTTACGTTGCAAAGTTATGTAGGTACTAAGGGAAAAAAAAAAAAAAACAGAACAGAGAGTTAAGGGGGATATGTTGAAGTTTTAAGGAGGTGGTCAGTATTATCAAATCAATTGATGCGTTCCCCCCCCCCCCCTTAATCTCTTAATGATGTAGCCTGAGTGCTTGGTTGACACTCAAAACTTTTAGGAATTTGGTGATTATTTCCACCCAAGTCGGGATGAGTCAGCCCATGGGGTTGCCTGGAGCAGCCCACCCTTACACGAGTGCATCTCTGCAGGGTCCAGGGTCCTGGGAGCGCCTAGAATTGGGCTGCTGGGTGGGGTGCATGTGCTCAGAGAGCAGCGGAAAGTGAGGGGCAGGCAGACACCAGCGGCGTGATGGAGGAGCCGGAGGACATCAGAATGGGTAGAAAGATACAGCTGAGGTTCTTCCAGAGGTTGCCTTGCCTTGCTGGAGAAGGATGCGGATTGCCGGGAGAGCACAGCAGGTGCCCAGAAGGCGTGGGAGAAATGGCCAACTCCAGGCAACTGCTTGTTGGCCATAAACTCAGGTAACCTGGGCTGTAGAGGGCCATGGGGGAGCTGTGTACGTGCCCTGCTGACCAGGTGGGCAGCACTTGTTAGAGCACCGGTGGTGGTCCCGGACCACCCTTCCACCCAAGGGCTGTGTCTGAACCCAGGCAGGGGTCCCGGGAGGGACCAAGCAAGAGGAGGAGGGCAACCAGAGATAGGGCAACCCTCCTCAGAATTAGGAAAATAGCAGGTCCCGTGCAGTTGGTGGTGGGCCAGGGGTTTCGTTTTACAGGTGAAGGATACATATTTCATCCAATTATCAAGTCACCCTGATTAGTGCTAATATTCTAAAATTAAATTCCCACGATAATACATTTATCATTCAGCCCATATATTTATATTTATATATTTATATTTATATTTATATTTATATTTATATTTATATTTATATTTTATATATATATATAAAATTTGGGCGTGCTGGCTCTGGGCATTATTTTGACTTCCCAAATTAGGTTTTTCTCTTCTGATCACAAAACAAGACGTTGCAAACGAGGTTCCCAGCTGCATTGGAGTGTCAGCGCTTCGGCTTGGTGGCTGCGGGTTACTGATCATGCAGGATGTTTTTGCTGGAGAGATGGCCTCGTCCGGCCCCTCAGGAGGCACCACTTTCCTTTTTTATACAAAAACAACGTTGTGCCTCAGATGGCGGGGACCGCACGCAAGATTCCATTGACTGTTTTTCTGCCCTACCCTGCTTATTTTTAATTCATTTGGCTACTTTATTTTAGGGCTTTGCAAAGCTTGTGTTGGCAGTGGCCAGGCTTATTGTTTTATTTCTGGCTGCCCTGGCTCTCATGTCACTGTTGCAATTAAGAGACGGCCACGGGAGGACGTGGTTCTGGGGTTCTGGTTTGTTGCCCTGCTGTGCTTGCACGCAGTTGTACCAGCTCCTACTGCAGCCTGAGACCCCGAGGCGGGTTTCCAGACAGTAAGGATGGGATCCAGGCTGGGGCAGGCAAAGGTGCTGATGATGCATGCTTTTCTTGAGAAAATATCAATGACTTTTAGAACAGAGCTCTGGGATCTTTTAGTGCCCACCTGACCAGACCCTGAAATGGGTCATTTTTTTTGTTTGTTTGTTTTGTTTTTTTTACAAGGACATACCCTAGTAAAAACTCATCTCTGGGTGGCATCTGGTGAGGCAGAATCGATGATGGTTCAGAGAAGGGCTTTGAGGTCACACTGATTTGGGTTGGTTCTTGGCTCTGCCACTTACTAACCCTAACCCAGGCAGGTTACCTACCCTCTCTGGGTCTGGTGTTCGCACCTAACAGGGAATAATAGCAGCATCTGCCTCACTAGGTTGTGGTGAGGATTAAATAAGGGGGAAAAAACCCTGATTTTCAATGATCATGGCCAGTAGAGAAGATGCACAACTCCATCACAGGTGAGATTTGTGTTCCTCTGATTGTATCAAAGACTAGTTGAAGCTTTGCAAGTAAGAATCTAATTTAGCTGTGGTTAACTCTGCATTGGGTAAGCTTTTCTTTCCCAAATTAGGATCTGGGGTGAAGTGCTAGCCCAGTGTCCAAACTGGGACCCCTCTGGGCATCACCACCTGCTGCTAGGAGAGTGCTACCCATTGGTTAGGCTTGGTGTAGCTAGGAAAGAGGTAGAGAAATTGGGTGATCTCTTCACTTGCATTTTCCCTAGACATATGGTTCTTTTGTGGGCACCTTAGAATCACCTGGGCACATCTAAAGAAACCTTGTGTCTAGGTCACACTCTAAAATTTCCGGCCATGAAGTGGAGTGGGTTAGCTCAGTGGTTGAATGCCTGTTTCAATCCCTGGTACCTCCTAAAAAAAAAATTCTAGCCATGAGTTTTAGGCACCAGTATCTAAAAAAAAACTTTCCAAATGATTCCAGTGTGCCAAGAAACCATATAGACAAATTTACTTAGGAAAATAGCTCATATTCTGATTAGCTGATCCTTCTATATATGATCATAGAATTAGAGGAATTATCAATAATGACAACAAATGAAACAAATCCTTTCTATCACTCAGACCTGACCTGGTCTTTTCACAGCGCCTGATCCAGTTGCTCCAGCCTGGTTTGGTTGTTGTACAAAATAAAGGTATAACTATCTTCTTCACATGTGCCTCTTATCTGTGAGTGCTTACTTATTCTTCCAGTCTTTCTTGAGTTGAAGAAACTTCATTTCTCCCTCCTTGGTCTGACTGCAATCGTTAATGGGGAAGCCGTGCTCCTGTTTCATCTGCTGGCTGCATGATCTGCCCTTTCCAAGGCAGTTAGGGACACTTCCTTCTCAGGTCTCTCATTACAGTGACAACCTGGATTTTTTGTAATTTTTTTTTTTTTTTTTTCTTTTTAAATCGGGACTAGATCTTGTTTTATTTCTTTGCTTTCAGATAACAGGAAAATTTTTGAACAAAGGTATATGTCACTTTTTTCACTATTTGTCTTTGGATCATCCACTCAGGATGATCAAAGTAAAAACCTTTTAATCCAAGGTAGTTTGTAAATCTTTGGAAACAAATACAAAGAGTGAAAGCACATCACAGTGTTTGTAACTAGCAGAGCTATGCATGGGTATGACAGTGGTTGAAAGGAAAAGTCTAAGCATTAGACTCCAAGGACATGTATATTAGTAGAAGGAAAGCTTAAAAATGTAACATGGGACTGTATAACATAGTGAAACCTCAGTTGAAATACGAATATGGGTGATATTGCATATATAAGACTTTTTACAAATACAAGTAAACTAGAGAGATGGAAACAACAGCAGCTTTGTACAATAGGGGAAGTATAGAGAGATTGAGAGGTGATGAGGTTTTTTTTTTTTTTTTTGTCTGTTTTCTGTTTTTTATTAATATTATTGGTATAATGAAAGTGCTCTAATAATGCTTGAAGTGATGAATGTACAACTATGTGATTATACCAAATACCATTGATGGTATACTTTGGATGGATTTATGCTTTATTAATATGTATCAATAAAATTGATTGGTTAAAAAACAAGAACAAAAAAATCCTTTTAAACCAGACCAGACTCCCCCTTCCCTTGATAGTCTTCTTCCCACAGTGGGTCCTGTGTGTGTCCAAAGATACATGGTGATTTCCACATTAGCCTAAGTAAAACGTAGGAAAGCAAAAGCTGCCCATTATTTTGCACCCCTTTCTCTCTTCCAGTAAGAGTTAAGAACTAATTACTCAGAGATAATAGGAAAAGTAAGTCATGTGTTTGAAAACCCATTCAGCAATCCTGAGTGTTTGTGTAATTAGCAGGGCCCGGTGTTTCTACTCACCAAGCTTCCTGGAGCCTCTTCCAGACGTATGACCTTGTTTTTTTTGTTATTTTCCTGTTTGTACATGATGTTTATAACTTTTTCATCCTCTGGGTTCATACCACAGCCCATGTTAACTTTGTTTTGGTTGAATTTTGGACAAATAAAAATGCAGTGATGAGACAGTGGGTTGCTCAGCATTATTCTCTGGAGACAGGCGGTTTTGTGTGAGCTCAGTCAGACTGGAGAGTTAGACATACTTAGGTTGAAGTCAGAGTACTTACCTGTGCGGCTTTGGGCAAGCTACATAAGCTTTCTTTTATTTTTATTTTTTAAAACAATTTATTGAAGTATATCATTTATACATGAACATACATAAACTATAGGTATTCAGTAAGCATTGTGAACTTACAAAACAAACATGTATAACATCATGCAGGGCTCCCACACATCACCCCACCACAAGTACTTTGCATTGTTGTGAAACATTTATTAACAAATTATGAAAGAGCATCATCAAAGTATTACTACTAACTATAGTCTGTATCTTACTCCCCTATAAATTTTTTGTTTTAAGGATTTATCTTTTTATTTATTTACTTTTTTCCACCTTCACCCCACCCCCTTTTGCTGTTTTTGTGTCCATTCGCTGGGCAATTCTCTGTGTCTGCTTCCTGCCCTCTCTTCTCATCCTTCTGTCTTCACTGGGATTTGATCCTCAGAACCTCCGATGTGGGAGAGAGGCGTCCTACTGCCTGCGCCACCTTAGCACCTGGTTTTTCGGTGTGTCTTGTCTTGGCTCTCCCTTGTGTCACCCCCCTGCCACGCCATCATCCTGCTGCGCAGCTCACGGGGCCTGGTGGCGCGGCGGCGCACCTGCGCACGGGGCCTGGGGGACTCACCCGCTTGTGGGGTCTGGTGGCGCACCCGCACACGGGGCATGGGAGGCTCACTTGCTTGCGGGGCCTGGCAGTTTATGTGCCCTCCACACCTCTCTTTTTTTATTTTTACCGGGAGGTCCCAGGGATCGAACCCAGGTCCCTCCATAAGGGAGACGGATGCCCAACCATTTGAGCCACATCCATTTCCCTGCTATATCTCTTAAGGTTGATCAAAGATACCTAGAGTTACAGTCTTTTCCCATAGAGGATGGTCATATAATAAATCAGGCTTAGTTTATCACCAGCATTCTAAAAAACAGACCTAGGGAGAAAAACTAGATCTGGAGACACATGCATGGTTTCTGATATAGCGAATGTTTAGCCTACTCTGATTGTCACAAAATCAGGACAGCGAGGATATTCGCATTGCATAAGCTTTCTGAGCTTTGGTTTCCTCATCTTGAGATTGGTGTAATACTGCTTCATGGTTTGACATACCAAATATAGATCTCCAGGTATGGCATCTGGAACCCTGGAAATACCCAATAGATGGCAAAGGTCGCCATCGATACTATATCTAACTAGATTTCACCTGCCACTGAATCCCCAGCTCTTCATTTTTACCTTTTTAAAAAATTTTAAGCACATTTGTCATAGCCTGTCTTGTGGTTAATTCTGGGTTTGCCTCATCTCACCTTTCAAATCATAAACTCCTCAAATGTAGGTCTGTGTTTTTCATCTCTTTGGACAACATATATTCATTATATTGTGATGGATATAAAGATGATCAGTGTATGGTTAATTAAGCTAAACAGATAAGAAAGGAAACCTTTGGTCTTTCTGGGTTATTTTTCAGAGTTGTTTTCATTTGAACATTGCTGATTTTAGGATACTGTTGTATTTTTGTTTGTTTGTTTGTTGATTTTTTATTTTGCAGGCACGGAAAGAGTCTAGCTATGTGTAGATTTTATAATTCAGTTTCTTCTCAATTAATGTAGAAACTGAAGCACAAACCCAGGGTTATAGGAGCACACATTTCCTAGGTAAATTCCCACCAACTTGGTGAGCACGGAAGTCTGTTCATTTGGTTAGCAGTAGAGCCTTGGGCTAGGCAAGGACATTGCTGACACCCATTAGCTTGATTGATCAGGTATTGCCTGACTCCTTTCAAAACGGATTCCTGAAAAAACACATGCAGAATAGCACACTTAAAAGAAGGATTCAAGAGGAGAGAGCAGATGGCCTTTAAAACAAAGGGAAAGTTACTACTTCTCTAGGTACAGCTTCTTTTCCCGCTCCTCTCTTTCCAGGCTCTGTCCAGCCTCAGAAAGGCTCCTGCTTCTCAGTTGGGTAGTCAGATTGTCAGAGAGGAAATTAGGAGGAAAGAAAAATGCTCAACTTCCCCATCAAATCTGGAGATTGTGGAGGAGAATATAAGGGAAGAGAGCTGTATTTGTAAGTATCGGTGGAAATACCAGGCTCACATACTAGTTAGAACATTTCTCTAGCATGTGTTTAGCTAATAATGATGCTATCAGTAAGTTTGGCCCAGAATTGAGTATTTGCTTTTTTATTAGTTGGGTGTTTTGATTGATTTGCTTGTTTTTAGAAATGTTGAATAACTACAAACCTTTTAAGAGATAATAGTACTACAGATGCAAGAAAAAGAAGGTCCTTGCACTTTCTGTCTGGTTGTGGCAGCCAAGATTGAATGGGGGAATACAGGAAATTCTAAAAACATGGGGAAGGGGAAATAATCTTTGCAACTCAGAAATAAAGTTAAAAACAGGAAGAAAAAAAAAAAGAGATAATGGGACATCAATAATAATGATAGTACTCCAACCTAAGACCTGTTCTAAATCTATAAATGCCATATTTGAGAAAGTTACTCAATTTTCTAACAGGTAAAACTGGAGTATATGTTCTAATATTCTTTTCAGATCGAAGATTTCTATGAATAAGTCAAAATTATTCAGAATACAAGTATTTTTGTTTCATCATATCAATAGTAACACTTAAATATCTTAAGTTATAAAATATTATAAATATTGGCACATCCTTTTTTAAAAAATGTCATTTCATTGTAGAATCTATATATTCTATTATAAAAAGTGCTCTGACTTCAATTTTTTGCAAAACGCAATGCTAGAAGAAAGATTATAAAATAAATTTAAAAGCTAATTAAAAATAGCATTAGTGACACTAAACTAATGAAAACATTATCATTACTTGAAATAGTTATTGAAACATTCTACTCATATACAATTTATATCTTTCTCATTTAAGTTCTACCATTTTTAGGAAAGGTAAAGTTTTGAGTATAAATCGAACCTCAGTAGAATTTTCTTAGAGTTAATTCTGAAGACAACACTGCTTAAAAGTTTTCTGGGCAAATTTCCAGCATTTTAACAACACATGAAGATTACCCTGTCTAGTAGAGTTTCAGGAAGAAAGAACCCATGAGATTTCTGGATATATATTTTTTTCTGTTTAGGTTTTGAGCAGTCATGAAAGGAAGCTTGTCTCTCAATATGTTCCCTTGATTTAATACATGAGACTTCACAGTTGGCTTGGTCTCTTAATTCTTTTTTTATTTTTTCATTTTAAAAACAATTTATTGAAGTGTATCATTCATACATGAACATGCATAAACAATAAGTGTTTAGTAAACATTGTGAACTTACAAAGCAAACATGCATAACATCATACAGGGCTCCCATACATTACCACACCACAGATACTTTGCATTGTTGTGAAACATTTGTTAACAATGTTATAAAAGAGCATTGTCAAAGTATTACTACTAACTATAGTCCATATCTTACTCCCTATACTTTTTAAAATAAAGATTTATTTATTTATTTCCTTTAATCATTTTAACCACCCCCTCCCCCCAGTTTTTGCTGTTTTTGTGTCCATTCGTTGGGCAATTCTCTGTGTCTGTTTCCTGCCCTCTCTTCTCATCCTTTTCCTCCTGTCTTCACCGGGATTTGATCTTGAGAACCTCCGATGTGGGAGAGAGGTGTCCTACCACCTGTACCACCTTAGTTCCTGTTTTTTTGGCATGCCTCATCTTGGCTCTCCCTTGTGTCACTCTTCTGTTACATCATCATCTTGTAGGTGGCTCAGTGGGCCTGGGGGGCCCACCTGCTCGTGGGGCCTGATGGGGCACCCACGCACGGGGCCTGGCAGCCTGCACATCTTCTATATTTTTCTTTTTTTAAAAACTTTTACTAGGAGGTCCCTGGGATCGAATGCAGGTCCCTCCATATGGGAGACAGACGCCCAACTATTTAAGCCACATCTGTCCCCCTGCTATATCTCTTAAGGTTGACCAAAGATACTTAGAATTACAGTCTTTTCCCATACAGGGTGGTCATATAATAAATCAGGCTTAGTTTATCGCCAGCATTCTAAAAACCAGACCTAGGGAGAAAAACTAGGTCTGGGACACATGCATGGTTTCTAATATAGTGAATGTTTAGCCTATGATGATTATCACAAAATCAGGACAGCGAGAATTATTCGCATTCTTAATTCTTTTCAAATGAAACAAAATTCTTATGCAAAAAAAGACTAGAAATGTTAAAGGAAGGGTTCTTTGTTAAAAAATAATGTATATGTGTCAGTATATATATTTAATACATGTATACAGTATATGTGTATATATAAAATCAAGCAATTCATTTAAACTTCTAAAGACACAAAAGGGTCTAGAGTGGGCAACCTCCTTCCCATTCCTATCCTCCTACTCATGGATGCCTTCTCCAGAAACAGCCACTTTTACCAGTTTCTTGTGTGGCCTTCTGGAGATAATGTTTAAACATTTATGTAAAGATATTCCTTAGAAAGCACAAATACTATATGCACTGTTTTGTAACTGGCATGCATATATAAATGCCGTATGTATGTCTTGGAGATTGTTCCAAATCAGCACATGTAGAGCCACCTCATTTATTTTAATGGCTGCATAGTGTTAATGTTCCATTATGGAATATAATGCTCAGTATTACATTCCATTACATGACATGTAATGACTATTATCCTGATGTTTACTGACTTGATTTATTAATATTATTTGTAGTATTAATAGCATTTTAATATTCAAACAGCCCTGTACTGACAGATATTTAGATTCCTTTCTGTCTTTTGCTATTTCTAACAGTGCTGCAAAATTTGACATTGTCACAGATAAGAGTATATCTGCCATATCAAAGTGTATGTACATTTGTAATTTTCATAGACATTGCCAAAATGTTCTTTGCTTACATAGCCACGTCCTCAGCACTACAATGTGTTTATCAAACTTTTTGACATCCACAAAGCTATATATAGATGAAAAATGCTATTCCGTAGTTGTGATTTGAGTGAATTTGATCATTTTTCATATGGTAAGCCATGTGTATTTCTTTTTCTGTGAGCTATCTGTTCAAATCTTTTTTTTTTCTTTTTTGGTAGTGAGTTTTCAAGCTTAGTGTTATTGACTATAGAAGCTCTTTATATGTATAAAATATTAGCCTATTATATTTATGAATTGTAGAACTTCATATGCCATCCCCCCATTCCTTGATTGTCATTTGATGTTTATGGTGGGAGTTTTTGTTTGTTTCAGCATGCCATAAGTTTAGTCTTGAATATTATATATAATGGAATGTAATATTCAGCATCAAATTTATCAGTCTTGCTTTATGCCATTCATGGGAAGACCTTCCCCATTCTGACATCGTGAACGCAGATTTACCGTGTGTACTTTTAGTGCTCTTATGGCTTCATTTGTCACAATTAATCATTTAATTCATCTAGAATTTATTGAAATAAAAGGTATGCTGTAGATAGTTGTCCTTTGTTTGTTTTAAGATGGCGACCCTGTTTTCTCAATCCATTTACTGACCTATACGTCTTTTCCCAACTGATTTGAAATGCCAAATTTATTGCATCCTTCCTTGATTTCCATATGCATAATATACCTTTGGTTTACTTCCCTTCATTGCCATTCGTTCCACTGACCTTTCCATCTATCCATATTTGGGGACCACACTACCTTATGATGTGCTTTTAACCTCTAGGAGAGCTCGACTTTTTTTTCCAGAAATACCTCTCTATTTTTGGAAGGTTATTTTCAGTTGGGAGTGAATTGATTATGTAGGTATACCTTAGAGAAAGAATTGTGACACCTTTTGATTTTGAGTCTGCCGATTTAAAATCATGCAATACCTTTTCATTGGTTTAACTTTTCTTTTATGTTTTTTATTAGCAATTTTAAAGTTTTCTTCGTATAAACTTTGCATATTTCTGAAGATTTTCTAGATGTTTTACCACTTTGTTATTATAAATTAGTCTCTCCTATTGTACCTTTTTACCAGTTTGTGGGTGTATGTGAGAAAACTATTGTTTCAGTATATTAATTTTTTACCTCATGTCTTTAATCAATTCTTATGTCATTTATAATGGTTTTTCTGTTGATATACTTGGATTTTCCAGGTAAACAATCATCTGATCTGTGAATAATGATAATTCCATCTTTTCCTTTCCAATTTTGGTTCTTTTTTCCTTTCCTTGTCTCACATCATTGGCTGGTAAGGTGGTCTGGTAACAGTAGTAGGTACTGTCTTGTCCTGACTTGAGTGGTGATATTTCTAGTTGTTCATGATTTAGCAATAAAAGCATTCACCCTCCCTTTCTTTCTCTCTCATATATGTGTATGTGTCTGTGTGTATACAATATATATATTTACACATATATATTTATATAAATGTAAACTATGTAAGGAAATATCTAACCATTCTCCTTTTATTAAGCCATTGTATTATGGATGAATGTGGCTAAAAGGGAGAATTTGAGATTGTGTATATGTTACCAGAATTAAAATATAAAAAAAATACCCATAGTAGTGGGGAGCAGGTGTAGCTCAGTGGTTGAGCGCATGCTTCGTGTGGATGAGGTCTTGGGTTCAATCCCCAGTACCTCCTTAAAAAAACCAAACAAATCCATAGGACTGTACAACACAAACAGGGAACCCTAATGTAAACCATGGACGATAGTTAATAGTGCAATTCTAATGATTTTTTAAAAAAATCAATTGCAAAAAATGTACCACACTATGCAAGGTGTTAATAATAGAGGAGGTATATGGGAACTTTGTATTTTCTGCATGATTTTTCTGTAAATCTACAATTTCTCTAATAATAATAAAAAAAGAATGAACGTAAGTGTAATGCTGATTTATGGTGATTGGTGTTACAACACTTTGTAAAGTTGCAAAGAGCATTGAATTGTCCTTGAAATAGGTAAATTTTATGATCTATAGAGTATGTCTCAATAAGTCTGTTTTTTAAAAAGAATAAATGTAGAGTTTTATCAAATGCCTATTAAGTATCCTTGGATATGAACATGCTGTTTCACTTTGGATCCATTTATATGGGGCCTTGTTTTAATGATGTAAAATCCTTATATTCCTGGAATAAACCCCAGTTGTTCACACTATATTAATCTATTTATGTCGTGCTCAGTTCTGTTTGCTAATATTATTTTTTTTTTTTGCTAGATATTTTTTTAATCCAAGAATTATATCACTATTTAGAAGGGAGAATCATTTGTATACCTTCTTTTTTGGGTAATGGTATCAATAGTGCACTCCACTTTTAAAATAAGAATTTGGAAATTTGCCTCCTCTTTTTATGTTTTGGACTAGATTGTATATCAGAATTATCCTTTAAAAGTCTATTAGGATTACTCTCTGAAGCCATCTAGGCTTGGTTTTATTTGTTTGTTTTCTTACTTATTGGAGAAACAGGAGAGAGGGTGGCTCTTGAACAATTTCTCTTTCATCTACGGTATGGACTTGAAGTTTTTTTGTTTTATTTTGGGGTTTTTTTTTTTTTGTATGTTTGTTTTAGGTTAGGGAATGCTTCCTTAAATATTGTATATTTTGAGTCATTTTCAAAAGTGATAGCTCATTCCTTACATTCAGTGTTTTATGATATTTGGCAGGCAGGTCTACCATTCCCAGATTTAGATGTTAAAGATTACTCCACATATTAATTGTGGGGTATTGATACTGGATACCATCCTATATGTTGACCTTGATCAGTAAAGCGCTATCGTACACACCATCCTTGCCTTTGCTACATGTGGCCTAGTTTTGTCTTTAGAGGACTGAAGGTGGGTCAGGCACAAAGACACAATTTATTTCAGTCTTGCGCATTATTGAGATAACAATTCGTAGTGAATAAAATATTGATTTAGTGTCTACCATGTGTTCATTTAAGGAGGATACAAAATCCAGAAGAGTTTATATCCTGGTTGGAGAGACAATATATGTTATGTATACAAAATTGAATTAAATAATCATGGCGAATATATTTATTCAGATATATTAAAGGATACGGCTTTACACATTTATCCAGGGGAGAAAGAGTTTGCAATCATTTCCAGGTAGAGTAAAATGTAAAAATGGATTCAGTTCCCCTTATACTGACCTGGATTTACAAATTAATATGGAGAGTGAAAACTGAGCAGTAGTTTTGTTTTTCCATATTCCAAGAATCCTTGGAGGGGAATGCATGTAAGTTTAAGTGGTTGAGTGCCTGCTTCTCATGTATGAGGTCTGGGGTTCGAGCTCCATTACCTCTTAAAAACAAACAAATGGAAAAACGAACTCTCATTGAGGAGTGGATGTAGCTCAGTGGTTGAGTGCCTGCTTCCCATGTACGAGGTCCCAGTTCCATCATCCGGTACTTCCTTAAAAAAAAAAAAAAAAGAATCCTCAGATGTAGCTAATATGCTAGGAAGTGGAAGTCACAATACTGTACTAACAGAAGGGCCAAAAACTGATAATAATGCTCTAAATTTAGATTATAATGTTTATTTTATTTATTTTAAAAACACTCCAAGAAAAAAAGTTTGATAGTTGAGAAGATTGTACTGACACATTGAAGATTTAGTAGTGAAATATTTTCTCTTTTTCCTGTAGATTTATCTAAAAACAGACTGGTTGAAGTTCCAATGGAATTGTGCCATTTTGTATCACTGGAAATTCTTAATCTGTACCACAATTGTATCAGAGTCATTCCTGAGGCCATCGTTAATCTGCAGATGCTGACATACTTAAACTTGAGGTAGGTGAACTTTAAAAGCTGTAATCGTATTTGATGAAAAAAATGCAAAATAACGATGCTTTTATTTCTGTCAGTTTTCTTTTCCTCTTTGCAATTCCTGGTATGCTTTTAAATAAAGCACATAAAGATCATTTAAGAAATATCTTTGGTAATTCCTCTGTAGTAATGTTAATATCGTTGTTGGTGCTAGACTTCCCCAAATGTCAATATGACGAGGTGTTTGGGATTTTTGTAATGATTTATATTGCACTTTTTATACTCTTTGTCTGTTTGGGGCTGGTCAAGTTGTTGGTATATTGTCTTTGAGTATTGATTCTGGAGAAAAAGGGTAAAGGAAATGAAAGAATTAGGGGGTTGGGACAAGTCAGGGACAAGGGGGAAAAAAAGCCTTGCTGATCTTTGGGAGTTATATGTCCCATTGGATTTTTCTCCCTGGTACTGACCGAGCTTGTTCACTTTAAGTTACCTGAGAAATTTAAAGAGGAGCACTGAGCAACTCCAGCCAGATATAAAGTTTGTCATCTTTATAGCCCATTAACTTAGATCAGAGCTTCCTGAGAAAGGTTCAGCAGTCTGCGCTGGTTCTCTGACTATGCACAGCCCAGAGTAAAATACTAATCCCCTGCATAGCCCTGATGTTAAGGAGATCAGTTATTTTAAGGCCTTGGTTTTATATATATATGTGTGACTGCCGATTGCTTTGGCCAGTATCTGGCGCCCTATCTCCCGAATCCTCGACTCATACCTGGCATGTCAGGAGAGAGAGGGGGGCTGTTTCATCAAACCTTTCTCTACTGTAAAAGCAAGGTTCCAAAGTTCAAGCCTGAGCTTTGCTCATGCCGCTTGCATTATCTTGGTGTGCAAAGGGGTAACAGCTGATAGGGTTGTGCTGTGTTACAAATACACTGAACTTTAAAGATCAAAATTCCCAGGGAACCAGGTATTGCAGCAACTTACTGTAGATAATAATGTCAGTTATTTTTGAGTTTTGTTTTAGTCAGCCGCTGAGAATTGTGGGACTTCTGCATTCTTTGCAGTGAAAAATGGGTTTCCATGGTGTTTCCATGGGATTACATGTCTTCTTTTTGGGGATAGAAGAAATCCCCCAGGCATATTTCTAAATGTCCTTGTATGTAGGTTACTGTTACGATAATCTGAAGGTTTATATATTGAATCTGCACGTCTGCAGGTTTCTCATTCATCTGACCAGTTTGAGATTTTCACGCAGAACAGTCCTAGCTGTCTCTGCCACAGCAGAACGTTAATTACTTTGGAATTGCCTGGTAGAGCCAGCATAGTATAGTCTATAAATTTTGGTTAAATATCTCCATAAGACCCTGCCCACTCTAATCCCAGTCCACAAAAGGGAGATGTTCAAGAACATGTGCAGTTGGTCTGTTTACTGTGCTTTCTTACCTAATTTTGCTCTGTCATTTTCACCCCTGGCTGTCTTGCATGCGACAAGCATAATAGATTTATTTAACTTTGCATTGTTAGGTCCATATGCACTGAGAAACTTTAGGTTCATATGCACTGAGAAACTTTTGGGTATAGATTATGTATTTCTTCTGGGATAGTACAAAAGGTATATAATTTTACAAACACTGAATAACATAACCTTATAATGTATATTATATTTCAAAAGCATTAGTAAAATTGTTTTTGGTGTGATGATTTTCATGTTGCGCCTTCTTGAGAGTAGAATCATATTTCTATCTTCACGTGAGTAGAAAGAGCATATTGGAGTGTGGATCTTGGGATTCTTTAAGGCAAGGACAGAGAGAAGTCATTGGAATTGATGATGGTTGAAACTGATAAACAGAGTTTTCTGATGAAATCCTGAGTAACAGAAGGAGAAAGACAAAAACGGGGATCATTAAGCCCCCAGCTGTTTTAAAATTTGTTTCCTTTCTGTAATCGTTGAATTTTGGCTTGGCAACTCTCTTTTCTACCATTTGTATTGGTCATTTTTACTTCGTTGTTCTTTGCTCATATCTCCTACTTTTACTATTACCTTGTTGTTTTAAGACCTATTCTCTTGTATGGAATTCTGTACTCTATAGTGGAATTTGATAACTAAATGGAGAAAAAGCATATATCTGTCTCTGGAGGTATTGTATAAGGGTATATGAAAAATGTGCATATCCCCTAAACTCTTTGAAAGCCATATATAGTTGTTGTTTTTTTTTTTTTTTTTTTTTTTTAAAGATTTTATTTATTCATTCATTCATCCCCCCCTTGCTGCTTGTGCTCGCCGGGTCAGCCAACCACGCCCTGCGGGCGGGCCTGCCCTCACCAGGAGGCCCCGGGAACCGAACCCGGGGCCCCCCATATGGCAAACGGGAGCCCCACTGATTGAGCCACAGCCGCTTCCCATATAGTTGTTTTTGAGATGTCTTATCAGATTTACTTTATGGATATAAATGTGTAAACATAAAATTGTAATGCAAGACAAACCTTAAAGTGATCAAGACGATGGTCACTTTGTGTTATTCAGTTATGAGGAATTTACCTCCTGATTGATCACCAGGTGTAGTTGAAATCTGTCTTCTAGTAATCGAATCCTTGAAATTGAGTTATTTCTCAGTTTGGGAGTAATTTGAGGTAGAATGTTATATAGCTTTTGCCAAAAATATTTATTCATAGGCTTGTGAAATAGTAGGTGACTCTCACATCTAATATTTACAAATACATAGTAGTATCAGGAAAACCCCAGTGGCATCTAATTATACGGTAAACTATCCAATTATATTATAAACCTTGCAGAGCAATATCATGCACACAGATAGTGTTTGTGTGAGCTGCTCCTGTCCTCAAACAACCACCTTACTGCCAGCCACTTCCAAGCTGATATCCAGGAGGAATTCAGACTATTGCACTTGTTCATGAACCTAATATGATGTCCCCTTCATGCCAGCTGGGGTTGGGTATTATGGCCTTTTGTGTCTTTTTTATTCCGCATGAAAACCAAGCCAACAAAATAAAATCTATTTCTTCATGGGTGGGGTGAAGTGGCATGGTGGACTTCTCTGGACTTGTGACCTTTGGGGAGAGGCTGCCGACCTCTTAACCTAAAATGGCGAGGTTCAGGATGCAGCAGACACAGGCTTCGTGGAAGAGCTGCCTTCAATGCAATTGTTTTTCTCTCTCTAACAGTTATAAATGGGATATTGTGCCAAAGAAATAAGCTTATATTCATGACCATATTACTAATTTAAGTTTATGAAGGAAGAAGTCAATCTGAATTTCAGAAAAATTGAAAAGAGTGTAATTTGATCCCACACTTAAGATAGGCTCTGTCATAGTTAGCCTGTTTTGAAACAGCTTTAACCAAGAGACAAAGATGATTTGTCATTACTTCATCAGATTTTCTAAATAAGTACTTGAACACTCTTTATTTTCTTATGGCACTTAGGATTTTTCCTCCTTTTTCTACTAACCAGGAGAAAGGACTTATTATATAAAATAGTGCAAAGAAGCTGCTTTTCAAATTTTCACAGATTTCATATTTTTATACTTAAAATAGTCTTGCTGTATTTTCAGATTTTTTTCTCTCATTTAAACAATCATTTGTAGAAATTACTAATTTTGTAAATCCCATAATAGGAGAGCTACTCTGAGAGTATACTGTATATGCACCAGAGTAAAAAGTCAGTAAATATTTGGTGGAGATCATGATGGTGATGATGGTGGTGGAGGTGTTGGTGGTGATGGTGGTAGTGGTAATGATGGTGGTAGTGGTGGTGATGCTGATGGTAGTAGTGATGGTGGTGGTGGTGATGGAGGTGGTGGTGGTGGTGATGGTTGTGATGGTGGTAGTGATATGGTGGTAGTGTTGATGGTGGTCGTCCTGGTGGTGGTGATGGTCATGATAGTGGTAGTAGTGATGGTAGTAGTGATGGTGGTAGTGATGGTGACAATGATGGTGGTAGTGATAGTGGTGGTGATGGTGGTGGTTGAGGTGGGGATGGTGACGGTGGAGGTGGTTATGGTGGTGATTGCGGTGGTGGTGGTGGTGGAGGTGGAAGTGATGATGGTGGAGGTGGTGGTGATGATTGTGGAGGTGGTGCTGGTGGTGATGTTGGTGGAGGTGGCTATGGTGGTGATGGTGGTGATGATGATGGTGGAGGTGGTTATGGTGGTCTGATGGTGGTGTTGATGATGGTGGTGATGTTGGTGGAGGTGGTGGTGGAGGTGGTGTTGGTGCTGGTGGTGATGTTGGTGGAGGTGGTGATGGTGGTGATGGTGGTGATGATGATGGTGGTTGGAGGTGGTGATTGATGGTGGTGATGGTGGTGTTGATGGTGGTGATGGTGATGGTGGTGGTGGTGATGGTGGTGGTGGTGATGGTGGTGGAGGTGGTGATGGTGGTGATGGTGGTGTTGATGATGATGGTGGTTGGAGGTGGTGATGGTGGTGGTCATCGTGTATTGATGCTACCTGGTTTCTTAACTGACAGGATCACTCAGAGAGATGTTATCTTCAAATATCAAATGGCTGCTTGGTGCCAGCAACCCCACTCCTGTCTTAGAGTAGAAATGGGTTTAATTAGTCCAAGGGAAAAAAAAATTCACTGTGAAATGCAGTTAAAAACACTTAAATGCTTTCCACATTTTCTCACATGATAGAAATATCACGTTTGTGGAAAATGTTAGTTTACTGCTGTTTATGTAGCCTGTGTTTGAAGGATCTGAGCTTTTAATCTTTGCTTCTTGGTGTTCACAACAAAAGGTTATGTTAGTTTAGCATATATGCCCCTGTGTCTCTTCCTGTTATAAAGTGTCTTAATCCAAGAAACGCGGCCAAGACCAATAAAAATGATTAAGCCAGTTTTATTCCTATATAGGAACAAACACTTTGAACCTGAGTTACACAGGAAAGCCTCATAAAGTTTAAAATCTATTTTTAAGTTGTTGAAGAGGTTGTTGTTGCTGAGGCTGGTGCAGAAAAATCTACCTTGGGGAAAATAGAATAACCCAGAGTAGCAAAACCCTTGGCAACAATAGAGGTGAACCATTTGTAGAGTCATTGCTACGCATCTTAAGTCCTTAGCTTACAAACTTCATCTCAGAGAGGTTCAAGAACAGACACTGCCTAAAAATGAAAGTTCTATACAGCTTCTGATCTTATTGCTTCCAGAACTCTTAGTGTGTGGTTTTACTTTCTGAAGGTGACACATACCAAGCCAGGATCTGGTTTATTCATTAGAAGCCCCTGTCTCTCCCAGCCTACCAGGAGTGAATTATGAGGCATTGCCTGTAAAGAAGAAGGAAGTTTCTTGAACAAAATGTTATCACACCATAAAAGGAATCTGTTTTGGCTGCTTTCTCTGAAGCCTGGCATCCTTTTTGGCTGCTAAACAATGTGCAGAAAAAGCCAGCTTCCTGATGGTGGTTTAACCTGTCTCCCCACATTCCTTTGCGGGTCATTCTGAGAAATAATCTTTAATCTCAGAATATAGCTCTCTTTATCAGGGAATGGGGGGCGGGGCATACTGCATCCTAAGGTGGTGTTAGAAATCACAGGTCTTTTTTTTTTGTCATGAACTAAAAACAAATTTTCATTGTTCCTAAAAATTTTAATTGTATCTCCAAGAAATGCACCCTCTCCTTGCACGGACGTTTCTGAAGACTGTCTCTATTGCAAGATAGTGTTTCTTCTCTCTGGAAACTAAGATGATGGCATTCTCACTGAGAAAAATGGGAAGAATTTTGTTCAGTTGAACACAAAACTTGTATCACACGTCCTTTTACGAAGCTCTTATCTAATTCAAAGGGACAGTGTGAATACACATGTTGGAACTGGTATTTTATAACTAGGTTGTACTTTGTGAAATGCCAGATCATAGGAATATTTCAGGATATGGTGAAATGTGTTGGAATTTGAAAGTATTATCTTAAAATTTGAAAATATGTTTCATGGAAGGCTAGGGTTGGAAGAGGTCTTTGGGGTCCTCCATAGGGGACTGACTGGTCATTTGTTTTAAAGGTAGAATCTCTAGTCACTGGCCTCTAAATAATTTTAATATATTTATAAATTATTTTGCCTGTAAAATCATGCCCTTTGCATTGTTAATTGACGGGTTTTATTAAGCATGAATGAGTTTATAATTGGATATTTCTTATCAGATTCCATTCCTTTTAGTATAGCCCATACTTGGCAAGACTTCCAAAGAGGATTTTTCCATTATACACATCACCTGACTACGGACGTTATTTTAGATCAGTGTTTGTCTTGAGGGGAATTAAAAAAAAAAGAGAGAGAGAGACACACACACAAAAGGGACATTAAGGCTTTGATAGCTAGAACACTGTCAGAATTTGTTGGTTTTGTTTTCAGTTCTGCTTCTGACCATAGTAGAATTTTAAAGATCTGTCTGCTGCAGATTTGCTCTCTGAAAATAGGATAAATACTTACTCATAAATCATAATTGTATAGATTTCCTGTTTATAGTAATTTCCAAAGCATATTCTGCAAACCTAAAATGAAGTAGCTGCAAATTACATTAATTTTTCTGACTAGGCAAATACAAACCCTTTAAAACACTGCCATTTCATCAATAGACAATATATATTCTCTGTAAGAGTATTGCAGTTTATCAAGTCTTATAACAAGTGCTGTAGCTGAGAAAAAGGGAAGAAAAAACATACCCATGTGACAGGAGGTGTGGATGTTTGAAATAATCTTTATCATTGCCATCCTTAGCATCATCATCATCATCACTTCTTAATTGTTTTTATTTTTAGTTTTTAGGAGGTACCAGGGATTGGACCCCTGACTGCCTACATAAGAAGCAGGTGCTCAACCACTGAGCTATACCCACTCCCCTAGTATCACTTTTATTTATTTATTTTGAGGTACCAGGGCCTGGGATTGAACCCTGGACCTCGTATGTGGGAAGCCGGCGCTCAACTGCTGAACCACATCTGCTCCCCTGAGTTGGTTTTTTCATTTGTTTGCTTGTTGTTTTTTTGTTTTGTTTTGTTTTTAGAAGGCACACGGGGACCAAACCCGGGACTTCCCACGTGAGAAGCAGATGCTCAACCATTTGAGCCACATCCACTTCCCTCATCACTTCTTAATAGCTAAACATCACCCTATCATATCTGGACCCTTCAACAACCTTTTACTTTAGGTAGGAAGTAGGAAACTAATTTATATGTAGGTCACACTAATAGAAATTAGTGGGGTGTATTTTTATGGCACTTCATAGTTTGCTAAGCACTTAGACCCTTATCTTGTTTAAACTAAGCTCTATTGCATTCCATGTGCCTTAAAGCAGTTTCATTATCATGAACACAGTTGGTCTGGAATTTTCCAGGAAGCCAGCTAAGCCTTCAAGCAGTCGTCTTTGTGAAACAGTTTCTGCTGTTTCTATAGTTGGTTCTGGATCCTATAAAATTTGTGCCTTTTTTCCCTTTATTCATTTTTTTCAGAGATTGGTCTGTTTTACTTGTGTGTTTTAAATCAGCTTTTGATTTTATTGACCAACTCTATTGGTTCTTTACTTCCTAGTTCATTAACCTCAGTTCTTATTTATCATATTTCCTTCCTTCTATTTTCCTACAGGTTTACTCTTTTCCTGACTTCTATAATTGTGGATATCTAGCTAATTAATTTAATTTAAAGTCCTTTTTCTTTTCTTATAGGGCATTTAAGGCCATGGGTTTCTCTATACGTAGTGCTGTAGCTGACTCCTGAAAGTTTTACGTCGTATTTTTTAATCACCCCTAAATCTTCTTCTTTGTCCTATGAGTTTCAAATTTCTACAGAGTAGTTTTTTTTTTAAGTTACCTTTTAAATCGATGTTTAATTAATTAATTAAATTTTTTTTCTAGTCACTTTGCTAACAATTTTTGCTTTAATATATGAATTACATTAATTCCTCACATTATTACAAATATGAAGCCAAATACACTAACTTAGTTGCTTACAATCTCAAATCTTACTTCCAGAATACATTCCAATATATTTATTCTGTAAAAACAATACAATTTTTGTTTTTTACTTTTTAAAGTAAAATTTCAACTACAAATCATGAGTACTTCAAAGATGTTCCAAGGACAAGCATAACAGTACTGATAAAACCCAAAATGACTAAAAGTGTTCTCACAATAGAAGCTGACATAAAAATAAATAAAATCTTTTTTATCACGATAGCAACAATGTATACATAATGGTTTGTGGGATGAATATTAACTATTCTAACTCTAGTTCCAAAAGAAAACAGCAGTTTATTTTAAAAGTCTGTGTTTAAAAGTCAGTTCTTTTAAACACAGATTCCAGCTTTAAAATGTAAAATATCCACCTTGAGTGGTTAGCTCAAATTGTATTGGCATTGGGAAAAAATAAATCATTGCCTTTATTTTAGAGTTACATAAAAAGGCTCATTAACTTCACATATAGAAACTGAGTTTGTGTTCATAGCAACATGAGTTTTGAGAAGTATAACTTCAACTAGCTATTTCTAATACATAATTTATATTTTACAATAAGGTTAAACTTTACACATGGCCTCAAAACTGAAGGGCAATTTTAATTTCATCTTCAATATACCAACATTATGTATCTAGGAATTAATTTCTGGGTTTGGTCACAGAGATGAAATCCCATCCTTGAATATAATGTTGAGTGATTATTTTAAAAATGCTATTTCATATTTAACTGAGTGTTTGGAGATGGGATGAAGACAAGAGAATGATGAGCATATCTGCCTATATAAAAATATCTTAGACATTTGTACTTCTGTGCAAAAATCTTCATAATCCTTAGTGGTTGAAGGCAATTTCATGCAACCAAATAACATGAAATTAAATCAATAACCTTAAAAAAGGCTAAAATGTCTTATTTTTGCAAACACGACAGAGGAATATTAATAATGTACGTACAAACTGGTGTTCTGTCAATGACAATAATTATGTGTTGCTTCAATATCAAATCCAAGAATATTAGACAACCAAAGGTATAACCTTCATGTGGTTTCTCTTAATATGCAGATTCCCTGTGGTAGTTAGGTCCCTTCAATAGTTCTCTATAAGTCTGAAGTTGTGTTTCTTGCATTGCCACCTCAGAGCTGCTTTTGTTTTCTTCTTCTTTGCAATCCTTGTCATCTTCCTCTCCTGGAGTTTTTCAGAACTGTTTCAGAGGATTTCTTGGAAGTGTATGATTTATTTTATTTTGAGTCTGCTTTTTCATTCTTTCTTTTGCCTTTTCCATCTTATTCTACTCTGTCACCTTCTTCCTCACTGATTGCATCTGCAGGGTTTCTGCCTTCTCCCTCAGTATCTGAAGAGCTCTGTTGCTGAATTGCCTGGTATCCAGCTAAACTTCACTCCTAGGTTATTTTCTATTTTTCACAATCCTTCATTAAATCCTTGCCATTTGTTTGACTTTCCAAACTTGTCTTTGTATTCCTTATATGAGAAAATGTTGTTGGGACCTAGAAATGAAGTTTCATCTGTGCCAAAAGAGAAGATTGGATTCTTATTTGCTGGAAGCTTCATGGCTTCTTCTGGGAGTTCCTCAATCCAATCAGTCAGTGCTAGTATCCCTTCATCCTGGGGAAAACCAGGTCACCAGCCTTGTACTCTTCAGGCCACACTCCAACCTCCAGGGGTCCTGGAATAGGCTGCTCCTCGCCGCCATTTCTGTCCACTCAGGCTGAGCATGTGTTCCAGGCACCTTCACCCAGGCGGTCGGGCCCACAGCCCACAGCCAGGGCCACATGGGGTCATGGGCGCTACAAATGCGGGAGGTGCCTTGCTCCAATGATGTTTAATTTAATTAGATTGTGTTTCAAGAACATTTTCTGTTTGATATTGATTCTATAGCTTGTTAGAGATTTGCTTCATGGCTTATGTATAGTTAGTTTTACATATATTTCATGTAAAGAATATGTGCTCTCTAAGTATTATATGCTGGGTTCTATGTAAACCAATGAAGTATAACTTTACTTTTGTGCTTCAGTCTCCTCTAACACATTTTATGTCTACTTGATACATAGCCAAGTTACCGAGAGATTAAGTATTTAGCAAAAAAGGATGTTTGTGGATATGTTGGGTATTTGCTGTTTACAAGTTTATTTCTGAGTTGCAAAGATTATTTTCCCTTCCTCATTTTTGAGAATTTCCTGTATTCCCCAGTTCAGTCTTGGTTGCCACAACCAGACAGACAGAAAGCACGAGGACCTTCTTTTTCTTGCATCAGTAGTGGATACCTTATCAGGAGACATTAACTGCTTGAGGTCTGTCAGAGACGCATTCCATCAGTTTTTAATGTATGTATTCTAAGATCAAGTTCTAGGCCGAATATTTTGAGCTAAGTTCAGAATTGCATGTCTTTCTGGCAAATTGCTTAAGTAAACCCTGAAAGAAGGTGCAAAAAGCATTAGTAAGCCAAGAATCTGGCTAATATGTAGGTTAGTACAAGTAAACTTAAGTTGATTGCAATCAAGACAGAAGGCACTGTGGAACTAAAACACATAAAAAATAACAATATATAAATTTAGAGAGGAGTGCTTGCATTTAAAACTTTCTGTGAATTCTTCATTTGGGGGAAAATAGTAACAATGTATTTTGCCTTAGAACTTTGGACTTTATAAGTCAAATATTCATGTTAACAATTTATGGGTAACTGTTGAAAGTATAGAAATGTGGGGAGGTGGTGTAGCTCAGTGGTTGAGTGCCAGCTTCGCATGTACGAGGTCCTGGCTTCAATCCCTGGTACCTCCTTAAAAAAAAAAAAAAATGTAATGACCAACTTCAGAAATGGAGAAAGACAAAATTTAGATTAAAGAAAACGTCATAGATGTAATAAAAGGCAGGAAAGGGCAGAAGAAAAAAGCAGACAATTTTGGTGAACAAAATTTAAAATAAGAAGGAAAAATTTAATCCACCTATATAAGCAATCACAACAAATATACAAGGATTAAACTCACCTATTATAAGAGAGATCCATTATGAGATCAGAGTAACTTAAAAATTTTTTTATCTACATTCTATTGGAGACAATTTACTTTGAAAAGTTGAAAATAAAGGATGGAAAAAGATACATAAGACCAAAAGTCACCAAAGGGGCCTAAGATATAAGTATTCATTTTGTACAAAAAAGACAATCAGTTGAAAAAACATTTATTTGTCTAAGTGCCCAGCATAGTGCCTTATACATAATAGTTTTCCAAGAAATGTTCATTAAGTTGTTGAATCAAGTTTCGTGGCACGATGTGTTGTCGTACTAACTGCAATATGGGTTAAAAAAATAGTGACAGAAGATCTAGTATTTGAGTAGAGTAAGTGGATTTTACTGCATTATTGATATATGCTTCTGATGTGTAAACATATCAGAGCAGTTAAAGAGAGCTGAGTTGTTATTGGCTCTCAGGTTACATGATAGAAGTTCTGTGGAGGCTTACTTCCTTAGAAGTATAAGTAGGACAAAGAGGTCATATGTAGACTCGTTCATGCATGTCAATCTGTACTATATATTCAAATATTCCTAGGAATAGACAGAGAGGTACACATCCTCGAATGATAAACAATAATATTCAGGCACCTTCATTTTCATTATAAATATTTTTTATTAATTTGTTGTCCCTGGGTAAAAAAAGTAAAATTGATTCTGAGCAGCTTGTGCTCAAAATTTAAGACAGGATCAATGTTCCCTCCCCACCAAACGAACTTTTTATTTTTCAATAATTTCACATTTATAGGACAGTTGCAAAAATAATGCAAACCCCATACAGAAAACTCCAACATACACCACCACCCCTTTTTTTCTTTTGTGGGGAAAAAGTGTTACAGTAAAAATATATTTTTTCCTGATTTTGGTGGGATGGGAGTGGGAGAGACTGTAGGTAAGGTAGATAGATGCCTTTCTGGAAACAGGAAGCTTGAATCCAGTCTACCTGGAAGATAGCTCCAAAAAGTAAGGGGATTGCCTCCAGCGACTGAGTCTTTCCTGGCCATTTAAGAATTATTTTCCTGTATGCCTGGAGAGCAATATTTTGCATAGTGGTGTTTCTCAGGATATAAGGGTCTTAATGCTTAAAACCTCAAACCTACATTGTTTCCTCTGAAGTTTTGGCAAATCAATATTCTTATTGGTATTGGATATTTGGCTGTGCTTGGATATCTAAAACTTCCATGACTTTGGACATTCAGCTCCATTTTAGAAGGAAGGGCATAATAAATATTGCAGAGGACATTTAAAGCAGTAGCTTGTAGAACACAATAAAGACCTTGTCATTTTAGAATTAAAGAGCTCTTGGAAGTAAGAGAGCAAATTATCAATAACTACTTTGAAGTATCACTATAGACATTGGTAGTGGTACTTGCTGACTGTTAAGAGATGTAAAAAAAAAAAAAAAAAAAGAATATTTAAGCAATGGTTTATTTATACTTCAGAAGAGACTGATAGGCTCTTACTGCGGGAAACCAGTTTGTTGCAGTAGTCCAAATATGGTGCAGGTATGCACAGCAAAAATGCAGCAATTTGCCTGAAGTCTGAGTTACTGTAAATGCTTTTGCTACTTGCTTTTCTTGTAGTTCTCCTTTCTAAAGTTAGTGCTTTACCTTCTCAAAACATTGCTATGATGTGTGTAGGGTGTGAAACTGTTTGGTATAGAGTTTAAGAACTGGTTCAGTATTCATCTGAAATGGTGGTTCTGTGTTTCTAGTTTTGAAACATTTAAAAATTTCAAATGATTGCTATACTCAAGTTTTGGTAGCATAATGACTTTCAAAGTTAGATTTAATTTGGGCTCTCAGATTTGCTGCACGCACGTAATCTCAGATGAACTTTTGTCTTAAAAATCATGTAAGATAATATTGTTAGTTGTACAACTGAACATCAGAATAGTCTCTGTTTGATTTTAGAGTTTGACCAAAATGTCACCAGGCAACCCAAACCAAGGCTTTTGTGGTGGTGAATTGTTTTTAGACATATAATGAGGGTTGGCGATGAAGGGGAAGTACTCAGTCATTAGGGGAAACAAGGGTGAGACATTTTTGCCTCGGTGGATTTTTCAGAATGGAACAAGCAGGAAAAAGGAAATGGTTCTCCATGGATATTGTGAGCTGCCGTGTGTGTATGAGGACAGTTCAGGTGTCATATGCAAAACAGAAAAAAAAAAAATTATTGTGCCTTGAATGAGAGGCAAACAGAGTATGTATAAAATAATATAAACACAAAATTAGATCAGGGATCCTGTGGAAAAGAAAACTTACTTGGCTAAAGTAAAATAACTGCTGTTTACCATAGGACAATTGCCAGGACAGACAATACTATTCAGACCGACAATAACAATAACTCCATGCAAGTTCCCTTGCCTAGCTGAGATATAGTATAGGGCGAGCTGGAGTGTTCACAGCCCGGAACGCATCCGGCTTTCTCGGTGGTCCTCCAGCTGCACGCCTGGGACATTGTCTTCATGCAGATGTCACAGCATCACTTCTGCTGCACTTGAAAACCAAGTAATACATAGAGCTGGTGACCCCTGAGTCTTCGTGTTGTTCCAGAGACAGCAAATTGCAGAACCCTGGCGTTTTAGAGAAGATGGGAGAGAAAAGGTCATTTGTGTGATTATATCTTCTAGCCTTGGTTATCCAGATCGGAAGTAGTTACTTAGTTTGTTTTGGCCTCGTTCTCCTAGTTTGGCAAGCCTCTGGGTCATCATCTTTATTTTTCAATTGGCGTTATGGTTTCAGTTTTTAAAAAGTAGCTGGAGTTTTGTAACTAAGAAAGAAAAAATAAATAAATGAGGTCAGGCTTAGCATACATGAAATTTTAGGTCACATGTTTGTTTTTGTCCTTTTTTTGGTCACCTCTCTATTGCTTTGCCTCATTATTGGTTGGGTATGGTTTGATCTTTATGTTTATATATATGAATTTAGTGTTGGGCTAAGTGCTTTTGCATCTGTAATCTTATGTATCGTATTAGGTAGGTATAATTTTCCATATTTTGTGGTTGATGAAACCGGAGAGATGAGCTGACTTGCCTAAAGTCTTACAGGAGATTTATGGCAAAGCTGGGATTTGAAGCCAGGTCTTCTGTTTCCACAGTGGGTTACACCAAGCTCCCAGTCAAGGAGGTGAATCTGTTGTAGAAATCTCTCTATAAATTATTTTCTGTTAAGTGAGTTCTGTGTTCCATTATTAAATGAAACCATACATGTTAAAAAAGAGAGAGATTCCAGTGAATCAGAAAAAAACCCACAATGCCCCATATCACATGCGATCACATGTAAGAATGCAGTGTCTTTATAATCACCAGTAATAATGTCAAATACTAACATTAGATCTCAAAACATGGACACTAATTGCCATCGGCAAAGTGCATTAAAATCACACTTTCTAAAGAGCAAAACCGCACAGAAGTAGCTTAGTTTGCTAATTCCTTAATTTAGGAATCATGTAACGTGATTGAAATTTATCCTGCAAATAGATAAATGAATCTCGTAAGTCATTCTGCTGAAAGAGATGGAATGCTAAGCATTAGCGATGATCTCAGGCCTGCTTTCCTCCCTTCTCTTCTCACCTCCCATTGTCTACCCAGACCAGGTATGCTGAGCCCTGGTGACAGGAAGAAGACTCAGGCCACCAGCAATCAATTTGTAATTTCTACTTCTAAATAAGCAGTCTTTTTCCTCTTTTATATGAGTGAGTAAAAAAAAAAAATTTTTTTAATATTGCCTTTAGATGTTGTCAACCAGCTCAATTTAAAGAGAAATGGCTCTGGTCTTATCGGATAGGATATGGCCTTATTTTTAAACAAATCAGTTATTATATGGCCTTATTTTTAAACATTCTTCCCACAAAGGGCCTGCTTATAGCACAGAGGCCTGCAGGAGACAAGGGGGACGGGGCAGAAGAGTGTCTTGCAGCCCGAGGCGCTTATTTGCTTGAGAAAAAAAAAAAAAAATTGCTGCCAGATGACTGGTTTCAAAAGCTAGGACTGCTGATGTGGTCTTTAGTGGGTAGAGAATTAAGGGAATGCCGTTCCTCCTCTGTTTTATAAATATTTGCTGGAGAGTTAATGGGTTTTTGTGTGCATGTGTATTTCCCTTTTCTATTGGGGAAATTACAAGTAATACAGGAACATCCTGTGATAAAATATGTGAAGTAAAAGCTGTCAGAACCTATGGGAGAAGAGGAAGAAATGTGCCCCAGGTCTACGGCTTGCTGGATTATGTTTAAATTCTTGGCATCACGGATTGGTGAATCTGCAGATGATTGACTGAAGTGCAAATAGAGGAATGTGTGGGGTAGCCTCTAGCGAAGAAAGCATTCATCCCCTTCAGAAACTGTGCGTGCATAAGTTTTATTTTCAATTAGGACACTCCCTGGAAGAATTCCAGTGAGAATAATCCTATGTGCTTGCATATACTCATGCATCTGAATGAGCAGAACCACCTTCTTTGCTTTGCTTAAAATGGTATAATAAATGACTCTCCTCGTTCAGCATCTGCTAATTTGGTTAGAGGACTGCATTATGGGAGTGACACTGGAAATAGTTTAACTCTGAGTTTCCAAGCAAAGAATCTCTGGAAAGGAGTCCTTTTTTTTTTTTTTTTTTTTTTGGAGGTACCAGGGATTTAACCCAGGACCTCATACATGAGAAGCAGGTGCTATACCCGCTCCCCTATTTTTTTTTTTTTTGGAAAGGAGTCTTAACTATACTTACTAATCCTGAAGAAAAGGGAGTGTAGAAATTTCCGAAAACATTCATCTTTGTTTCCATGATTGTCACCTCAAAAGGAAGTTTAAATATGATCTCAAATAATAGGACTGCCACATTAACATTTTTAATTACCGATCCCCACCTTATGAAAGTACATATTGGTAAATATTTTATGCCCACAAATTTAATTCCAGACTATTTACTTGATGAATAAAGTGTGTTGTCTTTTAATAAACTGAGTCCTCTTTTCTAAAGGTAGTGACTAAGGGACCTCTTATTGGAGATGGGAAAAAAGTTCTCCCAATGGAATATTAGGAGGGGCCCCTCATCCAGACAAAACAGCCCCACGGGGTGCCTGTGGGTGAGAGAGGATGGTGGGGAAGTGGAGAAGGCACTGAGAGAGACGTGAGAGGGTGAAGGATAAGCTAGTAGCACCAGGTGCCCTTGCCCTGCCTCCAGAGGCCAGGAGAGCTTGCCAGTGGGACCAGCCATCCTTATTCTCTCCTGTCATCCTAATGGGGGGACCCTTCAGTGCCAGGAACCTGATGAAGCCCACATGCCCCTCCCTGCCTCTGCTGGACCCTCTCTTCCTTCTGCCCGTTCTGGAAATAACTTCCCTTGTACATCTAGGCCATGCAAAGAAGCTGTGGCTGTGTCTTTTCTTGCTGAAGCCCAATTAACCAGGACTTGGGTGCCTCTGCAGGGGAGAGGTTAGCATTGACAGGGGACTGTCCAGATGGGAAAGGTTCTTTCCACAGCGCAACACCTGCCCTTTCTGAGCCTATCAGGTAGAGATTCTCTTTGGTGAACCAGATTCCTGCCCTCTCATATTTGGGGGAGTAAAAATTTTTAATCAAAATGTAACATATATACAGAAAGTGCTCAGATGGTAAGTCTCCCTCTCAATGAATTTTCACAAATAGAAATGCCCGTGTACCCAGCCACCAGGTCAAGTATATTCTTTCATAATGGCAAGTTTTCCTTATTATAAAGGTAGTAAATACTTGTTGGCATTTGGTAAATGCAGCAAAATTAATGAAGAAAGTTAAAGTTACTTGTACTTACACCCAAAAATGATCCCTGGTAAATTTTTGGTGTGTTCCAGTCTGTCCGTGAGTTCCTCCTTAACATGTGTGGATCTATGCATCCCCATAAATACATGCACACAGGAACGCAGATACCCCTGAAGCTTTATGCGTGTGTGCACATAAACACAGAAGGAGTTTCAAGTTGTTGCGTTTCCATGAAGTACAGATTGTGAGGTATTTCACTGCTTGTTGGCTCATCAGCAGAATGGCCAGAAATGAAAGTCAGGGGAACTGAAAACCACCCATCTCCTTACTTGATAGCAGTGGGGAAAAGTGGGGGGTGGAGTGGGGAGCGGATATGGCTCAAGCAGTTGGGTGCCCCCCTCCCACATGGGAGGTCCCGGGTTTGGTTCCCAGTGCCTCCTAAAAGAAAATAAGCAGACAACAAGCAGACATAACAAGCAGAAAACGAGCAGACACAACCAGCAGAGACAATGAGCAAACAGACTAGGGAGCTATCTCTCGGGGGTGGGGGGGGGGTGGGGGTGGAGGGGAGGGAGGGGAAAAAAGGGAGAGGAAGTTGAAATAAATGGTTGACAGAAGAATAAGGGTGGTACATGGATTTCATGTATCTGATATTTTCCCATCATTTAGTAAGCTAAATTGGTGCTAGAAGGTTCAGAGATTTCTGGGCAGAGCAGGGGTGAAGGTGTGAAGCTGAACTCCTTCTAGTCTCCAGCTTCATACTGTTGGAAGGCCAACTTGTCTTCCTTCTTTTAATTAGCTCTCTTGCAGATATAAAGGCAGGCTTTCACTGTAGCAGCTCTTGCTTTAACAAGGCGATGGAGACCACAGCATTGGGAATCGGCCGGGTGGTTTTGTGAGTTGCAGCAGAGTGAGTCCCACCACTACTAAGGTGGACAAAATGATGCTTTGGTTCTCACTGAGTTGCCTGCACATGTTGTTGGGAAGGGAGCATTTGTCGCCAGGTTCTCGTTTCTATGGGTGGTACAGGCTGTGCTGTCAATCTGCCTCTTGGCTGGCCAAAGGCTCAGCTGCTGGAGGGGTTTGATGGGTGATGGGATTCCTTGTGTTGGGAAAAGTGTTTCCCTCAGAATTATCTATGCCTTTGGGTTTTAAATTTTTTTAAATTTTGGTAACATAGATAAACATAACATTTGCCATTTTAATCATTTATAAGTGTGCAATTCAGTGGCATTAATTATATTGACAATGTGCTACCATCACCACTGTCTATTACCAAAATGCTTTCAGTATTCCAAATGGAAACTCTGGACCCATTAAGCAAGAAATCCCCATTCCACTTCTCCCAAGCCCCTGGTCACCTCAAATCTACTTTCTGTCTCTGAATTTGCTAGTTCTAGTTATTTCATAGAAGTGAAATCATACAATATTTGTCCTTTGGGGTTGAGCTTATTTTACTCAATGTGATGTCTTCAAGGTTCACCCATGTTGCTACATGTATCAGGACTTCCTTCTTTTCATGAATAATATTCCATTGTGTGTATGGACCATATTTTGTTTATCCATTTGCCCATTGATGGACACCTTTTGGCTGTTGTGAATAATGCTGCTGTGAACATTGGTGTATAAGTATCTGACTGAGTTCTTGCTTTCAATTCTTTTGGGTATTTATGTAGAAGGGATTGCTGGACAATATGGTCATTTTATATTTAACTTTTAAAAAAAACTTTTTATTTTGAAATAATTTCAACCTTGCAGGGCAGTTGAAAAAATAATACAAACCTCATACAGAGAACTCCGGCCAATCTCACCTCCCCCAGATACCCAGATCCACCAATTTTGCCACTTTGCCACTTTGGTTGTATCATTCTATCATCAACCTCTCTCTCTCTCTCTCTCTCTCTCTCTCATTCTTTCTCTCTCTCTCTTACTCTCTGTGCTTTTTGAACTTCTGATAACAGGTTTGTACACATCATTCTTCTGAACATGTGATACTTCCATGTACATTTTCTATGAACAAGGATATTCACTTATGTTATCACCTTAAGTGTAGTTATCAAGTTCAAGGAGTTTAACATTGAAGCTTTATATTATCACATTTATTTCTTATGTCCCTATAATGTACTTTTGAGCCTTTACTCCTCCATTCTTAGATCCCATCCAGCATCATGTATTGCATTTAAGTGTGATTATCTCTTTAGTTTCTCTCTCATTTTTTAAAATTGTAGAAACATATATACAAGTAAATCTCCCCATCCCAACCTCTCCCAAGCACACCATTCAGTGGGATTAATCCCATTCACAATGTTTCAGGACCCCCACTACCGTCCCTTCCTAGAACTTTTTCTTCACTTCAAACACTCATTTTGCATTAACTCCCATTGCCCTTACCTCTCCACCTCTGGTAAGTCTAGTTTCTGACCCTATAAGTTTGCTTATTCTCTAATATTTTCATTGCTATTACCATGAGGTTTAAATTTAACATCCGAAATCTGTAATAATCTTGTTTGCTTTGATACCAATTTAGCAACCTCAATAGCATGCATAAACTATGTTCTTATATTCCTCCGTCTCCCCATCTCTATATAGTTCTTGTCACAAATTACATATTTATACACTGAGTCCAAAACCTTGATGTATCATGACATTTTATGCGTTTGTCTTTTAGATCCTGTATGAAGTAAAAAATAGAATTACAAATAAAAAATACAATAGTATGAGTATTTATATATTTACCCAGGTCTTTATATTTACCAGCCATCTCTATTTCTTGATGTGGCTTCATTCAGTTGTCTAGTGTCTTTTGCTTTCAACCCATAGGAACTCTCTTTAGCTTTTCTCATAGGGCTGCTCTAGTGGTGATGCAGTCTTTTAGCTTTTGTTTATTTGAGAAGGTCTTCATTCCTCCCTCATTTTTGAAATGAGGATACTGAATTCTTGGTTGGCAGTTTTTTTGCACTCAGTACTTTAAATATGTCTTCCCACTGCCTTCTTGCCTCCATGAGATGATAAATTGGCACTTAATTTTATTGAGGCTTCCTTCTATGTGACATACTGGTTCTCTCTTATGGCTTTCAGAATTCTTTATCTTTGGTTTTGATTATAACATGGCACAGAGTGAGTCTCTTTGGGTTTATCCTGTTGAAGTTCATTGAGCATCTTGGATGTGTATATTCATGTCTTTCAGTACATTGGGGAAGGTTTTAGCCACTGTTTCTTTGAATATTCTCCCTTCCCCTTTCTCTCTTGATGGTGTCCCACAGATCCCTCAGGCTCTGTTCACTTTTCTTCATTCTTTCTTCTTTCTGCTTCTCAGACTGGATGATTTCAATTGTCTTATCTTCTAGTTCACCGATTCTTTCTTCTGCCAGCTCCAATCTGCTGTTGAACACCTCTAGGGAATTTAAAATTTCTGTCACTATGGTCTTCAGCTCCGTTTGGTTTCTTTTTATAATTTAAATCCCTCTATTGATGTTCTATTTGTGTTCATCTCTTATTTTCCTGATTTTTTTTAGTTCTTTGCCCATGTTTTTCTTTAACTCTTTGAACGTATTTAGGACCTTTTTTCAGGACCTTTGTCTGGAATGTCCCAGAACTGATCCTTCTCATTGATGGTTTCTAATGCTTTAATCTCTTCCTTTACTTGGGCATCACTTCCTGTTTCTTTGTATGTTTTGTAATCTTTTGTTGAAACATGGACATTTTGATATTTTAATGTGTTATCACTGTGATTTAGACTCTGAGGCATATGTTCCTTAAGCTTGTATCCACCTAATTTCATGACAGAGCTTTCCTTGAATACCAGAAACTACCAATAAAAAGAAGAAGGAAATAAAGAAAACACCTTTCCCAATTTTTTGCAGATTGACCTGTGGGCCTGCTCTCCTTCAGCACTTATCTGTACAATGAGTTAGGAGAATAGCTCCAGGCCAAAGCATGGGACCTTCCTGATTCTTTGGAGGCCCTAGGAATCCCCCCATTTACAGGAATATGAATGTTCCCTCTTCTGTAGGAAACAATTTCATTGTAGTTACCATGTACTACAGCCAGCAATCCCTTGCCCCAGGCAGCATTAGTAGACTGCTCTCCCACAGTTTTCTGTAGGAGAGCTCAGGGCAAGTTCTAGCACAGTGAATCCCTCAGGCCACCACCAGAAAGATTGGGCCAGATATACATGCTTGCAGTATGTGCACGGGGGTTACTCTGCTCCCTTCGGAATTGGTACCAAAGGTCTGCCCCAGGAGCTTGAGCCAACCAGGGCAATATGAGATCCTAACCACTTTTTTTTTTTATTTTTTTTTTTAAAGATTTATTTTATTTATTTATTTCAAACCCCCCTTGTTGTTTGCACTCGCTGTGTCTGTTTGTTGTGTGCTCATCTTCCTTTTCAGGAGGCACTGGGAACTGAACCCAGGACCTCCCCTGTGGGAGGGAGGTGCCTAATTGCCTGAGCCACCTCCACTCCCTGCTTTGTTGTATCTCTCATTATGTTTTTCTCCTTGTGCTCTTGTTGTGTCATCTTGTTGCGCCAGCTCGCCGTGCCAGCCTGTCACATCAGCTCTCTGTCTTGCCTGTCTTCTTTAGGAGGCACTGGGAACTGAACCTGGGACTCCCAGGTAGTACGAGGGAGCTCAATTACTTGAGTCATATCTGCTTCCCTCTAGTCACTTTTAGGTGACCTTTTTCTTGATTTGGTGCTTGCCCTGTTGCAGTCCTTTGTTTTCTGGAGTTCTGAGAAAGATCTTTCTGCCAGTTCTTGCTGGTTGTTCAAAGCTCCCATGGGGGGGATGGAGCCCTGAAGTGTCCTACTCTGCCATCTTGATTCAAGGAAAAGAAACCCCTACATTTAACTTCTTAAGGAACTGCCAAACTGTTTTCCACAGCAGCTGCACCATTTTATGTTCCTATGCCTTTCTTTTTAAAAATATGTTTTGCTTTTTTTTATATATATGTACACATGTGACTTGACTTGTTAGATATATAGAAAACTCATTGGACTCTCATATTTGTAAAATGCTTTCTCAGATCACTCCTTTCCCCTTTCTTGTTAAAAACATACTCACACTGTGTGAAGTGGCCTGTATTTTTACGTGTGTTTTTGTTGTATTGTCTTTGCAGTCGAAATCAGCTGTCGGCCCTGCCTGCCTACCTGTGTGGTCTGCCTCTCAAAGTCTTAATCGCAAGTAACAACAAACTTGGATCGCTGCCTGAAGAGATAGGTCAGCTCAAACAGTTAATGGAATTGGTATGTTCCTGGCTCTCAAGATGTTATTTTTTATTTGTTTACCGGTCATAGCCTAGCAATGTAGAGAGAAAGATTTTGTGCTACAGTTGGCCTAGAAGGAGCATTAGTTATTGGAGGATAGTTCCTGATGAAGATATTGAGCAGGGCAGGTAATAGCATTGCTTTTGCTTTGACAGAGATAGTCCCTGAAATAGTTCACAGGTTATGCTACTGTGTTTAGATCATATTTTTCAGGTGATACATATGTTTTTGATAAATTATGGATAAACTGGCAAAAATAAGCTACAAATAAGCCAGTTGGCCACACGTTATGAAAGTATGTAATTAAATCAGGAGACCGGGGGAACAGACGCCTCTGATTTTGTAAGGATTTTAGAAAGCATTGTCCCAAGTGGATGTAACCTTTAAATGTGACCAGAGCCCTGGGGATAAAAAGAAGAACAAGTTATGGATGGGCAGAGATGGGTGGTAAGTGTGTGCTTGAGGCTGAGAAACTGACTTCTGTTTCAGGTCTTCCACTTTTAACTTAATTCCTCCCATTGTTTCTGAATTGGGAAAGAACGAATTCTTTCCAGGCTCCCTTAAGCTAAGATGGGTCTGAAGAGGCAAGGATTAGCAGTCGTGCTAAGACATGATAGTCACATTTGTTCACCAAGCAAGTATTTCTTCAGTATTGACTCTTTGTCAAGCCCAGAGCTCAGCGTTGGGATTACGGTGATGCAAAGGACACAGTGCCTGCCTTCAAGTAGAGTCCGATCTGGAACATTGATGGCAAAGTGGTTTCTCTTGTGTGCCAACTCCAGCGGCAAGAGGGACTGTGGGGACCAGATGGAGAGTGCTGTGATCAGTTAGTCATGTCTGCCATGGGAACTGGCTAGGAGGGTGACAGCAAGTACCTCATATTTATCAACTTTGACTTTAGTATAGAAACAGGTCATTGCTGCATAAAGGAATTCAAGCTATGAAGAGTATCTTCTTTAGGATTTATTTGAGAGTAATAACTGAAACACATTAAAACCAGCTTATACCAAAAGTAGAGATTAGTTGTAAGGGTACAGAGGTCTGTCCCATCACACTCAGTATCAGGAAATTTCATCAGGCATCACGAGTGACTAGAACAAAAACCCTGGAAAGCTGTCAAGAACCGAGGCAGCAGTTTGTTTTGTGGCTCAGCTTTCTCTGCTTCTCCTGGCCCAAGTTTAAATGTCCTCCCAGCTGACACATATAACAGTGGCCCCCTGTCGTCTCTTAGCCCTGGCTTGCAGGCAGGCCTCAGTCCAGTGTCTTCGGCTATCTCAGTCACCTGGAGTGAGGACACATTGCCAAACATGGCTGCTGGGCTGCCACTGAGGACAGCAATTCTGAAAGAAGACGGATGTTCACTTAGCAGACACCCCCAAAGATCTCTAATCCAAGAAGTATGCTCACCAAGTAGGGAATAATTGATTGAGTCTTGGGGTTGGGAAAGTTTGTAAGGGGAGAGATGTTGGAGGGGTCCCTTCATAAGTCTGTGTGAGATTTTCTGGATGGGAAAAAAGAAGGCAGAGCCAATCTTTGAGGAAGAAGGGGCAGCTTGTGCAAAGGCAAGACGGAGTTGAAGTTGAGGGGAGCTGGGTGATCCATCTTTACCACCACTGCCTTAGCTGTAAGCGGCGACTAGTTCTTTCACGGGGCCTTCGAGCCGTCTGTGGGCTGGCCCCTGCTTGCCTCCGGAGGTTCATCTATTTCCAGTGCTCCCTTTGCCCTCTTAAGTTCCAGCCCTCTGGACATGCTATTTGTTCATTTTACTTCTGCATGGGCTGTTTCTTCCTTCCCTACTTTTCTTGGTCAGGTTCTTAGCCCGGTTAGATGTTACTTCCTCGTCAAAGCTTTCCCTTACCTTCCAAGTCTGAGTTAGCTGCCCCTAAGGCAGGCACTGTACACTTAACTCTGAATTGGCATGGACTCACAATTTTCTTTTTCATTAGCTTTCTACACACCAGCTTCCCCTGTTCCCGCCACCCCCATACACACGCACCTCGAAAATTGCTAAAGGAGAGGAATTGTGTCTTACTAGCTGTTGTATCCCAGGTACTTGGCACATGACAGATACCTCATAATATTTGCTGAATGTTGTTACATTGTGGAAAGTGAGCCTAGAAAGATGGCCTTGGACAGATTTGAAGGCTCCCAAATATTGTGCCAGGAGGACCTTATCTTGCAGGCCAAGTTAATTCAGAAGGTATGAGTTTAAACAGTTCCAGAAAGCAAAATGATATACAATAATGCTTTGGATGAAATCAATAGTTATATGTTTCTTTCAGGGAATCTGATAAACCACACAATCTGGGGCTGCTAAAATTTGGAGTGCAAACACAATACAAATTAGAAGTTGTTTGGGTTTTTTTTCCCCCCACCTCTTGGGTTCCTGTGGATGGGTGGCACACTGGCGAGGTCAGTCTTCTGGAACCTTCTGGCAGCCAGTCTGTATTTCTGTCCCACCGAATCCTGGGTTGAAGCCCCCATGCATGCCATCCATAAGCTGTGCTGCTGCTCTTCTGTTAATAGGTGGCACATGTGCCAAAGCCTGGGACACCCCACAACAGACCAGGACTTTCCCCAAATAACCTTCGTCAGCTGCAGAGCTGGCAGGCGTCAAAAGTCAAACAACACTGTCTCCAGCTCCAGGACGCCGTCCTCCTGGGTGGTCCCAGGGGATGCCCTGAGCTTTTCCTAGGCACCCCATCTTGCACCCAGCTCTCCTGAAGGCTGTTCTGCATCTTCGGTTCGGCGCTATCATCACTCAGTCTTTGTGTCTTTTCTCCACCAACAATAAGTGCTGCCTCCTCATGTCCTAGAATATTCGAGGCCATGGGGGTTTTTACAAGGCATCTAGTCCAACCTCTTCACATCTTACAAATGAAGAAACCCAAGGCAGAGAGACAGTGAGCAAGGCAAGAAAAGCCTTCCTGGAGTAGCTACGTTGTGAACTTAAACTGAAATACCCACCCAAGGCTGGCCAATAGAAATATAATGTGAGCAACAAATATAATTTTAAATGTAACCACGTTTTTTAAAAAGTGAGAAGAAACAAGTGTAACTAATTTTAATAATATATTTTATTTTACCCAATATTCTCTCAAAAAAAAAATTTTTTTTTTTTTTTTTTTTTTTTGGTACTAAGTCTTTGAAAGCCAGTGTGTATTATGTTTACAGCACACAACAGTTTGGATTGGACACACTTCACTTACTCATAGGCACAGTGATGAGTGGCTGACCTGCCAATCAGGACAGCTCTGTAGCCTGTGTTTTACCCGCCCTGTGTCCCCTGCCCATGAGCAAGTGTAGTATTTGTAAAAAGCATTTTATTTCTGAAATTGGTGAAAATTTAACAAGTTGCCGTTATGTAACAGCAAGGGGTGACTGGCCTGGCTTAGGGCCACAGGCTATAAAAAGGATATTTTCCATGCATTCTTTTTGCTTAAAATAGTAGTGTTACTCTAGGTAACCATGTCAGATTATTTTTAGCTGTCAGTTAGGGGGAATAGTCCGTGGAGAGCCTGAAGTAATTCTCCATGGTGGTGGGAGCTTCTGTTTTGCAGTATATGGTAACCGCGTTGGTCGAGAACTTGGGCACCTCTCAGGCACTCAGACTACTGTAAACTGCCTGAGTGCTGATAAAAATCTCTCAGCTTGTCAGGCTTTGAGCATTTTTTGTTAACTATTTTGGAAGACGTAATTATTTGATTTTCAATTTAGACCAGAGTATCTGAAATTGAGTTGTCAGCTCTCTCCTATGAGTGACTGAGCATTCCAGAGTCAGTGTTCACTTAAAAAAAACAAAAGCACTGTAGCCGTGTGCATGGAAGCAGCTGTCCTTTCTAAATTTTGAGAACAGTTGGAGTTGAAAAACAGTATCTTTTTAATATATCACAGTCGTCTAGGAACCTTAAGACAAAGCATCCTCATTGTCATCTACCTGACCAGCCATTTGAGATCAGGCAGGGTATACTGAAAAGAGGCTATTTCTCACCCATGTGGTAGCCACTGAAGAAGCACTTCTGAACTGTCCTTCTCTTGAGTCAACAAGAGGCCAGGATGTAGTTCCACAGCGTGGCAGGTGCAGGAGAATTTCTGGAATCTCAGCTCTATGCAGCTGGCCCCTTCTAGACATTTCTGGTGGGAAAATTCTAGGACCTCCTGACCTCTTTGCCTCTTCGAATTACTCCTAAGAGCTGTTGCTGCATGTATACGTCGCTTTGTAAGTTTCTATACCTGTGTGTTTGTGTATCTGTGTGTCCTACAAGGTAAAGAGGTAAAGCTCTAACATTTTCTGAACACCTGTTATGTGCCACACACTCTGCTAGGTACATGACATGCGTGATTTCATAGAATCTCTCAAATAACCCAGTAAGGTAGTTTTCATTTTTATTTCAGTTTTACAGACAAATTTGAATTATAGAATTGCTTCTCCAAAGCCAGGGGGTTCAAGTGGTGGAGCTGGGTAAAACCAGGTTCGGCCGACTTCAGAGCTCATACTCTTACCCCTGTGTCCTCAGGTAGATTGGAAGCGCCTCATGGAGAGGGGCTATCATTTCTTTATTTTGTTTGCCCTGTTTCAATTTGCAGTGGTGTTGCCATTAAAGTTTCAGCAGGATATGAACAGCTGAAAGCAAATGGGAGACTGTTACACAAAAAGTGCTTGGCACAAATGAGCCTCGGTGACCTGGATATTTTCTGCCAGCAGGAGAGCTAGGGACTACTCTTGAGTTGACTGAGCTGTCATTTTACTCATTAAAAGCATATTAATGGTGGAGCGGGTGGAGCTCAGTGGTTGAGCATGTGCTTCATGTGTACAAGGTCCCGGGTTCAATCCCTGGTACCTCCTAAAAAAAAAAAAAATTAATGTAATGGAAACATGGTTCTTTTACTGTCAAATCATGCATGAAGGAAGCAATATGTTAAATAATTGGGAAGAGATGTTGTGTGGATGCCACATGTAATTGACAATAGACAGGTGTGGAGACAAACACACTAAGAGCACAGTAAAGCTGAGCTTTTTTTAGGGATGTTTGCCAGAGATCTGGGGGCCCCCTCACTAGTTCTGTGTGTAGGCTGATGTGCTGGAGTAAACACAATGTCACTGATTTAGAACCTTGCTTTTTCAACCAAAAAGCACACAAGGCCTGACTCAGGAAATAATTGGATTTCTGATTGGAAGGTATACTTCCTGGCCCTGACAAGGTACGCCATTTTTAATTCTCTTTTCATGAAATGTGCATTTATGAGGAGAGTTTGAATTCAGTGATTCAGTGCACATGATATATTGAGCAACGGCTGAGGAAAATCCCTTCTTTATATTTATTATTTTTACTTAGCATTCCAATCCCTGAGGGAAGGTATAATGGACACATAAATTCATGTGTCTGCCATACTCATTGGAGATGCCTTGTGGCCTCTCTGGTTTCTAGAAAACCATGGCTTCTTCAAGGCCACTTCCACTGGCTTCCATGCCTTCCTTTCTTAGGAAATGCAGCAGGTTGCAGGTGGAAGGTGTTTTGAATGTGTGTGGTGGTGGTGGGGGTCGGTGAGGGTGGGAGTTGAAGTCGAGTTTTATATTGGAAAGGGTTCAGAGGTTGCTTGTAAATGTTTCCAGTTTAAATGAACATATTGCTATATGTTTTTAATGTTCTGACCATAGGCATTGTGGCTTTTTATTACAATGAAATAAAAATTGATGTCACTCCTTCATCAGTTAAGTGTTTTTCAGGCAATCTCTTCATTGGTGCTGACATGGCAAATGGATTTCCCTGATAGTAGAAGTTAGAATTATTTAATTCTTCTTTTTATGTAAGCACAGAGAGGGTAAGACATTTCCCTAAAGTTACACAGTGCTTAATACAAAGTGACATTTCCAAAAAAGGGCATTGTTACCTGTTGGGATGCTGAGATGTTAATAGCTTGCATTTCCTGTGAGAAAGTTTGCATTTTCTTCAGTTAACTTAAGAGCCAGCTCTATTACAAAAATCTGACTTAAGAAATGGTATCACCACACTAAGTTTTTGAGACATCTGCATCAGAGCAGAGTTTGTTTGTGAGCATGCCATGTCTATTTCTGTAGCTAGAACTCTTCTAGGATCATTTTAATATACAGTATTTATGTTGGTCTTCAGTAGAGAGCATCCCCCCCTTTTTTTTATTTTTAATATTAAGTAAAGAGACATTTAATTCCACAAAAACAAACCATTTACTACCTACTACATAACTTAACTTTTATTTAAAGTAGCTTGCATTTGTGATGGATGCTTTTTGTGACACATTTTAATGTTAAAGGTTAAATTATTATTATTTTTTTACATGCATGTAGTATGAAGAGTTTTCCCCACATGGGAATAATGAACTGAGTTTCTTCCAGTATGATCAAAAGTTTCTTTTTTCTTTGCTCTAAATAAAACTGAACTGTGGGATCTCTACAGAAAGTTGCATTTTGGGCTTTTCCTTTCTATGTAAAGCAGTTTCTGCCTAGTTTACTGTTAACTTCAGGTTTTAGTGACCTTTTAAAAGTTGGCATTGTAAATAAAAACAACTTGGAAAAAGTTTTCTGAAATAGAATTAACAAAGTATTACCTTTATTCATGAGTTAAAAACTGGAAAAAGGATATTTGAGGTAAATGTTCTGAGTGGGGTTATTAGGATGTCTTTCAGCTCTCTAAAAGTCAAGGAGTACCCCTCCTTTTTTTTTAAAGAGTTTTTTTTTTTTATCCCCCCCCCTTGCTGTTTATGCTCTCTGTGTCCATCTGTGGACACAGATGTTTTTCTGTGTCTGCTTGTCTCCCTTTGTTGCGTCACTGCGTCGCGGGGACCGTCAACTTACTGTGCCGCGCTGGCCAGCTTGCCTTCACCACGAGGTCCCGGGAATCGAACTCGGGGCCTCCCATATGGTAAACGGGACCCCAACCACTTGGGCCACATCCACCCTCCGAGAGCACCCTTTAAAAAACACTTTAGTCTTTTTTAAAATATGGTTTGCTGGAGGGGAGCATTACTTAACTTAATAAGCCCTGAACCTCCTTGGATATTTTAAATCATTGTCATTTTTACATTCTGAAGATAAATGAGTCACTAGTGCTTAGGAACAACATATTACTAATCACCAACATGCATTTTAACACTTCTAGAGACTTTTTTTCTTTGTCTACGAGGGCTGTGATGAAGTGAGAATCTCCACTTCTAAAATTTTTCTTTGAGTTGCTTAAAAGGATGATGAAAATAGTGGAGAATAAATATATTTTAACCACAAATTAGCATTCCCTGTCTATTTTGTTTTTTATCTAAATGACAGAATTGAATGGCTGGACCATAGCAAAAACTTAAGCTTGAGTATTTACATTATAATAATTAGATTTAGTTCTATATCTAAAACAATAAAATAATTCAATATTTATGACCGATGCTTATGATGATTCTTTTTGACTTACATGTATAATTGTAATATTGTAACACCAAGTGTATGGTAATTTGATTTCACTGTGGCTTGGAATAATTATTCTCCAAGACATAGTTTAGGACTAATTCAAAAGTCATAAGGGATTCATCTGAGTTATTTTTTTTTCTTCCGTATGAGTATTTTAGAAGTAATTGAACACAATCTGGAATTCATAACCTGATCAGTTCTCACTCATTGCTGAAATATGAGACATTAGTAAAATTTACTTCAAAAATTTATTTCCCTAAATCTTATTTCCTTTAAATGAATTCCAAAAGGAGCTAAACTTTAGCTTAGGCTTAATTTGAATAGGCACTTTCTAGAGAACTAGATCATTCTAGAATTACTGCTTTTATATTTTCAAAACTGAAGTATTCCCCAAACACTTAAACCATTTATTAACCTTTATTTCCTCATCCTCCTACCCCAGCTAATTAAGACATAATTCACGGGCTTTATTTTTGGGTTGAAACGTACAACCTCTTTTAGATTTGGCAATGTTCAATGACAGGTAGAAAGTAGAGTAGGTGTACAATAGTGAAAAGTCTTGATCTCATTTATATGTGAGATCTGTCTGGGCATTGTCCCCATTATTTTGTCAGGACAGGAAGTAATTTACAACAGGGCTACAGGACTATTAAAATAATTTGACCTTCACCATACATCCTTCAAAATGTGAATGGACAATTGGACTTTGTGTTTTTAATTGTCTACAGGTGTCTTGCCCTGTAAGTCAGAAGAAAAAAAAAAAACTTGTTTTCATCATTTTGTGAAGTTCTTTAAAAAATAAAAATAGTAAATTGGCTCTTTCCTCTATGAGTAAATATATATATATATTTTAAAGATTTTATTTATTTATTTATCCCCCCTTGCTGCTTGTGCTCTCTATGTCCATTTGCTGTGCGTTTTTCTGTGTCTGCTTGTTTCCCTTTGTTGGGTTGTCCTGCTGCGTCAGCTCACCGTGCTGCGTGGGCTGGCTTGCCTTCACCAGAAGGCCCCGGGAATTGAACCTGGGGCTTCGCATATGGTAAATGGGAGCCCTATTGATTGAGCCACATTCACTTCCAAGCAAATATTTAAATATAGCTGGGGGATGTTTAATTTTCTTTGAGAAAGACATGTTAGAAGTATATGTTGAAAAACTGGGAGAAACTGTATACCTTAATTTCACAGCTAATAAGTGCGTTAGCTCTTACCAAAGAGCAAGGTGAAAAACACTAAAAACACACCCCCAAATGGGTAAGATTGAATTTCATCTCAGGAGATTTCATGTCATGGATATGCTCCCTAAATATATCTGCTATCTTTTTCTTCCCTCTCTCATCTACCTTTATTTTTATTTTTTTAACTTTTTAAATTTTTTAGAAGGTACTGGGAATTGAACCCATGACCTTGTACATGGGTAGGTGCTCAACTACATAGCTACATAGCTACATCTGCTCCCCTATCTTTATTTTAAATTCCTTGAAACTTCTGAATTGTCAAGTTTCATACTGAAAATCCGTGATTTCCATGATCTACAAGATTTTTCTCATGCTGTCACTCAAAAGACTTATAAAAACTTACATTAGATGTCAATAATGTAAATTCCCTCTAGAGATGGAAAATAAATTCCTATTAATTCTTTCCCTTCCACCCTCCTCCTCCCCAAAGTGATTGTGGGGTGCAGTGAGTCTGATAGAGTGAGTTTATAAACTTCTAGGACCACGTACCATTTGCATGAAAATTCCTTTAAAATCGAATGGAAGGGCCTTTTGCTTATTTGTAACTTAGCTTAAGGCCAAGAAATATAAAGCTTCTGTCGAAAGGGTTTGGTCTTTGACTTCTGTATCCGTGCAGATGCCGCAGTAATTGGGAAAAGATGGCGTTTCACTTTTTACTTCTCCTCGGTGGAAATATATTCAGAAAGGCGGAGCCATTCTTGAGCCAGGAAGGGGCTGAGTGTGACTCAACAACTCTCCCACTTCCTAATTTCTGTAGTTACTTCCTTGGACCTTTAGGCCTCTGAAGATGTGCACATGGATTTCTTTTTTTCCCTGGAAAAAAAGCTCCGTGGGTGTTGTTCTTCAGATTCTGTGTGACTTTTCTGGTCCAGGTGTGCTGTGGCCACAGCCAGCTTGAGAACGAGGCCGCTGAAGGCCTGTGTTCTTCACTGTCTTGCCCTGCCTCGCTCCTGTCAGGGCTGAGGGAAGACAGTGCCCTGTGTACAGCCAACCTTCAGAGGTCCCAGGAGCAGTAGTCCTCATCTACGGCTAGCCAGGGAGCATGACCTAGGTGCGTTATCAGGCACCTGAGGGTTTTCCGAGGAGGTTAGATTTGAGGGTGACTTCGATTGTGTTCTTTGTAGCTCTGGTCTGACGTGGAGACTGTGGCTCTTTGGGGGAGATGAACAGGGTTCATCTCATCTAAGTGTGAAACAGATTCTGAAACTCGGCTTTGCTGCCTTCTCAGGTGGAAAGGGGGTTTATCCAGGTTCAGAAGAGATGTGTGTGATACTCTAGGACATGCCCTCACTGGGCACTTTCGTAGCCCAGAGATATCTGTGGTTCTGCAAATATCGAGTGGACCGGCTTCCTTTAGCATGGAAGTTGGGATATCCTGGAGTCCAGGTGTGAATCAGCAGAATGAGCCTCAGCATTGTGGGGTATCAGCATCAGTGGATTTCAGAAATTTCTTCCAACCGTTGTCAAGCCCTTACTGTATACCTGGCCATCTGCTAGGCACCTAGAGGATAGAGTGAATGAAGACATGTAGGTCCTTCCCTCATGGAGCTCACAGGCTGCTAGAAGAAGGTAAATATGCAAACAAATGAATACAGTAAAGTATTCTAGGTGCTGATACATCCATGGGACCACAAAGGAAAATGTGCTCCACTCTCCCTGGATGTTGGATCAGAGCTTCACTACAAGCTTCAGAGAGGAGGGGACATTTGAATGGAGTCTTGAAGGATGAGTTGGTGGGCCAAGAGGATAATATTGAGGAATGGCAATTTTGGCACGGAAAGAGCATGGACCAATTTTAGGAACGCGAGACAGCTAGGCACAGCCTTGGGAGAACTGCAAGTGGCAATTACGCAGCTTGAGTGTAGTCTGCAGGGGAGATGGTCAAGAGAGGTGGCTTTGGAGAAATGGACAGACTTGATCGGGGACACTGGGCCCTGCAGGGGAGCCTGGACTTTATCCCATAGTTCATGAGGGACGATGGGCAGATGTGTAAGCTGGTGAGCGACATAATGAAATCTGCAGTGTGGCAGCTCTGTGAATGATGGATCCAAGGAGGAGATGGATGTATGGAAGCCAACCAGGAGGCTATTAGAGTGTCCAGCTAGGAGCTATTACAGTCGATGGGGCTGGAAAGCAGGGCACAAATACAAGAGGCCAGAAGAAGAGACGGATAAGGGAAGAAAAGAAGGATACAGAAGGCAACACATTCTATGGCCTCCATTGTGCATGTGTCAAGAGGGGGTCCCAACCAAGGAAGAATGGTGTGTTAATTTTCCAAAGTCAAGACACAATCCTTGACGCATAGTCTTGCTTGTACAATGCGTGGGAAAGTGTTCAGCTTTTCTGTCCCCAGCTAAGAACTGCATTCTAAATAAATGGTACATCCAGACAATGTATTAATAGTCATCGTTTTTCCACTGTAAGATGTGAGAGTTTTGTAATATGGGATATGTTGTTATCTCTGGGTACTTCGAGGCACTGGATGGCACCATCTTAACAGTGGGAAGGTAATAAGAACCTATTGTTAAACTCAGGTGCTTACTTGCTTGGGCCACTGGCTTAACTGCTCTGAGCCAATGATACTGCCAATGGGTTCATTGCAAGAATTAAATGAGATTGTAGCATGTTAAAATACAGGCCAGAGGCTGGCAGAGTAGCTACCAAATGTGAAGCATTTTCTTTTCTCCTTTTTTCTTTCCTCAAAGGGTGTTTTAACACACTGAACTTTCTTTTCGTTCTCTGGGTTAGGAATCAGAGAGCGGTATAAAAGGGCATCTGTGTAATTGCCCTGATATTTAAATTCCTTTGGGAGATCCCACACGAAATGCTCTATTTCCTGGGAAAAAGTCATTTGTTTTTTCTCTCTCTGCTTTCGATGCAGGATGTCAGCTGTAATGAGATCACAGCTTTGCCCCTTCAGATAGGCCAGCTGAAATCACTACGGGAACTCAACGTCAGAAGAAATTACCTGAAAGTTTTACCACAAGGTAAAAGAGAAAGAGGGGAGGGAAAAAATGAACAAAATGGAGACTTTTACTGTTATTTTCTCTTTACTTTTGTGAAGAGGGGGGTTCTACTCATGTTTGTATATTGCCTGCTAATAGTAATCATAATTTGATGTTCACATGCAGATAACAGAAAACGTATGTTCGAGCTGTAAATTTCATTCGAGGGGTACATCAACAGTCACCCCGTTATGCAAAGCTGTGTGAGTCAACGTGAATTGTTTGTGGGGTGGGCTTGTGATGTTCTGGAACCCTGAGCCCACATTTCAGGGATATGCGCGGTCCTGCACATCCCAGCTCTCAGGATGGGGAAATAACAACATCAGTGGTGGTTTTGTTGAATTTCTTGAAGGCCCGCTTCAAGGCTGGCTCCAGAGCCCCAGAGCTGAGACTTCCCGCCGCCAGCCAGGACCAAGGCTGGGTCCCCTCCGACTGCCCTGCCCAGGAGCTGGATGTGTAGGCATCGCTCTCCCTGGCAGTTGCAGTTGCCCCCAGCACAGTGAGGGCTTCCATTGGCTAGAGTATGTCCCTCGGTTACACTGTGTTGGAGTTCAAGTAAAAGAATATAATCTATTCAGAAATCTTGTACCCTGGAGAGCTTTGCAAAGCAGCCTGGTGCATGGTGGTCGATGTGAATTTGAAATTTTGGTGTTCTTATTTGGATCTGGATCAGGCACATGTTGATAAAGCAGCAGAATACCGAATGTTTTCTTGAGTTTTTTCATGGATCGTACCGAAATCCATTGTTTTCATTTAAGAACAGTAGGCATACCCGATTTTTTTTTTTTCTTTCAAGATTTATTTATCTGTCCCCCATCCCCCACCTCTGTTGTTTTGCGATCGCTGTCTGCTTTCTGTGTGCTCTTCTGTGTCTGCTTGTCTTCTCTTTAGGTGGTACCAGGAACTGATCCTGGGACCTTCTGGAGTGGAGAGAGGTGCTCAATCTCTTGTGCCACCTCAGCTTCCTGGTCTGCTGCATCTCTAATTGTCCCTCTTCTGTGTCTCTTTTTGTTGCATCATCTTGCGGTGCTAGCTTTCCGCGTGGGTCAGCACTCCTACGTGGGCCAGCACTCCTACGCGGGCCAGCACTCCGCATGGGCCAGCTCTCCACTTAGGCCAGCTCGCTGTGCTTGCTTTTCACCAGGAGGCCCCAGGAATCGAACCCTGTACCTCCTATATGGTGGACGGGAGCCCAGTTGCTTGATCACCATCTGCTTCCCTAGACATACTCGATTTTAAATATACATTTAAAAATTTACCTCAAAGCCAAAACAGCTATTGGGAACAGTCCGTGGGTGATTAATTTGACATTTATGCAGCCATTTGAGAGCTGCCTGATTTTTTATTATTTTGTTCCAGCATCTTGATCTCTGGCTTGAAACACTTCATTAGTCAAGGCAAGAAAATGGAGCTCATGAAAGGGAAAGAACTTTATAAACTGTTATGTGCTTTACAAATGGGAGGTCCAAGCAATCTTTTACCTTTCACATTTTAAAGACATCAAATTAGAAACTATCCCAGTGTCAAGATTTATTATTTTATTACTTAAGGTGACTGGGTCTAAAAATATCTATTTTTAATTTTGCCATGGTGCCTGCTCATTTTTGAATGTGTGAAATTGTTTTTTCTGGTTTGAGCAATTGCAAAGGAAAATTCATAGTAAGAACCAATGTATAAGCATCTATTCTTTCATAGCATCAAATAAAACTTTTGTTGTAATTTAAGGGCCCATGTTAATTATTGTGAAATCATCACAAACAACTGAACTCTCCTTTCAAAAGAAAATGTTAATCTGATCATTTTACGGTTGCCTGCAACAGCCTAGGAAAGTGTGGAAAGAAAGTATACCTGCATATTCTAGGTTTCTGTTTTTCTTGCAATTCATTCCCTTACCTTAAAAATATTTTTCCTAAAAACATCAATTACAAATTTCTTTACTTTCTGTAATTATGTTTTCTTACTTTGGTATTTTAAAATACACTCAAAGTAAAAACTTTAGTTTACTTGAAAATCTTTTTTTTTTTTTCTTAATAATTTCCTGAATATCAAGTTTCTTTTTCCTTCACTCTGGAGAACTCTATTAACAAAAGAGCATTGATAATGTTTTGGGATGAATTTAAAGACTTTCCACATTTACTTGCAAGTCTGTTCACTTTGAGTACCCCTCCTCATATGCTTTCAATTTAAGGAGAAAAAAATAGTTTGTGGCCTAATTACCCATATAGTTTTACGACGACTGTAGTTTTACCACAACTGCTGCGATGAAGAGACCATATTTTGTTCTTTCTAGGACCACATGGACAGGGGATTAAAGTCCACCTTTGCAATGTTTCTTTTGACCTTTTCTGGATGGGAGTTGCAGGGTTATCATTTTCTCCACCGTCTTCTTGTTGTGAAACCGTCAGGTTCCCATTTTCCTAAACTCAGATGGTAACTGAAACTAAAAGGAAAGGAAATGGTCATTATAAAACTATTCCTTATTTTGTTTACCTGTAAGTTGCTTTTTAGCCCTCTAGACTTGCTTAAATGTCTTCATTTTAAGTGGCAAAGAATTGCTGAAGAACCAAATTCCAGTTAGATGTTGCCCACAGCTCTGTAACATTAGTGTGTGTCTTGTTAAATGCCTCAGAGATTGATTCAAATTGCCAAGGGTTACAGCAATGGGGAACCCTCTTATACTGCCTTTTTTATTCTTTTTTTAACTTAAAATTTTTTTGTTGTTCACAACTTTATTGACATGAATCACATACCATACAATTCACCTAAAGGGTACAAGTCAATGTTTTTTTGTATATCCATGGATTTGTGGAAACATCATCACAATCAATTATAGAATATTCCTGTTGCCCCTCAGAAAACCCTGTACCCATTAGCAGTCACTCCTCATTCCCTCCCCGGTCCCCCAAACCCTAGAGAAACAGTAATCTCCTTTGTATCTCCAGGGACCTGCCTTTTCCCTAAAGGCCATACAAATGGGGCCAGAACCCCCCCCCACCCATGTCTGGCTCTTCCCTCATCTTAAGTTCCTCCAGGTTCACCCATGTGTCAGCATTGCCTCAGCGCCTCGCTCCCCTTTATGGCTGAACATAACATCTCTTATTCTTACCCCTGATTCAGAAACAAACTATGAGGAGAAGGGGAATTGGGAAAAACTATTTCTTACTTTCCCTTTCTCTTTTGAGTTTCTCCTCTCTTCCAACTCCTGCTACCCAAAGCCCTTTCCTCAAAGCAATCGCCATAATGAGTGTGGTTTAGGCAACTCATCCTGGTCCTGGTGTGCTGGAGACTGAGCTTGAGCAGTGAGTTACTCAGGGCAGTTTTTAAAAGATAGATTCCTTAGCTTCAGGCACAGGGATGTTTTTTTTCTTATATACACTTCCTGGATTTCTCTTACATAGTCCACCTGTCATGGACCCACGTTTGGGACCAGCTGAGTTGGATGCACTTCTCCTTTCTAGTATTTCAGTCCCATTTTTTCCTCCCTTTAATACAAAGTAATTCCCTAAGGTATGGGAGAAGGAAAGTCCCTTAAGCTCCCAGAGTGAATTGAACTCTTGAGAAGATACTGGTGAAAACATGAATCTTTGTTGTGAAATTTTAGGAGTAAAGTGAAAACCCTCAAGCAGTGTAGGAGCATTAATTCTTAACCCAGTTTACTCCCTTCAGTTTGTCTTCTTTGTATGGTTCTTGTCATTCCTCCACTTTGGAATTCCCTGGGTTTTTTATTTTTATTTTTTAAATTGTGGTAGCCTATGTACAGCACATTTCCCGTTTTAACTGTTTTGCCATATATGATGCAGTGATATTAGAGTCACAATATTGTGCTACCATCACCACCATCCATTATCCAAACTTTTTCATCACCCCAAATAGAAACTCGATAAGCAATAACTCCTCATTTCCCCTTCTCCCTCTGGCCCCTTGTAACGTCCTGTTTAGTTTCAGTCCCTGTAAATTTGCTTATTCTAGATATTTCATATACATGAAATCATACAGTATTTGTTGTTTTGTGTCTGGCTTATTTCCATTCAACATCTCTCCAAGGTTCATCGGTGTTGTCACACATATCAGAACTTTGTTCCTTTTTATGACTGAGTAATATTCTTGAGGTTTTTTCCCCAAAGCACCATATTTTACGCCCTGAACTGTTCTCATAACAAGAGAGGTGAGGTGAGGTCCCCATTCTGAAAATGAGCCCTCTTTAACCTTTCAAACAGAGATCTTACTGGTTTGCCTAGTGTCCCCCAAGCTGCCTGGCATTGCTCAGCCTTTCTGCTCGAGGAAATACATTTGACTTTGTTTCTAGCAGCTGCCAACGTCGGTTTGAATGCTTGAAATTACTGAGCGTTTACTATGCCACTGGGTGGGGATTTTAGGCTAAATATAAAGCTCTGTCTTGTTTGTGGAGCTATAGAAGACTTCTTAAAAGCAGTTGAGTAAAGCCTCATCAAATCAGAATTACAGGGCCCATCAGAAAAGTATGAGGTAGATGGTGTTTACTTTTAAAAATGCAGTTAAAAAAATCACAAACATATCTCTTGTAACGAGTTCTGAGATTATGCCAGCCCAGATACGTTGAATAGATAAGAATATTCTGTAATTAGCATATTATTTATGTGCTAGCAAGTACTGCTTGGAAACAGTTTGAAGTTATAATATAAACATGTCCTGTGTGATATGGCTTACGTGATTGTTTTGCTTTTTTTTTTTTTTTTTTTTAAAAAGCCTTTTAAAACAATAGATATTGTAAATGTAAAGTGTTTTCCAGCTCTTATCAGAACTAACAACAATTTAAAATCATTGGGCTCCCAGTGAAAGATTTCCCTCCTTGGGTACAATATTATAATCACATACCATGTATTCCAAATGCACAGCTTGTTTTTGATTATGCTAAATAATCTTTTTCGCTGATAAGCAAAAAATTATTTTTTGATGTTTAGTCATTTAATCTCGTTGCTTTCTGAGGTTTTATTTTATTTTATTTTTCCTATTCTTTTAGAACTAGTAGATCTTCCCTTGGTGAAGTTTGACTTTTCCTGCAATAAAGTGCTGGTGATTCCAATTTGTTTTAGAGAGATGAAGCAGCTGCAAGTATTACTGCTTGAGAATAATCCTTTGCAGTCTCCTCCAGCACAGGTGAGAGGCTTTGCCCCCAAGTGGTTGCCAGGATATGCTATCAATAGAGCATAAGCAACTCTTTGCAGAGCTGGGTTTTTTGGTACTTTGCTGTATTGTATTAAACATGATCATAAGCAATCACAGTCTTTAGAAAGATTAAACCTGCCTCAAAGCTATTTGTCAGTTTTTGGCTCACAATTCTGATCACCCCATGTTTGAGTCAAAGTTTTATCCTTCGGACATACATTTGAAACTTTTCCATGGAGTGTACAGGGTGGCTTACAAAGGAATATCTTCCTTATTTTAATGTTAGCTGGAAAATGGATTTCAAACCTTTTTTTTTTTTTTTAAAGATTTTATTTATTTATTCATTTATCCCCCCCTGGCTGCTTGTGCTCGCTGGGTCAGCCAACCACGCCCCGTGTGGGCGGGCTTGCCCCCACCAGGAGGCCCCAGAAACCGAACCCAGGGCCTCCCATATGGTAAACGGGAGCCCTACTGATTGAGCCACAGCCGCTTCCCAATTTCAAACCTTTGAAAACACGATTATTGGTTATCTAGAGGCGGGATTCAAGCTCAAATATTAAATGATATGTGAACAAAGTCTGATTTCAGATCCGTCATACAAATATTTTTAATTTTTTTTAATAGTGTTCTTCACTGCTGTTTAATTAATTAGATGAGGAATGCTAATGTGTGTGTGTCCTTTATTTTTTATTTTATTTTTTTTAAGGAGGTACTGGGGCTTGAACTCCAGACCTCATACATTGGAAGCAGGCACTCGACCACTGAGCTATACCCGTTTCCCTCTATCTTCTTTTAAAATAATTTAACAACTTCTTAACTCTACAATTATTTTTATTATTTTTAAGCTCTTCATTGTTCTCTTACAGGCTTGAAAATAATTCTTTGTATTCTTTTATAATGGGAACATTGTAAGAGTGGAGGCCAGTTGCCTGACTTTTGTACTTCTTATACTATTTATACTTAAATGTGTTTCTGCTAAGAGTTTTGTAGTTTATTGCAAGAAAAATTAGAAATTGATTGAACATAGTTTTCTGTACAAAGTAGGATTTAGAGAAAATGAGTCCTGAAATTCTTATATGTTTTGCAGAGGTCAACTTTGGTGTGCATTATTTATGGTGGTACTTAACATGAAAATGCAAAAATTAAAATTTGCAGAGTCAGGTATCTGGTGTTCCCATTTTGATTTGCCATTCACAAATAAATGTGCATTATTAATTTCTCCATAGATTTGCACAAAGGGCAAAGTGCACATCTTCAAGTATCTGAGCATACAAGCATGCCAGATTAAGACAGCTGACTCCCTTTACCTGCACACGATGGAGAGGCCCAGTCTACACCAGCACGTGGAAGACAGGTGAGTCCCACTGCTGCCACTCAGCAAACTGAGTCAGGCCAAAGCTGTCTAGGTGATGACCTTCAGAAAACCCATTTGCCTCCCTCAGTCAATTCAAATGCATATAGAAATTTCAGAAACAAAAAAGAGAAAATTGACTCAGTGGATAACATTTTGGCATCTCTAAAATTTCAACTCCCTCTCCTAATCAACCTTCCTGAATGCCTTTATTATATGTGTGTATATAACATATATATGTATCCATATATGTGCATCTATGCATATATACACATATATACACATAGCAGGTGTATATTTTGTATGCTTATAATTATTACCTATTATATAAATGTGGATTTTTTGGCTTATCTTGAAAGCAATCATATCAAGCTCAGAATGCCTTTTTTGCTTACTAATTTTTGTTATGCCTCTGGAACATTGTTACACAAAGCCTTAGACTTCGTTTTTTTATTGTCTTTTAAAAATACACTGTATGTAGTTTTTCCCATTTCCTGTTTAGAATGGAAGAGTCAGAATCCTTTCACACGTCCTTGGGCTTTTTTGTGGCATAAATTGAGCCTTGGTTCAGAGAATAAAGTTCTCACGCTGAGCATCCTTACAGAAACATGGGCCTTTTTGGAGACGTCATTGCAGCAGAAATCTCTTCCTTAAACTTTTTACTAAACAAGGCGACATACGATCTCAGCCTCGCCAAGGACTACCTTTACATAATGCTTAAAATATACATTATTCACACACATTTTATTTTTAGTAACATACTAGCAAATTTGTTTAATCATCAGATAGAAGTTTACAGAATTATTGAAAGTAACCACATTTCATAACATAAGAGGTAAAGCCCTTCTTAATGTGCTAGAATCATTGAAACAAGAAAAGTCACAGCGTTTCAAAGAAACAGCTTGACATCTAAGAGCAGGCTACTTAGTCAGAGCCTAACTCCATGAAGCTCTAAAGACAAAGTTTTTATTTTGTATTTTTTTTTAGGTGGAACAAGCATATGATTTTCATTTGGCACATATATTAATATTCTTTAATACTGGACTGATTTTGTTCTATTGCCTTGAAATAATAATACAAATTGGTAGAGCAAAGTTATTATTAAACTATAAATTGGGAGCAGATGTAGCTCAGTAGTTGAGCCCCTGCTTCCCATGTATGAGGTTCTGGGTTCAATCCTCGCTACCTCCTAAAAAAAAAAAAATAATAATAATAATATAAATTGATGTATCTTAATGTGAACTTTGTGCTTTTAATTTTTTCTAAATGGATTCAATATTGATGACCTCCATCCCAGCAAGAAGGATTCTGATTCTGGAGTTGGAAGTGATAATGGAGATAAGCGATTATCTGCCACAGAGGTAAAGCTATTGGTCAGAGCTGGTTTTTTCTCCTTCTTTGCTAGATGTATCTGCCCACCTTAGTGGAACTCTTTTCTGCTAAAGGGCATTAATTCATCTGCAATTTCAAATCCTTCAGATATTTGCTGCTGCTACTTTTTCTGCCTCTTTAGTATTTTGGAAGTGTCCTGAGTATAGAGTTCCTATTTTATTTTTGCCTCCCTCCCCCACACACTGCCTACAATATTCTTCAATGCTTAATAAATATTATGGAATGACTAAATGGCATGCAAGTGCCTATGGGCTCATTTTTTGTTAATATGTTTGGTTTTTCCATAACAGAGTAATTTAGGGAAAAGTTATCTGCATGTCAGAATGTTATGCAGTGCATTTTAGCAATTACCCACTGAAAGTAAATGCATAAGTGGCCATGATTTTTTTTCTTTATTAGAGAAGTTGTGGGTTTACAGAAACAATCATACGTAAAATACAGGATTCCCATATACTACCCTATTATTAACTCTTTGCATTGGTGTGGAACATTTTTATAATTGTACTCTTAACTAAAGTCCATGGTTTAACTTAGGGTTCTCTGTTTGTATAGTGCAGTTCCATGGATTTATTTTTTAAATTTTTATTCTGTTAACATGTATATCATTTAACATTTCCCCTTTTATTCACATTCAGATATATTATTCAGTGCTGATATATTGCCATCATTCCAAATAGAACTCTGTACATTTTAAGCCTTAACTTTCCATTCCCTATCCTCATCCCATCTCCTGGTAACGTATATTCTCGATTCTAATTCTATGAGTTTGCTTATTCTAATTACTTCAAATTAGTGAGATCATCCAATGGTTGTCGTTTTGTGCCTGGCTTATTTCACTCAACATGATATCTGCAAGATTCCTCCAGTTGTCACAAGAATCATGACTTCATTCTTTTTTATGGCTGAATAATATTCCTTGTATGTATGTACCACATTTTATTTTTCCATTCATTGGTTGATGGACACTTGGGTTGTTTCCACCTTTTGGCAATTGTGAATAATGCTGCTATGAACATCAGGGTTCATAGTGGCCATAATTTTGATAGTAGTATTTGTTTTCCTAAACTACTTAGATTGTGTTCTATTCAGATAATTGGATAAACATTTGGTTATTTGTAAATGAAAAGACCTTACACGTTAGAGATCCTATCACGGTTATAAATAGCTCACCATGAACGCATTTAGTATCTCATTTATAATCTATAAGACTCCCCTAAATCTTATGCTAATATATCATTAAATGTGGCTTCTTGAACCAAGGAGCTGGAAGGGATAGGAACTTACTGAGTTTTTTTAGTTACTGAGTTTTGAAGCATTATAATACTTTTTACAGATGTAATTAATAGGGCAATTGCCCATCTGAAAAATCCATCTTTTTATTATGTATTGCTCCCAGGAAAGAGCCGTTTCCCAGTTCTCCTTAGGCCTTTGAGTTTTAATATGTAGCTAAGATATTTAAATTTAGTTTCCATGAAATGCTTTATAAAGAAGTGTATTGAAAAACGAGGATACCTTAAAATCTTTCTAATACAGCACGTTTGAACAGAAGACGACTTAGTAGGCAGGAAAACAAGATCAGTGACAATAAAAGAAAATGACTCTCATTTATAATTTACTAGGTTTCCAGGGAGGGAGAGGGGTAAGGGCCAAACAGTGCTTTATAAGTTGTCTTTTAATTCATCCCCCTCAACTTTGTTAAAAGTCATAAGTCCCCTCAAATGGACCGTTGTTTCGGAAATTACTCAGCCGCAGCTTATTTAATACTAAATTGAAACAGGCTGTGTTTTATCCTTTATATATCTTCTAAGAATAATTTAGTGTATTAATAAAACATTACACAAAGGACTTCATTATCCTTTTGTTCTCACTTAGTATAAGTAGGATGCTCATATTATTCATTCTAAAAGGAGGACAAGCATTTATTCTCTCCCTTTTAGTTAGATGCAGATTTTTGGAATTTTGTTAAGTTTTTAAGATGGGAGGAGGGGGAAAGAAACAGGGAGTACAGAACAGATTCTACATGGCAGAAGAAAATGCCCGAGGCTTCCCTTTGACTTTTTCTTGTCTCACATTGTAGTCTCATTACCTGAGCCATACCTCCAAGAAATTTATTCATTAAGATGATGAGGTTTCTGAATTATCCTGCATGGCTTTCTATTTTCACTTTTTGGCAAGTGTGTTACTGTTCGTGGTCCGTTGATCTCACACCCTGCTGAAATCTCATCATGGGAGATTCAAGAATCACAACCCTTCCCTTTCTTTGGCTTTTGATTTTGCATTTGTCATTGATATATTAAAACATACTGTTGTCAAGATAAACAAGCAGGAAGTTGTGGGGCTCAAAGGATATTTGTTTAATGAATGAGGTACCCAGTTGTCTTCTGCCAGTTTCTAAACAAGTTTAGTATTAAAAAGTAAACAAAATCAAAGAAAGTACTCTGAAAGGAATATCCTCCAGTGTTTCAAAGCCACAATCCTGAGATGTGTTCTCTGGAGGTTCTGAGCGGCTGTGACTTGGAAAGGTTTTGACTAACCAGCAACACTAAAATGGAGGCATGGGAGAATAAATGAAGCTCTATATTTCATTTGTGACAAATGGTCGATTTTCTGAATAAACTTCATTAGCTTGAATGGGAAAGGAGATCCCCCTGAGAGAACCAGCTCAGATTGCTAAATCAAAGATTTCTTCTAAAAAGGACCGAGAATACATACTCCTTTTGAGTACTATACTTATGTATATTCAGTGTAACTCCCTCAACTTAAAAATGGGAAATAAACCGCAGCCTAATGTTGTGCAAATGTGGCACTGCAAACAAAGGAGGTGTTGTCAGAGGTGGGCTGCCTGCTTTTTGTGACTGGGCATATGCGACCTTAATGTCGTTTTGGTTAAATTAGCTTTGCCACCAGATCTCAGAGTCCCATTAAAATGATCAATTAGACTTAGGGCTAATAGGGGAGTGTATTTACAATTACTCCTTTGTTCTGTCAGGTATTACACAATCCTTTCTGTCGCCCTGGCTCTTAACGTTGGAAAACCATGGGCCCCTGATAAGATTTCCACGCAAAACAGATGCACAGTTAGGAATATACCCAAAGGAATTGAAAACAGGGACTCAAACTTTTAATGTTCAGAAGCAGCATTATTCACAATAGCCAAAAGGTGGAAACAACTCAAGTGTCCATCAACCAATGAATGAATAAACAAAATGCGGGATATTCACTCAGTGGAGTATTAATCAGCCATAACAAGGAATGAAGTCCTGATACATGTGACGGGATGAACCTTGAAGATATCATGTTGAGTGAAGTAAGCCAGACACAAAGGACAAATATCGTATGCGATCACTGATAGGATATAATGAGAATAAGCAGATTCATAATGACAGAAAGTAGATTAGAGGTTATTGGAGCTGGGGGTTGGGGAATGGGGAGTTATTGTTCCCCATTTCTATTTGAAGTGATAAAAAATGTTTTGGTAATGGATGGAAGTATTGGTAGCACAACATTGTAATGATTAATGCTACTGGATTGTGCGCTTAAAAATGGTTAAAACGTCACATTTTGTGTGTCTCTATGTTATAGATGTTATTTTTTTTTAAATGTGCATACGTAGGGAGAAGCGTTTTAAGTGTTAGTTCAGTGAATTTTCACAAATGAACTCACCGGTAAAACCAGTTCCCAGTTAAGAAACAGAATTTTACCAGCCCCCCAGAAAGTCCCACTAGAGCCCTGCCCCCACATCCAGAGCAACCACCATCCTGACTTCAGACACCATGGATTAGTTTTGTCCATTTTTGAACGTATATAAAAGGAATTGTCCTCCTTTGCATCTGGCTTCTTTTTTTTTTTTTTTTTAAGATTTTATTTATTTATTCATTTATCCCCCCCTTGCTGCTTGTGCTCGCTGGGTCAGCTAACCACGCTATGCGGGCGGGCTTGCCTTCACCAGGAGGCCCCGGGAACTGAACCCGGGGCCTCCCATATGGTAAACGGGAGCCCTACTGATTGAGCCACAGCTGCTTCCCAACATCTGGCTTCTTTTTCTCAGTCTAATGCTTATGAGAGTCAGGGTGTTGCTTTATCACAGGGCGTTCTATTTATCGACATGGATAACACTTCTCTGTTGAATGAAACTGTGCACTCTATCTCTTTAGCCTTCTGATGAAGACACTGTTAGCCTTAATGTGCCAATGTCAAATATCATGGAAGAAGAGCAGATCATCAAGGAGGACTCCTGCCATCACCTTAGCCCCATTCAAGGTCTGAGAATGAAAGATGGTGAGAAAGTGCTGGTTTTTATGTTTTCAACATTATGTTTTAAATTTGCACTCAGCAGTGCTAATTTGTGAGGCTTGCTAATTTGTGAGGGTGAGCTCAGAGAAGGCTCAAAACTCTGAGGTGGATATTCTAATTATCTCCGTTTTATAGATGAGGCTACCAAGGTTCAGAGAGGTTAAGTAACTTCCCAGTGGTCACACAGCTAGTAAGTAGTAGAACTAATGTCATTCTGAAGATTTATGCCAGATTCTTTAAACTTATTCTCTGAAAGAAAATAGTAGAGTTAGGACAATTCTTGCTGCTGTAACAGAAAATCCCCAAATCTCAGTCCAACTTAAGTCAAAATGGGGATTACTGGCTGGCAGGCAATTCTCCTCCAAGCAATGAATGAAGGACCAAAGCTTTTTTCATATGCTGACCCATCCATTTCAGCACAGGACTTACATGGTTCCCTTGTCCTTCTGCTTCCTGCCAGAAGTCAGGATTTGCTGTGTTTTTTTATGGGTTGGGTCTGGAATGAGTGCCCATCACCCATCAGCTAGACTTTGTTAGTTGCCACGTCTAACTACAAGCGAGGGTGGGAAATGCACTTGAGATGTGTGCCCAGGAGTCTACTTGACTTTGGACAAGTCAAAAAAACCTTAATTCCCTCACCTGTAAAACGAGGGAACTAGATTAGGTAATGTCTCATGTCCTTTGTAGCTCTAAATTCTGTGGTTCTTTAATCATCGTCACAATGCACTTTACACTGCTTCAGTATCCCAGTAATATTTCTTGGTGAGAAGCCCCTCATCAGATCACATTGTGGCAGTATTTCGATGGCTGCTTTTTGCCCAATGATGTTCAAAGAAAATACAAAAATTCAGTGTTTACTGATTGGTGGCAGAGATGATTTTGTGACATACCGAGAGTATAGGACTGGATTGATATGCAAATTATTTCCCTCGCCATTTCGAGGATGCTCTTTTTAGTGATGGGAGAGCCGTTTTGACCAACTCAGTACATAAAGCCAAGGTTTAATGTTTGTGTTCACTTCTTATGTTTAGATTTTTTTAAATATAGCATTTACATGTCACATTTATGTCACCCAGAGATTAAATGGAAGCACACATTGTCCAACTTCATGCAGAAATGCAGCTCTCGATAAAAATATAACTGTCACTGTTCATTAAGATAAACTTTATAAATTATACATTAGAGGAAGTGGTGTCTTAGGCACATATTTCAAATAAAAGAATAAAATAATTTGTTACCAGTGAGTTTTTTCCCCCTCTGTCCTACAGAAGTATTCTGTTGGTGAGGAGCCTGACTGGCTGCCCCTGTTTTGGTCTTCTTCGTCTTTGACTCGTTGAGAAGAGATCTCCATGATGTTCCTTTGCTTCTCCTACACCATCTAGACCAATTGTAGCCGGTTGTGCTCTGGGAGTGCTCTGGCCTGTTTTTTAGTTATTATGGCTTTTCGGTTCTTAGTCTCATGCCACACTCTTCCTTGACCTTGCTTTCTCCTTAAGAACAGGAGTTTTGTTTGACTAATTGTTTGAGTCCCTAAAATGTTTAACACAGTACCTGGTGTTTAGTAGTTGTGCGATAAATATTTGTTAAATTTTGAATTTGAAATAATTATGTAGTCATATATTATTGATAGCACAAAATCCCCTTTTTAAACTTTAATTTCTCCGTTCCTTAAAAAACGTAAGAGGAAATTTCAGTTCTTTCATAAGGTACCAAGCCGTAAAGAGGCCTTGACTTGAGTTGAGGGCTTTCCATTTCTTTTACTTTCCTTCCTTATTTTTTCATCTTTTCCTCACATCCTGCAGGGAAGAGAAAACTTGGGTCATTCATGTACCTCCTTAAGAGGTAAGCCAGAAGGCTGAAACAATTAGATAACATATTTGAGGATCATCTATCTGTACTTTGCTCACCTGTTCGTGAAAACATGCTTTCTACCTCCCTCTATATTTTCCTAACAGGAGAATTTCATCAGGAATTTCATCCGGAACCTTCCCTTTTGGGCAACAATGACAACTCAGGAGAAGAAAGAGATCGATTCACTGATGGAACAGAGGTTCTTCGTTCGGAATTTATGAGCTACATTAAGGCAAGTGTTTGAGGATTGTGAGTTTTGCTCGCTTTCCTCCTTTTGGAGCCTGAGAAATTTAAGTCCAGAGTTACAAATCAATTACCTTAAATGTCTAGCTTCCTGGAACCTTCTTCAAGCCTGTCTCATTTCTTTTCTTCTGAAAGCCAGGCTTGTCGTTTTGTGGCGTTAGGAGCTGGTCCCTGCCATACACGTCTCTCTGCCTGCATATGTGAACAATATTCTTTTAAATTGCCCAATTTCCCACTACTCAGTACAGCTGTACCGAGTATTACAAATCACCGTTGATAAAAGCTAAAATAGACACAGTTTTACAAACACTTTTCAGCGTATTCTAGGTAAATATTTTCTTGGGAATACATGCATAGTGTAAAGAGAAAAATGAAGAATTTTAAAATTTAGAAATCAAAGTCTGACTTTCTGGAAAGGTCACTCTGAGGTCATTGCTTCCTGAGCTGCTCGTCATTTCTTTGAGGTGTTAAAAGGCTCCATGAAGTTACGAAGTTGGCAGGTGAAACTTCATCATAGTAACGGCAAAGGGGAGAGAGAAAAATGAGCCTTTCCCTAAAGCAGGTAATTAAGGCTCTGCTTCAGGAAATGATTAGGTGCCTTGGTGTGTTTCCGCCGGACCTTGTCATTCCAGGAATCCTGAGGATAATTGTTTTGTTGAAATTCAGGTTTCCTGTCGCTTATGAGAGATGGTGGTCTCTGTGCTACTCTAACAAGAATGGGATCTCTGGGGCTCCTCCTTATTTTCTGAGGACTGTGTCTCAAAGGCTGGATTCAGTCCGAACCGAAGCCTCTGAGCATCTCTTAAAGGGATGGGGAGGAAAACAGCTAGGTTTCATCCTGTAGCCAGAAGTTGCCTGTGCTCCAGAGGCCCTTAAACCCTCAAGTCAAAAGGAATGAACCTGACATATGGGTGTAGAAAACCAACAAAAGTGATTACTAAGGTTACAAAGAAGGATGAAGCAAATTCTTAGCTCTGTGCTCTCTACATCCAATCCGTGGTAATCTATCACTGCTTGTTTCCAGATATCTCACTCTCATTGACTCGTTTCTGCCACTTGAGACTGCAGAAGCCCCTGTTCTCACCCAGCACCCCTGCACCCATCAACACACCCACACACACCATCACATACTCACACATGCACACACAAACACACCCTCACACACACACACAACCTCACATACTTATACATGCTTATGCACATATACACTCAACACTAATATACACATGCCCTCACATATACTCACATGCTCTCACATGTACTCTCTTATACACACATGCACTCACACACATACACCCTCTCACACTCATACACACTCATGCATGCACACACATACACTCCTATGTGCTTATACTCACACACATTTACACACACTCTATATATTCTGCCACCAGGCAGATCCAGTCACATTACTGTCAGGCCAATGGTTTTTACAAGACTCTCCCAGATTTGACCCCTGTCCATCAGCTCTGTGGGGGCAATAAGGCTGTCATGAATACATGGAAAATTGGGTTTTTCTCTTTTTTATTTTTTAGGAGGTCCTGAGGATTGAACCCAGGACCTCGTACGTGGGAAGCAGGTGCTCAACCACTGAGCTACATCCGCTCCCCAATGAGAGTTGGTTTTTTTCCATTTGTTTGTTTTTTGTTTTTTTTTTAGGAGGTACTGGAGATTGAATCCAGGACCTCATACATGGGAAGCAGGCACTCAACCACTGAGCTGCATCCACTCCCCTGTCATTGCACTTTATCCCTTGGTGAGCAGTTGTTTGTTTCACATAGTCCTGTTTTCTCATCTCTACTGAACTAGCATCTTGTATTTTTGAACTATATATTTTCTAACTTTGAAAAAAATCAGTAAGCTTGACTTTGCATACAGAAAAAATAGATGCTTTATACTGTTGCCTACTTTGGGCTCTAAAATGGAAAATCAGAAGGCAAATACCTATAGCCAGTGCAGGTGAAGCCCAATAAGAAGAGATAAGAACATGGTTTGGTTTGTTTTTTCTTTTTTTGGTCATTTCTGGTAGTCCACATGCATCTGCAAATTTAAAATGCAAATTGGATACTGGCACAGAAATGTATGTGTTGACTTTATTTACACTAAAAGTTTAATCAAGATAGAAAGTGTCAGAGTGTTTTTCTAGTCGGAGGCCGGCGTTGGGCAGCTACCCAATTCCTTAAGAAAACTCTCGCCTGTTTGTGACGCATCTGTAGACTTGGCTGGTCCCCGAGTTAGTTAATGATATGCCAGAACCTTCACACAGAAAACAGTCCCTTTGTTTATGGTGTCTTCCTTGCCAGGGAAATGTACCCTCATTCAAAGGGTGGCTTCCGTTCTAGCTGTCAGTTGAGTTAAAGCAGCATTTCTTGATGCCAGGGATGAAAGTGGATGGAAACATGTTGGAAGGCCAAGTGTGGGACACACCTTTCTAAATATTCACTCCCACTACATTGGTTCTTTGGGGAAAAGGGTGGGAGGACATGCCAATGAATTCGGATGTTGTACACGTGGAAACCATTAGATGCACCTTGTCCTATTTTCCTGTTGTTAAATATTTGACACTTTCCTTATTCCCAGTGACACACATACACACACACTTCCTCTCACAAAAGCTAGAAATCAGACCCATGGGAGATGTCTCTCATGGAGATGCTAAGAGGGCAATAAGGAATCCAGTTGAGCTTCGAGTTACTGTCTTTGAGCTCACAAGAGGCCCCCACATTCTGACGATTGAAGAGTCCATGGTTCTCAGAAATCCCATGTGTTCCTGTCCACAGGGTAGGACAGAAGACTGTGAAGAACTTTTACGGATAGAAGAGGATGCACACTGGCAAACAGAGGGGTTGTGAGTACCGCGGGATCAGTTTTAAGCTGCTATCCCTGTCAGTTTGACTTTTTAAACAGAATAGCAGCCCTGTCATCTTAGAACCTTGATCTGCTTTCCTTTGGGCCAGCTCATATTCTTGCCTAACAATATTGTTAAGATGCTTATTGTCACAGGATCAGGAAAATATGGTACAAAATCACAACCTCTTCCTTGCCCTTCAGTGTGTTCTGATTTGAGACTTTGGACAGAAATGTGATTCAGGGAATGAGATAGAATTTCTAGACTGGAGATTCTAGATTCCTTCCATTTGCCTGAAGAAGCCAGCAACTGGATCTCAAGCCTTTTGTAGAGCTGGCTACCCCTTCTTTTTTTTTTTTTTAACCGGGAGGTCCCAGGGATCGAACCCGGGTCCCTCCATATGGGAGACGGATGCCCAACCAGTTGAGCCACATCCGACCCCTAGCTACCCCTTCTTGACCCAGAGTTTTCTAGTTACTGAGCTGAGCCAACATTTATTAAATACCATGTGCCAGGCCCTGTCCTCAATACTTCACAGGTGGTAAGGCATTTCATTTTCACAACAGTCCTGGGCGATACATTCTATTATTGCCCCTACATTTCAAAGATGACAAAGCGGAGACAAAGAGAGATTGATTATCTTGCTGTAGAATCACAGAGGGAATAAGTAGTAGGGCCAGGATTTGAACCCAAGCAATCTCGCCCCAGACTGATATCCCTTGTCCTCTGCTGCCTCTAGAGACTTTCTTGGCAAGATTTTCAGGGTAGGCTATGAATGATATTATCAGATGATGAACCGTTTCCAGGGAAATCGAGTTTGGACTGTGTGGCTCAAGTAGATTTTTGGTTCCCAGGATTTTGTTTTCCACAGTCTAGGATGTAGGCCTTAACCTTCCAGGGTGCTTTGCAGGGTTGTTCCCCACTCCCCTCCCCCCCTTAGTGAGGATTTACCACATTGTTGAAAAGTTTCTCCACTTACACAAAGACATTGGCTTACATTTTGTACTGGAAAGGGGGTCAACATGATCAACTCTGTCTGGCCTTTAAAAACACTGCTATAGTGCCTTCCAGATGTCTACTATTAGCTGTGCATGAGATCTATTTCTATGAGGTCCAGGCATCCTGGCTTGATCACAGACTCATAGAACTGTAGGGAAAGAATTCTCAAGCTGTATCAAGCTTTGGAATCCCATTCTCAATTTTTTATCTCTTGCTCTCGACCCTGGCTGCAGATCAGTATCAACTGTTGTAGAAAATACCCAAATGCTCACACCCCAGTCATACCTCCCTGGGGTGATATCTGGTCTGCTTTTTTTTTTTTTTTTTTGCTCCACAAATGATTTTATTGTCTATTGAGCCCCAGACTAAGAACCACTGTCCCACACCGAGCCCCATACTGTGTGAAAATGATAAAACTGATCTTCTCTGGTTGAAGTAGATGTGGAAAAGATCCATAAGTGGAGCAGCGTGGAGTCCCTGGGGCTGAGGCCAGCACTGGGTGGAACCCACCCACCCAAGCAGATAGAGGCCACGGGCGATGAAGCCTTGCCTGAGTGCCGTTATGGCAGAGCTGGGCTTCCCCCCACCCAGGGCTCTTTCCATCCCTCTGGCACCCTACCAGGTACCGAGGCATCTTGGTGATAAAGTTGGATTTGTCAAAATCACTTTTTAAATGCTAAGTCGATTTTTGAAACTTTGCTCTTAAGGGCCCAGATGGTATTTGTGTTTTAGTAATCCATTTTCTTCTCGTGCTTGGTTTCGTGTTGCAGGATAAGTTCATCCAAAAACCAGGACATGGATATAGCAATGATTGAGCAGCTGAGAGAAGCAGTAGATTTGCTGCAAGACCCCAACAGGTATGCATGTGTTTCCTGGGCACAGGTTTCATGTGTAAATAGTGCATACTCCTAAATCGGGCATATTATCTCCTTTTAAAAAAAAATTCTATGCATATTTTGGGGTCAGTCTAACCACCAGGAAACAAAGCAAGCTTATTTTAACTGCCTGTTTCCCCAGGAACCAAAAACCAGAGTAAGACTTCTAGAGAGACTGAAAATCATTCTGCCCTTCCCAACTCTTTTTGGTATAATTCTTAGAAAACTGAAATATGGTAAAAGTTCAAATTTTCTATTGCTTAAGGTGACCAATCCCCTGTTTCATAAAGAGGAGTTTCTAAAAGTAAAGAATTGGTAAATCAAATACTACTATATTCTTTTCTGGTTGTGCCAAATATATATTAACTAAATATAATATTTCTAAAGATTTGGGTTGCAGGATAATTTTTTAAAAATTTGAATTAGTCTTCACCTATATGCGGTGGATATATATATATTTTATTTCTTAGCTAGGGATAATGAATTTCCCATGGTCAAAGCATTTTTTCAGCATGGCTGTATATTGGATATCAAGCAATAGCTATCTCATTGCTAGAGAAATAGATCCAGAGCCTGTCCCTGGTAAACTGTTCAGGAGTCCTTGAAATTTAATTATGAAGATGATGTGGTTTTGGAATATGATGAGCATGGACATCACACCACAGCAATCTCAGCTGGGCTCTGGGAATTGATGAAAAGTGGTTGGTGGGTCCAGCGTGCCATCAGTGGCGCCTGGCCCCGTCCGGGCAGAATTATGACGTGCTTGGGTTGAGGATGGCTGGGAAACTTTAGCAATTGATTTGAAAAGCATTTCAATTCTGCTGACATTAATTGAGTGCTCAGAGCAGGGAAAGCTCTACAGCATGCTCCTTGGGGGATTCAGAGATGAACAAGACACAGCTCTTGCCTGCTAAGAACTTAAAACTCTAGTAGCTAGGGATTACGTTCAGCAGTTATTTATAAGTGGGATTGATCTAAGTGCTTGAAAAGGAGATTTAAAAAAAATAAGCTAGAGTGAGTGCTGACCCCAGATGGAAAAGGGGAGAAGGCCATTTCAAAGAGAAAGTTGTGGTTGGAATGAAAAGCTTGGGCAAAGGTGTGAGCGGGTCCTAAAGAGCAGGGCAAGCTTGGAAAATTTCAGGCACATCGGTGTTGTCAGCTCTGACACGCTTTAGGATCACCTGTGGAACTTTTTCAAAGCACAGATGCCTTGGTACTACCTGGGGATCTCTGGGTGTGGGGAGCCATTTCCACCTTTTAAAAGTTCCACCAGGTACTTTGATGTCAGCCCGGATTGAGAATCATCAGAGAGCAGGTTTCAAGGGATTCAGGGGTTGACTTTGGATACCATGTGAAGGACCTGAGGCTTTTATATGCAGAGGCAGGCAATGGCCAGTTTACAAATATGATTGCTCATGTTGTGAATTCTTCCTACTGTTTGCCTGAGGACCTGGGTCAGTAGGCACCTAATCAGGATGCATTCAAAGAGCTGAGTTTCACAGCCTAAATCAGGGCATTTAGTGAGAGGGTGTGTGTGTGTGTGTGTGTGTGTGTGTATGTGACATTTTCAAGACTCGGGATGCAGCCTGGCTAGGGGAAAGAACAGAATGACACTGTTCCTCGCTCTACCTGTTATTAACCTGGGTAAGTTATCTAACTTATCTACACCCCGGCCTCCTCGTCTATATGATGGGGTTAATAGCACCTACCTATTAAGCTTATGAAGATATGAAATGATATATAAACCCCTAGTGGGAAAGTAAATTGGCAAAACTGTTCTAGAGATCAGTTTAGTGGCCAGTGGCGAAAGTTTGAAAACTATTAAAACCTTTTGAATGAATTCTAAGAATTGATCCTAAGACAAAGAGATATGAACAAAGGATTCTGGGGGTGGGAGGGGAGATGTTTGTAATGACAAATATTTGGAAACCATGGTCATGATCCTGCCATACATTATGACAATTGATAAGATGGAATATGATGTGGCCAATAAAGTTTTTTTTTTTTTTAAATGGATATCTTTTAATGTTTATCTTTTGTAATTCCCCCCCCAGATGGCTCCCTCATCTGTCTGCTTGTTGTTTCCGCTCATTGTCTGCTTGCTGTTTGCCCGTTGTTTCCGCTCATCGTCTGCTCGCTGTGTCTGCCCATTGTCTGCTTGCTGTGTCTGCTTGTCTTCTTTAGGAGGCACTGGGAACCAAACCCGAGGCCTTCCATGTGGGAGGTGGGTACCCAACTGCTTGAGCCACATCCGGTACCTGCTTATTGTGTCTGATCGTTGCGCCCGCTCATTAAGTCTGCTCATTGTGTCAGCTTGTTGCATTGGCTCATCTTTAGGAACTGAACTCGGGACCTCCTGTATGGGAGGCAGACGCCCAACTGCTTGAGCCACAGCTGCTTTCCCCAATAAAATTTTAAAAGTTTTCATTATATTATAAAGTGTTCATTATATGCTACTTTTTAAAAGATTTATTTTATTTATTTATCCCCCCCTGCTGCTTGTGCTCACTGTGTCCATTTGCTGTGTTATATGCTATTAACTTAGAAAAGCAGTGTATAGAAATACATAAAATTCAATTCCAATTATCTAGAGAGAATTAGGTCCCATTTTTCTAAGAAACTTAGAAAGAATTAAAACTGGGAGAAATTCATCCAGGTGTTTTTCTGTGGTTATTTATAAATGATTGTGTACTATATTTGTATGTATTGTAGATATTCCATGGCAGGTGCAGTGGTTCTTTGGTGATTGTTTGAAAGTGGGTGGTGAGAAGGATGGGAGGAACCATCCAAGGTGTGACTTGATAACCCTGAGCCCTTGGCATCATTCTATGAGAAGGGACCTCAGGAGGGGCAGAGAGCTTGAGGCGGAAGGTGCTGGATTCTGTTTCCAACGTGCTGAATGGAATTCAAGATGCCCATGTGGCATTGTTCATTGAGCTGCTAGAAGTAGAGTTCTGGGGCTTAGAGACCTTGATTTGAAAGTCATTTTCGTAGGATGCTGCAGTAATAGAAGCTGGCTAAGAGAATGAGGTACCGAGAGCCAAGCATGTTGATGGGATGGAAACCTGAGTCCAGGATAAAGCCTGGTGGATGCGACAGAGAAAAGGTCCCAGCTTGGCTCAATCTTTCTATTGTTTTATTAGTTCTCCCTTTTAAATTTTGTATCGCTTTTCCAATAAACATTTCTTATTGTTGCTGGGTTGATTAACATAAGAGCACAAAAGCAAAGCAATGGCCTCACTTGGTGTGAACTCTGCGACTGGAACCCAGTAGTAATATACCAGTGCCTGGAGGAAAGACATTTCCTGCTCTGGGTCCAGTATATCATCCTCCATGAGAGTCTGGTTGAGCTGAGCACCTCTTAAGTTCCTTGCCAGCCTAAAATATCTGAGTCAGTGAGTTGCTAAGGATGTGGAGTGGCTTGGGATGGAGGGTGTATGTGGCATTGTGGAATATAGCATTCCTGCCTCATCTTTCCAGGGACATTGCTTTTGCATCTTAATGGGATGCTATTTTAATTATTATGTTGTAAAACTTTATGGGAATTTCGTTTTCTCCCTAAATTAATCCACTGGTTTGGCTGCTCTAGATCCTTCTTCTTTATGCTGAAATTGTTATTGTGACATGATGTGGTGGTAATCAACTAAGAGCACCGTTTTGGCTTCTTATTAAGAGATGCCACTTCATCGAGGTCATATATTTCTAGCGGCTTGGGGCTGAAAATTAATCATAAAAAGTTTATATACACTTTGGATTTTTCCTTTATATCCTATTTCTTAGATCCAGATTTTTAGTGGGTTTTCTTTTGTGTTTTTTAAAAAAATATTCGATAAATATTTATTGAGAACCACTCCACCAGGCATTATTCCCTTGTTTTTGTTTTCGTTAAGCACTGATTGTTATATTGCATTTCAAAGGTTTACATTTTATACAACTTAAACATTCAAGCATGTAGTGGAATATTGCTGTCTTGTTTTGCCTTTATCTTGGTTTCTTCTCTCAAGGATTTCTGATTGTTAGTTTGATAGCATTTCCAATAGGCATGTATAACGTGAATTCATTCCTACCCTTTAAAATGGCTTTGTAATTTTTATATGACTTTCTGAGATTTCTGGTTTTATAGCTCTTTTTTAAAAAAAATTCACGAGTTAAAATTCAGACACTAAATATTAAAAATTTCAAAAACAAAAATGCATAGCAAATTATTTATGAATTCTTATATTTGAAGTGAGCGCATTAGTGTAAATCAGAGAGTTCATCCTATTAAAACCAAATTCCCTCATGCATATTCTACAATGTAGTACTCTCAACAACTTAACTTGCTTCTGTAAAGTAATAAAATTCTCAAATAAAATTTAGTATATGATGCCTACAAAGATGATGGCTTTCTCAGAAATTTCTGTTACATAGCAAATAAGTTGGATTTAGATATAGCACATGGAAAATTATATTTTGGCATGTGGTGGGAAAATACCATATAGTTTGAAATTTTATCGTAAACTTTTCATCACCTAATCCTAAAGAGATACAAAACTAAAGATGACCCAAAGCATTAGAATTTATGATAAATAAATGTTTAATAAATTTGCTTACATCTTTCCCTCCCCTCCCCTTTAGATTAAGCACAGATATTAATAAGAGAAGTGTTGTAAACCTTTATCCCATGGAATCAGCAGAAGTCTTAGAATTACAAGATTCTGCACTAAAGTATGTTTACCTTTTAATAACAAAAATAGATTTGTCCTTTTTACATTGAAGCATTTGTGCTTTAAATTCCCCCTCTATCTTTTTTCTTTTCTTGTTCCTGCAGTGGTCAGATACAGCTGGAGACGTCGCCAGTGTGTGAGGTAAGGATGCTCCCAGGTTAGCCAGAGCTCGGGGCAACGTCCTGCCACAGAATTCTGGCCCCCATGTTCCCTAAAGATTCCTGGGTGGAGGGGATTCATATTTGTTCAAGAACATTCTTCAACATGTTCATTGTTTCATGCTTTTTAGTTCTCCGGCCTACCTATTTTATCCCACCTCCCATTAAAGATTAGACTTGGCTATTTCCATTTAATTCTCTGAACATTTGATGTAAGCAAGTCTTGCTGAGTGAGACCATGGCAACTTAAGAAATTGTGTCAGGGAACTGGAGGTAGCAATTCATTCAATGAAAAAGAAGTCTATTAACTTGTCCTGGTGAAAATAAAGAACAAAATGACAACAAACCATTTGGGAAATTTCAAAGAGGATTTAAAGAATATTGTAGTTATTATCTTGTGGTAACAGAAGAACTTGTACCATTGATATAAAGACAGTGGTTGCCAGGCATTCAGAAGGGAGGGGAGGGATGAGTAGGTGGAGCATTTTTAGGGCAGTGAAATTGTTCTGTATTATACTGCAATGATGGACATATGACATTATACATTTGTCAAAGCCTTTGCAACTGTACAACACAAAGTGTAAACCATAATGTAAACTGTAGACTTTGGTTAGTAGCAATGCTTCAATATTGGTTCATCAGTTGTAACAAATATACCACACTAATGTAAGATGCTAATAATAGGGGAAACTGTGTGTGTGGTGGGGGGGCGGGGTATATAGGAATTTCCTATACTTCCAGTGTAATTTTTCTCTAAATCTAAAACTTCTCTAAAAATAAAGTTTTTTATTACTTGAAAAAAAAAAAAAAAAGAATATAGCAAAGAGAAACTACTGAAAGTATCTGAGAACAGGAAAAGGGGAGTTTGGGTAGAGTTACATGAAGTGAAATTTGGGTGGCTGTGGAGAAAGCAGTTTTGACATAAAAGTAGGGATGAGCCTAGAAGGGATTAAAAAGATTAAGTTAGCCTAGTCATAGGGAGATGCGTTTGAGCAGGGGACACCCTTTAAAGTCCTTTCTTGGTGAATGGATTTAGAATGGCTAATGTAGGTGCTGAGATTTTGTACAAACCAATTTATATACCCTGAGGTGTCAGCCCATGTGCTATATAGTAAAGCAGTCTCACACTAGCTAAGTCTCTGTGCTAAAGAACTATGGGAAAAGGGGACAATAAAGGTCAAAGCCTTGTCCTCAGAGAGTGTGGCTTTGTTGTCAAGCAGAGTGACTTGAATTACTTTGGGTATCAGTCATTCCCAGCTCAGTGGTTTACAATGGGCAAGTTAATTAACCCTCATTTTGTGTTAATTGGGGTGAGAATAATACTTGTTGTAAAAATGAAATGAGATGATGCAAGGAGGGTCTTGCAACACAGGACACCCTATAAATGGTAGCTGTTATTGTTATTCTCCTAGTCTATTATTGTTAGGGGTGTGGTCTTTAGACAAAATCCAGGCACCACCTCTTTCCTGGGTGGAGACATTGTTGGATCCCAATAGTAGAACATCAGGAAGCCTTTTGTTTGCAGGCTGCGCTGGGCCCATTTCATCAAGCTCTCTGTTTGAGACACTGCTACTGTTGATCTATGCTGACACATTTTATTTTTTTAAGGATTTTATTTGGAAGTCATTTTAAACTTATAAAAGATTGTCCAAAAAAAAAAGCCATTACAAGGAACATCCGTATATTCTTTTACCCACATTTACCTATTATTAACAAGCACACCATTTGCTCCATCTCTCTCTATTCCCTCCCTTCTCTCTCTCTGTTTCTCTTCCTCTCCCCCCCAACCCCCCACAACACATGCACACACACACACACACAGAGTTCTTTTTCTAAACCATTTGAGGGTATGTTTCTTACACCATAGCCCTTTACCCCTCAACATTTCAGTGTGGATTTTGTACTAACAGGCATTTTATCTTACATAACTACATTGCAATTATTCACTTCATACATCTACATTGATAAAATATTTTCATCTAATCTTCCATCCATGTCCCCAATATGTCAGTTGATCTAATAATGTCCTTTATAGCATTTTCCCCCTCCAGTGCTGGATCTAATCTAGGGATAGGTGTTGCATTTATTGGGGTGTGGGGGGGTTATCTACAGCCTCCTTTGTTCTGGAACATACCACAACCTTTCTTTAACTTTCATGACCTTGAAATTTTAAAGGACACAGTCCCTACTCTCCCCTCCCCTGACCTTTCCAATAGAATGTTCCTCATTTTACATTCGTCTGAGTTTCCTGATGATTTATAATTAGATTGAGGTTCTGCATTCTTGGTTGGAATACTGCCTCAGGGTACCCCAGCTGGAGGCACACCATGTCCATCTGTCCCTCACTGGTGGTGTTAATTTGATCACCCAGTAAAGGTGTGGCCTGATTTCCCCACTGTGTAATTACTGCTTTTTTTTTTTTTAAATACAAAAAAAAATTTTTAATTTGAAATAATAAAAATTTTTTTAGACATTGTGTCTTTCATCACTGTAAGATCTGTTGTCTTGTATGTACAGTGGCATTTTTTTCCATATATTAATTACTGCTTTTTTTTTTTTTTTCCTCCCTTGCAACTCGTAATCTGTGAGGGTATACTTTAAGAGCAAGTTAGTATCCTGCTGCAGTCACACTTTTGACCCTAACGAAATAGATGGCCACCAGTGTGCTTGACTTAAGGAGTACCTGCAAGACTGAAAACCTTTAGGGAAAAAAAAATATGTCCACTCCATCTCAGTATACAATTGGAGGATCATTCCAGTATCTGCAGTGTCTTCTGCTAAAATGCAGGTCTTCCTGATCGTGAAACCTGCTGCCTATTGAGGCCTTACAACACCTGGACAGGGTGCGAGATGTTTGACACATGTCATCGTTATTTCTTTCATTCAGCACATACTTACTGAGTACCTACCATGACACCCAAAGAAATAGCAGTGAACAAAGCCAAGGTCCTACCCTCAGGGGTTCAGGACCCAGATAAGGTATTAGCAAAAGATAGGCAATATCAGGCACAATCTATAGGTTCAAGACCTGGAACTGCCAGGAGGTCATGTGCTGACCCAGATGACTTAGGTGGTAAATGGCTGGGCCCTGCTTTTCTACTGCATCATATTACCTCCCCATGATGTGGACTAGTGGTGACGTACTAAGCCTGTTGTATTCAGAAACCTAGTGGGACCTGAATAGACCAATCCTTTTCTGAAGAGCTAGTCTCAGCAGGGGTAGAGAGTATGTGTGTCCATGATGATGCATTTTGCCTCCCACCAGGAATATGGATGGGGAATGGAAGGAATGGGGTGGGTATATCCTGGACTAAATATTGACTGAACCCAGTTCAAGTTTTGTCTTGGTCTGGTTTTCATCCCATCATTTAATCCAAGTAGCTGTACACTTGAGGTTAATAATTATTAAGAATTTCTACCAATGTTGAGCATCTTGTTGGTTAGGAAAGAATATTTCAGTGTCACATTCTCTTAATATTTGTCCAAGATTGTCTTAATGTTGAGCTTCCTCTCATTTTCCCATCAGCAAAGGTAAGCTATTTCTCTGCAGTAAGTTAGAGATTTTCCCAGAGGATTTTTTTTCTCTTTCTATTTATTTTCTCTTCTCTTTGTTTTTCCTGTTCTTTGCTTTTCTCCAATTGCATAACAGAAGCACAAACACTTAGGGCTTGCCCTCTAAGTAGGCTCTAGCACAGTCCCTGGCACACAGCAAGCAGTCCATGAGGGTTTATGGAAGGGAAAGAAGGAGAGAGGGAAAGAGAGAGGAGATTCGATAATAAGGAATGGACTTTGGTAAGTAGAATTTCAGTGTCCTACTCATTGAATGGACAGACCACTGGGTTTTAACTGATTGCTTAAAGCACTCCATCATTTAGGCACAATTTATATTATATTCTTGTAATGCAGTTCCTTATGCTTGTCTAAATTGAAACTCATCTGGAACGTTTCCACTTGCCCATAAAGCTTCATGGGATTTTCCCGAAGTTTAACCGTTTGCCATCATTTTGTTATGTGGAGAAACCTAGTGTCGTCCCAAAGAAGGATATTTCAGTTCCAAGTAATGTATCCATCCTTCTGTCAATTTGGTCACCCCGCCTTTGTTTAAGCACCCTGCTTGAAATGTTCTTGAACTTTCCCTCTCATAGAGTTTCATAAAGAGATATACCTGTGTACCTGATTTTGGGAGTACCAGGGAGACACAAACCCTCCGGGAAAATGATACCTTGACTTCATCTCTTATGTACAAAGTTTTGTGTTATTTTAATGAATTCAAGGTGCCCCCCCTCCTTTTTTTTTTTTTTGGTTGAATGAGGAGTCCTATTTGGTGTAAGGAATTCTTTTTTTTTTTTTTTTTTTTTACTGATCATGATTAGAACTCTTTAATATTGTCAAGGACATGAAAAACAATGAAAGGCAGAGAAACTGACACAGAGTAGAAACTAAAGAGACATGATTAAATGCAACATCACCCCCTGAATTACTTTGAAATCTCTTAGCCATAAAAACTCATTTGTATTTAATATTTCCTTCTTTTGGTCAAGGTCTTTTTCCAAATGCTTGTCTTCCTTCTCGGGCAGTTCACTATCCTTGGTAGATATGTGTCCGCAATTTAGAAAAAAGGAGGGCATATTAGCTGGCTCCGGTGGGAAAAGGAAGTCACAAGGAGCAGGAAAAAGAAAAGGAGTTGTGCCTTGGCAAGGCTGGTGATAACGATTATGCAGAACTTAAATATGATTCTCATTTATGATCTGGTTATTTTCACATTCTCTCTTCCATCCCATTCGGCAAGAGAGCAGTGCTTTCCAGGATAGTCTTGAATCAGCTAACCAGTGTCTCCCGGTAACCTGGAGTGGCTTCAGCCTTGTTTTTTGTGTAGAGGACTGGAATACGAAGGCCATGAAGTTGTCATCCTGAGTCTGTCTTAGGCTCTGTGGGTGGTTGGGGACAGGATAAGGAGTTTACGGAGAGAGAAGTAAAACCTAGGCTTGTGGGGTGGGGTGCGTTTGCATTCGTAAACGGAGGCTGTGTTGAGCACGTGTGCAGGAAGCTACAGTGTGTGATGGGGTGGGACACTAAGGCAGGGTGGAACCCAGATAGATGTGGGGAGGCCAAGCTCATGAGGTTGTTTGCCATTGGCAGTGCCTTTTCTGACTTTACACGCATGTTAGATGACTTACCACAGCAAGTTTGGGTAGCATTGGCATCCATTCAGGGAGAATTGCAAATGACCTTTCCATCATAAATAATAGAGAATGAGCTGGAGGATTAGGGGGATGAGAGGAAAATGAGGGGAAGACGTTGCTTATAGCAAGAACCAGCCTGAAAGTCAAGTTACTTGTTGGAAGTTATAACAAAACCACTTAATTGGATAGGGAAATGAAAGACTTTTTTTTTTTTTCTAAAAATATGTTCTACCTTTGGGTTTACGTCAAAGCCAAGAATATATATTTTTTAAGTTTTTTAAAAATAGCATTCCTCAACAGTGAACTCAAGATAAGAATAGAGATCTTAAGTTGGCACTAATTTGGTGGCATACATGAAGATGTTTATATTAGTAATTACCAGCATTTTTGTTAGGGTGGATCCATGGAGTTCTTAATTATCATAAAAAAGAAGGTAGAGCAGAGCGGTGTAGCTCGGTGGCTGAGTGCCTGCTTTGCATGTACGAGGTTCTAGGTTCAATTCCTGATACCTCCTAAAAAATGAAAATAAAAAAACAAGGCAGAGCTTCACAAAATAAACTAGCCTGTGCCCTGTGGGCCTCTTGTCTCTCTGCATCTCTCTCCCCTTGGTTTCCTAGTATGCTACTCTCAGGTGCCCCATAAATAAGAATTGCTCTGTGTCCCAATCCCTACCCCCCAAGCTTCAGATATGTATAGCCAAAGGCATGCTGAACTTTTTCATCTCCAGGCCCTATAAGTTTCTTATTCTCTACACGGCTAAAGTGAAGCTATCAAATTCCTTTTTTTTTTTTTTTTTTTTAAAAAAAAAAAGGTATTGTGGTCATATATGTACAGCACAGCATTTCCCATTTTAACCACTTTCAAGTATACACTCAGTTGGGCTTAATCACATTCACAGTGTGACGCTCTCATCACCCCGTCACCACCACCCATTACCAAAACGTTTTCATCCATCAACCCAGAAACTCTGTTCTCATTAAACATTAACTTCCCATTCCCCACCCCCCACCCTTGGACCCTGTAATCTACCTTCTTTCTCTACGAATTTGCCTACTCTAGTTATTTCATGTGACTGAGATCCTGTGATATTTGCCCTTTTGTGTCCGGCTTATTCTACTCAACAAGGTTCATCCAGGTTGTCGCTTGTATCAGGACTCCATTCCCTTTTACAGCTGAATAATATTCCATTGTGTGTATGTAACACGTTTTGCTTATTCATTCTTTCTGTTGAAGGACACTTGGGTTGCTTCCACCTTGTGGGCCCATACGAATATTGCTATGCAGATCTGCTTTCAATTCTTCGGGTAGATACCTGGGCCATATGGTAATTCTGTATTTTCCGAGAACAGTCGAACTGTTTCTACAATGACTGCACCGTTTTACATTCCCAACACCAACGTATGAGGGTTCCTATTTCTCCACATCCTCTCCAACACTTGTGATTTTCTATTTTTTAATAGTAACCATTCTAGTGGGTGTGACATGGTATCTCATTGTGGTTTTGATTTACATTTCCCTAATGGTCAATCATTCTGAGCATCTTTTCATGTGCTTTTTTGCCATTTGTATATATTCTTTGGAGAAATGTCTATTTACATCTTGGGCCCATTTTTTCATGGAATTATCTTTTTGGTGTCAACTTCCCTCTGAAAGTGCTCCCAGGTATCTTCTCTGTGGCTCTCAGAGGCACCACCACCCACTGAGCCACTCCTCCTGGAAACTGGAATGTCATCCATGGCCAATTCCCAGCCCTGCACATTTTTTTTTTTTTTTAAAGATTTTATTTATTTATTCATTTATCCCCCCTTGCTGCTTGTGCTCGCTGGGTCAGCTAACTACGCCGTGCGGGTGGGCTTGCCTTCACCAGGAGGCCCCGGGAACCGAACCCGGGGCCTCCCATATGGTAAACGGGAGCCCTACTGATTGAGCCACAGCCGCTTCCCCCAGCCCTGCACATTTTAACTTAACTCTTTTTTTTCTTGAAAACTTTCTCTTAACCATGATTGCCAAGGCAAATTGATGGTGAACTGGCAGCATGTGATTTGCCCAGGTAATTTTGGGTCCAGGCAAATGTTTTTATTAAAAACTCCCCATGTGATTCTGTGTATTTGGGAACTGCTGGCTTGAACTATTTCTAAAAGGCCGTAATTAAAATCAGAGTGGGGGCTAGGGGTGGAGGAGTCAATGGCAGTGTGGTTTGGTAACCAAGCAGGTAAACGGATAAACTGATGTTGACAGGAACTTTGGACTGAACTCTTTGCTCTGGGAAGTCCCTTATCTTAGTTTGTGTGCCAGTTCAGATGTACTTTTCTATGAATACGCTTTCATGGTTTTAGGACATGTAAGTATGACCGACTTAACACACTCGTTAATTAATGTAGTGCATTGCGCACCTGTGTGTCAAGGGTACGATGAAAGGAAGAAAGATGCATTCTTACCTCAACGATTTTGCAGTCTAGTGGAATATACCATGCTTTTTTTTTTTTCTTTCTTTAAGGTGCAAAACGACCTCACATTGCAGAGTAATGGCAGTCAGTATTCTCCAAATGAGGTAAGTTTCCTGAAGGTTCATGGAAACATAGGCTTTTCATAAAGCCTGAAATGGAGCATCTTTTACAGCAGAGGCGCTTAACCAGGGGTCCATAAGCTTGAATTGAAATTCGAAAAACATTATTCTTGTGGAGACGTGTTGGTGCGGGTGTGATATATTTATTAAATAAGACACACTATAGTGTAGACTTAGTAAGAGGTCCTTGGTTTTCACCTGATACTGGCAAAGGGGTCTGTGGAACAAAAAAGGTTAAGAATCCCTGTTTTGGAAACGGATGTGGCTCAAGAGGTTCGGCGTCCGTCTACCATATGCAGAGACCGGGGTTCGATCCCCGGTACCTCCCGATTAAAAAAAAATAATAATAATTAAAATAAAATAAAATAAAAATAAAAATAAAATTAAAATAAAATAAAATAAAATAAAATAAAATATAAATAAAATATAAATAAAATATAAATAAAATAAAATAAATAAAATAAAATAAAATAAATAAAATAGTAAAATAAAATAGTAAAATAGTAAAATAATAAAATAAGTAAAATAAATAAAATAATAATAAAATAATAATAAAATAATAATAAAATAATAAAATAAAGTAAAATAAGTAAAATAAAATAAAATAATCCCTGTTTTACAGAAATGTATCGTCTAAGACTGTTGGGATTAATGAGTTAAATGAGTGTTGCAAATTCTCTAGGGACTCCACCTTACTTTCATTAGCTGTCATAGCCTTAACTGGCCCTATTTGTAATTAAAGATTGTTTATGAGATATAAATTTATTTTTAACCACCTATGAGAACCTCTTTATAGAGTGGCTATGTACCAAATAAAATGAAACCAGCTCAGATCAAACCACCTTTGGAATATCTCATTTTCCATAAATGATTCAGTGTGCTTTTCCTGTAGACATCTGTTCAGGGAGTGTTGCTTCCTCATTTCATTGTATTATGAGATTCTTCATCCGATGTGCCCTGTTTTGGATGTGCTGGGGAAGGAAAGGATTGCCGGTTTTCCATGACTGTAAAATATAGAGAGCAAATAAAAAATTGAGTGAATTCCCCCTCCCAAACAATATTCTTTTGATTATACCACTTTAAAAAATTGCCATGTGAAGATGCATGTATTATTGTGTATTTAGCCAGGACTTCATCACACTGCAGGAAATGCAAAAAGGGAGTGGCTTTATTATAGTCCTTGAACATAGAGAAGCATACTTAGTTCTGCTTCTGTTTTTTAAACTGCCTTTCCTTCTAACACCGCAGGTGAGAGAGGACTCCCCTGCCATATCTCCAACCACAAACAGCACAGCTCCGTTTGGCCTGAAGCCTCGATCAGGTAAATGAAAGCTCAGACTATTTCTCTCGTTAGCCTTTAAAAATTATCCATTATCAGTGTGAATATCCTTATCAACACTGGCAAGTATGAATCCTGACCTCAAAATCGGGCTACTACCTGGGGAGCCCAGACTTTGGAGCTCTGTTTTCAAGGAATCGGCTCTTAAGTCCATGTTTTCAAATCAGAGTAAAGAAAAAAATGGTGGTGGGTGTGTGTAGAGTGGAAAAGAAATGATCTATGGATTTTTTTTTTCACACCCAGAGAAGATATCACAGTCATTCCTTTGCCCCAAGGGTGGCTGGTGCTCTGCTGAGTGAAAGTTTAAGGGTTGCCTCTAGGGGAGAGTCTTCTTTCTGAAACAGCCTTCGCTTGCTTCCTGAGCCTGGCAGGTTCTATGTATTTACTCATCTAATAGAGTGATCATTTCAAGGCTTCTCTGCATAGCCAGGAATCATTTAAGAAAAAAAAAAAGCCTTTCATGAAAGAGTTCTGCTTATATTTTCATTTACTATTAGTATCTCACAAAAGTAAATTATAGCAATGTGCAAAATATTTACTGAGTTTTAAAAGAAGGATTACAACTCGAAATTTGGTCCTTCTGGTTTCTCCATTTATTTAAAGCTCTGGCGCTATATACCTTCTTTCAGGTCCTTCTTTATTTTGATATTTTTGGTTCTTTGGTGTTTAGCATCCACTCACTACAAATGCTTTTTAAGAAAATGATAGAGGACTCAGACACTTCTAAACAAAAGCTAGCAAAGAACTCAGATGTTCTTGGGTTTTCCAGTAAAGTATTTTGGCAACAGCAAAAGTTCTACGTATGTATATTTTGGGGGAGGGGGGGCACCTGTAGGAAAAAAAACAAAGATGATTCTTTTATACATGAGATCTTCTTATTTCTGGAGCAAACTGGCCAGGTGTAATGGTTTCCCAGCATTTCAGATGGACCATGACGCAAAGCTATTTGACAAAACACTTGGGCACGGCAAGGGTTAGTGGGTACTTTAGGGAGAGCTGAATGGTACATGAAATAAGGCTCAAACGCTGGCCCCTCGCTGGCCCCTCATTTGGAGCACTGAGCATAAGTGACCTCCGGGCCGTGGGCCTGGGCTTCCAGTCCTCACAGGCTCAGATCTGTGCTGGGAAAAATGGAGGCCAGTCAGGACATAGCTCATCTCTGCCTGTAGGGAAAGCTCCCGAGGACCCCAGGAAAAAAACTAGACTTTCTCCTAAGCTTTGAAGTCAGTTTTACACAATCTTAAAATATTTTTACATTGAGCAAATCAAGATTTTTTTTTAGGAGGTACCAGGGATAACTTAGGACCTCGTACATGGGAAGCAGGCGCTCAACCACTGAGCTACATCTGCTCCCCAATAAGAATTGGTTTTCTCATTTGTTTGTTTTGTTTTTAGGAGGACCGGGAATCAAACCTGGAACCTCATCCATGGGAAGCTACATTCGCTCCCCAGAACTTTCTTTTGAACGTGCAGCTTTGCAATTTAGCTGTCAAGTTGTTTTCAGTAACTTGTTTTATTCCTTTTTTGGCATCCAAGCTCACTCTATCAAAGTTAGAGCTTACCCTCCACTTGTACTGTTAAATCATTTAAAATTCTTTGTGGTGGTAAAAAAAAAAAAAATTTAATGAATAATTTATCTTTTAATAGCAGAAAACAAAAGTAATTCCCGCTTCAAGCTTTCTACCTTTTTATAATGCTGACTAATCAATGAGGAAATCAGTTTTGAAAGTTCTCTGGCTTTGGTTGCTATAAATAATACTAATTTATCTTCAGGAACATCCAACATATTTGAACTTTATAAAATAAGCATTACATATTGGGAATTTATTTCCATTTCATTTATTAGTTTAAAAATATTACAGTATGTAATTATCACATTTTCTAGGGAATAATATATCTAGTAATCTTGAGGGTCAGATGGTTGAAAAAGATAGAAATCCTTTTGATTGAGTAGCTCTGGAAAAAAGCCAAGGAATTTTTTTTTTTTTTTTTTTTTTTTTTTTTTAAAGATTTTATTTATTTATTCATTTATCCCCCCCTTGCTGCTTGTGCTCGCTGGGTCAGCTAACCATGCCGTGAGGGCGGGCTTGCCTTCACCAGGAGGCCCCGGGAACCGAACCCGGGGCCTCCCATATGGTAAACGGGAGCCCTACTGATTGAGCCACAGCCGCTTCCCAGGAATTTTTATTTTAAAATTAAGTATGTGAATTTATGTGATTTGTGTGTTATATATATAAAAGAAAGCAGATTGCTCAAATCGGTGAGTTAGAATAAGAACTTAGATTCTTAAAGTGAGCCAATAGTTTTCTTCAAATCTTTTGCTTTCGGATTTCTGATTTTTTCCCTCAAAGAAAGATAATTGCATGTACCCAAACAGTCATTCCTAGAACCATATCCATTTATTTTACTGGTCCTGCCTTATGATTGAATAAAAAAGTTATATAGATATTTCCTAAACACATTAAATTGCTATATGGATATTTAATGGGAAAAAAAAGAGAGAAAGAGGGAGGTGCTTCATTTCATTAATGACCCATTAAAGAGTGCTTGAATTGACTGATATCTCTTGGTTAATTGGGTTTGTTGTAAAAGAGACTTTTAGTAGTGTCCAAAATTGTTCTTATACCGACCAGTATTTAAAGACAGTATTGAGGAGTGTCTCAAAGATTGAGAAAAGGGTTGGCGAGATTCAATTATTAATAAAGCTTGCCAGTAGAATTACAGGTGTCTTTAAAGAGAAATTTTACATTGCCTTGGGGAAAAATCATACCTGGTAAATAATGTAATCAGTGGTGAATTTCTAAAGAATAGATACATCCACACCTCTATTAAGCAACCAGATTTTTTTGTGACTAGTATTTGCTAAGAGCGTTAGTTATTTGGAAGGCCTTTGCAAAGAGTTATCTGGTAGGTCTTTTGCTTTTTATCTCTATGACCTATGGGTACTCTTTCTTTCTGCTGACATGTTTCATTAGAACTTTAAGTCTTTGGGCTTGCTGATGAACTATATTAACTGCATGCAAAGTAAATGATTGATAAGTACTAATGCTCAGTTTTTATCATTCTTTTTATTCCTTGCACCATCTCCCATTGTTCTGTATTGTACATTTGAAATGAACCCCATATCAATGAAATCCGCTTCATTTCCATACAACCCTTATGCCATTTGTGAAATGCTGCTGCCCCTTTGGTTTGTCCTGGTCCTTGTGCAACTCATTATGGACTGGCTCTCACGCCCTCCTGCAGACCCAGCCCTCACTCTTCCTCCTATCTCCTTCAACAAACTTACGCAGGCACAAACATGGGACAGCTCTAGCTACAGTGTTCCATCTGAAGGAGACAGTGACAATGGTAGGTGGCTTTCTACATATCTTTCAATTTGCTCGTTAACAAGCCAATGACAATACTTGAACTTTCCTTTCCGTGAAGCCAAGATAGTGCATGCCTGAGAGGAGAAATAGTGAGTAAGCTGGAGAAGTGAAATCCAGAAAAGTACATGTGGATTGTTCTCCAGCAGTTTTTCAAACTACGGTTTCATCACTTTGAATGTTTTGAATGTTGGGGAGGACTTTAAAATGATATTTTCTCTACCTTTTCTGCTAGGTTTTTTTGGTGTTTGTTTGCAAAGCTTTGGGATGTGTGCATTTGGATTATCTCTGCTTGCTCCTGCATCTGAACCAAGTGCTTTTATTATCTTTTGATCTTTTATTATTTATGCTTACCATATAAGATTTTTAAGGTAATTAAAAGGTACCCTCACTGACCCTTGAGTGTCACACTGAAAATAAGTTACACATTGAGAAATTTCTAAACATAAAGAAAAATCACTTGCCTTCTCCCCTCCTTTTTTTTCTGCAAGTTATTTGCATGTTTTGACTCCTGATACCTCCATGAGTGTAAGTGCATCTTGAATAATATTGAAAAATATAATTTGGCCTGAGAATCAAATGTATGAATAAATTTGAGGACACTCAGCCAAGCTTGATGGTATATCTTTTAATTTTGTGACATTCAATATCATAAATTGCCTAAGAGAATGAAATAAAAATATATATAATTATTTAAATCTACATAACACATATAACTGTGTTCAAGTCTAATGCTAGTTCAGATTTTAAACATTTTACTTTAAAATACAAAGTGATAGAAGTAATGTTAAATGGTTCTAAGGGTACGATTTATAGAGAAGAAAAGTGCAATAAGAAGATAGATTTTCTGATAAGGCTTATTTTTCAAATATGATTGTCGTATGTTACACATGGAAAAATATATTTTGAAAAGGTTGCAGGGAGCAGATGTAGCTCAAGTGGTTGAGCTCCTGCTTCCCATGTACGAGGTCCTGGGTTCGATCTCTAGTACCTCCTAAAACAAACAAAAAAACCCAACTCTCATGGGGAGGGGATGTAGCTCAGTGGTTGAGCACTTGCTTCCCTTTACAAGATCCTGGGTTCAACTCCCCAGTACCTCCTTAAAAAAATAAATAAATAAAACTTGCAGTGATTTCTAGTTAAAATTGCTGATCCAATTTCCTTATATAGAAGGATAATGTATACCGTGGAAGAGACAGTTGTTAAAGGAATTTTAATACTTCATGTGCTTCTAAAGTTTTTAATTGAAAATAAGTTTGACAAAAAACATAATTAAACAAAACCCCTTTCTTACATCATCCTATTTTAAATTCTGAAAGTTGAAAAGGGCTAAATGGAAACTTTCTTGATAAACTTCTTTACTTAAAAATGAAAAGAAAGGGGGAGTAGTTTTTTGTTTTTCCGAAAATGTGGCTATTTATGGGTCTGATGTTGGTTAAAGGAAATAAAGCCTAGAATGAAAGATTTATGCATGATTTGGTATTTCCTTAGGACTGATATATGAAACCAAAAGACTTTATTTTTTTTTTTAAACACTGGGAAAGAATTAGGCATCTGATGCAGAAATAGAACACCTCCCGTTGCAGATGAACCAACTAAAACCTCCATCTCTGTATAAGCCTGAGCCACACTGAGCTACATAGAGATGGAGGCACCAAGCCCAGGGCTCCAGATTCTGGTATCATCTCCTTCTGCCACATCTACATTCATTTTATAGATATTTACTGAGGATACCTATGTGCAAGGTACGAAGCCAGACTGTCTTCATTTTAGTAAAATCCTAAGACATCCGTAGAAAATAGTTATTGCCAAAATCTTTCCTAAAAATAAAATAACCTTGCAGTACATGTTTGATATAAGTGAAAATTCCAGGGATTCACGTGTAGCTTTTATGCTGTACAACAATAACATAAAGGGATTGTTTTTGATCCTGCATGGCTGGGTCAATCATGTCAGATGTTTGATGGTTGTCATTTTCCCTTATTTGCAATTTGACTATAATGTGCCTCGGGCAACAGATATTTTCTGTTCAGAAATGTTCCTTACCAATATTCCCTAGGGGTTAAATATAGGCTTGTGATTTAAATATATTTCCAATACTTTTTATTTTAAATTAAAGAAGCTGCACTCTGTATATACAAATATGTGAGCTAATGTTGCGAGAGGAACACAAACTCCTTTCTATGTTGTTCTTCCGTGTTCCTCTTAAGTAGGAGATCCTATTCAGTGGCTGCTCTTGGCATTTCAAAGCTGATTAACACTTCAGTTTTGTTTCCTCATAGTTTCTCCATTGGCCAACATCTGTAGCTATCTCTTAACATTTTTTAATCCTTTACTCTTTTTAGTAAAGTTGGCATTTCTATATACCTAGCTCACTGTCTTGCTTTTTGTTAACATTTGCCTCTCCTTTCCCTTCTTTCCAATATTTTATGCCAAATAGATCTCATTTTAAAAGCCACATTTTCTCTAAAACTCATTCTTCAAAATGATAAAAGACGCCAAATGGATAATAAGTCCCTGGGTTTCCCACAGTGCCGGCTTCTGCCTACTAGGATGAATGGAGGAGGAGGTAGAAGTGTGTAAGTAGCTCTGTCCACCGTTGGGAGTGGACATGGACTTGAAAACGTTCCTTCTGCTTTGTCCCTTGCATTTGTGTCCTCTTACTGGGCAGCATCTTTCCTTTCTTCCTTCACTTTGGAGGTAAAAACCTTCTTTTGAGTCATTTCCCCTTTTTTTCATTTGCTATGAATTGGTAGATCCTGATTTACACTTATTTAAAATTCATCTCTAAATATGAACTGACATATCTACGTTGGGCCAGTTTACAGACGTTTTCTCTAATTCTATAGGATAACCCTTCACTAGAGGTATTCTTTTCCCTGTTACAAATATGAGGAAATGGAATGTGTGAGAATTTTTTCAGTGGTTCTCATCCCTGGTTTTGTATTAGAATCACCTGGGTGCTTTTAAAACTGAAGCTGCCCAGGTCCCACACTCAGAAATGATAATATATTTGGTGTGGCTTAGAATCTAAGCACCAGTAATTTTTAAAAAGCTTTTTATGTGATGTTTATGAGCAATTAGGAGTCAAAGCCACTGAGTTTAATTTCCCGAGAGGTGATGTTTGAGCATTTTCAGGGCAGGGACTGGGTCTAATTAATTTGGGGACAACAGAGGGAATGAATGAATGAGCTAGTCAGATTTCATGTTTGCCTGGATCTAAAACTCCTGATATTTTTTTCTGGGCCGCCAGGGGGCTTTTCTTTATTTTTTTGTATCTTAAACATAACACCCAGTGCAGTTTCTTACCTTCTGAGGAGACCACTTGATAACTCAATTTCAAAACCCCATGTTTTCAAGAAAAAAAAAAAAACAACTCCTCTCATTGAGTTACATTTCAGAAATAAATACTGGTTTACAATGTAGGACTAATAATTTTATATGAAGAATGTATTTCATAAAACAGTTAATTTATTGAAATTAAAATAAAGACATTTGCACTTAAAAAAAATAAAACAGTTGAATGGTAAAGAGCATTTCAAGGAATATTCAGAGCCGCAGACATTCTTTGCTTAATGGAAATATATTCTAGAAATAAGGAAAGAAATGGTTCCTTGGCCCATCAAACGTCTAATGGGTGTCTATTCTGTCCTACTATGTACTTGTTACTAAAGCTAAAGCTCTGAAAATGACAGACAATCTTTTTGATTACATGGGACTTTTATTTCAGAGTCTTATGCATTCAGCCCTGGAAACTAACTATGCTATAGGAGATTTCTCATAAAAGGAAAATTGTATGTGATGGGTTAACAGGATTATCTTCTCTGCAGAGATACTGTTCAAATAAACTGTCTTGGAATGTGGCAGTGTTTGAAACAGTCATTTCATTTATTCATACAACTCACTCTGCCCAACTCACTGCTTTGTGGGGCAGGAGTCAAGGGTACAAATTGGAAACAGACGAATTCTTACAGATTCATAATGGAGAGAAACATACCATACCATAGGACAGAGAGTGGTGAGTGGTGTAAAAGGGACACAGATAAAGTCTTTTATAAGTTCATGGAAGACAGAAATTCCTCCCAGCTTGGGGGTAGAGACAGCTTTAGGACAGAGAAGACAGGGGAAGAAGAGGTAGAGATAATGGGAAAATCAATAGAGTTTGACCTGTACCTGCAAAGATGAATCTGATACTCTGCATAAACGTATTCCTCATTCCTTGCAGAGTTTTTTGCTTAGAAGTTTGTCCCTTCCACTAAGTAAATTACAAATATAAGCAAATCTTTTCCATTATTTAATTATTACTTATATGATACATGGTAATTAATCAGTTGAGCAGCACTCATTTTTTCCTACATCTTAAATTACCTACCATTTTGTCTCTTCTAATCTCTTCATCACGTGCTCATGAGTCCATACACACACACACACACACACACACACACGCAACCAACCACACATGCGTAACCACACATATACTGACTCTGCTCTCTTGCCCCTCTTTTGTTTTTCCTTTTTCCACTTAAGCAGACGGAGTAGCATTTGATTTGAAAACCAGCTGCTAGGAAGTGGGGCTATTAGTTAATGTTGCCTTGTAGCCTCAAGTTAAAAATTCCCCGCTCCCCCAAATTAAGTTAAGAGGTTCTTGAAATTTTGAGAGATGAAATTAAGGAAAGCCAGGATAATTCTTCAATAGGCTCAATTTCCTGAAGCCTTGATTCAGGCTGCTCACTGGATTTATTATTTAAATATAACTTGAAAGAAAAAAATCGAAAGGCAGTGTAACCAGAGGTACTTTAATGATCCCCAATATAATTATGCTGTCCTAACAAAGCCAGAAAAATTAGCAAGCTACTTACTCTATTGCTTGGTAGATTTATTACTAGCCTAAAGAATTCATTTTAAATTCTCAGATATTCCATCATAATTAATACCAGAGAACTAGTAGCATTATAGTCATGGTTTCCAATAATTTTATGTACATTTAAAGCTGTCATTTGCAAAACCACACTTCAAATGTGTGTCCACCTGTTTTGATTGCTTAATATTCATACAAGAAACACCAAAGCATGCATTTTGTATTTTTAAGATGCACAGGGATTTAAACTGAAAAGTGATGCCAGGAAATTAAATCCCCAATATCCTGATATTTCACACGGGGCTTTAAGGAGGCATGGAAACTTGAATGGTGCACTGCTAAACAAAAGCTCACAGTTCATTTAACTTCCTGATAGTTTCATGTTCAGAATGAAATCTGCCAATGAAAACATATTGAAAATATTAAACATGCTGTATTAGATAAGATTACCCCCAGAAAAAGGAAAAGAAAACTTCCAAAGACAACAGTAGATTTGTTTCAACAGAGTTGCGTCGCCCCCTGCTGGCTTACACGTGTAGTACCCAACTCGAACCGCATTCTTTGACTTTTTTTGGTAAATTCGGTTGACTTCTTTTCTTTGGGGGTGTGGATTATTTATAGATTTTGCATTTTGATCTATATATCTCTTCCGGTTGTTACTCTCAAATGGGAGGTTTTTTTGTTTGGCTCTCTGGTGTAAAGTCGTTTAATACAGTCTCCAGTTTCTTCCATGCTTCTTTATTTGTCGGACTTCTCATTCCCCAATGTGCTCTGGGAAGGTCTCATCTCCCCCTGCCGGGTCACCCTGCCCCTTCTTTTGTTGCTAGCCCTGCGTTTATATTTAAAACAATTTGCTTCACTTCCTGTGAGGTTTGGCTTTTGCGGGCCTTGGTGACAAGCCCTTCTGTGACATGCCTTTGGCTCTTTTTCCTGTGACTTCATCGGGTGCGCCAGCTCCTCGCTGAGGTTGTGCAAGGCGTTTTGTGCATTAAGTCATTCTCTTCCATTTACTTGGTATTAACTCTAAGTCTGGGCTTTATTAAGATGTGTCAATTCTAATCTTCCATAGGGCCTGAGAACACTCATTCAAATATCCTAGAGCTGCTTTAGAAAGAAAATACTGAGATGTGAGAATCAGAACACCAGTCATTTATTGAAGTAGTTTGATTCAGAAGTACAAAGGGAGATTACGATGACACCGTTGGGGGAACACAGAATAATTGACTATATGGAGCAAATTAAAATCCTTTTCCCGAAAATAATATATTCGTAAGCCATAATTAATTTTAAAAAAACGGATAAATTGAAATAGTCTCTAAAGTTACTCATTAGGCAAGGTTTGTCAGGATAGAATAAAAGTTGCACAATTTTCTCACTCAACATTATTTAAATGATGGTGATTGACACTAGCAGAATTGCCGCATGGCAAGGCGGCCTTCGATATGATATTGCTTTCTAAAATGGGAGTTCTCTGCCCAAAATTTCCTTTAATTACCCCTCCCCACCCTCTTTGGTCCCCTCTCCCCTGCCCCCTGCAATCTTAAGGTCTAAGAGGCAGGGGGATCCAAATAAGGCATCTAACAGCCCTTTGCCCCCTTCGTGTTCATGTAAAGTTGAAGTCTTAATAGGTTAAAACCTCAAGGAAGATAAAAAAATCAAGTTTAATCTGCCCTGGGCCTTGTATTACAATAAAAATTGATTTAAGACCCTTGCTACGATCACTCTGCCTTACGTGAAATATTTTGTGCCTTCTTTGTTGCTCTTTAAAATATGTTATCCTTGAGCAGTTTAGAGGCAAAATGTTTTCTGTATTGGCTTCTTCCTCCTTTCAGAGGAAGAGCCGGTATTAGTTTCTATTCTTGGAGGTTGTCAGTTTAAGGACCTGAAGCAAACCATGATCTCTTAAACTGCCTCTAATTTGGCCAGCCTTTCTAAAAGAAATCTATGCTCATCTCTAAAAACACTAACTTTTTGGGAACACTGTCAGCAAAATGAGAGAAGGCAGAATTTTTCCACTCCACACTCAAAAGTGTAATACCCTGTGATGTCACTTAGTTCTTAACCCAGATGTTCGAGAAAAACTTATGCCAACGAAAATATCAGCCTGTGCTCATTTCTAACATGCAGTGCAATTCTAGGATCTTCGTGTTTGGAACTAGTTATCTGAAATTAATGAAAGGATTTTTGAACCCTCGAAGGTAAATTGAAGCTTTGAATGAAATTTGTGGAAAAACGAAGAGAGGAGGGATGTCTGTCAAAGAAATGGAATGGGATAGTTCCTATGGTGACCCAAATCCTTCCCTGGAATCAGGTTATTGTCACCAAAATTATAGCTTGTTAGTCTATACAAACCAATATAATTTAAAATACAGTCTCCTTTAGATTAACCTAATCAAGATTGTCAAGTAGGAATTTCTTTGTGGAGTAGTGAATAATTTGGTATAAATTGAACAGTTTGATTTGAATATGAATAGCCACATATTGCAACCTATAGAATGTGATGTATAAAGGCTTTTTCTTTTTTCTTTCTATCACAGTATTTCTAAGACCTCAGAGAAATTTGGAATCTATAGACCCACAGTTCACAATTCGGAGGAAAATGGAACAGATGAGAGAAGAAAAAGAATTGGTGGAACAACTCCGGGAGGTACCCAACAGCTATGTTATAAGTGAATAATGATTTTTAGAGTTGTAGCAGCATACTATGTATATTTTTTAAAATAGACTTTGAAGTACTACTTACAGACCTAGTTGTAATTTCTAGCTAGGTCACATACTGATTGGGCAAGTGACTTAACATCCCTGACTTTCAGTTTTAAAAAGCAGTTAGTTCCAATCTACCTAGTATGGTTTTATGAGAAGTGAATTAATATAAGTAGAAATATTTAATACATATATATAAAGGCTAGTATCATTTCAGTTTGTTTATACTTTAAAATAATGCATTGCCATTTATTACTTGGTGATAAGATTCTATCACCAAGATATCCTTACTTTGTACTCCAAATTGACCAGAGCTTGTTAATCAGCCATTTAATAGGAAAGCTATTTGAGTTCCCACCAAGGGTGAATGAAGGGTGTCTTAGAGGATTCAATGAATGGAATTTAAACAAGGTGATGGCAGGGGCCATCACTGGCTTATTCCTTGTTGGATTTTTGCTCACCGCACAGCTCCTGGAAGGTAGGTGGGTGGTTCTAGACTACTCTCTTGGTCTTTGTATCCAGTTAGGAAGAAAATAAGTGAATATATAGAAGGTCAAATAGCAATGCAAGGGTCAGTCACCAAGGAAGAAGACATTGGTAGTGGTTATTAAAGACGGCACATTATACATCGCTACGTAAGTTCTTTATGTTCAAAGGGAAGTATGATCACTGTGAACTAGAAAAGGACAAGAAAACTTTTTGGAGATGTTAGAATGTATGCTAAATCTTCATTTTTCACAAACAATTATGTATTGACTGCTACTATGTGCCAGATGGTATACTAGGTGATGGGAATGTAGGAGAGAACGAAAGGGCCCAACCTTTATGAAGTGTATATTCTATTGGGAAGATACAGTAAATAGCAAGTAAGCAAATACATCATTTGAGATAGCAGTGAGGTCTATAAATGAACAATGAATCCTATATGTTTTAGTTTCTCAACAGCAAAAACAAATATCATACAATGGGTTGGCTTTACAATGGGAATTGACTGGCTCATGTTTTTGAGGCCATAAAAAAAAAAGTCTCAAAAATTTTAAAAGAATTGAAACCATACAGAGTGTGTTATCCAACCACGTTGGAATCAAACTGCAAGTGAGTAACAGAAAGATAACAGAAAATCTCCAAAGACTTGGAAACTAAACAGCCTGCTTATAACTAATATATGGGTCAAAGACAATGTATCAAGGAAAAAAAAATACATTGAACTGAATGACAATGAAATACACATAGCAAAAATTGTGGGGCACAAAGTAGTGCTGAGAAGGAACTAATGGCATAATTAGAAAAGAGGGAGAATCTCAGTCAATAATCTAAACTCCCATCTCAGAAGCCTAAAAAAAGGAAAGTAAAATAAACCCAAAGTAAGTAGTAGGAAGGAAATAATAAAGATAAGAGCCGAAATCAAGGGTATTGAAAATAGAAAAGCAGTAGAGAAAATCAATGAAATAAAGAACTGGTTATTTGAAAAGAGCAATAAAATTGACAAACCTTTACCAAGACTGACAAAGAAAAAAAAAAAAAAGAGTCCACATATTACCAATATCAGGAATGAAACGGGTTATCACTACAGACTCTGCAGACATCAAAAGGATAATAAAAGAATAATATGAACATCTATACATACATAAATTTGACAACTTAGATGAAGTGGATTGCTGCCTTGTAAAACATAAAACTACCACAACTCACCCAATATGAAATAGATAATTAAAAGTCTCTAGTCCTTAATGATTTCACTGGCGAATTCTTTCAAATGATCAAAGAAGAATTAACACAATCTCTTCCAGAAAATAGAAGATAAGGGAACACTTCCCAATTTATTTTAGGTAGCCAGATTTAACCAAATATTAGCAAATGGAATCAAGTAATATATCAAAAGAATTATACTCCATGACAAGTAGGGTTTATTCCAGGAATGCAAGGCTGGTTCGATATTTGAGAATCCATTAATGTAATCCACCACTTCAACAAGCTAAAGAAGAAAAATTACTTGATCATATAAATTGATGAAGAAAAAGTACTTGATAAAATTCGACAACCATTCATGACTTTTTAAAAAACTGGCAGAAATATAGCAATAAAGGGGAACATTTTCAACTTGAAAAAGAACATCTACAAAACACCTAAAGCTTACATTGTATTAAATGGTGAAAAACTGGATGCTTTCCCCCTAAGATCAGGAACATGGCAGGAATCTCTGCTCTAATCATTCTTATTCAACATAGTGCTGGGAGTTGTATCCAGTGCAGTAAAACAAGAGAGGGAAATAAAAGTCATAAAGATAGGAAAGAAAGAAATAAAACTCTCCCTATATACAAATGGCATGATTGCCTAAACAGGAATCTATATATTTATATAAAAAAAACAACCTCCTAGGACTAATAAGTAAATTCACTAATGTAACAGAATACAAATCAATTGTATTTCTATATATGAACATTGAACATGTGGATACCAAAATTTAAAGTACAATACCATTTTACAGTTGCCCAAAACATGTATAGTACTTGTATGCTGAAAACTACATGATGCTGATGGAAGAAACCAAAGTAGATCTAAATCAGGGGCTCTTAACTTTTCGTATTCCATGGACCCCTTTGCCAGTCAGGTGAAAACCACGAACACCTTCTCAGAATATAATGGCCGATAGTTTTATGACACTTAACATTGTCATGTCTTTAAATTAAATTTTAGGATTATTCAAAATTACGTTTTCCAACTTTCCCATAATTTCAATATCTGATAGCCTAACACATTTCAACATCTGTTGAATCAGTCATTTTCAGCATACATTTAGAAATTCGACTTTTCCCATGGCGTCATAAAACCATCTTTGCCATCCTTACCAATCTTTACAGGCAATTATCCACTGCACTCAGAACATGCTACATCAAAATAAAAATCAACATACTAAGTCCACACTATACTGTGTATAATTTAATAAATATATCGCACCTGCACCAACACATCCCCACAAGAATAATGTTTTTTTGAATTTTCAATTCAAGCTCACAGAACACCTGAAATCTTTCCACGGGCCCCTGGGTCCATTAAGAACCCCTGATCTAAATAAATGCACCAGCCGGTTTGTTTTCATTTGTCAACTCATCCTCTTTTTATATTTTTGATAGCCAGGGCTGAGGCAATATTGACCCAAGTTCTTCCTTTCATTACTCTTTTCATTCTACTACTTAAAAACAGTTTTGCTTTGAAATATTTCTAAAAGATTTAATGTTCAGCATTTCCCAGGTGTTCTTATGCTTATTCCCCATAATGAAATTAGCGTCTAAATTCATGAAGACCTGTTATTATACTTTACCCTCAGTTGCCTCTGTATGATTAAAGTCACTAACAACAGGCTTCCTTCCACTTCCCCACGACAGAGCATTGAGATGAGGCTCAAGGTCAGCCTGCACGAAGACCTGGGGGCAGCACTCATGGATGGGGTCGTCCTCTGCCATCTGGTCAACCACATCCGCCCACGATCTGTCGCGAGCATCCACGTACCCTCACCAGCTGTTGTAAGTCTCATAACATAGAGGGAAGCTAACTTCTACAGGAAACTGACTTTTTTGGGACGGTGTGCTGATTAAGGATTCCAGGGAGCTTATCAGAACTCTGTTCAAGTCCTTTCCGTTGCGCCCCAAACAACTAACTAGATGTGCAGAAAAGAAACGGTCTGAATAAGGCAACAGCAGCAAGGGAGAAAACCTTAAAATAAATATGCAAACGACGGAAAAAATAATTTAGTTGTAGATGTAGAATTAATAACTTTAAAAATGAATTGCTGGTTGAAGTGCCAACTTAAAGACTCGAGGAACGTGAAGACTCATTTCTCACATGGGGTTATGTAAACAGTGAGGCAAGAAACCTTTTCAGATAGCTCCTTATGGTTGGTAGCTTCTCTTCTAAATGTGATCCCTTTTTTCATCATTTGAGATTTTTGGATAGCCCTGAAAAGATGTAGATTCTCTTAAATATATCGTTGATTACTTATCAGTCAAATCATTAATTCCACAATCCTTGACCACTTACACTATGCCAGGCACATTGGAGATACTGGGAGAGCAGTGGGAAGGTGAGGCTAAAGGAGACTCCACTGTGCCCTAAAAATCCTGTCTAAAACCTGTCTGGAGAATACTCTTGCTACATTATCATGAAGCATGTGATAAGAGATTTCGGTGGTAGATGATAATTGTGGTTAATAGTACAAATACAACAATGTTCCTCTATTACAAGGAGTGAAGAATATGGTGATACATGGGAAAAATAGAACTAATTTAACTTATAGACTACAGTTAACAGTAATATTGTAATATTTTTGTAGCAAAGACAAAGGAGATACTATATCAATGTTAAAGGATTTTAAAAAAAAGAATTTTAAAAAGAGAGTGAGGTCATGAGAGAAGCAGAGACAGCTTTAGGTAGTTCAGATGAGGGTGGAAGATTCAAGGCTAAGCTTGTCTTTGACGCACCTACAGCGTTTAGACATGTGGGGAAGAAAGAAAAAGAATTTTTATCCACACAATTCTCTGTTAGGAGAGGCAAAATAGTTTAGGGGCTCAGAGTTCAGGCTCTGAAGTTAAACTGTTTCGATTTAAATCTTAGGTTTCCTTTTAAAGATGTACAACTTTGTGGCAGTTCCTTAACCTCTTTTTTAACTTAATTTGCTCTTCTCTGTAATGGGCATGTACTTGTCAGGAAAAAGTGAGGCAATGCATAGAAGACTCTCGGCATTGTGGTTGACACATTACAATACACATAAACGTAAGCCGTTTTTATCATTGGTGACTGTATAGCAGAGTTCCAAAATTCAGAGCCCCTAATTTCAATGTAACGTGTTCATACAACATCATATCATCAGCATATTGGGTGAAAGCCTCATGTGAGGCCCCTCTGTACTCCTCCCAGGAAAATTTCCCAGTTGCGTTATTTGTCCCAATTTCTTTTCTCTTGGCAGCTGGAAAAATTAGCTAATGATCCCATTTCAACACTCAGGTTTCCTTTTCTCTACCTGTATTTTTTCCTTTTTTTTTTTTTTTTTTTTTAATTAGAGAAGTTGTAGGTTTACAGAAAAATCATGCAGAAAATAGAGTCCTTAGTTCTATACTTTGGAACATATTTTCCTTTCATAAGCCTGACTACTTTTATTTTGCTTCAGACAACATTGGAAAAAAGGTAAATTTTCTGTACACTTTGGATGTATTTATGCTTTATTAATATGTATCAATAAAATTGATTTGTTAAAAAAAGTCAATTTTTTTTTGCTTTTGAATCTGCCACTAGGAGTCTTATGCAGGGCAATAAATTCTGTCCTATAATCCAATACAAAACTTGTAAGTATTTTTTTATTGAGGTCCAACCTGTTAAAAGTTGCTCTGAGCCGTGTGACAAATTCTCATTTAATAATTTTTCCCAATCATGAGAGAAACTACAGACTCCTCTTCCTCCTTGAATGTACAGTTATCATTTTCCAAGGTGTAAGATGACCTGGTGAAGCGTGTATCAGTGCACATTTGTATACTTCATTAATTCCTTAGAAAATATGCTCCATTCTTTTAGAAGTATTTTGATTTTCGCTTTTTTCTTTTGTAAATAAAATTTTAAAAATTGAAAAAATAATAGGAAATAATGGCTTATCAGAGAAAAAAGAAAAAATAGAGCAAAGGAAAAATAAATTCTTTTATCCCATCACTCACAACTGTTAACATTTTGCCTTCTGTATTAGTAGCATTTTGTTTTCCATTTAAGCTTTTTTTTTAAAGTGTGAGTCCCTCATGTATGCCATTTATTAGTTTATTATTATAGCCTAAATATTTCCCCACATGGTAAATATTCTTCATAAACATCTGTTTCAATAACTATCATATGTTTTTGCTTCTATTTTATCTTCTGGTACCCATTTCACCTTGCCCACGTCTGTTCCTTCTGATTGCATGAGGCTTACTGCAGGGGTCTTATCTTAAGATACGCCGGGGGAGGACAAAACCACCCAAGCAACTTCTTGCCCATTCTTGCAAGGTCCATGTTGGAGCAGACTTTCCTAAAGGAAAGATATTTGCTCAGCCTCCCAATTAAATTGTTCTACCTGGCAGCAGGCTTTTTTTTTTTTTTTTTTAAATATGTGTGTGTATGAGGGAGGGAGAATTTTTTTTCTTTTCTTTTTTTAAAGAAATGCCATGCAAATTTAGATTTTATGATGATTGCTTGGGCCCCTGTGAAATGGAGTAAGAGACACTTTGCCCCTGCCTGTTAACAGTATCAGGTACATCTTTAGAGCGCCTTGCTCCTCCACCTCAATGGTGAGAAACACTCATGCTCTTTGCTCCCTTTTTAAGGGAACTAAGAGTGGAATGTTGAAGTTTAGCAGGAAAGCATTTAAAACTTACCGTGTAAAAATTAAAAGGTGTGCGCCAAGTGTATTTCTTACTCAACCCACACCTTCTAAGCCATCTATTGTCAGGGTCAACTTGGTGAAGTTGTGAATATCCCTCATAATTCATGTTGTTTACTTCTCTGCTGCCTCTTTCTAATCAAGCCCATTGCTTTGGTGGGAAGGAGATGAATGGCCTGGTAAATTGAACTCTTTATATAGAAATATAGTTATTGATGGGGAAAGATGTCTGTGATGTACTTTCAGGTGAGTCTTAGCAAGTTTTATATAGCAGTGTGATTCCATAAAAATTTTTATGTATATATATGCTATATATTCCTTTATATATAAAGAATATAATCTAAAATATTAAGTTATTATCTCTAGGCAGAAGTTTCTGGTTTTTATTTTCTTCTCTTTGCTAATGTGTGTGTTATTTTCTTTTTCTCCAAAAATCTTGTATTTCTTGTGCCATTTAGGAAGTTTAAAATGTAACCTGTTATTAATGTGGTTTCTCTTTTAATAATACATTATTTCTGCATCTTTGCATTTATAGCCCAAACTTAGCATGGCCAAATGCAGAAGAAATGTGGAAAACTTTTTGGAAGCGTGTCGAAAATTAGGAGTCCCCGAGGTAACATCAAACTTAGTCCAAATATTAATGCTTTAGTAAAAAAATGTATTTAATGTATGTGTTTGAGCCATTGCATAGATGTACAGCTTTGTATATCCTTTTTGGTCTCGACCTTTCTTGAGGAATAACGTTGAATAAGTTAGAAAAAGTTTGGTTGAAATTTCTCTTTCGCAAAAAACAATCAAAACAACTTTAAGCAATATAGTCAATTTTGAGGAAAAAAGAAAAATTTATTTAATTAAATAAATGTGAAATTCCAAACTTAAAAAAAAAAATGTTATCACCTTGATTCTCTGTTCTCCAAGAGCAGAAATTGCTGAGGCTCTAGTGAGCTGCTTTTGGGTTTGGTAGGGTGGATTTTAGGAGCTGATGGTTCCTTTTACCTAAACTCTTCAGCAAAGCAGATCTGTAGCTTAACTACTAATTTTTATATTTTCATTCACTGTAGTTGCATTTTGACTATGTGGATCAAAATATATATCAACATTGAAAATATTATCATTATTGTTATTTTTATTATTAATGACTACCATTAATAATAACAATGTTCATATGTTGCTTTATAGTTTGTGAACTCTTTGCATTTGCGTTTTTTCCTTTGGTCTGCTGTTGGCCAGTTGCAGTTCTCTTTAGAGAATTCTCTGTGGCTGGCTTTGGAGTTTTTCAAAGACTTTGCTATTAATAAAGTAAAATGATTTCTTAGTGGGACATGAGCAAGTTCTCTTAGAAACTGCGGTGGCAATGTCAGGTGAGAAATTCATCATCATTATGATAAACAGAAATGGACAGAAATTATATTTCTTATGATTTCTTCTATTTTTCCTATTGTCCTAGGGACAAAGTAACTAAAATTTTATCATGGCATACTGCTTTTGACTATGTGAAGATTACATTTCAAGTAATTCTACTCAGTAATAGGAGTTGTTTAATGAAATTGAAAAAGACTCACCCCCTTCTCCTTCCCTCTCTCTCTCTCTCTCTCCCTCTTTCCTTTCTTCCTACTTTCCCTCTTTCCTTTTTTTCTCTTTTTAGCTTGGCGTGGGATCCAGGGTAGAGGGTTAGTGGTAGGCTTTTAATCTTATTTGAGGAAATGGAAAGAATTATTAAAGCATCTTAAGTCAGAGCTGTATCCATTTTTTAAAAAAAGAGAAACAAGTTCATCTTTAAAATATTGTAGTTTTTATATAGTGGACTAAATGTGTTTGAGCAATTCTGCTTTTTACAAAGTTAATCTGTATGTCTGTATTGTTTTTGCATATTTTAATATTGTATATATATTCTTGACTTTGAATATATGTGAAAATACTTATAGTGTGACCATGTCTAATGATTTGATTCTGTCATGGGCTAATAAGATTTCCCATGTGTGAATCAAAACTGTCATACAATGTTTCACATGGTAGATTATTTGTGTCTATGCTAGAAATCACTGATGAGTGAATGATCTAATCCCCTATGATTTTTTTAAAACTCATCAATAATTTTTGGCTTACAGATACAAAATGGAAGGGAAAAGCCCTTAATCATTTATTGTGAGTAAAGATTGGTAATTATGATTTCCTTTTAAAGTGGGGAAAAGGAAATTAAATTACCATCCAAATACAGAGCAAAATTTATCATGCTTTCTGAATATCCTAGCTAATGATCTTTTTTTGCCAATATCCCATTTTACTATGCTTAGTAAGAAATAAATCACTTAGGATTTTTTTTTTTTTTGAAATTGGATTTAAAATTGGAGGTGATTTTCAAGTTTGCATTGTGTGTATATATCTCATCCTGATGGATAATCCAGTTGCATTTTACTAGCAGCTAGATATACATTAAGTACATCACTACTAGAAAAAACCTGTTGGTTAGCAGTTGAACTTATTTAAAAAGATATGTTAAAGTAAGGAAGGAATATTCTGGTGGGAATCAAGAAATTGCCAACAAGTTGGCAAATCTTTCTATATACTCAAAGCAGGACGTTTTCATTTTATAGAATGCATGGGGAAATGTTTTCATCTAGGAATACAATATAAGTTAGGGGTCAGATGAATTCCTCCCCTTTAGATATTTATAATTCTTCCTCTGCTTAAGAGGGTTGATGTTTTGACTGTGTATGTGGCACACTACAATTGAGGATTTACACTAAAAAGATTAATTTTTATCACAAGTCTACTTGCAGACATTCTCCACCTACAATTAAACATTTAAAATGCCTGGCGCCTAAAAAGTAGGGGACCTAGATGATTACTTATTCTTATTTTCTTCAAACAATATTTGGGTTAGCAAAATACTCATTGATTTCCTAGTAACCAATATACTTAATTCCTCCTATTTTTGCAAGCTTTTCCTACTTTCTTCTCCATCCAAAATGTATCCCTCCTACACACCCAGAAGCTCTAAGCCTAAATGTGTTGCCCTTTGTAAAAGAATCACAGTTTGAAACTACAAGCCAAAATCAGGGTTGGGAGTTTATATAACTTAGTCAGATTCATATGGATGGAATGCAGTAGCTGAGTAGATTTGGTTAAATTATTGCATGTAAAATAATTCGACGGGCTGGAAGCATTTTTAAAATTGTTCAGATTGTTATAGTTCATTATATTTTCTTCAGAAGTCTCCAGGAACACAATCCTGTTTATTTTTCCCAAGGTGAGCGAGTTTCACAAGAACTGTTACTGGTGGTTCGGTAGCTAGACCCAATCTGCCTTTCGTTGTACGTCCAGGAAATGTTTCTACACAGGATGTGGCAAAACAGTGCCTAAATTCACTGCATAAATAGTAGAGGTTAGCGGACGCCACTGTTCTACAGTGGTATTTTAAGCTCGGTTATTAGTTTTTAGAGTGTGTTAGGGGACAGTGGTTGTTGTGTGGCTTATCTATTCAGCATTGCAGGTGCTTACACTCATAAGTTTGGAGTACGCAGACAGGCAAGGCAACTCTAGACCTCTGGCTGTTCTTTGTGAAGTTTGTGGAAAGCTGGAGCTACATGGTTGGCTCTTAGTCCAGGAGCATAGACAGGAATTGGAGCAGGACATTCCACTGACAGAAAGGAGATGAACCAAGAACAGAAGTAGTCGGCGGGGTTCTGGAGAAATTCTGATGGAGCGACAGGAGGCCGATTAGCCAGGAAATTTGAGGGATTCTGGGGTGGGGTGGAGGTTCATTCATTAGAATGCCAAGGAAAGATCCTTAAAGCCGAAACAGATAAACTTTTGGTGGAGGGGATCATATTCCTTTAGGTAGTCATTTCAGCGTAGTCATTTTCCTTCCTGCTGCCTTAGGTTTATTTTTTGTTGTTTTTCCATGTGGGACCAGCTAACCAGGCACAAATGAGGGGAAGCAGTCCCTGCTACACTGGAAGGAAAAGAGTGAGTGAGGGTGAAGAGTATCTGTGAGCAAAGTGAGGGCAAGCAGAGCATTCTGGGATGGCAAGGTTCCCGGTGAATTAGCCCCACCTGTGCCCTGAAGCAAACCCGTTCAGTCTACCAGTAGTTACCATTGACTGGGACTTGTTATAAATGAATCATCACTAATGCTCACCGTTGAAGGTCAGGGGTAAATATCCTATTCTATGAGGAAACTGGTACCCAGAGAGGTTGAGTAATTTCATATGTTGCATGCACAGCTGGGAAGGAGCAGAGCTGGCATCTCCCCCAGGTCTGTCAGAACCCAGAGCCCCTTCTCTTTCTAGGATGCACATAGCCTGCCTGTGGCCAACTTCCCTCCTCCTCGGCAAACTGCTTCACATGTACAAGATCCTGGGTTCAATCCCCGGTACCTCCAAAAAAAAAATCTGATCCCCACTTGGTCATGGGGGCATAAAGCTGTTTGTGAACACACCGAGGCTTCCTTTGCCTTCTCTTAGCCGTGGATTTCAACCATGGCCCTGTTTTCCTTAGAAGGTGCTGCACAGGAGGTGAGGGAAAGCCAAATGGAGGGAGGGGGCACAGCTCACTCCTGCCCCCCTGCCTGGCTTTATCCACAGAAGTTTCTTTTTTACCAGTGGTATATATTGGATTTGCAGATAAGATTTCCTTTGGGGGAAGAAATGTTCTGTTACAAAACACTTAACGGTTTCTTTGAGCTCTGATAGTCAATGGAAGCCCAGCCAGCTCCTGCAGCTCCACAGCTGCTTTACCGCTGCAGTGGTGTTATCACAGAATCACAGATCAGGGTGCCCTGGACAATCTGGGGAAGAGGGTGTCTCCCTGGCACCATCCCATGGTCCCTTGTGGTGTTGATATGCTGGCAGTCAGACTGAGCAGCTGTCTCTGACTTCTGGTGCAAGGGTCAGTTTGGCCTTGAAGATAGGACAACCCCACCCTTCGTCGCCTTCCAAATTCTTTGTGCCGCCTAAGAATCTGACCCCCCAGTAGAGCAGGTGTAGCTCATTAGTTGAGTGCCTGCTTCACACGTTCGAGGTCCTGGGTTCAATCCCCGGTACCTCCTGAAATAAAAAAAAAATCTGACCCCCACTCAGTCGTGGGGGCGTAAAACTGAATATTGAGGTTTCCTTTGCCTTCTCTTAGTTTGGGTCATTCTGGACTGTCACCTCTATATAAAGGATCCATGGCAGGCTCTTGTGGCTTTCCAAATGGACCCAAGTGTAGGACTCTTATAAGACTCTTACCAGTCTTCTCTCAAGTCAGGAGAACTTTCTGATTTGTGAGGCATCAAAAGTATTAGCTACATGTGAATGTGGCTAAAAGGGGAAATTTTAGGTAGTATATATGTTACTAAAATTTAAATTTTTAAATTGTATTAGAAAACAGATGTTTATTTGGTTCACCAAGGAAATCCAATGTTAAATTAGTAGCCTTGACCTCAAATCTCTGTAGGGAGCCAAGGTCCTTATTTAACAGACTTCACTACACAGTTTCACTCATTTGAGATGAGGAGGGAACTTAGCACAGAAAATACACTTGGTTTTCTAGCCGCCCGGCCCTTCGTCTTGATTACTGTCCCCAGGGAGACTATGGAGAAGAGAATTAGAGTCACAATTGGATGGTGGTAGACACTTGGCAGTGTCTGGTCTGGGTGTCCTTTGAAGAACACAGGAGGCAAAAAGGTGCTCGTCCCACATCCTCACGAGTCACTTAATCTCTGCACCTGCCAAATGCAGTTAAAAATAAATTCTAATGTACATGCAAGTTCTAACAGTGGTTTTGTTCATATGAGTAAAGTTGTGGTGGTTTCTCTTCTTTTCAGTACTTTCATATTTGTATTTTTGTTTTGTTTTGTTTTGTTTTGTTTTATGAGGTACTGGGGATTGAACCCTGGACCTCATACATGTGAAGCAGGCTCTCAGCCACTGAGCTACACCTGCTTCACTGTTTGTTTTTTAATGAGATTTTCTCATTGAAGGTCATAGTAATAACTTTCTTGCCTTACGTCTGTGGTGAGGGCGTGTGAAATTATACAGCTGTACATGATCAAGACTTTTTTTTTATTGAAGGGTATTCTCTAAATTGAGGCCACTTTTTTTGTAGTCTTGACAGTAGGAGAAATGAATTCCTTATCTCTTTAAGACATATCTCTTTTCCCACTCCAAATCAATAACTTTAGTGTCAATTTTAAGTCCTACACTTTTGAGGGACATGTGATTCTCAATGTGAGATTTCTCTTAATTTTCCACTCATACTGGTTCATTGTGGGGTTGAATAACCAGAGGTGCAGACTGACACATTTATTACTTTATTAACACCAATTTTTTTTTTATTCACAGTTTATAAAAACTAGCCAGACACTACCTTGTAAAATCAGACACACCTCTTAAAATCTCCTGAAGTGTTTATTATTCGTGCAAACATCCTTTCACCCTTGTGAGCCTCCTGGGGGACAGGGGCACCCCTGATCAGTGTCCTGAGAGCCTCCGTGTGTGCATGATCAAGTATAAATCATTTTAGAAGCAGTATCTTTAAATAGCTTAAAAAAATTTTTTTTTAAATATTTTTACTTTATTTTTAAAGAAGTTTTAGATTACAGAAAAGTTAAATTGAAAATATAGGGGATTCCCATATACCCTACCCCATCCCCTCCCACATGATTAACAACATCTTTCATTAGTCTGGTACATTTGGTACAATTGATGAACACATATTGAAGCCTTGCCACTAACCATGGTCTATAGTTTACATTATGGTTTACACTTTGCACTGCACAATTTTATAGATTTTGACAAAATATATAATGGCCTGTAACCATCATTGCAATATCATACAGAACAATTCCAATGTACCAAAAATGCCCGTGTGACACCTATTCTTCCCTCCCCCTTCCCTCAGAGCCTCTGGTAACCACTGTCTTTATATCAGTGGTACAAAGGTTTTCCGTGACTACTTCAAATAGTTTTAAATTATATTTCTAGATCAATTAGCTTTCAGATAGTAAAGTTACCCCATAAGTCCATAAAGTAGGCAGTCGGCTCCCAAATATTTGGAGAATACTCTGGAAATTCTACCACCAGCACTACCATCAAATTATACCTTGCCATTAAAAAATTAGAGTTTTCAATTTTCCAAGCCGATACTGTGCTGTGATGAATTCTACTTTTAAAAGTATTTTGTAAGAATTAAAGAATTAAAACTATATTTAAATAAATCGAACACATTCTAAATTTCTAAAGAAAACGTCTTCCTAGTTCTGGTCAGCTTTTAGACTATTACACACAACACTTCTGTGAGCTAGTGAGCTTTGAAATTTAACCTCTCTCTCAGAAGTATAAGATCCTGTCTTGTCACCTGGTCTGTCTACATTTCTATGTACCTAGTATTTGGGGAAACTGAGCAGCTGTTTAATAGCAATCTCAAGCACTCCCTCTGGTATTCACTCTAAATAAGCATTAAAACCTCTGGAGATTGTGATTTTTGTTCAATATCATGGGAATTAGCATACACACTTGCCTCTGGGGATTCTGTTAGTTGTGTTTTTCAAATAAAAATACATTGTAGAAGTGATTAATGTTCTGTAAATATGTGATGTTTTGCCTCTTTAGATATTTTCTAGTCTTTTACAGTCAATTTTAAGAAAGAAATAAAGTATGAACTCTTAAGCCCCTATCTCATTAAAACTGACAATTGGGAAACACGAGGGTCAGAAGATCCCAGATTCCCTCAGCCATTCCAGCCCCGGTTGGCATCCTAGTGTTCTTGCTGGGACTGGCTCTTAATGCTGCTGGTTTGCGGGGTGGGGTGGGTAGAACCAGAGGGCAGTTCCCAGATGGCCACAGATCCCACCCGCCATGTTTCGTGGTGGTTCAGATGTTTACATACCATCGTTTTTTTTAGAGACAGAGATTTAATTTAAACCCACCACCATGTACTGTGGCTCTAAGCCCTACTGACTGGAATCCCAATTAAGCCCAGAATCTGTGACATCACAAAATTGTTTTTAAGGATGGGAAGAACAGTCTGTTGTCGGCCATGTGCATGAGGCATGTACTACTGTATCAGCTCACTGAAAGCTTCAAGGATGATCGACTCTCATTTTCTGATGGTGTTTTCGGGGGAGCAGGCCAGTTTATTAGCCACAGGGTTCTGGCATTAAAATACTTGCTGGAGATGGCATGCATGGTGTGCTTTTAATAGGGGAATACCACTTTTGTGAAAATCACATTCCTTTGTTTTCTCTTATGTCTGCTTTGTTCAGATTTCACTGGTTAAGCACCACTGACATTGCAATAGAAAATTCTGACCATGATAGAAAACGTCTTGTCTTAGATGTTCCCCCATCTGCGAATCCTTGACAATAGACTTCCACTCATCCTTCTCCCAGTGAAGTCCAATCTATCTGCAGCTGTTTCCTTGGGAAAACTGACGGTGGTAGCTTGATTCCTCCAAATCCCCTGAGCTAAGATGTTGAATCTTTATCTGAATAGATTTAGCATGCTTTATTTATCTAAAAAAATAAAAAATAAAAAAAAGGCTTTTGTGGAGAGTATCTATATCTTCATCAATCAAAGTCGGAGTGTTTTTAATCTTATTCATCTATTCTCACTTACCTGAGGGTGCCAAGTTGACTTCGGAGGAACGAGCAAGACAAAACTTAGAATCACCTTTCAATTTGCTCTGTGATTTGCATTTGCTTTAGCAATAAGTCAAAATACAGGGCAATACTGTAGCCAAGCATTGTATAAAATATATATTACATATATTTTAAACGCTTTGCTGAATTCAGGGATAAAATCGCATTTATGAAATATGTCAAAAATATTTTCAATGCTTGTTTCATTTGGAAACAAGCCACACTCGTCTCTTTTACTGGCACAAATTTCAGTTATCATCACCATTCACTTGAAGCTGGGGTCACTTCTGATTCAGGAATTCAGTGTATCAGAAAACCGTTTGCTTCCTGACAGCAATAGGCAACCTGAGGCCAACCCAGAGAACCAAACTCTATTTCTTTTTGCATTTAGTTGATAAAGTAAGTGGTCTGCCTTTAACTATGGTGACTGCCAAGCAGACAAAACATGAGGGTCCATTCCACCTACCACTCCTTAATGCTGAAGAAATTTACATCACAACCCAATACAGAAATATACTTTTACTCTAACTGCACATTCAAGAAGGCTCTTCCAGAAGTTGGTTTATGTAGAGTTGCAAAAATAGGAAATTTAACGTTGTCTTTGACACAGAGACATAATTAGACTGTGTAATCTCCCGAGTTTATTAGCAATGCTTAAAACGAAAATAGAGTTTCTATAGCAACTTTCAGAGAAGACTATTTCATATTCACTCTTCAAAGATCAAAGTAGTAGATGCATTAAGAGAATGGCGAGGAGGTGGGAATTAAACTTTAAAACTGATATGTCTTCCTTTAGTAAGGTTAAGCTTTGCGCATCCGAAATGAACTGCTCTTGTTTTTACGCCTCCGGTGAGTCCATGATGCCACTTTTACATGAAGATGATCGGAAGGCCAGAAGGACGTCCAAATTGCAGAACACACTGTTTCTGCATAGTGAGATCTCTGGGTGAAGGAGTCCTTTGTCCCGTCTGCATAAAAAGATATTGGGGACTCTACATCTCTTATGTAATGGCTCCAAAATCTCTGATGGTGAAAAGGGTGTTACCTGCTTGAAATGAGGGGTTATATAACCCTGCCATTTGCTAGTAACCAAAAAAATATGTGCTTCTTTCCAGCTGTCCTTCTGTGTCTTTTTAATCGTCTGCACTCTCTTTCTATTCTAACGGCTGCCCGGGAATAGGCTGACCTCTGCTCTCCGTGTGACATCCTGCAGTTGGATTTTCGTCACATTCGAAAGACTGTTGACACTCTGCTGGCACGCGGGGAGAACCCCCCACAACCAACTTCTGCCCTCCGCTCCAGGGACCTCCTAGGCTTCTGTCTTGTCTACATTCTCTTTCTAGTGCTGGGTTTTATCACTTACCGCTGCAACGCTCTGCCCGCATAACGGCCGCACGTGCACCCTAACGCTCTGCCCTGTCACCCTGCTGCGTCGCAGGCGCCTCCCTCCCCTTGAGCCTTTGCCTTGCCAACCCCCCAGCCCCGCCATCTCCTCAGTAATCTCTCGAGTTGGAAGCCGAATGTTTCCGAATCAGATTGCCCAGAAGCACACGCGTTACAGAACGCAGTTTCCATTGCATAATCTCTCTTGCTGGCTGCAAAACAAGAGTAACGGGCACGCGGGTCCGTTTCTCCCGGCCCCTCGTCACAAGGCCTCAGCAGCAGGGCTCAGTTGTCCCTCTCGGCCCTTCTCCCCACCCGCGTGGACTTGCGCTGCCCGGGATTGAGTGGAAGGGGCTTCCAGAAGAGGCCGGAGGGAGCTTAGCATGCGGAGGTCTTTGCATTGGGTCCCTATTTACCTCAAATCCCGATTCAGGACTGGGAAGCTGTGCTGTTGAAGGGCCACTCTGCAGAGGAGACAGAAAATGAGCATCTTGGTCCCTAAAAAACTTTTAATAATACCACTGTTGCCCAAGCTGAAAAATGCCATCCGGAGAATGACTGCTTTGCTGGGAATGCAGGTGGATTCCCCCGTTTCCTGCAGTGGGAGCTGTGCGGGGCACCGGGGTGGGTTGCTGCCAGCTTCCACCCTGAAGGAGCCAATCCTGCTGCTTGAGCAAAGCCGTGCTGAAGAGGGGGCTTTGGACAAGTAGCCATTGCGATTAGAGCGCCACCTGGAGGATTTGCTTGCACTCGGATTTCCATATATTTTTACTTCTTTCTAAATTAGGCCACTCTGAGACTCTTAGAAAAGCATTTTCTGGGGGAGATTTATATTTTTAAATAATGTAATGGTTAGTTTTGCTTTTTTGCTGCATCACATAATAACTGCAGGTGCAGAATGTGATTGATTTGACTGTATTCCTTTTTGAATAAAGCCACGAGTCACGGGACATTCTCCGTCCTGGGGTTTGGGTTACTATGACAGAAGTCAGTAATAAGACGGCTCTTATTTTAGAAGAATGTAGTTTGTCCAGTACTAGAAACTTCCATTTAACCTTTGGTTCCTAATGATATTAACTGGCAAACCACTTTTATTTGTAAGTAAGTTTAAATGCTTTACATTATTAAGTATTGCTGTTTTGGGAGCAACGTGATCAGATTGTAATTAACAGGAAAACATTAGAATCTTATCTAGGCCAAGACATTCCTGGATTCTGGGATGTTTTTTTATAATATGAGGCCCAGCTCCAAGGTGAAGATGCTTTCCCCTGTTTAGGTCAGCTTAAAACGTGGGTACCAAATGTTTCTTAGTCAGATTGACAAGATGATGGAATTAACTTCCTCAAGATAAATTTCTAGTTTACTGAAATGCAAATAGTCCCCCTACATGGCTACTAAGGAGATCATTTCATTTCTTGGAACATTTCCATGTGCTCAGAGCCTTTGAGACTATGGAAAACCAACATAGTTAGAAGAGTATATTTATAAAGATTCCGTTTTGCTAAATCAGACCCACTTTCCCTGTAGGCAACATTCTTTACATGATCATATCTTGAGTGAACTGTGAGCTTTTTCCTCCTGACTTTGTGTTGATTGGTGGAATACAGGGTATCAGGAACTCATCTAACCTCAGTTGTGTATAAATAACCCACAGATGTATTGAACTGCCCTTGGTGCTACCTTTACTCTCAAATCTGTAACACAGTAAAATCCCTTTGTACAATGTCTAACAAAGCACCCTGAGCCATACATTGTTTAATAAACATATTTTGGGTGATCATTCCAAGTTTTTTTGGCCCATCGATATATTTATTCATGTGGACCCAGAGTAGCTCTCCGCATTTCCAGGTGTTTGGTCGTGTCCAGGACTGCAGTGCTTTGACGTCTCCCTTTATGGGTCACCAAAGGGTTTATTTTCCTTTTCTGGGGGGAGGGGCAAGGGGACAGAAAGGCAGAAGAGTGAATGTGTACTGGGTGGCCATCTGAAAGAAAATACTCTCAATAAAAACTGAGTAGAACTATGACGTACGATGAGTTTAATTTTTCAGGGCTGGTGCGACATAGTTCTTTAGCTACGTTCATCTTTCAGCTTGGGCACCTGGGGTACTTTTCATCTTTCATATCATTAATTTATCTCTGTACCCCAATGGGCTCCTCCTCTTGGGATTGGTCGGATAATTTTGTTTCATCAAGTAGTATGATAACTAGCAGAACACAATTAATTTGAACCTTCAGGCAAAATTCATGCTTGAATTAACTGTCCTGCCCACTGTCAGGCCAGTAAGTTCTAGTCAGAATTATTAAGCCTTTCCATGGCTCTTCTCTACCATGCCCAGGCACCAAGTCATATGCTGATGTGATACCTGTCATCTCAGCTTGACTGGGGATTCCTGGCTGGCCTGTTGTAGGCAGAGATTTAGTTCAGGGACTTAGTTGTATGACTTATAATTGGATACTAAACCTTCTTCTCAAAAAAGAGACCATTTTTCAATATTTCCTTCCAATGCCTGATGAAAATGAGCAGGTATTATTTGCATTTAAAAAAAAAAATAGTCACTTGAATTCAAGTCTCCACGCAGTACTAACGATTTCCAAATTTTGCAACAACTACCTGCTTTCCTTCTATTTATAGTTCATGTGCATTCTGCTTGCCTTGAGGAGGGGAGCTGAACTATTAGACACTTAAGAAAGGGGGGTGGGTGGGTAGAAAGGGGTCCCACAGGCCTTAAAAGCAGGGCAACTTAACAGGAATTTCAGCAACACATGTAGATAAATAGACACTTGATACATTCATGCCTTTTGTTTTTGAGTAAGAAATTAACTATTGTGCTTTGTGGCTTGGGTTAACTCTTAAAATCCATGCTGGTCTTTGGATGAATCATAAAAACAAAGAGTGTTTGACCTTTAGATAAAAGTACTAGAAGATGGAATAAAATTTCAAGAGCCCAAAAGTGGACTTGGGTTGGATGACAAATATTTTCAGATGATTTTATTTCAGGAGATTTTTTTTTTTTTCCTTTTAAAAATGACATTTTGACCCCTTTTATTTTATTTATTATTATTATTATTTTAATTTTTTAAAAAGATACTTAGATTACATAAATGTTACACAAAAAATATAGGGATTCCCATACTCCCTACCTCCCACACCTCCCACAACCTCCCACATAAACATCCTTCATTAGTGTGGCATTGACCCCTTTTAGATATGGGATATTTTGACAATTCCTTAAGCAACACATGGCTAGAAACAGCCAACCTAAGCAATCCTCAAACAGAGAATCCTCCCCTCACTGATGTTCTGTGTGCACCTGTGGGTTATATTTTCATTTGTCGAAGAGCCCCAGACTCTCCCTCTACCTGGGAATCGTGATGCGTAGACAGTTACAACTCTCAGGATCCAGCTATTTGGCTTTTCCATGGGGTTTTGTTCATTCTTGTGTGCATTCATTCATCCATCAGATATTTAATGAGACTCTATTTGTGTAAGACCCTATGTTAGGCTCTGGACATCCACTGGGGCCATGAAACATGCCGTCCAAAAGCTTACATTCTAGACCAGGGCCTGGCAAACTTTTTCTGTAAAGGATCAGATAGTAAATACTTAAGGCTTTGCAGGCCAAGGGTCTTTGTCACCACTACTCTACTCTGCCTTTGCAGGGTGAGAGCCACTGTAGACCCTACGTGAGTGGCCTGGTGGTGTTCCAAAAAACTCTGTGTACAAAAACAGGCTATGGGCTGGATTGGCCTGCAGGCTGTAGTTTGTGGACCTCTGATCTAATGGAGCCTTAGAAAAGTAAAGAGGGATAGAGTGTGATAAGGCAGTCAGATATAGAATTCTATGAAATATGCAGAAAGGGGATTTGACCCTATTTGGGGTTGGGGGGCGTGGAGAGAGGAGTGGCAAGGGTCCATGAAGGCTTCCTGGAAGATTGATGTTTACACTGAGACCTAAAAGATCTGGCTTAGGAGTAGCCAGGTAGGGGGGTGGGGGGAAGGACGAGTGAAAGGATAGGTGTACATGGAGAATCCTGAGCAATCCAGAAAGAGGAGGGACTAGAAAGCAGCAAAGCCGGAATGTAGAGACTCAAGGGAGGAGTGACAAGAAGTCTTCCTGGCAGTCCTTTAAGAGGCGGATGTGGTCGCCATTTTACACTGGAAGAAGTTGACCCTCCAAGTGCTTGTGCGGCAGAGCTGGAACTTAAAGCTCTCTTATGTTAAAAGAAGGCACAGACACCTTTGTTTTAAGGCCTAATCGGTTTAGTGCTAGGACTTATCTTTTTTAGAAATAGGCTGAGCACAATGAAATTTGCTAACTTGGATGACTTCATTTTAGTCTAGTAGCTTGCCTGGAGGTTGGTATGGTGGGTGGCTATTGGGAAGCAAAGAAACTAGAGAGAGAAGAGAGCCAGGCAGGACTAGCATTTCAGCCTGTTCCCACAAGGCATTTGCTGCCAGGACAAGAAGTCAAGTGAACTGAGTGGCCAAGCTGACACCTTTCACTGAGCTGAGGGTTGGGTTCTCTGATACCACCCGATGTTGGAATTGATGGGCCTCTTGCTTGGATAGCCCTCCAAGGGCCAAGGGACCCCTTCCTGTATCATGGCCACAGATGAAACATGCTCTCTCTTTGAGTAAGGAATTTATGGGAGGCAGCCTGATGTCTTGGACAGAACCCAGACTCTAAGATCAGACATACATAGGGTTTTGAATCCTGATCCCATTACTCATGAGCTGTGTGACTTTAGCAAAGTTATTAAATTCTCTCTGTTTCAGTTTGTCTCAACTGTAAAATGGAGATATTAATATCTACCTTGCAGTGTTGTCATGAGGAAGTAATCACTGCAAATTCATAGCATTGGTGCAAGGCATATAGTAGGTGCTCAACGAGCCTTCCAGGTTAGCTGTTAGTCTTGATTGCTGGCCTGCCTTGTCCAGCCCTGTTTGCTGTGGTTCAGAATTGGGCTGGGTGAGGAGATGGGGGTGAGCCTAGTTGATTCCACCACTGGAGAAGTGACACAAAGCATGAGTTCTTCAGAGGGAGGCCAGAAGCATTATTTGTTATATGCTTCTCAAAAGAGACTACTTTATGACTTGGCACTGTGCTTTAAAAGGAAACGCAACAAAAGACTCTTGGGGGTATACTAGTATAGTCTGCTGTCACATTCTCAGTAACCTTGAGGATCCAAAACTTAGCAATTTGAATTCATTGAATTTAAAGTCAGTGTAAATATATAGCTGTCTCTGCTCTAAGTCCACTATGTAGAAGTGGCCTCCTGGAATGGCTCTCCCATTTGGCCGGTCCTTAGAAGGCCCTTCACGTCTCTCTCTCTCATTCTTTGTGCAGCCATAAAACTACAGCAAGTCCTTCCCCATCCCAGCTCTAAGCTCACTTCAGGGATCCCCTTTCTTCTGTGAAGTGGCTGGACTAGGTTGATGAAAAATGGCCACTGGCCACTCCTCACTGCCCTCCCATTTCTGATAGGCTCCCCTCCTCATCCTTTCAACCAGAACCGTCCTTTCTCCAGTCAGTTCCCATCAGAATCTTAATTCCAGACCTGTGATAAAATGACCAGAACTACCACGGTTTTAAATTACCTTATACTTGTCTACTAGGTACCTTCAAACTCATCAACACAATCTGAGGGGAGCAGTTATAGCTCCATGATTGAGCGTGTGCTTCATGTGTATGAGGTCCTGGGTTCAATCCCTAGTACCTCCTAAAAAAAAAAAATAATAAAAAAATAAAATAAAATAACAACAACAATAATAAAACAATCACAGGGCACTTTTAACCTTCTTTGGGGCAGGGGGTTCCTGAATGAAAAGAGAAAGGCAGGAAGGACACAACAGTCCCTTTTGATATCTTCTACTGACCCCTCACGACCAGCCGTAAAGGTAGAAGCGAGAATCTTGGACTTGGCACCTGATTTAGTGGTGAGGAGACCAGAAAGGTGAAGAATGCTTGTTGGAAAAATAGGGGCCTGAGAGAGAGAGGGCCTTGAGCTAACTCAGTCTCTGAAATGTCCAAATGTCCGCAGGAGGCTGAGGCCTCAGGAACTTCCCATCCCTGTAGTTCTGAAGCTCCCTCCTTCCCCCAGGCCTTTCCTCCCAGGGCTTCCAGGTTGAAACCTCAACCATGCAGACCCCTGGAGCTGCCACTCAAGAATGGGACTGGGGCAAACTGGAGGAAAAGGATCCCATCTCAGGCTGGACTCAGAATAGGACACCAGGTCCGATCATGTTGTACACAGAGAATAGGGCTCTGTGGAAGTATTACTCCTGGAATTCAGGAGCACTCAGGGCTAAGCTTAGAGAATGGAGATCTTGCTCCGTTGTCCAAAAGTGAGCTGTGAAGTCTTGGGTAAACTCCTTGTGCTTGAATTTCTCTTGCTGTTCCTTGCCCGGTGTTCTACTGACTTTTGTGGGGTTTTTTAATGGTTTATTGAGCTTATTTGTCATTCAAAGGCCTTTGTAATTTGTTGCAGGGCAAATACTTTTTTATAGTTTGCCATTTATCGTTTTATATATAATTTAGGTTTTATTTGACACAGGGAGGCTTTAAACTTTTAGGTCCTTATCTTTTCCTTGGTGCCCTTTTAATACTGCTTTCTTAGCTTAGAAAACCCCTTTCTATCCATTTATCAGGAAAAAAAACTAAATGCTTACCTATATTTTATTTGTCAGGGTGTTTTTTGTTGTTGTTGTTGTTGTTGTTGTCTTGTTTTTTTAACATCTGACTCTTTAATTCATTTGTAAGTGACTTTCACTTGTTATTAAGTGAAGAACCATTTTTCCCTCCAAGTAGCACCTGATTCCTGGCAGCTTAATAGTAATTAGTAGCCATTTATAATTTGCCTCCTAAACTGGACATAGTGAAGAAGGACCACCCAGACCTTCCGATCTCACAACGCACAACTCAGGCACCACCATCTCTCCCCCTTTCTTGGGTTGGCATTTGGTTAATAAATTGGCAAGCAGCATAAACTGCAATCCCACCTAAATATGCCATTGACAAGATAATCCCTTTTCAATACACAGCAGCCAAATAAAATAATGGCCAACAATTCAGCTGTCTTATGTTGATAGATGGCCTTTCCTGAAGGTCTGTGGTGAGAATCTGAGACGCTCTGAATTTACCATGTGTTAGGTGACGGTGAGGGGAGGAGGCGTGAGATGGTGAGAGCATGTACAACCCACTGACATGTTGAGACAGTGGAACAAGTTCTTGGAGACGTCATGGGGTGGCCTTTGAAGAGCATCTGAAGAGCAGAGAGTCTTTATCTGTGGTCACTGATGGACAGTCCTGCCCAGAGGCAGTGAGAGTCATACAAAAGGAAGCAGCCCTGTGCAGTGCTCTGATTCCACTCCATTTAAGCTCTCCTTAAGACCAGTGGGTGGGGAGCGGGTGTAGCTCAGTGGTTGAGTGCCTGCTTCACATGTACAACATCCCAGGTTCAATCCCTGGTACCTCCTAATAAAGACAGACCAGTGGTCATCAGGCTGTAGAGAACACCTCATCAAGTAGACAAGACAGTATTGGCTGGCGAGGCATTTCCTAGCCAAGCAGACATACTCTGGAAGGAGATTGCCTTATATGAGGTCAGGCCAGGGCCAAATGACAAGGATGTAAAATTACTTTGTTGGGTTATTTTATAAACTATTTTGTTGAGGAAGAAAGATTCTACATGCAAGTCATTACTCACATTGATTGTGTTCCTTGAGTAGTATGTGCTGGACATTTCCTAGGAGCAAAAATGCAGCATGAGAAAGTAGCAGAATATTTGCATCTTTGGTGGTTTTATGAAAGAATCTTAAACAGAGAGAATATAGGGAGTGGATATGGCTCAATGATTGAGCGCCTGCCTCCCACATGGGAAGCACTGGATTTGGTTCCCAGTGCCTCCTGAAAAAAACAAACAACAAGCAAAACAAATGAAAAAAACCAACTCAGGGAAGCCAGTGTGGCTCAGTGGTTGAGTGCCGGCCTCCCACATATGAGGTCCCGGGTTCGATCCCCGGTCCCTGGTACCTGAAAAATAGAGAGAAGATATTGAAGACTGTGGTTAAAATGTGCTTATTTGCAAGGCTGTTCATAAACTATGATGAAAGGATATTAGTCCATCAACATGCTTCTATGCCAGAGGTCACAGGAAATAAAACACATTAAATCAGTGGCTTATGGTCAGTATAACTGGGTAGTCTATATAAGCAGTAATTTGAATTACTTTAAAATGTGTGATAAGCTATGCAATTCTGCTTTATAAGAATGTAAGTTAATACGTTCTTAGTGTGTGGTTTCTGACTCACTATTTAGTTCAGGTATTCAGTGTACAGATTTCTTAAATGTTTAGATCTATTGCCAATGTCAGAGTGATTAGGAGCCTTTCTAGAACAATCCTCCCTTGTGAAAAATCATTTTCTCTGCAAACACAAAGAAGAGAGCAAGGGAAAGAGCCCGGTGTGAGATGATAAAACAGGCAGATGATCGTGTTGAGCTGAAGTCCCATCCATTATGTACCAAATTTTTTTAAAAACAATTCATTGAAATGTGTCATTCATACATGAACATACATAAACAATAAGTGTTTGAGGAAACGGATGTGGCTCAAGAGGTTCGGCGTCCGTCTACCATATGGAGAGACCAGGGTTCGATCCCCGGTACCTCCCGGTAAAAAAAAACAAAACAAAAAAAAAAACAATAAGTGTTTGAGTGGGTGAGCCCCCCCAAGCCCCACGCACGGGTGCGCCGCCAGGCCCCACGAGCGGGTGAGCCCCGAATTTTCTTTTCACAAACTTATACATTTACTTCACTATTAGTCAGTTGAGTACCTCAAGTTGTATCTGAGTCACAAAGATATAAACACCAGCTAGCTCACCCCTCTGGTATCAAAATTTTATGAGTTAAAAATAAATAAATAAAAAAGAATAATGAAAAGAAAGAAAAAAATTAAAAATTGAAAAAAAAATTTATGACTTAGAATCCCAGTCATCGAAACATCAGTGTTTTGTTCTTCTTCCTTGTAGGAAAAGCTGTGTCTACCCCACCACATCCTTGAGGAGAAAGGCCTGGTCAAAGTGGGTATCACCGTTCAAGCGTTGCTCGACGTTGCCGTGACGAAGGCCCTGTTCACATGAAGCCATGCGCCCCCTTCGGGGTCCCCCAGACTCTTCTTCCCTCGGAGAGAAGGAACTCTGCTCTCAGAACCTGTTGCACTCACCCTCCTGCTCACTGCCGTCAGCTCCCCGGGCTCGAGCTGCATGGCAAAGGCTTTCAGGCCAAGGGAGGGCCAGAGGGAAGCGTTTGTTCCTTTCAGAACCGACCTTTATAGGTTTTTATCTTGAAACCAGCGTGGTAGCTGGTTAAGAACGCACATCTGAAACATTACTGCCTTTTTCCACTTCCTTCATCCCTTCCGCGCTCACCAAAGCACCAAGCACAACTGTTTTGCTGCGAGATGCATTCGTTTTATTAAAACCAAACACATGCTCTATTTAGGGGTGGGGTGGGGCGGGGGGATGGGGAACACAATCAGGTTTTTCACCACCAAATTTTTCAAGAAGTTTCTTGAGACCATTGCCTTTAAAAAAAAAAAAAATCTATTTTCAACATACAAAATATTTATATAAATATTATTTATTAGTGAGTTGTTATTCATCCTTTGGATGCAAATTGTAAATTAGGAAACTATTTTATTACTGCTTTTTTGTGGTTAAACACTTTATTTTAATATTATAAATATTGAGTTATTTTCTACCCTCTTTGGTATGCAGTAGCTCTAGGTCTCATTAATCATGTTTTCTGGTGTATATGGCTCTGAGGTAAAAAAAACGTAGGCAAAAAACAGGTGCTTCTGTGGCAAGAACTGTTTTCTGGGGAGGCATTATTTACACTTTGGTTTGTGGAACATTGGTTTTATTTATATTTCTGCATTCCATCCAGTTTCCTACATTCCAGCAGCCCTATTGTCCCCCGATAAAATCAACTGACTGAAATCAAGAGAGCACCCCAAAGTTATTTGTAAATAGCTGTGATTAAAAAAAAAAAAAAAAAAAAAAAAAAGACATATTAAACTTGAAATTAAAATGTGAACAATTATTTTTTGGATTCATACTTATTTTACTATGCACAAAACATTCACGTTTTCAACACAGAGGAGTAATCGAAAGGGTTAGCATCACGTGTCTTGAAGTATAATTTTGCACTATAACTTGGGTCATTAAGAGTCTAGCACCAAAGGCAGATAAAGAGGAAGCCAGAGAGGAAAGTGGAGATGATCAAGAGTTTGTTGTTTAACCAAAACGGTTTTTGAGGGAAGCTTTGAAGGCTGAGCAATCAAAAATTACTTAAGGCACACAGGACCTGGATCAGGAAAGTAGCTTTTCCTACAACTTCCAGTTTTAAAAGAGGAAAGCATCCTGTGATGTAGAAGTGCGTTTTGTTGTAACGGAATCGGTGGTTTTCAAAGTAATCCGTAAAATACTTCAGGGTTGACGGTCTCCAGTGTGAAACCTCAGAAGCAAGGCGTTGGGTGGAGCCCACAGGAGAATGTTAAGTAAGTGGAGCTTGGGAGGCCGAGTGGCCCAGGAGGGAGGGAGTTGAAACACAAAGAAGAACCAGAGAAGTAAAGGAAACGGTTTCATATAACAGGGCACCCTATGCGTAGGCGGTTCTTTGTACGTGCACCTGTCACAGAGAGCCGGTGGGCCGCCTTTGAAAAGTCTGCTGAGTGCTGGCTACATTTTCACCTCCGTGAGAAGCCATTGTGAGTTTTTCGTCAGGAGCAGCAGCAGCCACAATGTGGAAGACAAGAAGAGGAGACTACGCATTGAACAAGACTTAACATCAGTCAACGACACAAAGGCACGCAGGGAAGATGGAGGGGTTGCTCAAAGTAGTCATTTGGGCGGGCAGCTAGCAGTTATTTCCTATAACATGTACTGTGCACTTTAACCTAACTTAAAATGTATTTTAATATTTTCCTGTACTGCACACATACCTGTCTTGTCAAATAGCATAATGATATAAAGAGGAAAGAGATTTTGGACAAAGAGCATGTACAATTTAAGCATCATTCGAAGGTTGGTTATATAAATAGGAATTTAGATTGCTGCACCTGACAAGCATTCAGAAGGCAGGGTCCTGAAATATTTTTTTTTACATGTATATACAACATGAAGCTCTGTAATCATTGTTTTTGGAGATTTTTTTTTTTCAAAGCTAGAATATCTTGATGTTACTTTTCAGTATTTCCTTGAAGTTGGCTGTGTATTACAAATGGCTTCAGTGTTTTGTAATATGACTTTCTTTTTTCTTTTAAATGCGGTCCTTGTATGGCTAAGACATCTTCACAATCCTTGTACACTGTTTATATGTGCAATAAAATGTGCATGACCAGCGGAGGGTGCCGTAAGTGAACAGAATGTACATAGTGCAAATATCCTTTCTTTTATTATTTAACAGACATTAAAACTCTGAATTTGTACAAACCATCCTCTGATTATCTTACCCATCTGATACAAATGTTGACTCTGGTGGCAAAAAAAAAAAAAAAAAAATCTTAGGGTATCTTCGCTGAAACAGATTGTTATAATCTACTGTGATTACACACACGTTTATATGTATGTGAATGTGTATATATGTATATATACATATGTAAAACCAGGAGATTGTGTGTGTGTGTGTGTGAAGAATGAAAAATATATAAATACATAAACATATATATATAAAAATACATACTTAGGATAATTTTTCCCCCAAACTAAATCTTACCTAGAACCCCCAAAATAGAGCAGTTAAAAGCAGAGTGCTCTGGTGATTTGGGGGTGGCAGCATAGATTCTGGATCACGCCCCCCCCATCTGACCCTTGGGTGATGACTCTGAGGATGTCTTCGAGGAAGCTTTAAGCTTCCTTGGCACATGTAAAAAACCACAGGATCTGGTCCTCTCTCCTCCCCAGTTACACCTCATTTAGGCCAGTTTCCCACACCTCCAGCCCCTTTTGGTAGAAGAGCAGCTCTTGGAGAACTTCAAATGAAAGACAGATTATTTCTGTCTTCTTGCCCCATCCCACACAACACACCCAGTCCTGGGACACAAAGATGTCTATAAAACAGGGTTCTACTCTAAGCTACTCTATTCTGTAGACTCGGCCCACCCAATAATGAACCACCTTAATGGCCAATATTTTATTGAGTGGCTACTACGGGTTGGGCTTTAGATCTGAACCATAAACTGATTAGAACAGGTATTTGTATCTGTTTTGTTCTCTGCCGATTCTCTAGTAACTGGAAGAGTAATTGTCATGTAGCAGGTACTGAGGGGATAGAGTTAAAAGAATGAACAAACTTAACATACATTTTCTCAAAAATTCTTGTCCAGTAAAGAAGGGCTTTCTCGGGACACCTACAGGATTGCCTTCCTAGCACCCCAGGCTTCTAGGAACTACCCCTGCCTCATGCCCCATGAGGTTTTGTTTATCCATCAGAATCATTTCTAATATCAAAACAAATAACTTTTAATGACTAATAATGTTGGATAATTTCAATACAAAACACACACACAACAAAAACAGGAACAAAAAAACAGGCTCAGAGGAGAGTATGCTCTCTTCACTTTGATATGAGGTCTAGTAAGAAGCCATTTCTCCATGCTTTTTGAATACTGGACTTCAAGGTAGATTGGTTCAGCAACACTCATGAAAACAAACTGCTGAGGATCTATAGAAGGTAGCAGAACAGACTCATTGTATTGCTGAATGATAAAATGATAAAAGCAGACAGGCTGCCTGCTTTCCACCACGAGAGGAAATGCCAAAGACAATAAAATTTAGTACTTGGCCAATAAAACTCTCCCTAACAGCTACTGCTTTTCTTTGAGAATCAAAACTCTGTGACTATATTAGAAACCATGCATGTGTCCTCAAACCTAGTTTTTCTCCCTAGGTCTTGTTGTTAGAATGCTGGTGATAAACCAAGCCTGATTTATTATATGATCTTCCTGTATGGAAAATGACTGTAACTCTAGGTATCTTAAGGTCAACCTTAAGAAATATAGCAGGGGGCGAATGTGGCTCAAATGGTTGGGTGTCCGTTTCCCATGAGGAGGGACCTGGGTTCGATCTCCGGGACCTCCCGATAAAATAAAAGTATAGAAGGTGCGCAGGTGCACCGTCAGGCCCCGCAAGCAGATGAGCCACCCGGGCCCTGCGAGCAGGTGAGCCATCTGGCCCCGTGAATGGGTGAGCCCCCAAGCCCCGCGAGCGGGTCAGCTGTCTGGCCCTGTGAGTGGTTAGGCCATCGGGCCCGCTGAACCAAGCAGCAAGATGATGACGTAACAGGAGAGAGACGCAGGGGACAGCCAAGATGAGACACGCCAAAAAACCAGGAACTGAAAGGTGGTGCAGGTGGCAGAACGCCTCTCTTCCACATCGGAGTTTCCCAGGATTGAATCCAGGTGAAGACAAGAGGAGAAGGATGAGACGAGAGGGAAGGAAACAGAGACAGAGAATTGCCCAATGAATGGACACAAAAACTACAAAAACGGGGGTGGGGGGGTATAAAATGGATAAAAAGTAAATATATTTAAAAAAATAAATGTAAAAACAAAAACAAATTTTAAAAAATTCAAAAAAAAAAAAAAAAAAGAAATCCTACAATGTCTGACATCTTTGTAAGAGTTCAGTGAATATGTGGTATTCTGAATGGGATAGATGGTAGAGCAGTGGGTCGATAAACAAGAAGTGATAGGCACTTGGCAGAGTAGGGAAAAAGGAAGGCTGAGAATTCTTAGGATAACCTGAGCAGCAATGAGCCTTGCATGCAAATAAATAAATGCTCTTTTTTTTTAACATCAATTTTATTGATACATATTAATAAGGGGTACAATCAATGGTATTTGGTATAATCATGTAATTGTGCATTCATCAGTTCAGTCATTATTAGAGCATTCTCATTATTTCAATAATAAAAAATTCTTCACCTCAAAAAAAAAAACAAAACTCTGTGAGGGTTTGGTCTCTTGGAATTTGACTCCAATATAAATATCTGCTACAGTCACAAAAGCTGGGGGAGCAGGGCAGAGAAGAAGAGGTGTCTACTGTCTCGGGGGAGATTCCACACACCCTCGAGTTGGGACAAATGTGTAGGTGGTGAGTTAAACTAAATCTCTGCCTCACTTTAATTGCTTAACCAAATAAAACTCGGCTTAGAAATTAATCTAGTTTTGTGCCATTTGGTTTTTTCCTACCTCCTGTTTCAGTTCTTTCAAATTGTTGCCTCAAATTTTCTCCAATTTGCTCTCAGATTGTCTCCTAATTTACAGAGAAAATGAAGACCATTGGAAGTGAACTATCAAATTATTTCCTGTCTTGGAAAAATGGATGTTTCTTCTCCCTTCCAAGGTTAAGGCCCTTAGGGGATTTGGTATTATTAGTCCCTCTGTCTTTTCCTTCCTTCTTTCCTTCAACTTCTCCTCCATCCTCTCCTTTCTGCCTACAGCTCTTCAGCCACAAACAAGCTCATACCTTATCAACCTATAAAAACACTTCTCTTGACTTCATTTTTTCCCTCAAGTCCTGTCTGTTTTCTTCCCTCCTTCGTCAAGGTTCTTTACAGTATTCTATAAATAATGCTGGAGAGTAAAGCCACATGAACTCAGGGCCCTTTACTACTGTACAATGCCTAAAACAGTGTCTGAAACATAGAAGGTGCTTGATAAATATTTGTTGAATGAATGAGTGAATGCTTTCACTTTCCATTCATTTCTGCTTCTATCCACACCACTCCAATGAAAATACCCTTTAAAAAGCCATGAGCCCCATCCCAACTGTCAGATCCAATAGCCTCTTTTTTTAAATTTTTTTTATTTTTTTTATTGTGGGTAAAAATAATTTTCACAAAACATACCAACATTTGCAAAATGATATATAAATACATATGCATATATGTGCATTTGCTTACAAAAATGTTATTTATATATATATATATAAATATATTTTAAGAGGTGCTTAGATTACCCAAAATATTACACGGAACCCACTGGGATTCCCATGTTGCCCACCTCCCACACCTCCCACCACATCCCACACAAATAGCCTCCTCATTCCTTGTTCAATTTGACCTTCCTGTGGCATATGAGATGTTGACACTTGTTTCTTGAAATACAAGAGTTCTCTCCTGGTTCTATTTCTATACTTCTGAACATTCTTTTTCATCTTCTTCATAGTCTCCTCTTTCTGTGCCCAATACTCCTTCAAAAATATAAAATGCTTCTACCCTTAGCCTTTTTCCACCCATCCTGAAAATCTCTGGTGGTGTCCACGCAGTGGAGGCTTGCTCATGAATCTACTTGTCTTCTAGGTCCTGCTTCCCCTCCAGGATCCAGAATGGTGTATTTCTGGGTATCATCACTGTGTGTCCCCCACAGGACCTTCAGATTTAAAGTTGAACTCCCTATGTACCTTCTCAAACATGTTATAGCAGAATTCTATCACAGTTCTCACAGAGGTCCCAAAATAATATGCATTCTCTAACATCACCTTCCAAAGTGAGGTGCTAGAATCGCTGTGGGACTTCCCACGGGGGATGGCAAAACCCACTGCTCTGCAGTGTGTAAGAGTTGAGGAGGCTTAGTTTTGAGAGAAAGAGGTTGGGGTGATGTGTACACCCCCTTGATGCCCTCCACGGGAAAGGTGAGGGGGAATTTACCTTCCGCTCATGCCTTGTTAGATAAGCATAGAGGGGACTGTTTGGAAAGTTGATGCATGTTCCCCAGAATCTTTAACGGAGGGACCTGGTGTCTGACATATTCCTGACAAATCTGAAGCTAACCTGAGTTACTGGGCCTGGGGTGGCAGGACAGGAAGACACATTGGGAGTAAACTGCCTTTACTCCTGGGGTGAGGGGCAGGATACAGGAGCATTTCTCAAGACGGGGGCCGTGCACGAGGGAGGAATATGATTCCAGCAGAAGGGAGGAATCAAATTGAGAAAAGTCTTAGCCTGGGCTTCATGTGATGAGCCAGATGAGAACTAAGGCTGGGAATATTAACAGGATGATTTTATAATTCATTTTAAAAATCAAAATGATCATTCCAATATCTGGGATAGCATCTCTGCACTATGCAGCAAGATATGGACTGGGTTATTCTATGCTTAAAACAAACTATTCTAGGGAAGCGGCTGTGGCTCAATCAGTGGGGCTCCCGTTTGCCATATGGGAGGCCCCGGGTTCGGTTCCCGGGGCCTCCTGGTGGGGGCGGGCCCGCCCGCACGGCGTGGTTGGCTGACCCAACGAGCACAGGCAGCGGGGGGGGGGGAATAAATGAATAAATAAATAAAATCTTAAAAAAAACAAAAACAAAACTGTTCTATAGTCTTTCAGGGCTTATTTGGATATAACTATGGAAATGTGTTATTTGCTACATATTCTGGAAAACTTTACTTTCAAGTGTGTGGTCTATTTTTGCTTCTCCTAATCAAAACACTGGGTGGCAGTGTTTTGACTGAAATTGTTTCAGAAGAGAACCACAAGGAATAAGTTTTATTCTTTTGAGAAAAATAGTTCTACTTAACCAGGAATCACCAAAAAAAGCAAATATGCCTTCAATCCACCACATGAAGAGCCTATGATCAATATTACCACTCTAAATACAGGGATTAGACACACACACACACACATACCCCGAAACCAGAATGCCCAACATACCTTGACAAATTGAACAAAATGACTCTTGATTCACCCTGTTCCCATCTCCATGTGTCATTTATGTTATCTGAATTTGTCTCACAAATCCAATGAGATAAAAATGCTTATTTAACTGGCTGAGTATACCATTACCATCCCAGAAAGGAAATGCTAGGATTCTATTGTTTATATACTATCACAAGAAAATGAGCTTGTTCATTGACACCAGTGACAGAGGATGACACCTGGTACCAGAGATAAAAATGAAATTAGAAATGTAATGCCTTTGGATTGGAATCTTGGGCTCAGGCCTGATACTACAAGGATAGAGATTCCTTTTATTTCCTCTCCAAAGACCAAAAGGACATTTTCTCCTAGACTGGCTAGGACTTCCCAAATCTGGCTTTGGATGCTTCTAGAAGTTGCCTGACAGAATCAGTTATGAAGAGAGTCAAATAAATTGACACAGATTTCCTGGGTTATGTTAAGCAGGTTGTAAAATTCTCTTAAAGATCACTTTAAGAAACAGTATACTCTCCAGGAAAGGCCAAGTATTAGGTCACAAAACAAGTCTCAAATTAAAAAATATTGAAATCAAACAATGTATCTTCTCTGACCCAATGGAACGAAGCTAAAAATCAGTAAAAAAGGGAAAATTGGAAAATTTACAAACACACAAATTAAACAACACTCTTTTTATTTATTTTTAGGAGGTACCGGGGATTGAACCCAGGATCTCATACATGGGAAGCAGGCACTCAGCCATTGAGCTGCTACTTCTCCCCTAAACAACACACTCTTAAATAACCAATGGGTCAAAGAAGAAATCACAAGGGACATTAGTAAATATCACACATGGGATGCAGCAAAGGCAGTGCTGAGAGGGAAACTCATCTTCTAAATGCTTACATTAAAAAAAAGAATGTTCTCAAATCAGAGACCTAACCTCAGAACTGGAGGATCTAGAAAAATAACAAACTAAACCCACCTCATATAGGTGTTACTATAAAGGGATTTTGCAGACGTAACTCAAGTCCGTAATCAAATGACTAAAGAAGAGAGATTATCCTGGGTAATATGCTTCATCATTTGGAGAAATTCTGCCTGTGGACATCAATCAGCACTGGCCCGTGCTCATGGAACTCCACCCCACTCGGGCTCTTCCCTTCCTGACCTAGTGTGGGTGGCAGTCTCAGCCTGCCCGTGATCTTCCCTTTCCAACCGCCTGCCCTGTGCCCTGTGGGCTGGCTTAGCCAGCCCCGACAATCATGTAAGTTAATTTGTTGTAATGAATCTTTTAATGTATCTCTCTACTAGTTCTGTTTCTCTGGCTGAACTTTGATAGACACAATGATCTTAGGATAACACAATTGTTTTTCTTTACAGAGGAATTAACCACATGCAAAAAACTCATGAATTAAAAGATCTTATCAGAGGACACAAGACTGTTTATACTGAACCGTCTTGTATGGAAGGTTGTCTCTGAAGCTCACTATAGAGCTCAATCTTGATTACTCATATTTAATATAGTACTAATTTTTAATATTAATGATTTTGAGTACTATCACTATCTGTATTTATATTAAATATGCATTCTCACTGAATATTTAAAATGTACCTTTGTGTTCTTTAACAGTAAAAAAAACAACAACCAGGTTTCATTTATCATGTTCCAAAAGTTTGTCCATTAAGTTCTTAAAGGAACACAATTTGGTATATACAAAGAGAATAATTACTTTTTTTGGTGAGCCCACCAAGCTAAATTTCTGCATGTGACTAAGGAAAAATATTTGAGTTTACAGTAACATGAAATTTACAGGTTTCCTTATCTAGTTATTTCCAGATTGAATCTCATTCCTTAATTCTTAAGAGGCTTGACAAACCCTCAAAACAATATTAAACTCCTAAATAGTTAAGAAAAATCATGGGATTTGTTTAGGAAATCTAGCTTCTCATAAAACAGCTGTGTAACGATGGGGAATTCATTTAACTTTTCTGAGTTTTTATTCAACAACTAGTAAATAGTTATTAAATAGCTACAAGAAGCCAAGCACTTTGCTAGATATTAGAGCTATAACAAAGAACATGACAAAGACAGCATCTGCCTTCAGAGGCTTGACGTCTACAAAGGTGAGGAGTTTGGGCAGAACCACCATTAACTCCTCTGACCCAGCATTACCAGCCTGTAATTTGAATGGGATTATTTTCAGATTCCTTGGCCTGAAGTCAATATAACAAGGATTTCCAAATGACCTCAACAAAGCTCTAAAGTAGTAAAGATTTCCCATGTGAACCCTGGTAAAATAATTTTTAAAATCAGAAGTAGGTTTTATATATTTCTTCAGAAAGTGATTCAGCCATAGAATAGAATTAAGCCTTTTGTCCTGCACTTCTGTTTATTATAAGTTTTATAACTCTGATGAGATTCTACTTGCTGAAGTTTTTCATGCATTCAGGTATTTTGCATGATGTCTGATGTGATCAGTAATAAAGGTTGCAATGAAGTAGTAGCTGTGATCATAACCCTAGAAGACAAAAACAGAGATGATTAGAATTTATCTACCATTTAAAAATATTAATATTAGGGACATTAAATAAGTCTCTTGTATCACTTAGTTTGCTTGTAAATAGATAAACAATTACCATATGAAGATTTATAATCAAAATCAAGGTTGTTGTACTTGTAACACTGTATGTTAAAAAACAGCAAAAATACAAAGAAGAATCAAAGAGGATTTTGAATCAGAAATATGGACGAGATATTTCAATTCACAAAAGAAGCACACTGGTGTCAATAAGATAGTGAACGTTAAAATACAAAATAAGGACACATTAACAATAGAGAAAACACGAAGATGCCCAAATGCCCAAGATTTACACCAAACCATTAAATATAGAGATCATAGTGTAGGAGGCCAAACACAATCATGGTAAGCCATGTCAAGAATTCTACCTCCTATCCAGTAAAAGCATCTCGCATCTTTATTTGAGGAGAAAGGAATAGTTAGTTAAACCCCGACACCCCTTAACAATATACCAAATTTGGTAAAAAGTCAGTAAGTGCTTTTAGTACCCCCCCCCCCCAATGAAAGAGAGAGAATTGAATTAAACCAGACCTCAAGTGATCTATCAATTATACCCATCCTATACGTAGGCGGAGAGGTAATCCCTTCCCTGGGTGACTATGACATCTTTTCTAAGTATAAGACAGGGAAGAGAGTTTTCAAAAGGAAAAAGACAAAAAGTTAAGGTCTAAAGAGCTTTCTAAGGGTATTAAATACCAGACAATTTTTCTGGGAGCATGTATCCCTCCAACAAAAAATTAACATTATTATTATTATGGTTATTTGGAGATAACCGAGAGAAAAAAAGTCTAAGAAAGATTTTTCTTATTTTCACCTTCATCTAATGAATGGTCTCAGATGGGAGGTTGGGTAGGTGAGATACAGCCAGAGGGATTTTTCTCTAAGTTCTTAAGATATAAAAACAGACAATAAAAAAATAGCGCCTGGGTTTCAGGGAACAAGACAATTCTGTAAGGTGTTTGATAAATTAATAAATGTTCTCAGCCTCTCACTTCCAGAGAGGCATCCAGTACCTATCTTGGGAACACCAGTACACAAAGTCATCAAATAAATTTAAAAGCAATCAGTGTTCTACTTTCCCGGGCCCAACCATGGAAGTGTATCAATAATAGTGTTGTCAAGAAAAACCATCTTACTTGGGTTGCAATTGATTAGTAAAATTTAGAGCTAAAGGACAATTTTCTATATAAAGAAAGAAACTTAAAGAAAAGCATTTCCCACCCATGTAATTCTTGAATTGTTAAGAGGTTAAACAGGTATCTGATTTTCAGGACACAAAACCTGTGAAATACAGTACCAAGTAGCACCTGCCATTTTTCACAAACCAAAAGATGGGTTTGATTGAAAATAGGCACTGATGTAAGAAAACAAATGCCTCAAAATACTTGCATGAGAAAAACATTCATGTGAACATTTACGTGTAGTCAGTCTCACATGTTAAGTGCCCTGCATGGTTTCAGGCACATAGTAAATAGCCACCGTTGTTATTACTATTATCATCACTACCATCACCTTTATCAGAAAAGTCCCAGGGAAAACCGTGTGATAACTTTGAGCTGTCAGGGATATATTGCAAGATAATAGCATATTTCATTTGAAAATCCAAAGCAAATGTCATTCAACTTCCATCATGATATTTAAATCAAGATCCAACTTTGTGAGAAAATAGAAAATGCCTGTCATGAGGGACCAAGAGGGATTTTTAAAATGTCAATATAAAGGCAACAGGATACATGTGAACTATTGGCATTTGAGCAATAGAAGATGTTGAAGTTAATCAATTAGAGAGAAACTGTGTCATCTTTGACTAGTTCCAAGTTCTGTTTATTAATCTTTCATTAAATTATTTGCTATGTTAGAGCTTGTAGCCTATATTTAATGACACTTGAAGAGGTCTTACTTTCCATTCTCTACCTCACACTTTACACAGAAAAATCTTTGGTAGCAAAACTTTGACTCTTGGAGTATAAAAATAAATAAATGAACACATTCTTTCACTCTTCACTCAACTCTCAAAAATGCAGCTATGCTCTAGCAGCTATGCTGGGCATTTATTCTAAAAGGCAGTGTTTTCCTACACATTTTCCAACTAGAAAAGCTCAGATGTGTAGCCCCAAGGTATTAAGTCTCTTTAGGGTAAAGAGAAAAAGATTATTGAAGGGTCTCCCCTTGCTTCTTTAAAACACTTACTGAGAGTCTCTGTGTCGAATCACGGTGCTAAGCAGAGTAAGGCATCCCTGCATTTCTGCAGTTCTCTGTTACATTTTCTCTAAGGGGCAGGCACAGAGGCCAGAAGAGCCTCTGATTCTTTAAAAAAATGCCTGTGACTTGAGAAGGTAGTGGAAGCCTTGCTTTCTATAATCTCCAAGCAGGGGACAGTTTCTGGAAGTTCTCTCAGGCCACTGAAATGTTTTCCTCACTATGTACCTTCAAAAACTAAAAATAAGACATGCTGGGTCCTTCCTTTTCAGACTCAGACTTGATCCTTCCTATACTGGCTCTCAAAATTCTGCCTCCTAGTACTTTTTCAATTTGGAGCTACTGAAGCCAAAACAGAAAAAGAAATATTACATGAGGTGAGGTCACAACCAAATAAATATCCCCATGCAATAACCCTCCCTCTCCAAAAGGTTTTATTTTTATTTTTAGACAGTTGACAGAGTATGAATATGAACTGTCAGCATTTAATGCCATGACAAGGAAATAATAGGAGTTGGGTAAACCATGCACAGGATCTTATTGATTTGCTTTCTTCCTTCTCATATCACTATTATTTATATGGACCCTAATATTTTCAGCTTATTTTCTTCTTCACAGGTCCTATTTCATAAATACACAGAGCACTGAGTTATACTGTTTTTGTAATCAAACGATAAAGCAGATGATAAAACTCTCAGACCTTAGGTAGGCTGAGGTCAATGGAAGTGGACTTAAAAATCTCTAAGTAGTCACTGCAGTCACTGCCCAAAGAGGCCCATTCAGTTGCTCATTCAATTACCTCAAACCTAAACAAAATCTGCTTCAGACTGTGTAGTTCACTCTTTTTTTTAAAAAAAAAAGATTTATTTATTTACTTTACCCATTTTAAACCCCTCCTTCCCCATTTGCTGTTTTGTGTCCATTCGCTGGGCAATTCTCCGTGTCTGTTTCCTGCCATCTCTTCTTATCCTCCTCCTCCAGTCTTCACCAGGATTCGATCCTGGAGACCTCCGATGTAGGAGAGAGGTATTCTGCTGCCTGCACCACCTCAGCTCCTGGCTTCTGGAGCTTTCGGAGCATCTCGTCTTGTCTCTCCCCTGTTACGGCTCCCAGGGCCCGACGGCTCAGCAGCACACAGAGCCTGGCAGCCCATACGCCTTCTATATATATATATATATATTTATTTGGTCCCGGGGATCGAACCCAGGTCCCTCCATATGGCAGACGGACGCCCAACCAGTTGAGCCACATCCGCCCCCTGTAGTTCACTCTTAACCCAACCTTGCTGGCAGGAAAGTGAATGGGAAATTAAGGCTGAGCTCAAGATGGTGACTCTGGTGATTTCAGTAATTTTAAATTTTTTTAAGAGGAATTGGATGTTTTGTCTTGACCCCTTGTTATGTAGAGCCAACCAATTATGTTAGTTGCTTGGGATATAGGCATTTTAGGAATAAATACGTGAAATTTTTTTTTTTCCTCCAAGCATTTCATCAGTGTTCCTGACTTCTATGCTGTTTTCCTAACAGACTCCAGAGATTTTAAGTCTTTGTTGGCAGGCTGAAACTTTTCTATAGTAACAACAGAATTTCCTGGCACAGTCTCAGGGAAAGCAGAAGAGGTATCCAACATAGCTAATGCCAAGAAGTTAAAGTCATTTGTAAAAATAACAGGGGTTTGGTATGTCACTTAGAGCTATAATTAATATACAGTTAATGCACTACCATATTTATAGTCAACTGGTATTGAATTTCTCAAGGATAGCTATCAATCTAAAATATGTAATTATGATGGTAAATAGTCAAATAAATCTAAAAACTTTTCTATTCCTTAAGGATGGATGCTGAGAGACAATAAGGTACAATATAACATAGTGTTTTTGACGTCTTCCCATATGACACACACAATGTTCACCTGTTCACAGTATCCCCAGAAGTAGGGAGATTGCTAAGCTCTCCTGTATAAGGTAAACAGGTAGTGGGTTATGCACGATTTCTCCTTCAGCTTGCTCTAACTCCACACTCCTCAGGGGCACAACTTCACCTTGTCTGAGAACAGCCAGACAGAGGACAGGAGGACAGAATTCTCACTCAAATGACTGGGGTTCCAGCCTGGTTCCACCATACACTAGCAGTGTGATCTGAGAAAAACAGATGTGCCTGGCTCCTCATCTGTACAATAAGTGGACAAGGGAGGAAGGATTCCCCTTTTGTTGCATAAGTATAAAATGAGCTAATGCTGGAAAATATTTTGTCAACTGTAATGTACCATATCATCACATCTATCTATCTTCATTTAGATATTTATGCATGGCCCTTCAGCACAAATACAAATGTTTTTTTAAAATCACGATTATGTCTAACTCATTTTTAGTGTTCATTTTTCATTCTGAAATAAAAGTCATTTATATTATGTTCCAAAGCTTATGAATAATTTTTTTAACAATAAAAGTAGAATTTTAAAAATTACAACTGCAATAGCATAAATAGTTAGGTGAGTAGTGGATAGTCCAAAAGCATTTTAGTCAAGGAAAATTTGCAAGGCAATTGAAATTCAGTAATTATTCTTAAACAACCAGAGATACAAAGTAGCACAATGTACAGATTAACATACAAGTCAAAAATTATAAGGTGCATGGGAAGGGGATGTGGCTCAATCGATAGGGCTCCCGTTTACCATATGGGAGGCCCCAGGTTCGATTCCCAGGGCCTCCTGGTGAAGGCAAGCCAGCCCACGCGGCACGGTGAGCTGACGCAGCAGGACGACCCCACAAAGGGAGACAAGCAGACACAGAAAAACGCACAGCAAATGGACACAGCGAGCACAAGCAGCAAGGGGGGATAAATAAATAAATAAATAAATAAATAAATAAATAAATAAATAAAATCTTAAAAAAAAAAAAAATTATAAGGTGCATGTGTGTGACAAGCAACAATTTGCTTCTGAGGTTAAGATGTATATATGAAGCAAAGAGTAATTAAGGCAGAGGCTTGTCTTCTTTATCCTTCTGCAACAATGGCTGTGGATGTAAAGAAAGATATATCCAGTAATATTGGAAAATTAAGTTCCATTTAGGCACTTGAACTTCTTGTCATTTACCAGTTTTTGACCTGAGAAAAGGAAATTATAAATACTTTTCACTGTCAAAAACGTTCCTATTTCTATCATTTGGTCTTTGATATATTAATTTGCTAAGAAGGGTTTCGCTGTAAGTGTTTTAATTAAACACCGTCTAATTTCAGGTAACGTTTTAAGTTCTAAAATAGATAATACTAAGGAGTCTTACTTTTCTGAAGTTACATTATTTCGAACATGATATGTACTTGCCTCCTGAGATCTAAAAACAACAGGAATTTTCTTTTCTGTACAGGCAGCTATGAAGTTATCAGGAAGTAACTGTCCATCTGAAAGGAATTGGTCATCCTTTCCTTGATCAATTAGTATGTCCAGCTGAGAGCCTGGATAAGCCTTCACAAGATGGGTAGCATCATAAGCCTGCACAAAGAGCAGAAACATTGAAATAAGTGACTTTCGTATTCTATAGAATTCAGTATACTAGAACCAAATAGAAATTTAGAATCATTTCAGTGCTAAGAATCTGATTAAATCTTTTAAGTTGGCTTAAAATCTGACTTGCCTGATTTTCATTTACAAGGCCTTCAGAAATCCATTTCCCAATTTTAGCCTCCTCTCAAATCAAGAAGTCCTGGACCAGTGGGAAGACTCCTCTATCTCAAGCTTCTTCATAGTGTAGACTCACTTTTTCTAAACTTTTATTGTTTTTAATCACCTCTTAAGTCCAATAAAAAATGACTTTTTTTCTCTTTCAAAATCTCTCCACAAATTGACTATTTCTTCTAACTACATTTTTTTTTTCCATTTCCAAATATTTCCCCTTTCAGATAATCTGTTTTTTTTTGTTGTTGTTTGTTTCTTTTTTTGTTTCTTCTCTTTGGCTAAATTCTAGACAAAAACACATTCAGCTCCCTCTTTTGCTGTATACTGAACAGTACCAAACCTCTGCTGTCTCCATTAGCTTGCAGAGAGACTGGATTTAAGTAATTTGAATCATATCAACGAATCCTCAAACTTATTCTCTGAGGAGCTGCCACTTGTTATAATATCATATTTTACCATCTACATGTAATTATTTTTGATTATTCATACTCACTAACCACAAGTTTTATGCATTGACCAACACAAACAAAAACCAAAAGATTTCCCCTTCTAAACATCATGCTTTTTAAAAGACTTACTTCCTTTAATCTTAAAAGGAGAGAAGGAGGTGACCTATAAAGTCTGACTAGTTCTTAAGTCTATGATTTCATAATTCTGCATGGTCTCTTTATTCCCATAGTAAATTAAGTAATAGCCTAAACACAGCATAATTAAGATTGTAAAATCTACTGTCACTCAGAGATAAATTATATAAGACTCCTTTTTAGGCTAACTGTGCCTCTACCTCCCAACCCACCCTAATTACTTGGTATTTTACTAAACTCTTCCATGAGACCACAAACCCTTGGTGGATGTGAAAGGGTCTTTTCTTGACAAAAGATCTCAGAACCCAGAACAGACTCTACACATGAAGACTCAAAACATGGATGTAATGTGCATCATCAGTTCTCACAGTACCCAATTCTAAATGTTTTTAGCACTCTTCCAATATAATAAAAACCTAAGCCTAAACAAAACTCTGATCTAATGACTAAAGGATTAACCCTTCAATTTGTTAGACTTTCAATGATCTCAACAGGAGTACATGTGTGAATGATTCTGAATACACAAGTATAATAAATATAAAGACAAAGACCTTTTCACTCAAGTATTTTCTGCTTGTTAATAGGTACATGATACGTTCGTTTGCAAAATAGTAAACTTTTGGCAGAATATGTCTATGATGTGTATAACTTTTTAACAAATTCGAATACTTAAGATGAGTATTAATACAATACAAACATCCAGTACCTACCTTCCATTTACTTTCATCTGATCCCAAATATCCACTAAAGGCTTTTTTGCCCCAAGGACAGAGCACTGGGTTGCAAATTGGAGCAAATGCCGACACAGACTTCAGAAACAAAGGGAATTTAAAAACAAATTATATTTTGTTATTTACCACTAAATCAAAAATGAAAAGATATTTTGCAACTTGCCTTAAAACTGTGACTTGCCATGAAAATCCCTGTGACTATTTTCCTTTTGCTATATTATGGACTTAAGATTGTAGGGCTCAATAATGCCACATCCTTTGTGTGTTTTGTTAAAAGAACTAGTAAACAAGAGGTGCTAAAAGAATTCATTAATGCCACAAACAAAAGTATATGTTCAGAGTTTCTACTCTTTTATTCCATTAAAAATTGATGTGCAATCATATTATGAAGAAATTCATGCCTACCTTACTGATGAACATATTGTTATATTGGAGACATTATTTCTTTATAAACAGTGCCAAGAAAGCATTGAGCCATGCCCTTAAGCATGACATACCTTTGAATACAATATAATTTTGTGTTCTACAATGTTTTTTTTCCAGTGGATAAGGTACAGAGAAGGACTCTTTCAGCTAAAGGGCTTAGAGTGTATATATTTATACCTGTGCAATGTTTACTATAGCTTCCCCCCACACCCCTCCCATGCTTGTGGCAACATGTAACATAAAATTTGCCATTTTGACCATTTTTAAGTGAACAATTCAGTGGCACTAATTACATTCACAGTGTTGTGCTACTATCACCACCATCCATTACCAAAAATTTTCCATCATCCCAAACAGAAATTCTGTACCCATTATGCAATAACTCCCCAATTCCCCTCCCTCCCAGCCCCTGGTAACTTCTAATCTACTTTGTCTCTATGAATTTTCTTTTTCTAGGTATTTCATGAAAGTGGAATCATACAATAATTATCCTTCTGTGTCCAGCTTATTTCATTCAGCTTAATGTATTCAAGGTTCGTCCATACTGTAACATGTATCAGCACTCCATTCCCTTCTGTGACAGTAATATTCCATCACGTGTATATACCACATTTTGTTTATCCATTCATGTGTCAATGGACACTTGAGTTGTTTCCATCTTTTGGCTATTATGATAATGCTTATATCAACATTGGTGCACAAATATCTATGAATCCCTGCTTTCAATTCTTTTGAATATATACCTAGAAGCAGGATTCCTGGGTGACATGGTAATTCTATGCTTAATTTTCTGAAAAACTGAAGAACTCTTTTCCACAGCAGTCTCACCATTTTACACTCCCATAAGCAATAGAAGAGGGCTCCAATTTCACTACATTTTTGTCTACGTTTGTTATTTTGTTTTTCTTTTTTAATAATAGTCATCATACTTGGTGTGAGGTGGTATCTCATTGTGCTTATGAGCTTTATTTTCCTAATGGTTAATGATTTTGAGCACCTGCCATATACTTATTGGTCATTTATATACCTTCTTTGGAGAAATTTCTACTCAAATCCTTTGCTCATTTTTTAATTGCTTTATGTACAAAAAAGCAGAAAATAAAATCCTTATTTTAAAAATCCACCATCATGTCAGGACCAGTTCAATTTTATAGTAAAGCTTACCAAAAGTAAAATATTTGCTGCCACAGCAAGAAACTGCTCTGAGAAATATTTTTATTTCTCAGTGGCATACCTAATATGATAAAGAGAAAAAGGTCCTTTTCTAATGGAAGGAGATATTAAAGAGTAAACAAATCCTGAGGTCATTTATAGTCCTGTGATTTTAAAAACAGAAGCAAACCTAAGATGATAATTGCTTCAAAAACTTCCTTTCTTGACTCTGACTCTTCACATGGCAGTAATTCAAACGTGGCTCATTAAAATAAAAAAGCTGTGAAGCGTCAAATGAATTCAAATAAATGGGAAAGGCGCAGAGTGTTATTTTCCAATAAAACTGCATTTCAATTTTCATTAGAGGTATTAAGGACAAATAATTCTTAAAACTTTTACAAACCTTGAATATCTCCCTGTATCTCAGGAAATTAAAGTCAAATTTACAGTGGTATTTCTGATAAAAATAAATGATGGCTACTTCTATAATAACTTTAACCAAGAATATCCACTAGAAAAAAAAAAGAATGCCTTAAAAAAACTATAGTTAGAATAGAAGGAATAACATAAAAGCTACATTTCATAATACTTCAAATAGACCAAGAAACCACAGATAGTTAATTCCTACGTTTCTGATCCTGTAGCATACATTGTGCTGTTAAATTTGATACCCCCCGCCCCCGAAATCCCCAACACTAGATAATTTCAGTCCCAATACTGAAAAAAATAAATCCTAATTCCAATCTTTGAAAGTTCCTAGTATATTATCCAAGAGAAATATTTAAACCTAGAAGCTGAGGTACTCTTACTTTGTATTTTCCTGGATTCTTCAAGGCACAAATCAGAGCTCCATGGCCTCCCATGGAATGGCCAAAAATAGACATCCTTTGAGGGTCCACTGGGAAATTGGCATTTATGAGCTGGGGAAGCTAGAAAAATTTAATAGTATTAAAAAAGATATGAGAAGTGAGTTTAGAGTTTTTCAAAAGTTATAAAATAATTGCACAGTTATTTCCAAATCACAGTCTTACAATGGATTGGACTAAGACAGACAAGATTAAAAAACTAAAAACAAAAACTCCACCTCAGGAAGATAATGGTTATTAATATATCACTGGAGAATACAAACAGCCTTAGAAAACAATTTTAAGAGGATGGCATAGAAAGAACCTTTAAAATGTTCTAAACTTTTGACCTAGCAATTTTACTTAATGGAATCTATTCTAAAGAAAAAGTCCTTGGGGGAAGGGGGGGATATGTACAAAGATAATCAATGCAGCAATATTGGTTAGAGTAAAAAATATATGTAAAAGCAAAAATATTCCATAAACAAAAAAGTAAATTGTGGCATCTGACAGAGTATTATGCAACCATTTAAAAATATGTTTATAGAAAGATTAGAATAATATTGGAAGATATTTTATACAATTAAAAAAAAAGGATAAATAAAAGATAACAATTATGTGAAAAATAGTCATAGAAAAAAAATTGAATATAACAAAACATAGTAATTGTTGTTTGGGATAATGGTATTATGGGTGAAAAAAATGTTATATTATTGTCTCTGAATTTTTATGATGCCTTAAGAAGTAAAATCATGTAAAATTTAGAAAAGTGTATGAAATGCACACATATATTACTAATAAAACGAATGCTTGACCACTTACTTATGCTCTCTAAGCATTGAATTGGCATTATAAAATATATCCAAAAATATATTTCCACCTGTCAGGGAAATAAAAGGTTCTCTCTTATACTATTATCACTGGGTAACTTGGGTAGTTTAATAACCTAATTATTAAACTCTTTAAAATTGTACTTAGTATTAATTTAAACTGCAAACAATAGGATCATCATACTAGTAAACCGGAATTTTCATGAAGTTAATAAATATGGATTAAGTAGATTCAATATACCATAACCTAGTTTAAAATTCTTAGGACTGGAAGGACTGTGTCCAGAATCAAGCTCTTGGCAGCCATCACTTAATTACAATACAAATTAAATTACCTCTTCCGTTACATAAGAGTACATTCTGTAGTTAGTTTTCCAAGGATCTTCAGTTGCATCCACATAAAAGCCAGCACCAGTGCCAAAGTCCCAGCTCTCATCTTCTCCTTTAATATTGCAGCCACCTATCAGGAAAAATTTTGTGGTTTCATCAACTCAGCAGGAATGGCCCATGCTTAATAACAAACTTTTACATGAATCTGCAAGTCCATCATTTGCATTAGAGCTGTTCACAAATACCGCGGGCTCTCTAACTTTCCGGGCATATGTACAAATGCTTGTGATCAATTCACCACCTTGAACTGGAAACTTCTTACTGACTTTAGAATCATTCTACCACATTTCTCTTCCCTACCCACCCCCCACTGGGAGTTTTTCGTATTCTATCTTTGAATTTATTAGGTTTTATTTTATATACTCGCTTGCAGTTAAAAAGCCAACCATTGGATTTTGAATAGAATTACATTACATGTGGAGTAATTTGAGGGAAATAACCTCTTAATTAATTAATTAATTAATTAATTCATTTATTTATTAAATAACTCAGTCTTCTCATCCAGGAACATGGCATTTTCCCATTTAATATTTTCATTTATGACTTGTAGCAAAATTTTACAGTTTTCTATGTCTTCATATTTTTAAATTTTATCCCTAGGTACCTTATATTTTTTAAACTATTTTGAATTGAATCTTTTATTATTTTTCTCAACAGACATGTGACTGTCTTGCTTTTGTATAACATGGCTCCTGTGAAAGGCAATGCACTACTTTCCAAGGCCATTCATTTAATTTCAGGCTGGTATTAGTTCCCCAAACTTCTTAATACTGAGCCAAAATTTGTCTCCTTTTAAATTCCATTTCCTGACACTTCTAGGGCCACAAAACAAGTTTCACCTATCTGATGGAATGGGTTCATAAATATTCGATATTCTCATTTCTCTAATGAAACATTCTAATCATTTATATTAAAACTAATATTTGTTTAACTGTATGATTGAAGATTAACAGAGAAAAGAAAGGATGTAATATTATCATTTGACAAGATAGTTTACTTGTGGAATAGAAAAGTAATTTGCTGTGTATTATGTTATATTATTCTGGTATATTAATCAAGTTGCTCTATCTCTCTGTATTTCCATGTCTGTATCTCTAAAATGGGTACAGCAACCCTGTCCCCTCTTCTAAGAACAATGCCGTGAATAATGCTCACAGTGAGAAAAATGGATAGTATGGTATTTCAGAATGTCACTTAAAATATTAAGAGATAATAGCAATAATATGAAAGGAATTGTATGATGTAATATCTAATTGAAATGATTTATACCACTTACAACATAATCTTAAAGAGTCAGATTTTTATAAAGGATCTCTGGAATAAGAACACTTACGAGGGCTGGTATCTGGCGCAACGACGACAAGACCATGTTCTGAGGCAGCTTGATGATAACCAGATTTTGATATAAAATTTTGTTCCGTGCAAGTTAAGCCTGAAGATCAAAAATATTTTTATTTCATGCAATACTGTGAATGGTTTGTATGCTTTAAACTTTTTATAATATAGGCAATCAAGCGCCGTATCATGGTGGCAATGTTGCTGACCATAACACATACTGGTCTAGAGGAAACAGGGTAGTAGTGTAAAAAGCATGGACTGTGGATTTCAGACAGCATCTGGTTCTAACATTGGGAAAATAACTTGAATATTTTGACGCTCAGTTCCTTCACTTGAAAAATGAGCCAGTATTGCTTCTATTATACTCAGCAGGTAGCTGTGAGGATGAAATGTCATGATAGGATGTAAAGAGCCTAGAGTGGTATCTGGGACAGAGTGCACAGTGTGTCACACTTGGGAAATGTGCATTTGTTAGAGTCCAGAGAAGAATTTGTTGTTTTTTTTTTTCTGGTTAGGACAAATTTCTGGATTAAGTAGAAGAGAGTAAGCTCATAGAAATGAAGAACATTTTACTGAAAACTGCTCTCAAATGTATGAAGATGGTTACTGATTAAAATCTACTTCATCAATTAAATTTATTTTATATGAGGAGCTTTTTCTTTTTTACTAACAGCTTTGAGACACAATTTATATACCATACCATTTGCCTATTTAAAATGCATAATTTAATGATTTTTAGTATTCATTCCAGAACATTTTCATCACTTCAAAAAGAAATACCATCACATTAGCATCACATTAGCAGCATTTTCCCATTTCCCCATTTTCCCCCAAACTTCCCAACCCTAGACAACCACTAATCTTTCAGTCTCTGTAGACCTGTCTATTCTAGACTTTTCATACAAATGGAATATAAAATTTGTGATCTTTTATGAGTGGCTCCTTTCACTCAGTATGGTGTTTTCAAGGTTCATCCATGTTGTAGCACCTATCAGTGCTTCATTCCTTTTATTGCTGAATAATATTCCATTGTATGGGTACATCACATTTTATTCACCCATTCATCAGTTGATGGACATTTGGATGGTTTCCTCTTTTTGGCTATTGTGAACAGAGCTGCTATGAACATTGGTGTAGGAGTTTTTGTGTGGACCTGTGCTTTCATTTCTCTTGGGTATATAACTATGGCTGTTTTGATGGGTACCTTGGCTTGGGAAAGATGCATATGTCTATACCTGGATCATCTTTTAGGATTTCAGTTTGATTGTTTCAATTTCAGCTCATTTATCAATTTGATCAAAAAACCAACTGATCTTTCTGTTTCTGTCTTCCTGAAACTCACCAGAAGTAAAGTGAAATTCTGTCATTTCTCAAGTGCACTGGTTAGGCAGTCTTACCTTTCTTCAGAAAATCAAGCCTTAATTTCCAAGGTCTATCTGCTCTTCAGCATCTCACTAAGGAAACTGTCCTGTCATTTGATGTAAACAAACAGAAAGTTCTATTTTCTATACTCATAAAGCTCAGATGCTATCTTGATAGATTTCAACTGTGGTTAGGAATATATGGACTTAGTATTACTGTACCAATTATTAGAACACATTACCACTTCCAATTTGGGTTGTTCTTCTTTTAGGCAAAAGATATGACTTGAGTTGCTCTCACCAGAAACAAAATGGAAAAACAGGAGAAAAGATTGAACACAGCTCTGGACCATAAGTCAGAAAACTCGCTCAACCTCACTGTTATGTGATCTTGAGCAGGATTTAACCAATCTGGGCTTTAGTTTTCTATTTGACAGATTATTTGACTTCTAAGATCATTTTTAGCTATACAACACTATGATTTCTAAAACAATTAAATATCTCATTTTGTTGTTGTTGCTTTTGGCAATACCCAATGCTCTTCTAGCAAAACAGTACTCTTCGTTCAATAACAGAAAAACTGGGAAGCGGCTGTGGCTCAATTAGTAGGGCTCCCGTTTACCATGTGGGAGGCCCCGGGTTCGGTTCCCGGGGCCTCCTGGTGAGGGCAGGCCCGCCCGCACGGCATGGTTGGCTGACCCGGCGAGCACAAGCAGCAAGGGGGGGATAAATGAATAAATAAATAAAAATCTTTATTAAAAAAAAAAAAAAAAAACAGAAAAACTTTGCTGAGTTAAAATCAGATATGGCCTGAATTTTTACCTTTTAAAATGAAATATCTATTCTCATTTTCCAACTGCCATTTGGATCTTATTCTTGATTAAACATACATTAGGAAAGATTTATTAAATCAAAGTTATCAGAACTAATTTTAAGGAAACAAAATTAAAATGGCATGCACATTGACACGATTTAGTTTTTATGATTCTCTACTTGTATTGTTTGCTTCTGAAGATGAGGTATTATATCTTGTGAAAGAAGTTAGTGCAGAGGTACAAAACTCCTGGTGGCAAAACCTTATGTTTTCATAGACCTGTCCATGGTCCTTATGATTAAGCACCGATTAAGAAGCATTAGTGACCCTCAGTGACTTTCTACACTGTTGCCAGAGAAGCTCTATGAAATCCCATTCATTATTCCAGAAAGCACTGTAAAAAGTTATTTGCTGTGGCTTCTAATTAGTGTACCACAGTGTTCTGATTTCACCTGATATTGTTCTATTTAGCTAGTAAGGTCCCTACAAACTCCAGAAATACTTGGGTAGGTACAAATCAGGTAAAGAACCTTTGGAAGCCCTTGCCATTGAGTCCAAAATATCACATTCTCTGCTAATTATTGTCTAATTGAAAAAGAAGTGAGATAAATGTAATTCAGTAGATCTGAAGTTATTCTCAGGATAAAGGAACAGAGTAGATTGCCACAGGTTCCTAAGATCTTTTATAAATGGCTCAGAAAACATACCAAAAAGTCAAGATGAAAGGGTAAGATAAGCTGGTTAAAAAACAACAACAAATTCATTTATAAATTTCAAGTGCATAACACTTACCAGACAGCCAGTATAGTGTGGGGCATTTTCCAGTTTCTGCCTTTGGTGGTAAGTACACAGCAAATCTCATTTTGCAGTTCAGTTGAGCACTGTAATTTTATTGCCCACCCCACCCCCCCAAAAGGAAATAATCAATACCCCTTAGTTAAGACAGAAGCATAAAATATTTAAGCACTAAGTAAAATGTGAGATAAATAATAAAGATCCAAAATAAATTATTTTAATGTCCAAAGTAAGTGATTCCACCAATATTAAAGGAATATACTTTCGCTTCAAAGGAAGAATAGGGCCAATTTGAAGTATACTGAGCTACTAACCAATCTGAGCCTATTCCTTGCAGGCAACATAAAGTTATTTGGGGCAGAATATATATATTATCCTCAAGGTAGCACTAATATTATGAAAAGAAAAAACTGTTCCAAAGAGATGCCTGAAATAAATTTGCTTTTATTTGAAAAATGAATGGAAAGATCATACATGGCATGTTTTGCTCATGGGTGCTAAAATGCACCACATCCTCAATCTGTTCGATTTTATCATTAATATTTTATCACAACCATTAATACCACAACTTGACTTACTCTACTCTCGCACTTAATGGACAGTTTGGCTGGGCACAGAAGTCTTTCCTCAGAATTTTGAAACCACTGGTGCACTACTTTCTCAGTTCTAGTATTGCTGCTAAGTTGACCTACACCTTTAAAAATTCTTACTCTTTCATTATTCACCTTTTCCCCACCCTCTGGATGTTTAAGGATTTTCATCCATTGTGCTGGATACTAAACTGAGGACTTTTTCAGTCTGGCAACTTAAACCCATCAGTTCTAGGAATTCTTCTTGAATTTTTTATTTCTGAACCTCTATTTCTGTTTTATTTCTCAAAACTCCTAATATTTAGATGTTAGACTTCTTGAACTGGCCCTCTAATTTTCTTATCCTTTCTAATTTTCCCTTATTCTACTTTTGGCAAAGTTCAACTTTATCAACTAACCCTTCTGTTGTGTTTTGTCTTTTCTACTATCATATTTTAAATTTCTGGACTATTTTTGTTCTTGGATATTTTTAAGAGCATCCCTTTCTGATGTCACAGGTCCCATATCTTCACTAATACCTTTGATATTAATAACAGTACTTTTGAAGTTTGTCTCCTTGCACGATCTCTTCAAAGTTCCTTTTTTTTTTTTAAAGTCTCTGTCTTTTGTATTTTGGCTTTATACAAGTATTTAGTAATCTTTAGCAGTCTACTCCTTTTAAGAGTGAAATACTAAAAAATCTAACTGAAAGCCCTATGACTGGGTGGGATGGGGGGACTGTCAATCATGAGCTTCACTGCAGGGTGCAGCTTAGCTAGACTGTTTTATCAGAAAGCCCCCAATAACAGTATCTTGAGGTCTCTTCTTTGGGCTAGCCAGATTTCCCCCAGGAAGGCTCTTCTAGAAAGATATGAATCTAACTCCTCAAATTCTAGAAGCTGAGTAGAAGACTGGGAAGTCTCTATATTCAGTGGGTAAACTTTCACTTAATCTTGCTATTTGGAGTATGATTATACCCCCCACCAAGTGCACCTGGTATTCCCCAGGACAGAGATTCTCTTTACCTTCTCAAGAGAATCAATCTCCAATCTTTTGCCAGAGCTGGGGAGAGGTAGTGGCCCAGCTGCACAGACAGCTGAGGTGATCTAAGGTCTATTTGCTTCTTAAAACAGACTTTCAACTAATCTTCCTTTTTCTTAGCTTCATTTTTATCCTTAAAGACCAGGTGTACCTAGTGCCTCCAATTCCCAAGGCTTTATAAAAATTATATCATTTCTCTGCTTTCTCTTGCTATTTAGAATTTAGCTTTCTAGGTCCTGCTAAGTCATGTACTACTCGTCCATCTATATAGCTGCTTCTAAAATATTGTTCTTAGCATCTCCCACTGCCTTTTTTTTTTTTTTGTGCCTCTGTGGGTATGGGCATGGGGGTGTGTTGGTCTGCGTGTATTTAATCTTCCTTTACTTGATGCCATGAGATTAGATTTTGGGAGGCAGCAGAGTTTAAATGTGTGTGCTTAACCTACCATCTTTATTTAAAAATCCAGGTATCTTTTCTACCTTAAAAGATCCCCAAGAAAGGAAGATGCTCCCAGAATTTTTTACTGGCAACAAAGGTCTTTCACAAAGTTTCAGAAAAATGTAAAGTCAAAGCCTGAAGACACTTCTCTTTTCTGGCTCCTCCTTACCTCACACAGCTGAATCTCAACAGACATTTAGCTCTGGTGAAAGTGTCAAACAGATAACCATAGAGAGAAAGCAAGGAGGTTTAAAGTGAAATGAGATAACCACAATACAAAGATAAGTATTTGGTTAAAAGTAGAAAAGAACAAACAAACAATGAGAGTTATCTAAAATTTTTGTATTTTCTTAATAGTTACCTGTCATGTTCAAACACTTTCTGCAATCCTCCAAAGCACTTGTTGCTGGAAATCTGTTTCAATGCCATTTTTCTCCTTTTAACAAAGATTGATCTCATTAATTTCTAGAGAACTAGGTCCTGAAAAGCTTGAAACAAAACTGTTTTCAGATAAATTATTTGAATGTACAACTGTTTCTACCTAGAACTGTTTTTTCAAATTCTATTTTTGGAGGCACACAATATTAAGAAATGAACTTGTACACACATACATTTGCTACCTACTTTAGAAAACTTTAGTACTTATGTTATTAGTCATTTATTAACAAGCTTTTCTGTTGGAGACTGGCCGATTTTTTTTTTTTTTTTTTTTTTTTTTAAGAAAAATGCTGAATGTAAACAATTTAAGTTACTAATTGATTACCTTAATCTTAGAAGATTAAAAATTGTTTATAGCCTAACTGGCAAGGACAAAAAAGAAGTCAAAGTCAAGAAATTGGTGTGCCTGATTATGGTTGACTTTAAAACATGAGGAAAATGTTAAAATAACAGTTAACATTCATGGAATACTTAAAATGAGGCAGGTACCTTTCTATATGCAAAACCAGGTTAAATTGCTCATCCTAGTCAAATTTTTTTTTTTAAGAGAAAGTGATATTCAGCTTTTAGATCAGGGGTTCTTAACTTTTTTGTTCCACGGACCCCTCTGCCAGTCAGGTGAAAACCAGATCCCTTCTCAGAATGTAATGGCAGATAGCTTTATGACACTCAACATTGCATGTCTTTAAATTAAATTTTAGGATTATTCAAAATTATGTTTTACTACTTTCCCATAATTTCATTACCTGATAACCTAATATGGTTCAATATCTGTTCAAACAGTCATTTTCGGCAAACATTTAGAAATTCGAGTTTTCCCATAGCATCATGAAACCATCTCCCCATCGTTACCAACCTTTTTACAGGCAGTTATACACTGCACTCAGAACACACTACATCAAAATAAAAATCATAATAAGTCCACACTATACTGAGTATTATTTAATATATCACACCCGCCCCAACAAGTCCCCACAAGAATGTTTTCAAATGCATAAAATAAAATTACAAAGGAAATCAGTTACATATATTGAAATACAGTTACTAAAAAACATATAACACTATATATATATATGTGCTTCTTTCTTAACATATTAAATAATAATCCAATACATCAAAAATATAGAAAAGTTAAAGTTAAATTTCATTTTTTAAAGACAAGTCAATATATAGACTGTTGTTTATCTTGAATAAGAACATTAAACTGTGGTGTAGTATTGACAAGGTAACATGCCTATCATGTCGGACATCTAATCGAGTCGAGTTTTTTCAATTCAAGCTCACGGACCTCCTGAAATCTTTCCATGGACCCCTTGGGGGTCTGTGGACCCCTGGTTAAGAACCTCTGTTTTAGATAAACAATACTCCTTTTAAAACTGACCCAGGTAGGCACGTATTACCCTGCAGCATGCCTGCAACCATGTTTGGAATTGCGTACTGTTTTTCTTTTCTTGTTTCTTTTTTTTTTTTTTTTAAAAGATTTTATTTATTTATTCATTTATCCCCCCCCCCCCCTTGCTGCTTGTGCTCGCCGGGTCAGCCAACCACGCCGTTCGGGCAGGCCTGCCCTCACCAGGAGGCCCCGGGAACCGAACCCGGGGCCTCCCACATGGTAAACGGGAGCCCTACTGATTGAGCCACAGCCGCTTCCCTTTCTTGTTTCTTAATAAACTCTTTACTCCCTTGTCTACCCTATGGCATGTCCTTAAATTCCTTTATGAGACATAGCCAAGAACCTAGAAGCCCAGAACGCAGAGTGTTCAGCTTACATATTTGGCGAGCCATGGCAAGAGACAAAGAGGCAAGTAATGCTCCCTAACACCCAACAAAGACTGGTGAGGTTTTGTTTTTTGTTTGTTTTTAAATTTATTGAAGTATATCACTCATACATAAACATACATAAACATTAAGTGTATAGTAATAGTTGTGAACTTACAAAACAAACATACATAACATCATACAGGGCTCTCATACCTCACCCTACCACCAATACCTTGCATTGTTGTGGAACATTTTTAACTAATGTTTAAAGAGTAACCTCAAAATATTACTACGAATCAAAGTATTTCTCCCAATCCACCCTATTATAATTATTTTTTTAATCTCATTTATACTTGAACATACATAAACAATAAGTGTATAGTAAAGTTGTGAACTTACAAAGCAAACAAGCATAACATCATACAGGGGTCCCATACATCACCCCACCACCACAGCTTACATTGTTGTGAGACATTTGTTATAAATTATGAAAGAGTATTGTCAAAAAATACCAACTATAGTCCTTATCTTACATTTGGTGTATTTTTCCCAAACCCACCCTATTATTTTTTAAATGTATTTTTATGACAGAAGTTGTAAACTTACAAAACAATCATGCACATGTGCAGAATTCTGTTACAACACCCCTCTATCAACACACCACATCATGGTGGCACATTTTACAGATTATGAGATAATATCATTAGACTATTACCACCAACCATGGTCCATCATGTACATTTGGCACACATTTTCCATACTCCCCCATTATCAATACAGTACATCTTTGGCATAGATGCATGAATATTACATTATTACTGTTAACCATGGCCCTTAGGTCACTCCAGCTGTATTTTTCCCAGGTTCTCCACATCCCCATCTCCCTGCAATAGTGATGTACATCTGCTCTAGCTCACAAAGGACACTTGCATCTGTAACATCAGCCAAAATTCTCATCCACCTCTGGGTTTACTGTGTTATTGAGTCCATAGATTATTCTCCAGCTTTCTGTCAATTGGCATTTACATCCCTAGACTACCCTTTTCAGCCATATTCCCATTTATAAACCAGCTGTTACTCAGTGTTACCATCAACTCTATACATGTCCACACTTTTACAGTAAAGTTAATTAAAACTTCTACATACATTAAATATCAGTAGTCAATCTCAGTCCTCCTCTTATCTCCTTTAAGAATCCACCACCTACCACTAGGTCTTGAAGATATTCTCCTACATTTTCTTCTAGAAGCTTTATGGGTCTTGCTTTTATATTTAGGTTTTTGACCCATTTTGAGTTAATTTTTATATAAGGTATGAGATAAGGGTCCTCTTTCCTTCTTTTGGCTATGGATATCCAGTTCTCTCAGCACCATTTGTTGAATGGACTGTTCTGCCTGAGCTGGGTGGGTTTGACAGGCTAGCCAAAAATCACTTGACCATAGATGTGAGGGTCTGTTTCTGAACCATCAATTCAGTTCCACTGTCTGTCTTTTTGCCAGTACTATGCTGTTTTTATCACTGTAGCCACGTAATATAATTTAAAGTCTGGAAGTGAGAGTCCTCCAACTTTGCTTTTCCTTTCTAAGATGTTTCTGGCTATTCAGGACCCCTTGCCCTTCCAAAAAATTTTGATAATTGTGTTTTACATTTATTTTTTAAATGCTGGTGGAATTTTTATCAGGACTTCATTGAATCTGTATATCAATTTGAGTAGAATTGACATCTTAATCTTAATGATATCTAGTCCTCCGATCCGTGAGCATGGAATAGTCTTCTAATTACTTAGGTCTTTTTTAATTTCTTTTAACGATGAGTTGTAGCTTTCTGAATACAAGTACTTTACATGGTTGGTTAAGTTTATTCCTAAATATTTGGGTTTTATCCATCATATTTTATTTTCACCACTCTTTTGACACTTTTTATTATTTTTATTGATATAATCTTCATTTCTAGACTTTCTTACAGGCCTCTCTCTCCTGTCTTTTCTTTTCAGGCTGTAGCACACCCTTTAGTATTTCCTGCAAAGTCTGTCTCTTGGTTACAAACTCTCTCAGTTTCTGTTTATCTGTGAATATTCTAAACTCACCCTCATTTTTTGAAAGACAATTTTGCCAGATATAAGATTCTTGGCTGGAAGTTTTTCTCTTGTAGTACCTTAAATATATCATACCACTGTCTTCTTTCTTCCATGTTCCTGATGAGAAATAGGCACTTAATCTTATTAGGTATCCCTAGTATGTTTTGCATTGTTTTTTCTCTTGCTGCTCTCAGAATTCTCTCTTTGCCTTTGGCATTTGACATTCTGATTATTATGTGTCTCAGTGTTGGATTTATTCGGATGGTAGCACGTTGTGCTTCTTGGACGTGAAGGATATCTATGTCCTTCAACAGGGTTGGGGAATTTTCTACTATTTCTTTTTCAGATATTCTTTCTGCCCCCTTTCCTTTCTCTTCTCCTTCTGGGACACCCATGACACAAATGATTGAACATCTCTTGCTGTCGTTAAGTTCCCTGAGACCTTGTTCAATTTTTTCCATTCTTTTCTTCATCTGTTCTTTTGTATGTTTGCTTTCAGAGGCCACTTTTTCAAGCTCACCAATCCTTTCTTCTGCCTCCTCAAATCTGCTATTATATAATTCCAGTGTATTTTTTAAAATTTCATTTACTATGCCTTTCATTCCCATAAGATCTGCTATTTTTCTATGAATGCTTTCAAATTCTTCTTTGTGCTCATTCAATGTCTTCTTAATATCCTTAATCTCTTTAACCATCTCAATGAATTTATTAAGATTTGTTTGAACATTTATGATTAGTTGTCTCAACTCCTTTATGTCATCTGCAGGCTTATCTTGTTCCTTTAACCAGGCCATATCTTCCCGTTTCTTGATGTGGATTGTAATTTTTTGTTGGTGTCTTGGCATCTGGCTTACTAGATATATTTATTCTGGGTGCAGTTTCTCTCTTTAGTTTAGGGCTTTCTTGCCCTTTCTCCCTTGCTGATTGTATAGTAGGCGCCAAGGATTTAGTTGGTGCTGTAAGTTGTGAAGGCTCAAACTGCTCTCATTGCTCCAGGGACCAATGAAGCTTTTCCCAACTTTCCCCTTTGCCAGGGGTAGGGACAGAGCCACAGCTGTGTGCAATAATCTAGTCGCGCTGACCTAGACTGTAGTTGCCCAGAGAGACTGATGAAGCTTCATGCCCCTTTCTCCCCTGCCTGGGGCAGGGATGGAGCTGCAGGTGTGGGCAGCAATCTATGCCGTGTGCGTCCAAAATGACTGCAGTTGCCCTGGTAGACTTCTGACTATTCAGTCTGTGCCACCCGAATGTACCTGCAGTTACCTGGAGAGGCTGGTGCAGGACCCGCCAGCTTCTTCCCTGCTAGAGGTGGGGCTGAAGCCCAGGCTAGGGCTGCAGGCTGATCTGGGTGAAAGAAACAGGTCCACACTATCACTGTGATTTTCAGTCAGCCCCGCTTCCCCTCAGGTTGGGGGTGGAGTTAAAATGGCGGCTACCAGCCTCTTTCTGACTTGGACAGGTTTTAACTTTAGCTGTTCTTAGGGTTATACTTTAGCCAGCCAAATTTACTAATCAGTAGCTGAAATCAGTGGTCAACCGTCTCTTCCTCCCATTCTTGGGAAACAGAGCCTCCAATTTCAGCCACAGGATAGCTTCTGGCGCGGCTTGCGCCGCCAGAGTAGAATGATCGCCAGCCTCTGTAGCGTGGCCTGTATTTTCCCGGAGATGCTGGTGCAGGTCCCCCCAGTTTCCTTCCTGCCAGAGGTGCAGCTGGGGCTTATGCTAGAGCTGCAGTCTGATCTGGATGGAAAGCTGGTCCCTGCCAGCACTGTGATTTTCAGTCTGCCCCACTTCCTCTTGTGCTGAGGGTGGAGTCAAAATGGCAGCTACCGGCCTCTTTCTGACTTGGACAGGTTCAAACTTTAGCTGTTCTTAGGATTATACTTTAGCCCGTCGAATTTACTAATCAGTACTGAAGTTGATGCCCAACCGTCTCTTTCTTCTCCATTTTTGGGAAGTGGAGCTTCTAATTCCAGCTGCAGCATAGCTCCCAAGGCAACTTGTGCTGCCAGTGGAGGACAGGCACCGGCCTCCGGGGCATGGAGTTCTCTACTTACGAATCTTCTCTGCAGATGGAAAGTCTCCTTCCATTCTTTCAAGGATATTGCAGGATGCTTTTCTGGTCTCCTGGAACCCCTAAACAGGTGCTTCAGATAGCTCTTCTAGTCTCCTGGAGCCCCCAAACAGGTGCTTCAGATAGCTCTGGGTATCTGAACTGCCCTGTAGCACGAGCTGACTCTAGGAGCAACTTACGCGGTTGCCATCTTGCTGGTTGTCCCCGACTGGTGAGTTTTAAATTAAAACCTGATTGTGCCCTGTTTTGTTTTATTAGCGAGTCCCCCGAGACTCTCATCCTGGGCCATGCCCAGAGGTTGGTTCCTTAGCGCCTGAGAGGCCTGAGATTCCTGTTAATCTATTACCTCCAGGGACCCTGAGGCTGTTTGTCTTATAAGTCACAGATCAGTCTCTGCTTAATGTGCCTCTTAACGTCCAGTTTAAATGCAAAACTCGGTCCCTGGCATTGGCCATAAAATGAGCTCTCTCTCACAGCCACTTTCTAAGACCCCTGGAAGAGTAGGCCAAAAGAAAGGTCCCTAGCCATTCTCTTTCCTAGCAGGAAAGCCCTGCTTGAAGCTCCTGTCTGGGAACTGGACCCAGACATCTCCCAAAACCTCTAAGTCTCGAGGGACACCCAGAGACATAAGACTCCCAATCCCTGGAACGTGGAGATAGAGAGTAGGGCTCCCAACATCCAGGACACTGGCTCAGTGAGCAATCCGTTCAATTAGGTCTAGCAAGGGGACTCCACCAAGACTGACAAATGCATTTATCCTCCTGTAGGATAATGGGCTGTTTCTCTAGCATTCCAGCAGACTCCCCATTGTGGTGCCTTCTCAGGAATTGGGACAACCTGCCTCCTGATGCTTTTTAAAATGGAAGACGTTAATCTTCTCCTGCCACACCACGTGGCTGCAGTACAGCCAAGAGTGGGCTCTGCATGGGACCCTGAATTCCAGCTAAATTTGTGTAAGACGAAAGAAGGGGACTGGCAGATCTGAGGGCCAAAGACCAAGTGGTCATGTCTCCTTAAAGGGATAAGGAAAGGCACTACTGAACTGAATTTAGCTCAGGGAAATTACTCAGAGGCAGAACCTAAAAACCAGCCTATTTCAAGGAAAGCTGGTAGAGGCAATAAAAATACCCTCTGGTAGTTCCTGACTCTAGAGAAGGACAGATCCTCCTTGGAAGGCCAGTCTGCCTCGGATATCTGTAGAAAGCTGTAAAAACTTTCCCTGGGTCCCCAAACTTCCATTAAGTCCCTTTTAGAAACAGCTTTCTCAGTTTTCAACAATCAAGACCATGCTGCCAAGATGGAGAAGGTAAGGAGCAGTAGGCACAGGTTCTAGGACAGGCTCACCTTTTAGCAGCTGCCATTAAAGGTATCATCAGCTCATGGCTACCTGAATCCAGAATCCATGTCTGCAAGAACCTGGCCCCAAGCTGCCTCACCACCCTGACTTCCGGGGCCTTGCCCCAGGGGAAGACAGAAGGGGCCTGAAACCACGTGTTAATCATCAACCAGTTGGAACCTCAGATGACCCTTGATGTGGCAGGTATGAGTCTTAATTTCTTAACACAGGAGCCACTTATTCGGTCCTGAACTGCTACTCCAGACCTCTCAAGCCTCAGTTGTGCCTAATAAAGGGAGTGAATGGTGAATCAAGATCTAGGCCGTTTACTTCTGGGCCTGTAGAAGAAGAAACCTCTGCAAAAGCCATCAATTAAGATGAAAAGTTCCGGGAAGCGGCTGTGGCTCAATCAGTAGGTCTCCCGTTTACCATGTGGGAGGACCCGGGTTCGGTTCCCAGGGCCTCCTGGTGAAGGCAAGCCCGCCTGGATGGCGTGGTTGGCTGACCCAGCGAGCACAAGCAGCAAGGGGGGGATAAATGAATAAATAAATAAAATCTTTAAAAAAAAAAAAAAAGATTAAAAAAAAAGATGAAAAGTTCCTGGAGAAGGGCTTCTGTCAGGTCTTTCCCTATGTTAAGTAAGTACATAAAATTCTCTCTTATGTTCTCAGCTGTGCTTACTTTAACTTTGTCAGTCTGTTCCTGTTTAGGAACTCATAAATCAGATTTGGGGTTCACCTATTACAAATTGGATTATGGTAAAAGGTAACCTAAAAATGAGTTTTAAATGTCAATACTATCTTCCAATTGGATTTGCTGTATAAAAGAAATCACATGGAATTAGTTCAACTGCTGGAAAAAGATAAAAACTTAGCAATGCTAATGTTATTAATAAAATAGTTTTAGTTGCTTAGTTTATAGATGAAAGTGCCCACTTTGTTCTAAAGTTAAAACTTACTAAACTATATAATGATCTTAATTATAACTAAGAGTTAAGATTATATAAATTTTGATTTTTACCCACAATAAAAAAAAAAAAAAAAAAAAGATTATATAGATGCCTTTAAAATGATGAAAATTATAAGATTGTGTTTATTGAGCTATAGATCTGTCATAACGTGAAATGACTAGTTTTCACAGAACAGAATGAGGAATATAAGATAAGATTTAAATGTATAAAGTAATTTAACAAGCTTATTTAAAGGTAAATTAACTTAGGGTTAGTTATAGGAAGTTTGCAAAAGCATTTTCTAAATTGAAGTAAATGGCTAATTCCAGGAATCCATTATTAATTAGAAACATAAACCGACTGATATTAATAACAAAAGTAACTTCGTAACAGGGAAACCTGTCAGAGGCGACCTCAATCTGCATATTAAAGTGGTGGTAGGGGGAAAATAACCTTGATTCCATTGGGAATCCTAGGTTTTCATAAAATAATGGAGAAAGGTTTTCCTGTACTGCTAAAGTAAAATACCTGTTAATTAACATAATTATGGTAAAGGTGTAAAAGTAAAAAGTAAAGTACTAAATAGGTAAGTTAATTTGATATGTTATACAAAGCACTGGAAGTGTTTAGAAAGTATATAAAAATGAAAAGAGACAGACTTCAGTATTGTCAAACTCTCTTGTGCATTCAAACCAGGCCCCAGTACACTGCATGGTGCCTCTCCATTTGAGTTGTTGGCTAGGTTGGTCACTGCAACCCCTAAAACAATAAAAGTATCTACCACATCTGGACATGCTCCTGAAGTAGATGGAGAGTAGGCTGCAGTTTTGGAGTCCTGCAGCAGCTGGCAATGGCTCAATATGGCCAGATTTACAATAGGCATTGCCTCCAGACTAGCTATTTCTTAGTGCTGAAGGGTGCTATGCACGAGGCTGGTGAAACACTGGAGTTTCCCTCCAAGGGCCAAAAGTGCTGCAGTATGCTGGCTGTGTGAAGGAAATACCAAGTGAAGCAATAATTACCAGAGTAATGTGAGTACATCTTAAATAAACAATTGGCATTATGGCCTGCTCCCATGGAGAGACATGTATGGTATTGCAAACCTGGAGCTTAGATCTATTAACTGCAGCTCAAAGAGGAACTTATGCATTGATTAGTATTAAGTACTGTACCTACGTACCTGATGAATATGATAATCTCTCTTCTACTCTAGATCATATGCAGAAGGATACTGAACATGGTAAAAGTCCTGGAAAATTTAATTCATTTTCTATGTAGTTAAGAAACATGACTTTAAGATAAAGAAATGGCTCTTTTAAAGTACTGTCTTTATTTTTGCTTGCCATATGCTTGTCTTGTTGTTGGCTATAATGTCTAGGGCAGTGCCTCTCTTCATACCTCTCCTAGCTGTCCTAGGCATGACCACCAAAGTGGGAAGTAGGGTTGACAGTTTATATCAAACCCAGCAGGGCTACCATGAACTCTCCCTAGAGTTAACCAGCAGCATAAAAGAACTCAAGGAAGAAAGCGGTTTCCCATCAACTTTGGGGAGATGCTGTCTCTGAAGGCACCTGGCCTTTGTTAATCATTCTATACTTTGCTAATCAGCTACTTTAATAAACAACAGCTAGTTTATTTCCCCTGCTTTTTGAATGTTCTTTAATTAAATCCAAAACCAAATACTTTTCATTTAGCCAGAGGAAACAAGGTTACAATATATTTTCTTAAATTGGTAGAATGTCTTTAAAAACAACAACAACAACAACCCACTCATTTTATAAATAAGTTTCAATTACAAATCAAAAAAAGAATTAGGCTTAATTTAAAAAATAGGACTAAGATAGAAACTAGTTATGAAATACTAGTAAGATTTCATTTTTCAATAAAAATTTCCTATATGAAAATAACAAATGTTTTAAACCAAGTTATTATATTTTTCATTCAATTTCAGATAACACATAAATCATAAAACTTAAATGTACCTGTCCAATTGCTACTTGCTTTATCGTCTGCACAAAGGGTAGAGAATCCTGAAAAAGAGACCAAATGGTTTATAAGTAGGATATATTTTTTCATAAAAAAGGATATACCGACATGTACAGTACATTCTCAACAGAGACTTTTTCTTTTTCTGAGGTAGATGACTGTCTGCACTGGATTTGACAGCATGGAAAAATACAGTTGATGAAACAGCACCACCATTTCACCTTGCCCTTAGTCTAATTACCTTAATACTTAATTGTGCTACAAGGTTCTTGGTCAAAAACCTTTGCTAAGATTTCTAGGAAGTTCCTTCCTCCCTCCCTCTCTTTCTTCCTTCTAATAAATTTTAAAAAGTTTTAAAGAGCAACCTGGAAGTATGAAATGTGGTCAATATATATATGGAAACTTTCATAGCACAGGCTATGTGCCATTTGTCTGATAGAGATGTTTCAATTCAGTTCTAGAACAAATACAAAAAAAACCCAAAAACTACAAAAAGAACCCCTCCAGAAAACCCAAAACAAAAAACCAAGGTCCACAGTGCCAGTGGGAGTTACACAATTTTCCTAGAAATTTAGTGTCTATTAATATTCTTTGGAGAAGAAAGTTTCTTTCAGTGCATGATACATGCCAAGCTGGTCAGGTAAATCCCATTAAAGAAAGTTGTATTCATTCACAAAGCATTCAGTACCCAAAAGTTAAAGTTGTCAAATCTTACTTTTCTTCCCTTTAAAATTTAAAAGTCATCCAGCTCCAGAAATCTGTGTTGTATTTTATCCATCTTTCTTTCTTCCCATTAGTCTCAAAATTGTTCTATTATGTGTTTTTGTTCCCTTTCACAGACTCCAAGGACATTGATCTATTTCTTCATTTTGAGTGTCTCCCACTTCAACTGGCTCTTAACAACTTCAGAGGTCTTCCCAAAACAACTAGATTGTAGCTGAATATCCAGAACTGCTGACCATCACTTCATTCACAGGGAAAACACATAATCTTGGTTCTTCTATTCCATTTTCTCCTCCCATCTCCCTTTCCTTTTCTCTCCACACAGTCTGCTTTCCCAATACCCATTCCTCAAGTTTCAACTACATTTTCTGGGTGGAAGAATCTAAATCTCAGTTTTTGGACCCAATCTTTCTCAAACAGTATTTCCAGAATTTAAATTTCTTGCTGGACTCTTCTGACAAGATATGTCACCAAAACTCAATACATCTAAAATTAAGCTTGTATCTCCCACTTTCAAACCAACATCTTTCCTAACTTCTTTGCCTCCCTTTTTACCCAAACCTGTCTTGCCCAATCTACATCTGAAATGTCTCAAATTGACCCTTCTGTGATTTCCCACTGTCACTATCTAATCACATACAGGAAATTAAAACTTAAGTCTCTGACCTTCTTTCCTTCTATTATGTCTCAATACAAGTAATGCTGCATGGAAGCCCAGGACTTTCCAGTTAACTTCCTGCTCAACAGATCCCTATAAACACAACTCATCTGCAAGCCTAATATGGAATTGCTATACATTTTATTTATTTAATTTATTTTTACAAAGTACCGGGTATTGAACCCATGGGAACTGGTACATGGGAAGTGGGCCCTCAACCACTTGAGCTACATCTGCTCTCCAGTAAAGAAGATTAGATTAGCTAGCACACATTAACTAGCAGCTGAGAAATGCCTGACCACCTCCTATAAGTGTAAAAAGCTACAAGTGTAAAGAGCTAATCCCATTCAAGATCAGGCTGGTAGCTGAGAAACAATAAATCACTGGAAATGAAGATGAATGTAATTAATTATATAATTTTCTTCAAAGCAGCCACTGCAATCTCACGAAACTGAAACTATGAAGGATTATTGATAAAGAGGGACATTAGGATGAATAAAACTCCATGTATCCTTGGCCTCATTTTACTAGTGTACTAAGCATAGTAGTATAGTATTCTTTCATTCATAAAAATTCACACAGCTTGCCCACATAGGAATTTCTATTTTACTGAGAAAAAAATAAACATAGCATCCAGTAATTCTGAACAGTCTAATTTGGCTCTAAAACCTGTCCCACCACTATTTTTGGTCTCACTTTCATTATCTTAATTTATTTCAACGTAATTACGTATAATTAAAGATGGCCTGGATGTTTCTACTGGATGGCTTTACTCAATCCCATGGCATAACGGCCGAGAACAGGCACTGAAGAGAGACCCTCCAGGTTCAAATGCGTTCATTCACCATTTACTAGTAAGTGATTTTGAGAGAGCTACTTAGTTTCTCTGCAGCTCACTTTCCCATCTGTTAAAAACTGAATCTTAATACCATCATTGTCATGGGGGAACAAGTGAGCTAGTGCACGTGGAGCTCAGAACGCTGCTGCTGCTTTTTGCACACAAGCGTAAGCTAGGCTTCCTGCTACAAGGAAGGCCCTCCCGACGACCCCATTAGAAGCGACCTCAGGAATCCCACAGCCCAGAGGGCCTCTTGCAACATGGGCAGAAGCACCACCTGAGATGAAGCCCTTGCGGGGCTACTGACGCTCTGGGGTCTCCGTGTCCTGCATAAATAGGGTTAAAATGTACTTCACGCGGCGGATGTCGGGTCCAAAGTGCGCTGTCTTGGGAAAATGGCAGGCGCTTGGTCAAGCTGCGGGCACTGGGTCAACGGGAAGCTCCCCCTCGGATGCAGGGCATCCGCGCGACCCCGGGCTGCATCTTCCTGAAGACTCACTGGAAGGAAGGGATTCTGGACGAACGTCACCCCTGAATCAAGGTCCAGGCCTGTGCACGCCGGCCTGGCTTTCAGCCGCCGCCAGGTCAACCCCGGGCCGCGTCTCTGCGCCTGAGAAACTCGCCAGTGGCTTCCACCGTGACCACGCCTCGCCGCGTCCCCAAGCAGCCTGAGACGCAGACAGGCTGAGGACCGCCAGGTGTCTGCGGGGATCCAGCCTTACCTCAGCAAGCGGCGGAAAGGAAAAAGTGGTTAGAAGGAAAAGGCGGGGCCCCAATATGTCTGCCGCGGCCGCCCACCATGGGCCCTGCCCCACAGGGCTCGCCCACTCCCGGCCCATCTCCTCGGCCCCGCCCCTTCAGGCTCGCCCTAAGTCCCGCCCCACAGGGCACGCCCACCCTTAGGCTCACGTCCTCGGGCCCGCTCCGACTCCGCCCCTCTCGGATCCGCCAGCCCAGTCCCCACAGACTCCGCCCCTGCAGACTGACCTCGTTGGCATGGTCTCCTCCGCCGCTTCGCTCCTCCCGGCAGCCCGCGCGTGGAGTCCTCTTGCCCTCTTCTAGCTGCTGGCGCGTGTTTTCTTCCGTCCTGCTGTTTCGGGTCGGCGGGGAAGGCGTTTGACGTAAGACTCCACTCTCCTGTTGAGGCTTGGCCAGCTGGGGCGCCCCGCCTAAGCGATATTAAACTTTAGGTCTGGCCTCACCAACTCGAGGAAAGGGTCTCCGTGTGAATCTGCAGTTTTTTAGAAACCCGGGCATAATTTCCAGTCTTTCCTCAACCCCCTCACGCCTTTCCAGTTCACCTCCTTGGTGACAGGGCTTAGCTAGGATCATGTTTGTAATCTCCAGGGCCGGGCACGTAGTAGGAGCTCCGTAAGTGTCCTGCTTTCTCCTTTCTTCCCTCTCTAAATGTTAGCTGAACTCAAGAGTTTCTGGTTGATAACTTACAGCAAATCTTCTCTTGACTTCATGCTTCTCTGATTTAACCAAATTGATTGTGAGTGTACCTTGCCTGTTGAGAACATTAAACCTGATTATTAAAGGACCCCCTGGCTTGGAAGGATCCAGTGCCTGACCTAATTCTCTGTTGTTCAATCTTAAGAGTCTTAATGAGTTTTGAACAAGGGACCCCGCGTTTTTGTAAGCTATGTCGAAATGATTGGGAGGTGAAATAACCTCACTGGAACATTATAAATCTGGATGAGCTGTCACAGATTACCTCCCAGAATCTGTAGGGTGGCCCAGGCAAGGATGGTTAATTTTGCCATAATTGTCTGTGGACTGAACTGACCTGTGGAATGAACCTGTGGACCTGTGGATCAACTGGGACTCAGACTGAAAGATAACGTTTATCTAAAGGAAATAATGTGTTTATTCTGATAAAGCATCAAGGTGAACAATTCTATTTCTTTTCTACTATTTTTAAATATTACTCACTGAAAAGGAAGATTTCCTTCAAGAATTTCATACCTGAGAAAGAGTAAAAGAATACCCAAGTTTGAAAGTTATATAGAACTGATAAATATTTGAACAAAGTGAAAGGGTGTTTATTTAATAAATTAGTTGCTATGGGGTGCAGACTAGGCAAAGATCTGTGAGCAAAGAAGTCTTACTAAATGGTTCTTGGTAATACAGTATCTTAGTTTCCTGGGGCTGCTGTAACAAACTGTCACACACTAGGTGGCTTAAAACAACCGAAATTAATTTTCTCACAGTTCGGGAAGCCAGAAGTCCAAAATCCAGGAACCAGCAGTAGTGCTCTCTCTGAAACCTGTAGGGGGAAATCCTTCCTTGCCTCTTCTAGTTTCTGGTGTTTACTAGCAATCCTTGGTGTTCCTTGGTTTCTAGATACACCTCTCTAATCTCAGCCTCTCTTGTCACATGGTCTTCTCCCCTGTGTTTGTCTCTGTGGACTTATTTCCCTCTTCTTAAAAGGCTGCCTATCATATTGGATTAGGGACCACTCTAATCCAGTGTGATCTCATCTTAACCAATTACATCTTGTTGAGGATTGAATGATGTCCTTCATAAGAGGCATGTTCGGCTCCCAACCCCTGGTCCTGTGGGTGTGAACCAATTTGTAAATAGGGCCTTTGAAAAGGTTATTAATTAAGGTGTGCTCAAACTGAATGAGGTGGGCCTTAATCCAATATGGCTGGAGTACTTATAAGCAAAGGAAATTAAGCATAGAAGCAGAATCAAGAAGGGAGCAGCAAGAAGCTGGAAGTCAACAGAACCTGGAAGAGAAAGAAGAAGATGCCACCACATGCATTGCCATGTTACAGAAAAGCCAAGGACCAAGGATCTCTGACAGCTAGCCCCAGAATGCCGCAGTCTTTGGACATTTGCTGACACCTGGATTTTGGACTTCTCCTACCCTCAAAACCAGGAGCCAATAAATTTCCATTGTTTAAGCCAACCCATTGTATGGTATTTGTTTTAGCAGCCAGGAAACTAAAACCATCTTCAAAGACTATTTGCAAGTAAGGTCACATTCACAAGACTGGCATTTAGGACTAAAATATATCTTTGGGAACACAATTCAGTCCATAACATAGAGAGATAATAATTAGAACTAAAAATCCTTTTACCCATCATAAATACAATCATAATGGATCCAGGAAATTTATGTTTCTTCTTTAAATTATTAGAGATTTATATTGTTATTTGGGCATGGAAATAAAGTAAGCTGAAATCAGAAATTAAAGTTGACGCTTCTGACAGAGAGACCAGTAGTAAAAAATGAAAAATATTAACCATCAAAGGAAATAGTCCAAAAAATATAAAAGTGTGGCTGAAAAGATTTAGGGACTCTTAGTTTGAATTCAGATGAGTGGGATGAAATCTTAGGGAGGTAATAAAGGAATGTAATAAAAGTGAGTAAGTCGTATTACAGCCTGTGTGACCAGAGATGATTTTTAGAGATCGCAGAAAAGGCACCATATAAGGATAGTGATATAATCTACTGGACGTCAGCATTGTGCTACTTGAGAAATGTTCTTAAGGATTCTTTGTAGCCTAGCTGAGGGTTACTCGACCTGGGCAATATTGACATTTGGGGCCAGAAAATTCTTTGTTGTAGGGGGTTCTGTGATTATGGGATGTTTAGCAGCATCACTGACCTGCTACATGCCATTAACAACTCCCTTGCAGGTCATGACAACCAAAAATGTCTCTGGACATTGCCAAATGTCACCTGAGAGAAGAATTGCTACCAGTTGAGAACCACTGGCCTAGATAAACACTTCAAAGTTCCCTTTATTCTGATTCTGTTCAGATTCGGATTCTATTCTCACCTAATAACATTGCAGAAAATATCTTCCATTGTTGCTTAATAAATCAGAACTTAGGTTTCTGAATGTGTACATTGGAGGATCAGATTTTGGACCATGAAGACTCAAAACCAAGTACTGGGAATTTATGGCCCTATGCTAGTCTCCCATCTCATCTTTGTCGTCTTAATTCTAACCACAGAATGCCGTAGAATGAGTACACACAAAGCTTAGCAAAGATTCTCTGTCTTACAGCCATATTAGCAAATGTCCAAATTTCAGATTCATTTGTTTTATTTTCCAAAGCTGTTTTTCGTTTTAACTTCTTTAAACTCCAAGATCCATATTTCTTTTTCATCATACATTATAGTACCTGTTGCTCCTTTTTAGTTTCAAAAAGTTGCTATGTATCTGGCACATAGCATGACTGTGTGTGGTAGCCATCATTACTCTAATTACTTTTATCATGAGACTCAAAAGTTTAGATTTTCTCCTATTCAACTTAACTCTTTCCCATCCTTTTGCCACGTTTTGCTGTAGTCTAGCACTTTTCTGATTTCTTTACATGTTGTATACTTGGTGATCTCAGTTTGTCAGTTAATTTAGAAGTGTAAAGTGCCATTGATAGCTTTTTAGAACCAAAATGGTCACTGGCAACTTGATTATAATTGGCACACACAGGATTGGTGAAAGAGCAGTTCACTAATTATTTTGGCTACTCTATACATAGATTCTTACAGCAATCATTTTGTTTGAAAAATTCTCATTCTATGGTAAAGGATAACCCAACTCATTCTACTGATAACAGCTATAAGTTACCACATGCTGGCCCTGTTCTAAGCTCTGTTCTAAACACTTTATACACGTTTTAAAAAATATTCACAACAATCTGGTGAGATGGATATTGTCTTAGTTTGCCAAAGGGTTGCCAATGCAAAGTATCAGAAATGGGTTGGCTATTATAAAGGAGATTTATTTGAGGTAAGCACTTACAGTTTTGAGGCTGTGAAATGTCCAGATCAAGTCATCAGCAGAGATTCTTTCTCACCAAAGAATGCTACTGTGGATCCTGGCATGCTGCCACAAGCAAGATGGCAGGTCACCTCTGCTGAGGTGTCTGCCTTCCCCTCCAGAAGTTGTTGTCTCCTGGAGCTCAGCTGTAGGCAACCAGACATAGGGTTTGTCTCTTTCCAGGCCTCCTCTATGAGTCTCAGCTGCTTTGCTTTCAGCTGTGAGCTCTCAGTCATATGGCTCATCTCTCCCTGGGCCCCAGCTCTTTGAGCCTCTCAGGGCTTCTTTCCTTGAGCTCAGCTGTGGGTGATCCTAGAGACCTTTCTCTCACATTGCAGGATCAAATATGGTGGCTTTCTTTTCCTTTGTGTGTCTGTCTCTCTCTGTGTCTCCATTTAGATCAGTTCCAGTAAGAGGGTGAAGACTCAACCTGAGTCACGCCTCACTGACATAATCCAGTCAAAAGGGTCTCACACCCACAGAAATGGATTAGTTCAAAAACAATCTTTCTCTTTTAGGGATTCATGAAAGAACTTCAAACTAGCACAAATATAACTATTCCCCATTTTACAGATGAGGAAACTGAGGCTAAGGGGGTTTAAGTAATCTGCCAAAGTGCTATTGCCAAGTCAGTCTGATTCCCAAATTCAGTACCTATCTCCCGAACCTTATGTAGTCAATCTTGTTAGTATTTTCAAGTCTTTTAGTTGTGGTTCATTAAGCTTTTCCATATTCCAGATTGGTTTTAGGGCCCAAGACAAGTTCTTTCTGCCAAAGACAGGTAAAATTGGTAGATACTAAAGACCAGCAGCTATTTTATATTATTATCTGGAGCTGTGATGCCCAATACGGTAACCACATGTAGCAATTTAAATGAAGTAAAATTAAATAAAATTTACAATACAATCATAAGTTGCATTAGCCACAATCCAATATGGCAGGAAGTTCTTTTAGACAGCTATAATGTAGAGGAATAAACAACTTAAAAAATTCAATCCAATGAATATATGTGTGTAAATCACATAGATTTTATGTAAAATGATTAATTTTTCATGACCCAGTTCTAATCTCTGTGAGTGGGTAAGGACTCCCCTGAAGGGAATGAATGTTCTTGGTGTTAATTGTGGGAAGAGGTTATAAATCCTCAGAGCAAGATTTGTAAGTTGGATTTATATAAGCGGCAGAGAGGCAATACTTCCCATACCTCTTTGGATCTTCTTTCCCTGGCTTTTTTCAAATTACATAAGCTTCCAGGAGATCTGAGACATTCCTCCCTCTGTTAGTCAGATTTCTCCAGCAAAACAAAACTGACAAGATATATAATATGTATGTAAATATTAAGAGATTTATTATAGGAATTGACTCACTTAACTGTGGGGATTAGCAAATCTGAATTCCGTAGGACAAACTGAAAGTTGGTAACTCGATGAAGATGAAGTTGAAATCCCCAGAAGAAGCTGAAGTTGCGATAGAAATTTTTCTGACTGCTGAAATTCTCAGTTCTCTCTTTAAAGCCTCCAACTGATTGGATGAGGAGACTCCTCTCATTGCCAATGGCAGTCTCCTTTGTTGATTGTAGATACAGTCAACCATAGAAGCAATCAACTGACTAATGATTTAAATCCACCTGCAAAATACCCTTATAATAATCAGGCCAGTACTTACTTGACCAAACAACTGGACACAATCACCTAGCCAAGTTGACACTTGAAATTAATCATCACACTCCTCTACTATTTAAAACATGGCTTAAGTCAGCTGTTATATTTGATGAAAGTGCCAGATGAGGATGGAGGCAAAGGAAAGAATGAATCCTAGATTTTCATTTACAGGGATAGAGATCTTCAGGTATTAAGTCTATGGTGACCAACATCACAGGAAGGCAAGCCGTGAATTAGGATGGGATAGTCCCTGCAAGCTCTACAGCACAAACTGTGGTTTGTAAATCAGATGATCTAGTTCCATATTATGCTCCCTGCATATTTCCTTTAGTATTCTAATAGTCTTTTCTGAAGTTTCCAATCTGGATTCCACTGAGCTCTAAGGCATAAACAAATGAGTTGTCTATAATTGACCCAGACTATTAACAATGGAAAAGTTCCCCAAGGAGGCAGTGAGATGATGCTGATGACAATTAGCATGAGAGCGTTAAAGAAGTTGAATCCATAGCTTGTTTCTACATGCAAGATCTTCATCCGTTGCCAACTTGGAACCTTGGAACTGGCCTTTTCTTACCCAGCCTTGCCTTTGCTTTGTGAGGCTGACTATAATATGCATTTAAGTATAATTATAATGACAGAGATACTTAAGGACTACCGATCTGATTTTGCATTATAAAGTCTATAATATAGATTTGGTTTCTAAGAGCCTTAATCAAGTAATCTCATCAATAAACCATTCCTGTATTCAGTAGATATTTATTAATGTCAATTATGTGTCAGCCATTGTGTTTCTTTCCTCCTGGGGTAGATATTTGGCCTTGAGCAAGTTAAAGTCTCAAGAGTTTCTTCACTGTAAAATGGGGATCCTAATTTGTAGGGTAGTTGGACACCCACAGCTTCTGTAAATAATAGCTATGAATTGGTTCATAGGCTAACATATGAACATGGAGGATTGGAAGCACACACAGTTACTTCAATACACTGAATGCTGGACAAAGTTATGAATGAGGTGCTGTGAGTGGTAGGGCTCCCCCTAGTCATCCATAAGATGTTAATACTTATTCTTTGAAAATGGATATGTGGTCAACTAATTTAAGAACCACTATATATGGCCTTCTTGGGAAATTGCAGTGTAACTGAGACGCTAAATAATAATCCTGAATAACTTTAACTCAACTATGCCCAAACATCTTTCGACATTGAGGTAGGCCCTAAGTTCCCTGCTGTGTTCAGTCTGACCTTGGCCTTGTAAGACAGACTGGTGTCTGTTATATAATTTCCCTGCTGAGGGGTGTGTGTGATCCTTGTTCTTTAGACCAATCTGTGAATATTATGAGAAATTGTATCTGGAACCTGGATGATAGATCCAGGTGCCTGGTTGCTAAAGGCAATTTTTATAATCCTTCATTTCAGGATGGCGTGATAGGAAGTATCAAAAGTTTGTAAGCTCTTGCTTGCAGCTTGACTTGGCAGGTCTTCATCCAAAACTATAGTTTGGAATATTTTCCCATGAAGAACTGAAGACTGTCAGTTCAATTTCACCAATTTATTTGTCAGTCTGTATACTAATACCATACTGTTGTCATTATGTAACTTAATAGTGAGTCTAAATGTCAGGTAATCTAAGTCTGCTGATAAAATACATTAAGAAAATGAATAGACATGACACAGACTGGGAGAAAATTTTCCAATGCATATATTTGACAAAGAACGTCTTTCAAATTAATAATAAAAGACAAATAACCAAAGAAAAAAATGGGCTACAGATTTCAAAACACTTCAAAAACAAAGATATATTAAATGTCTAATAAACATATTAAAAGGTACTCAACATGAGGGGAACACAAATTAAAACCATCAAGAAATACTTTACACCCACTGGAATGATTAAAATTAAAACACCAATTGTTGACAAAGCATGGAGCAACTGGAAAGCTCATAGATTTCTGGTGGGATTCTGAAACTACAATAATGGTTTGGAAAAAATTTTGGCAATATTTATCCAAGAGAAATAACAAGAGATATCCACACAAAAACTGTACCTGAATGTTCACAACAATTTTTTGTACGTCGATAGGAGAATGGATAAACAAACATGAAATGTTCGTCCAGTGGAATATTATTCAGCAATAAAAAGGAAACAATTGATGCTACACACAGCACAAATGAATTTCAAAAATATCATGTTGAGCAAAATAAGCCTGATAGAAAGAAGTACATACAGTACGTTTCTATTTATATGAAGTTCAAGAAAGTGAGACTAATATATGGCCTTAGCCATTAGAATAATGGTATCCTGGGGTGAGGGGGAGTGTGATGGGTGTAGGATTGGCTGCACAGGGGCACAGATGAACTTTCAAGGGTAGTGAAAATAGTATATATTGATTTGGGTGCTGGTTACACGGGTGCACACATTTGTCAAAACTCACCAAAATGGATGTTTAAGAGCTGCTTATTTTACTCTATTTGTATAAATTATATTCCAGTTAGGCACCTTTCTCCTAATTCCTGCTCTGTTATATAAGGGTTTGGGTTCTGATACTGGTATCTGATCTCTTCCCTCTTCTCCAGGCCTTATTGGCTAACTTTTTCTTTTCAGATTTTGATGAAAGCAAAAGTACTAATCTCAGCTACTTACCACTTGTTACTCAAAAAAAAAAAAAAAAAAAAAATGAGAGTTATTACTTTTAATCAAAGGCAGACTTGTTAATATAGCTGAAGATGATGTTGAGAACTTGGCATCTTCTTATTCCTGTTATAACAGGTATGTTTGGGTCAAAAGTAATAAATCTCCTATGGTGTTATATAAGTGGTTTGTTGGTAGACAACCCCTTTACTATCCTCAGGGACTCTATTTCTTTTTTTAAAAAACTTTCTTTAGGTCACCTTTTTCAAAATGCCTCCTAGCTACTCACTCATTCCCATGCATACCTTAAAAATGTTTCCCTAATTGTTTGCAAACATGGAGAAGGAGGTAATGTAAGCTATTGGGTAGACAATCGGGCAGTTAAGAAGCTGAGATGGCCATTGTAACCATAGTTGACATTTTGCTGGTAGAAAGTAAGGAGACTTGGGGTTTTATTTATCATCCAAAACCCTGGAGTTCTAGGGAGAATAGTATATCTCTATTCTTACTGAAATACTACTTCATTACCCTTTTAGGCCATCTGAGTTTCCTGACTGCTAAAACAAATATCATGCAATGGGTTGGCTTTAACAACAAAACCCTGGTTTTGAGGCTAGGAAAAGTCCAAAATCAAGGTGTCAGTAAGGTGATGGTTTCTCCCCAAAGACTGTGGCATTTTGGTGCTGGCTGCCAGTGAATCTTGGTCCCTGGCTTTTCTGTTTCATGGCAATGCACATGGTGAAGTCTTCTCCATTCTGCTCCGGTTTCCATGGGTTTACAGCTTCTTCCCACGGCTTTCTTTCTTACACCTTCTTCCCATGGCTTTCTTTCTGTCTGAATTTCATTCTGCCTGTAAGGACTCCAGGAATCTGGATAAAAGCCCAACCTGATTCAGGTGGGCCGCACTAACTGAAGTCACATCTTCAAGAGATCCTATTTACAATGCTTCCCCACCCACCAGAATGTGGACCAAGACCAAGAAAATGTCCAAATTGGAATACACAGTTCAATCCACCATACCTGGTTATAAAGGATTAGATATTAGGTAGAGATCCCATGCAGATATGCCATCTTGGCCTTGTTGGAAGGACCCTTATATCATATGCCACTCTAAACAGCCCTCTCTTTTTGCCTTCCTATGAATGCCCCCTTTCTGTTGTCCCCGAATCTCCTCTCTGTCTATATTTTGACCAAAATATTATTGGGTGAACACCTGCTATGCATTGAGTGGTATAAAAGGACATTTAACACCCAGTTATCCCTCTAGCTAAGCTTCTACAAGTCCCCCATAATAACATCCTATGCTGAAGCCACACCAAGCTACTTGACTCCCAAACACCCCTGCTCTTATAGCACCATGATTTTGCATATGCTGGTCCCTTTGCTTTTCCTACAACACACTGCCTGCCACATACAGTGTACCTTACAAACTTCTCCCAGCTCAAATGTTGGTTTTTCTGTAACCTTTTTGAACTGCTCAAGTAAAGCTAGGCCTTTTTCAGTGCACCTTTGGCCTTGGGTACCCACATTTTTCTCATATTACCTACATTTTACTGTGATTTTTTAAGTTCCTTGAAGGCAGGAGCTGAGTCACTTTCTAGCTCCAGTACTTATAAAGGGTAGGCACTCAAATGGCTTTGGAATCCACAAAAAATTGAATAATTCCAACATTTTCCAAATTAAAATACATTTGTTTATTGCTATGGCATGTGAGGGTATGTGAGGGTAGACTATGGCATGTGAGGGTAGACTTTATTATCTTTCTATAAGAGAACATCTAGGGAATAAGAGTGTTACTGAAAATAGTGGAGGTATCCATTTGTTAAATGGTTCAATGTTTTCGTAGATGATAAAATCAACATTTAAAAAATATCCTTTCTTTCCTTTCTCTCTCTCTTGCCTTCTGCGCCTTGCTCTCATTGTGTCCCCCCACATGGATCAACATGCAAGTAAAACCTGGGCATTTATAATCTATAATGGGAAATTGTGGTCTGTAATTTGGTCCTCTTTATCACTCTTCAGCCCCTTCCTCTCTACCTGAGACCTATGATCTGTTATTTTCTCTCATTTCTCTTCTCACCATTCCTTAATAAATTACTGGCCTAATCAAAAAAATAAAATAAATAAAATAAAAAATATTCTTTTTGATTTTTTCAAAGAAGCTGGAGGTCAAGTTGTCAACATTACTTGGTTGTGCTTTTTCTCCACTTGTGAATTTGTTTTTAGGTTTCTTTGTTTCATTGATTTTCTTTAAGATACGTGTACTCAGTCTATTCATAGAAACATTTTCATAAGCTTTACATACTAATTCACTTCCTTATATATAATAACCTTGTTTTAAGGCTTTGAAATAATTTTTCTTTGTAATTGAGAGATTAAATACCGATTTTGATATTAAATCACAAAAAGATTTTTTTTGTGTGTGTGTGGAGGAAGGGGATGTTCTAGTTATCTACTGTTTTGTAAAAAGCCACCCTAAAAATTAGTGGCTTAAAACAGTGATATTTTATTGTTTTTAATGTTACTGGGGGTTGACGGGCTTAGCTGGTGCTTCTCTCTTGGGGTCTCTCATTTGCATGCAGTCAGATGACTACTGAGGCTGGAATTGCTGCAAAGTTCTTCAGTCATCAGTGCCTGACCTAAGATGGCTGGATAGCTGAGGGCTTGTCAGGCATCTCTTCCTCCGCGTGGCCTCTCTACTGCCTCTCAACAGGCTAGTCTCAGGGTAGTTGACTTGTCAAATTGTGGCTGATTTCCCTGAAAGCTTGCATTTGAAGAAGCCCAGGCAGAAGCTGCAAGACTTCTTATGACATAGCCTAAGAAATCCCAGCATGTTACTTCTACCACATTCTATTGCTCAAGAAAATCACTCAAGCCAGTCCAGATTTAAAGGGAGAAGAGGAATGACAATCTGTGTATAAGAAAGGGAAGGAACTGATGGTGGCCATCTTTGAGGCAAACTTCAGGGTACTTCCTTTTTGAGTAATTACCTTTGTGGATAATTGGAAGGTCAAGAAACTTGATTCCTTCCACAGTTCTTCACGAAAATGGTGATGAGGGCAGCTTTCACGTATTCCATGATGCCAGCAGATGGAGTTCTCTGTTGAAACAACCACTAGCTGAAAAATGTAAGACATATCCCAAATAAACCATCATTATGATAGGATGCTAAGGTCCTTGCCCAGTAACCTATGATGCCAGGATAGTTAAAATACAAAAAGTGAAAGTTAAGGTGTTTATGGTAGTCAGATGTTCTCTGGTATAATTCTATCTGCTCTTCATACTTGAATATTCACTTGAGCAATCATTATTCTTGTTAAACATGACAAAGACTAGTCATATAAGTTCAGGAGTTCTTAAACTTCTGTGTGAATAAGAATCACCTGGGATGATCACAATTTCCAGTCCCAAGCTCCAGATTCTGACTCAATAATAAAAATAGCTAACATCTCTCACATTCTTAGTATTGTCAGACTCAGTGCTAAACTCTCAACACAGGTTAGTTCATTTAATTCTCATAGCATAACATAATGCTAGTGGGATGGAACTATGGGAAAACAGACTTAGAGAACTTAAAGCACTTGTTCTGAGTTGCAGAATTGAAATCTAATATTCTGATTCCAAAATACATGCTTAACTTCTAAAATCCATGAATCTGGCGCAGTGTACAGGTATTGGCATTTTTAAGAAGCACATTAGGTAACTGATATAGTCGCACAATGAAACACACTGTAAAAAAATGGATAGGTCATGTTTTTTTTCCCTTTCTTGGGAGGCAGGTCAGAATGAACTGTAAAGTAAGGATACCTCTCCATGGTATCCTCTCCATGGAAAATCTAAAGCAGGTATGTCCAATAGTATGTTCTACATTAATGAAAATGTTCTATTATCTGCACTCTTCAGACTATTAACCACCAGCCACATGTGGGCTGTTGAGTATTTGAAATGTGACCAGTGCAAATGTGGAACTAAAATTTAAATTTTATTTTATTTAATTAATTTAAATTTAAAATAGATGCATGTGGCTGGTAATTACCATATTGGGATATATATACCTCAAATTTTGGATATCCAAATAATTTATGAAGTTAGTGACTTAGGTTGAATTTAGGTTTTTTTATATTATTTGAATTTATATATTTCCCTTTTCTACTGGCAAAATAAATAGATGTCCAGCAGAGAAGGGTGCTGTGATGACTTTGATGCTGGCATCCACTGTCTTGACACTAGGGTACATTTCTGATGTCATCTCTTTCTAAAAATCTCAACATCTCCGAATTAGTACTACCTTTCACTCATTTCAAAGCTTCATAAAATAAAAAGTACATACTCCCACTTTTGTGATTTAAAATAGATTGATATAATACCATCTCAATTTCTAATAAAACTAATAATAGCAAAAATATATTTGAGAAGTAGAATACATAGAAAAGAATGGTGCAAAAAAAAAAAAAAAAAATTCAGGCTCCAATAATCATACTATATAGTCTTACTACCTAGAGAGAATTTATTTCTCATGGAGGTCATCTATTCATTTAAGGTTTGATAATCCTTGCCTGCAAAACTGTTTGCACCTGACAATTTTTTTGGGAAGCAGCAGTGAAAACTTTTTTCACTTTCTAACATGATTATTCAGATTTTTAAATTCCTTTTCAGTAAATTTTAATAATTTTTGCTTTCCAAAAAGGTGATATATATTATCCAGAGTTCTTAATTTTCCATAGTATTTTCCTATTAAAATATAGTGGGGAGTGGGTGTAGTTCGATGGTTGAGTGCCTGCTTCCCATGTATAAAGTCCTGGGTTCAATCCCTGACACCTACTAAAAAAAAATTATAAATTCTCATAACTCTAAGAATTGTTCTTTGAAAGGGTCAACAAGGAAGAATCACCTCTGAATAAAGGAATCAAGAAAAAAAAGAGAAAGAGTACAACACTAACAAAGAGGAAGTTGCGATAACCACAGACTTTTTTTCTTTGAGGAGGTACCAGGGATTGAACCCAGGACCTCGTACATGGGAAGTAGGAGCTCAACCACTGAGCTACACCCTTTCCCTGTGGATTTGCAAATTTTAAATTTAAGATATATTCCTACAAGACGAATTGTTTGGACAACTGTTTTGGACATTTTTATTGCTGTTTTTTTTTTTTTTTAAGATTTATTTTATTAATTTCTCCCCCCACCCCTCGTTTTGCACTTGCTGTCTGCTCTCTGTGTGTTCTTCTGTGTCTGCTTGTCTTCTCTTTAGGTGGCACCAGGAGCTGATCCCAGGACCTTCCGGAGTGGGAGAAAGATGTTCAATGCCTTGCGCCACCTCAGCTTCCTGGTCCACTGCATCTCTTATTATCTCTCCTCTGTGTCTCTTTTTGTTGCATCATCTTGCTGTGCCAGCTCTCCACGTGAGCCAGCACTCCATGTGGGCCAGCACTCCGCGTGGTCCAGCACCCCGCTCAGTCCAGCTTGCTGCGTGGGCCAGCTTGCCTTTCACCAGGAGGCCCCAGGAATAGAACCCTGGACCTCCTATATGATAGACAGGAGCCCAATCGCTTAAGCCACATCCATTTCCCATTGCTTTTGATATATACTGTCAAACTGATTTACAGAAAGTTTATAAGTCTTAACTGCAAGGTTTATCTTTTAATTACCCTTTGACAAGCTAGAGTTGTGGTAGGGGACAGTCCAGTGTGGCCTGCCACCTTTGCTCAGTGACCACAAATAAACCCTGTGCTCAGAACCAGCCGTGTCATCTTGGTGCCTAAGACAGGTGGTGAAGATGGCTGACTCCTTTCTCAGGATTGCCTTGAGGTGAAACCCATGCCCTAGCAGATAGTGGTCCACTGGCTTTTGCCCCAGCATATGTAAACATTCACTGGAAACAGTTTGGACTTGTCCTACTCCAGCTGGAATATCTGTTCCCAGCTGGCCAAAGCAGAGTCCTTCCACTACCACCCAAGTACCATTTCCCTGCATCTACAGCATATGGAGACTCCCTGGCCGCCGATGGCCACTCGTGAAGCTGGCCTTGCTCTGTCTCTTCTCTATGTGAGTAAACCTTGTTCCATCCAGTGCCCTGTGAGTTGTACGTTTGTTGATGACCCTGTCACCTGCAAGCCACGGAGGGGGTTAAGACCTAGGCTGCTGTTCCTGGTGGCAGCCCTTGTCAGGCCCTTTTGCTACTATCCAGGCAGTGAGACTCTTCCCCTGGAGGTGGTAACAGGGCCTCTCTTTTGACCAACAAGAGTCCTACTATGTGGATTGTTCTGAAGCTGCTCCATCTTTTACTTCTTAACAGCTGTATAACATTCCATTACACTGATCCACCATATTTTATTTAACCAATGCCCTATTATTTTGGTTACCAGTGCTGCATTAAAAAAAATCACTACAAAATTAATGATGTGAAATAACTCTGTGGGTCAGAAAGGCAAATCACAGTGGGGGTGATTTGTTTCTCCCCACAATGTCTGTGGCCTCAGAGAGGAAGCTCCTACACTTTGGGTAATGTGACAGCTGGGGAATGCCATCATCTGGAGGTATTTTCACTCAGGACATAATTATTGGCCAGGACACTAACCCTTGGCCTTTCCACGTGACCTGAGCTTCTTCACAATGTGTAAGCTTTAGGGTAATTGAACTTTTCCTATGGGGGCTCAGGGGCTCTAAAGATTAGTGTCCCAAAAGAACCAGGCAGAAGTTGCCTGGCCTTTTCTGCCCTGGCCTTGGAGGTCATAGCATCACTTCTGGTGTCGTCTCTTGGTCATAGCAGTCACAAGCCTATCTCAGGTTTCAGGAGAGGAAGCATAGATCCCATCTCTTGAGGGCAGAAGTATCATGGAATTCATGGATGAGATTTAAAATCACCACCCCTATCATGGATGTTTAGGCTGTTTATTTATGGTTTTGATGGTTGCAACAGGACATCAATGAATATGCTTGTATCTATATATCTATATATCTATATCTATATCTATATCTATATCTATATCTATAGCTATAGCTATAGCTATAGCTATACCTATACCTATATCTATATCTATATCTATCTATATCTATATCTAAATATCCTCATGTATGGCAAGTGTGCAAGAAATATACTGCAGGGTTTATTTCCTGTAAGTAGAATTGCTGCTCCACAGGGCATGCATATTTAAAATTTTGACAGGTCTGTATAATTTTCCCTCAACAAGGCTTTGACAAATTCATATAACCTCTACCACATATGAGAGAACAATTTCGGCTCCCCTTTTCCAACACTAACCCGTATGTGAAGATATTCCTGTGATAAAAATATATATTTTTTTTTACCCAAGAATTTAAAATATGTTTTCCACTCTTCTATTGTCAGGCATTTAGAGTATACCTAATATTTCACTATTATAAATAATTCTATAATGTATATCTTTGTAAGTAAAGCTTTGCTCACTTTATTTCCTAAGAACAAAGTCCTAGAAGTGGAATTGTTAAGTAAAAACTGATTTTCATTCTTAAGCCCCCTGATACATATTACCAAAATGACAGCTAGAAATATATGCTGTTTTACCCTCCCTTCAGCCCATCCTGCTCTCTCTTTATGCTCCTTTCATTAGGCATTGTTCTACAACAGTAGGACCCTTTGCATTTTATATTGTGTAACCCAAAGCACATTTCAACTACAAATTCCCAATATGAAGTCCGAAATCACATAGAAAACCTCTCTAATAGAATTCCCCTAGGAATGGGATGTTACGATGAATGCAGTGTGTCTTAGATGGGTACAATGTGTTGGAGAAACGACTTCATCACCTGTCTATCCCCCTCTCCCACTGTTGCATTTACAGACATCATTTTATTACATAGAGAGCTGAAATAAAAGCTTGTAACATTTGAAATGGTTTTATATAATATTTATATAAAGCTGTTCAATGCCCTCTTAAAATGTCTCCTATAATGATTTATCTTATCTGGATAAAAAATTAATTTCTCCCAATATACTAGTAACTTTTAGCTTTAGTGAAAGCTATGTATTGTACTTTCTTCTTTGTCCTGGTATTTAAGATGCTCAGAACTAAGTTTTTATCCAATTGCTACAGATTTATTTACTTTTATCAGGATTTTTAAAAGATATAGTTTCTTTATTTCTCCTTTACATCTTGTTTCTTTGTGTGTGTGTGTGTGTGTGTGTAGATGTTTAGCTCTTCTGCATGTAATCTGCTTTCAGTTATTTTTAGAAGACGGGAGAGAAAGTCAGATAATAAAACTATTATATTAGTCAAGGTTCTTCAGAAATACAGAATCAATAGGGTATGTATATATATATATATACTTACACAGACACACACACACAAACACACCACACACTGGAAACTCAGGCAGGAATTTATGCTGCAGTCTTAAAGCAGACTTTCTTCTCCAGGGAACCTCAGTTTGTGCCCTTAAGAGGTTCAATTGATTGGATGAGACCACCTACATCACCAAGGGTAATTTTCTTTATTTGAAGTCAACTGATTGTAGATTTTAACTGTATCTACAAAATACCTTCACAGCAACATGAAGATCAGCATTTTATTAAATAATTGAGTACTATGGCCTAGTGAAATTGACACATAAAATTAACCATCATAACAATCAATTAAAATATGCCTTTAATTGGTAATATAGATTATTTGGGGGATGGCCTAAATATGTATTGGTTTTAGTATATTACCTGGAAGCAGAGTGAGTTATTCACCTTTTCATGCTTGGCAGATAAGTCTAGGAATTTGAGAATAATCAAAGCCTTTATTTTAGGTTTAAACTAATTTTGTTTTTATAAACTACATTAAAAACATCTAATGCCTTCTTTAATATCACAGAACTAGGTATAGAAGAGAGTTATTCATCCAAGCATTTATTAAATATGATAGATCCAGCAACCCTATGTTGACATCATGAAATAATCCTTATCTCTGATTCTATATTTTTGAAACATTATTGTATTTGGGATCTTATCTTCCTACCATTACCTATTAGCTTAGAAGTGTTATGTGGGAGACTAGTTGAGTCTCCAAATATCATGGTTACATGTGCATTTAGTTTGCTACTGATTTAATTCTGTGTTCTTTCCATAATGAATTGTGTAAAATAAATTCTGCCTTTAGCTAACTAAACAGTAATTTCCTCCCAAAAAATACTGTTTCAAGAAATGAGACAACTAGCACAAAAGTGACCCATGACTTTAGCAAGCCTTTATTGAAAAGAATTAGAGGTTGATTCAGTCACTTATTCATTCATTTAATGAATATTTGTTGAATTCCTTTTCTGTTCAGATACTATTCTTGGCATAAAATGGTGAACTGCACAGGCAAGGTTTCTGATTCCATGAAACTTACATTTGAGAGGGAGGATACAGAAAGTAAACAAACAATAAATAAATGAGAAAACTTCAGACTAGACAGAATTAAAGTAGGGGAGGTAATAGTGTTTTAGTTTCCTTATTGCTAAAGCAAATACCATGCAATGGGTTGGCTTAAGCAAGAGCAATTTATTGGCTCACAGCTTTGAGGCTAGAAGAAGTCCAAATCAAGGCATCATCAAGGTATTCTTCCCAAAGACTAGAGCTGGTTGCCAGTGATCTTTGGTCCTGGCTCCTCTTTCCTGGCCTCTCCCTTCTCTTCTGGGTCCCATTGACTTTCAGCTTCTTCTCGTGGTTCTCTTTCTCTTTCTGAATTTCATTCTCTTATAAAGGACTCCATTGAGTAGACTGCCTTTTCACTTTCTTGACAAACTCCTTTGAGTTGCAAAAGTTTTTAATTTTGAGGAGGTTCCATTTATCTATTTTTTTCTTTCATTGTTTGTGCTTTGGGTGTAAAGTTCATGAAACCATTTCCTAATACAGGATCCTGTAGATGCTTCCCTACATTATCTTCCAAGATCTTATGGTCTTGGCTCTTATATTTAGATCTTTGATCCATCTTGAGTTAATTTTTGTATAAGGTGTGAGGTGGTATTCCTCTCTCATTCTTTTGGATATGGATACCCAGTTCTCCAAGCACCATTTGTTGAAGAAGCCATTCTCTCCCAGTTGAGTGGGCTTCGTGGCCTTGTTGAATATCAGCTGACTGTATATGTGGGGATCTATATCAGAACTCTTAATTTTGTTCCATTGGTCAGTATATCTATCTTTGTGCCAATACCATGCAGTGTTGATCACTGTAGTTTGGTAGTATGTTTTAAAGTCAGGTAGTGTGATTCCTCCAATTTTATTTTCCTTTTCAATATGTCTTTGGCTATTCGGGGCCCCTTGCCCTTCCAAATAGATTTCATAGTTAGCTTTTCCAGTTCAGTAAAAAAAAATACTGTGGTAATTTTTATTGGGATTTCATTAAATCTGTAAATCAGTTTGGGTAGGGTAGACATCTTACAGAGGACTACACGTGTTGGAGAGGATGTGGAGGAATGGGAACCCTTATCCACTGCTGGTGGGAATGTAGAATGGTGCAGTCATTGTGGAGGACAGTTTGGCAGTTCCTCAGAAGCTAACTATAGAACTGCCATATGATCCAGCAATCCTACTGTTGGGTATATATCCAGAAGAATTGAAAGCAGGAACACAAACAGATATATGCATACTAATGTTCATAGCGGCATTATTCACTATTGCCAAAAGCTGGAAACAACCCAAATGTCCATCAACAGATGAATGGATAAACAAATTGTGGTATATACATACTATGGAATATTACTCAGTTGTAAGAAGGAATGCAGTATTAACATACGTTATAACATGGATGTACCTTGAAGACCTTATGTTGAGTGAAGCAAACCAGGCACTGAAGGACAAATATTACATGATCTCACTGATATGAATTAAGCAAATTAAGCAGACTCACAGAGCTAGAGTCTGGAAGATAGGTTTATAGGAGACCGAAAGGGAGAAGACAGTTGTGAGTCAGTGCCAATATGGGCAAAATCTATGATAAGGTGGAAGGGTGTAGTTGTGAAGTGGATGGGCATAACAGTGGTGCAGTGATGCTATTGTACTAGGTGGTGCTGGTCTGTGAGGGGGATAGGGTGGGGAGGGTGGATTAGACTATCCATGGAACTGTTGGGGGTTTGGGGGAGGGAGCAGGTGAGCTTTGGGGATTTGAGGGTATGTGGTTGAAACTACAGTGTTGGAAATTTATTTTTAACAAATATGGCAGGGGAGGGTTACTGGTTTAAGATGTTGGATGTGGGGAGCATGCAGGACAGGGTGCACCTGGGGCAGGCTTCTAGGGAGTGTGTAGTGTTCATCTTGTCATAGTGTGCTGTATCAGTGGGTGGAAACTCACATAATGAGTGGGAAGGTATTGGACTCCCATCCTGGGGAGTCTTGCTATGATCTCAAATAGGTGGTCTGGAGTCTCTTGAGAGCATAGGCAGTGCCTAACAGTGGAGAACAGACCAGTATTCTGAGACCTCAATGTTGCTGCAAGTAACTATGATTCTTGTCCTTGAATGAGTTAATCTTGGTGTTACCTTGGGACTGGAGGGGAGGGGGGGAGAGGCAAAGAATAGATGGAACATGGGGAATTTTGAGGGTGATGGAATTGTTCTACATCGTCTTGGAATGATGGATACAGACCATGTTAAACTTCATCAAAATCTAGAGAAGTGTATGGTTCAAACTGTAAGCTATAACGTAAGTCATTGACCATGGTTAGTAGCAATGTTACAATATTTGTACATCAATTGTAACAAATGTGCTATCCACAAGTAAAATGTTAGGGGATGGATATTGGGTATATGGGAATCACCTATATTCTGTATGTGATTTTTCTGTAACCTAAGGCTTCTTTGAAGACAAAATGAAAAAAATAAGACACTGGGGGGATAAATGGAAGAAAATATCACTGTACATACAAGACAATAGATCTTACATTGATTAAAGATATAATGTCAAAAATATTTTTAATTTTATATTTTTAAATGTTTTTATTATTTCAAACTTTTAAAAAAGTTTGTGTTTTATTTGTTATTTTTAAAACTATCATTATTATATAATTTTCCTATTAATTGTATTTGGTTATTTTGTTGGCTTCAATTTTGAAGAAGTTTTGAATCACAGAAGGATTACAACTGTGACAGGGGAGGATCATTGGTGTGGGGTGTCAAAGATGGGGGATGCATGCGAGGAGGTTCACCTGAGGCATACCTATAAGGTATATGAATGTGTTCAAGTATTCATGGTGCATTGTTACAGTGGGTAAAGATTCACACAATAACCAAAAGAATATCAAATTCCTATCCTGGGGTGCTCTGCCACATTCTCTAATGGGACAGCAAGAGTCTGAGTACAGGAGCGGTGACTAGTGAAGGAGGATGGACCATTGATGGGCCCTCAATAGTGATGACTGTACTTATGAACCTTTACTTTTGAAATTGAAACTAGGCTTAATATTATAGGGTGCCTAGTTATCTCCTCAGAGCCTCCTTTTTGCTCAAATGTGTCCTCTCTCTAAGCCAAATTCAGTATATAAATGCATTACCTTCCCCCCAGTGTGGGACATGACTCCTGGGGATGAGCCTCCCTGGCACTGAGGGATTACTGTCTAGCACCAACTAGCAATGCAACTGGAAAAAGACCTTCAACAAAAGGGGGAAAGTGTAAAGACAAATGAGTTTATATGGCTAAGAGACTTCAAAGTGAGTCAGGAGGTCATTCCAGAAGTTATGCTTATGCCCGTCTTAGTAGGATCGCATTGACTGCCAAAGTAAATATTGCCTCAAATAGCGGGGATCCTGAGGGATCTGGAGACTTCAAGACACTATAGGCAGGACAGACAGCTCAGGAATTTGGCACCCTGCCAGTGGACCCCACTTTGGAATTTATGTTTCCCAGTGTGACAGAGTTGGACTCAGTTGTGGTTTCCCTACACATGGCTCTTCTGCCCCTTCTATTTGAACCTATAGTTAGTAGTAGAGTTGATAGGTGTATGTCCAAGAGACTTAAATCCTTGGCCTGTCCATGTACCAATTTAGTCCTGAATCTCAACAGAGTTGCAACATACCAGTTCATTGGACTCACCCAGGACAACTAAAAAGGAGATGATGATGGACAACAACCATCCCAAGGAACAGAGAGAGTCTGCAACTGCAAGCAAGATAATCCCATCCATCTGTCCCATGGGATTTAAGTACCCTCTCAATTAGAGGTGGAGTGGGAATCGCCATCCCAGAATCCTCAGGATTGGGGAATGAACAATGGACTAGAATACTGTTATTCTACCATAGACTTATTGTGATTCTAGCAATGGAAGAACTTTTATCATTGATGTGGAGGTAGTGGCCACTGGAGGTTCTGAGGGAAGGGAGAGGGAAAAATAGGTGTAATTTGGGGGCATTTTTGGGACTTGGGAATTGTCCTGAATGACATTGCAATGACAGATACAGGCCATTATATATCTTGTAATAACTTACAAAAATGTGTGGGAGAGAATATAAACTACAATGTAAACTATAATCCACACTTAATGGCAATGTTCCAAAATGTGTTCATCAATTGTAACAAATGTACCACACTAATGAAGGATATTTTTAATGTGGAAAAATATGGGAGGGTTAGGGAGCAGGGTATATGGGAATCCCCTATATTTTTTATGTAACCTTTATATAATCTATCTTAAAAAAAAAAATAAAGCATATAAAAATAAACAAATAAAAGACTCTAGCAATAGGATTAAGACCCATCCTGATTGTATTGGACTACACCTTAACTGAAGTAACCTCTTCAGAAGGTCCTACTTACAATGGGTTCACACCCGCAGGAATTGATTCGATTTATGAACATGTTTTTCTGGGGTGTATAGCTCCAAATACCCACATGTAGCAGGCCATTATTTAAAAAACCTTGGTCGGCAAAGGCTTCTGAAGAGACTATATTTAAGCTGAGGACAGAATGAGAAGAATGGTCCAGTTATATGAAGACCAGGAGAAGACCATGCCAGGTAGAGGGTATAGCAAGTGCTGAGGACTTCAGCGAGGGGCGGCGGGGGTGGGGTGGGGGTGGGTGGGCGGTGAGCTTAGATGTGCTGGAAGGAAAGAAAGAAGCCTAATGGGGCAGATTCGGAACAGATTTTACTCTAACAGTCTCTTTGTCTTTTGGACCTAAAGATCAAAATGAAATGCAGTCTTTACCAACGTTTCCAACAACCAACCATATTGCATTTTTATGATTCTTAGAAGTACACAATAATAACAGCAAAAACATTATGTAGTCCTTCCTATGGGCAGATATTGTTCTAAGTGCTTTACATGTATTGAGTTATGAGGTTCTGAGCTAGGCTTTTGTTTTTCAGTTTTGCAGGCTAACAACCCAGGCTAAACAACCCAGGCTAAAGAGCTAGAATGGTAGATTGAATTATGTGTCCCAGAAAAAACATGTTTTGAATCTCCATCCCATTCCTGTGGGCATGAACCCATTGTAAATAGGAACTTTTGAAGCTGTTATTTTTAGTTAAGGTGTGACTAACTGAATTAGGATGGGTTCAGTTAAAGAACTGAAAGAAAAGAGCCATGGGGAGAAACCAGTAGCTGGAACCCTCCAAAAGGTTCTACTTACAATGGATTTGCACCCATAGGAATGGATTAAACTTAAGGACATGTTTTTTTCGGAGGTACATACAGCTCCAAACCACCATAGGTGAGAACAGCTGAGTGATCTGGCTCCAACACAAATTCTGGGTGAATCTAATATCTTGGAGCAGACCTGGCCTGCAAGAGAGGCAACATCAGTCTACATAATGGGAACTGATGAGTGTTAGTAAATGACCATTGCTTTCAGTCCAGACTCGCTCAGCTGCACTTGAGAAGACATAGCCAATATCACTTTGTGCTTATTAGATTTTGCCCTTGTCCAATCTACCTCCCACTAAATTAAACTATAGCAATTGGAAGTTGAATAAACTTGAATAAATTTACTTACATTGAATAAACACTCTGGAAGCATTATATTGTGAATGGAAGACAGAGGTGATGAACCAGATCTAAAAACATTCTTGTTGAAATCAATAAGGAGAGGAGAAAGTATAGTTAAAAAGTATATGAGTAAAATGAGTTGGTGGAGATAAGAACATGAGAATATTATGTTAATTATGAATAGAAGAGATTTTTATAGAAAAGAACTGGATTCAAAATGAAAAAAATGTCAAGGTCATTTTGAACTTTTTGGAAATGGTAAGGGAAACAGTGATAATTTTATCACTATATTTGAATTGACGGGTACTGAAAAGAGCACTCTTGGAATACTGCCAGATTTCTGGAATTTTCATAAACCGGTTATTTAAAAGCATAGGCTAGCATGTTTCAGGAATATACTTAGGTGGGACCAGAGCTCACTTAGGAATTTGTATTTTAAAATTTATTATCACTTAACAAACCTTGGTTAATAAATTGACTTTCTTTATAGACCTAGTCTCACATTTCTCAAAGTGACATTTGAGAAACTCCGGTTCCATAGGATGTTAATTAGATAAAGTGTCTGTGGTTAAATGTGGGAAGAGTGGGTTAGACAAAGGACATCACTGAATCTCCAGAGTGCTAGCATGTATTATGGAACTCCCCTGTGGGTAGAGTACCTTTTTTGTCTTAGAGCAGTCTGATGAATTTGTGTCCTCTGGATCACACTTTGTGAAACACTGATTTGGTTCACTGCTGGTCATGTCCCCATTGGATCAGGCCCCATATTAATTTTTTTTTCTGTTAATAAATCCCTGAACTGTTCGCATTCCTTTAATGACTTGATGTCTCCACCTTAGGTCTCAAGACCACAGTGTCACCAATTTCTCGAATGGGAAAGTCCAAGTAATTTTATATTTAATTGCTTTTTACTCTGCATCTCCAATCAGTTGCCAAGTCCTAAGGCATTTTCTTCACAGAATCTCAGAAACTTTTTCTGGATTTACAGTCTCAGTGGAGGCTTTGAGCAACATGCTCCTGGGCTCATTGAGTCTTAGCATCAAGTCTAACTTCTCTCCAAGGAAGTTTTTTTTTTTTTTTTTTTTTTTTTTTTTTCCTCTTCTCAAAGATTTTATTTATTCATTCATTTATCCCCCCCTTGCTGCTTGCGCTCGCCGGGTCAGCCAACCACGCCGTGCGGGCGGGCCTGCCCCCACCAGGAGGCTCCGGGAACCGAACCCGGGGCCTCCCACATGGTAAACGGGAGCCCCACTGATTGAGCCACAGCCGCTTCCCTCCAAGGAAGTTTTTAATTAATGCTAAAGGTGCTACCTCTCCCTCTTCTTTGACCATGCTGCCTCTTTGGTTGCCTTGATTAGACAGTGGTGGAAATGACCTATTTCATATTATTTAGACCACTAACTTTTCCCAATATCTCATGTTACCTGATTGTGGTGCTAAATGTAATTGTCAAAAGTTAGAAATATGACACATGCAAATAATAAGTGCATGTGCCAAAGATTTTATTCAACTCATTAATTAAACGAAGGACCAGGAATTTGCTAAAACTGAGTATTTGAGTCACAGAGATTGATATTCTCTACTGGATAAAATTTGTTTGCATTACTATGAATAAGAATAATTTGCATTGCTCTTAACTGGGATCATTTGTATTGCTCTATGTTTTCTCTAATATAACCTCTATACCTACCAGGTTGCTAAACAGCTTGGTGGATAGAAAGTAAATCAAAGGTGCACATCCCTATCAAATCAGATAATATCCAGTGTTCATAAGACAATGCCTCAAACTCCACTGAATAGATACCTAGTAATCTCTTTCTTTTTTTTTTTTAATTAGAAAAGTTGTGGGTTTGCAAAACAGTCATGCATAAAATACAGAATTCCCATATACCACCTTATTATTAACAACTTCCATTGGTGTGGTACATTTGTTACAATTGATGAAACCACATTTTTATAATTATAATATTAATTATAGTTCATGGTTTAACTTAGGGTTCCCTGTTTGTTTAGTGCAGTTCCATGGATTTAAAATTTTTTTTTTATTTTAGTATCATACATACAACCTAACATTTCCCTTTTTTAACCACATTCAGATATATATTTCAGTGCTATCAATTATGTTCACAATGTTGTGCTACCATCACCACCATCCATTACCAAAATGTTTCCGTCATTCCATTGCCTTTTTCTAAGTATTGAGCATTTTTTTAAGCAGTAAATAATTCTTCACTGACAATGTTTATTTAATCAATGTGCTTGTTACTTTGTTCCTACATCAGTGTCATATATCTGGATTTGATAGTTTATAGAGTAGAAATGGAATTGTGTGGGTTTAGCTTGCCATGTAAAAGGCCTAGCAGGGCACCACTAAGATTGAAATTAAGATGCTTTCAATGAGAACACTTGAGAGAAAATGTTTTTGTAATTAAAATTAAAAGAAATGTCCATGTCCATTTAGAGAGTCTATGATTTTAACCTCCTAACAAATGTCCCACCCCCCTTCACCATTCCACCCCCCCAAAATGCTGTGCACACGGTCCCGTGATGGTCACTGCATTTGTGAGATTACTGCAGAGGAGGATTTGCAGTCTGTGGTCTTGGAACAATTTCCCTGTGAGTCAGAATAGCCAATCCTTCAGAATAAACTCCCATATTTGGGCTCTTTTAGCACCACTTCTTAAAATGGGCATAAGTAACAACATAATTCAATTATATTGGGAATACTTGCTGTTTAGAACAAAATAAAACAATTTTTTTTTTTAAAGAGAAAAAAGAATGAAAAAAAATCTCTATCAACTCATTGGTTGCTTCATTTTTCTAGTGAAAGAGATCAGGTCCTTTCAGAAAGCAAATATCCAGGGAAGCTGGAAAATTTAAACATTCATCAGTCCTTTAACCAATGCTTTTTAAATATATGGTGAATGACTATACACACACACACACATAATTTTCCATGTTATGGACCAACATAATAAAAACGTATTTTCAGAAAAATGAAAAAACAAAACAAAACAAAACAAAAAAAAACAGCACCTGAAGGCAAATGACAAGTTCCAATTTTAATTAATGGATCCAACTGATACAAATTACATTTAAGTAAATAGAATCAGAACAAACATAAAATATGAAAAAAGAATTTATTTACAAAAATTGTTTATTTAAAATGTTCATTTAAGTGGATAACATAGAGAATCACTAGTATAAATTTTTTTATTCCATAATGAGAAGTAACTAAAGGTTGAATCACAAAGCAATCCCCCCATACGAAATGCCAATATGTACAATTTGAATGAACGTAATGCATGTTACATTAAATCAATCAATGTTAAAACTGTTAATAACTAATGAGTTTGCTTCTTGTTTGTTGCCTTATCTAGGATGGATTGACAACCACATTAAACACTGGGGATGATGGAAGACTAAACTGTAACTGATTATATATTTTGTCTTAATAGCACCATATTGAACATCAATCCTAGTTTTCCCTGCCCTGGGCATAAATGTAATTAGCAAGGCCTGTACCCCTATATGGTTTGGGATGATAAGAGGTGCTCCTAGCTTCTCTTAAGGGCCCTGAACTTCTTCTCTGAATGGCCCCTTGCTGCTTCTGCCCTTTTGGACCACATAATTTACTAGAAGAGCAGACATGTCCATATGGCCTGGATGATAAGAAACTGCCCTCGGCATTTCCAAATGGCCCTTGTCACTTGTATTACAGCCAAAGGGGTGCTGATGTAAAATACCAGAACTCTGTTGGGTTTTACAAAGGGTATTTATTTGGGGTAGAAGCTTACAGTTACCAGGCCATAAAGCATAAGTTATTTCCCTCACCAAAGTCTGTTGCCATGTGTTGGAGCGAGATGGCTGCCGATGTTCAGCCTTCCTCTTCATCTTTAGGCTCTGTGGTCCCAGCTTCTTCCAATATCAGCTGTAGGCTGGGGTAAGTCTTGTCTCTCTCCCAGGGCTCTTTTCTTGCTGGGTTCAGCTGCTCTTTTTTCTCCACAAGGTGAGCTGTAGACTATCAGACTCTCTAGGCATTGTCTCTCTGCCTGGGCTCGATTCTTCCTGGGCTCAGCTGCTCTGCTCTCTCTCTTGTGTTTACTTCCCCAGCCCCAGCTTAAAACTCCAACCTCCCTTCTCTGCCATGTGGTTTCTCTGTAAGTCCCTGCCCAAACATCCTACTGATGTGACCCAATCAAAGCCCCAATCATTTAATCAAGTAAAAGTGAAACCTCTGAATCCAGTATAATCTAATATGCCCAGAGGAGCAGACCTCTTTACAAACATAGTCCAATATCTATTTTTGGAATTCATAAATAATGCCAAACTGCTACACCACTTCTCTTTTTTGCATCTATAGTTTGAAACTTCCAATCCCCAGTATCCATGAGAAAACCCTATGCCTCCTTTCTAGAGCACAATAAAGGCAAGGCCTGGGACCCACATGCACTTCTTACCCCCCTCCTCCATGTAGCCTTGCAGGAGCCTAGGTTAGGTAATCCCAGTGGGCCCTGCACCACCCTTATTTTCTCCTCTCCCTAACTGGAGCCTTTAATGTTACCAAGCTGGGGTGCATTGTCCTTCTTGGATATTCATGTTTATGTCTTTCGTAAGGATAGGGAAATTTTCATTCATTATATCCTCAAATATTCTTTCTGCCCCTTTTCCATTTTCTTCTCCTTCTGGAACACTGATAATGCATATGTTTTTGCGTTTCACATTGTCATTCAATTCCCTAAGACTCTGTTCCATTTTTTTCATTCTCTTCTTTTTCTGTTCTCCTGTCTTTTCCAGTCCAGATGTTCTGTCTTTGAAATCACCAATTCTGTCTTCAAGCAGTTCTAATCTGCTCTTATGTGCATCTAATGTATTTTTAATCTAATTTGTCATGTCTTTCATTCCCATAAGGTCTGTTACCTTCCTTTGCAGACTTTCAAATTGTTCTTTATGCTCACCCAGTGTCTTCTTAATATCCTTTACCTCTTTAGTAATATTTTCTTTCAATTCTTTAAATTGATTTAGGAGAGTTGTGTGATTATCATTGATTAATTGTCTTAAATCCTGAATCTCCTCAGGGTATTTGTTTTTTTTTCCTTTGGCTGGGCCATCTCTTCCTGTTTCCTAGTATGGCTTGTAATTTTTTGCTGATTTCTAGGCATCTGATATGTTGGTGAATATACTCTGGTGGCCAATCTCTCTCTTGCCTATTGTTATTTTTTCACAGCTCTTCTCTGATATGTGGTTCAACTTATCCTAAAACTTTAAAATTGCACAGCTTGAGTTCTCAAAATTATGCCAGGGACTCACTAATGGGGTACAGACTTTCTTTCAGGGGTGACGTAAAGAGAGCTCTAAAAGCAGTTTTTGTCCCTGTAATTTCCAGACTGGACAGCAGATGGAGCCCGTTGGCACACCGTTTCACATAGGTATATCTCTCTCAGTTTTCCTTTGTTTTCGTCTGGCCAGAGCAGAGATTCAAAGTGGGCTCTGCTGGCTGAACTCATTAAAGAAAAGCCCCCTGACTCCCCCTTCCTTTTCTCTTGTAACCACTGACAGGGAAGACGTGGTCTGCTCCCTTCTTAGTCACTGCAATGAGCCGGGAGTTTTACCTCCACTAAATATCTCCAGGGTTGGGGAAGGGAGCCCTTCCCAGTGGCCGCGAGGTTTAGTAACTCACAATTTGTTGTTTTGGTTTCTTTGTCTCTCTGTCCCTCACTCTCCTGGTAGTTGTGAAGCACTGTCCTGGTCTGCTGACCCCCAAAACAGGTCCATTGGGTAGCTTTTGGCTCTTTCTCCATTGTTTTTGTAAGAGAGCTGAGCCTTATCTGCCTAATCTGACTCCATCTTCCCACAGTCCCCCCAAAGCTATCCTTTCATGCATTCTCAACTGGCTAGCTGTGCTTGCACATTATCATCCATTACATAACATTCAAAACAAGTGCACTCATTGCTTTTGAACCTACTCAGGAGACCAAACTGGATGCACACACACACACACATTCATATAGGTATACATTTTTATATTTATTTTTGAAATGTATTTCTCCACATATTGAAATTCATGAAGTCATACTGATATTTCCAATTCCTAACTAACACTACTGGGTACATGCTGGTCTTCCTCCTTTCCATCTTTATAATCGTCTTTCTCATCTTCTAGCAAATCATTGTCATTGATTTCTAATTTAATTCTATTGTGGTTAGAGAATATAATATGTAAGATTTCAATATTTTGAAATTTATTGAGACTTTTTAATGTCTCAGCATAATGTGCATTTGAAAAGAGTTGATATTATGTGATTGTTCTATAAATATTACTTGGGTCAAATTGTTTGATAGTGTTCATATATTCCATATTTTTCCTGATTTTTAGTTTTCTATTATTGAGAAAAGGGTGTTAAAATGTACAACTATGATTGTGAGTTTATGTATTTTTTCTTTTTATGTGTTTTGAAGCCCTGTTATTAGACTCATAATTTTTATTATTGTTCTTTCTTCCAATGAATTGAACCCTTATCACTGTAAAATGTCTTCTTCTTTTAATTGGATTACTTAGTCCATTGACATTTAATGTAATTATTGATATGACTGGATTCAGATCTATACATTTTCTTTTCTTTTCTTTTTGTTTCATCTGTTTTAATCATCTGTTCTTCCTTTTCACTTTTCTTTTGGATTAACTGAATATTTTTTAGTATTCTATTTGAATTCTTATATTGGCTTTTTAGTTTTGCCACTGTGTATTTTTTCAAGTATTGCTCTAGGGATTATATTATGCATTCTTAATTTATCACAGTCTACCTTCAATTTATATTATGTCATTTTGTATACAATAGAAAAACTTTGTAATAGTGTTGTTCCATTTCATCACACCCACATCTCTTTTGCCATTGTTATCATGAATATTACATCTACATGCATTATTAACTCCAACATACTGTGTTATAATTTTATATTAAACAGTTTAATGTTTTTAAAGAGATCAAGAGAAAAGAAAAAAAGTATTATTTTATATTTACTCATATATTTATCACTTGTGGTACTCTACTTCTCCCTGTAAATATTTTGCTTCATTTCCCTTCAACCCAAAAAATCTTCAGTACATTTCTCTCTTTTTTTTTTTTTTTACTTTATTTTGTACATTTAATAATTGAAAATATAAACAATTAAAAACTAAAAAGTAAACACAGATGAATAAATATATACATTTCTCAATTAAATGTAATGGACACATATAAAAAATTTTTTGAATCAAACAATATGTTACACAATATATTTGGTTCATAGTAATGCATTCATACAGTATTTGTCCTTTTGTGTCTGGCTTGCTTTGCTTGACATCATGTCCTCCAGGTTCATCCATGTTGTCATATGCTTTGCAACTTCATTTCTTCTTACAGCTGCATAATATTCCATCGTGTGAATAGACCACAGTTTGTTTATCCATTCGTCTGTTGATGGACACCTGGGTTGTTTCCAACTTTTGGCAATGGTGAATAATGTTGCTATGAACATCGGTGTGCAGATGTCTGTTCGTGTCACTGTTCTCATTTCTTCTGGGTATATACCCATTAGTGGTATTGCAGGGTCACGTGGCAAGTCTATATTCAACTTCTTTAGGAACTTCAGTGCATTTCTTATATTCAGTTTGCTGACAGCAAATTCTCTTGGCTTTTGTTTATTGGGAAATGTTTTCATTATGCCTTTACTTTTAAGTGATATTTCACTGGATATAGAATTTTAGGTTGCCAGTTTTTCCCTTTAGCACTTTAAAGATGTCATTCCATTGTTTTCTGGCCACCACGTTTTTGGATGAGAATTTGTATATTTTTATGTTAAAAATATAAATGTATTTATATACTTTTTCCTCCATGTAATGTATCTATTCTCTATCTTCTGGCAGCTTTTAAGATTTTCATTGTATTTTGGTTTTCAGTGACTTAACTATGATGTATTGAGGAATAGTGTTATTTTTAATCTTCTATTTGGGATTCACTGAGTTTCTTGGATCTGTAAATTTTGGTTTTTCACCAAATCTGACCATTATATTTCTTTAATTATTTTTTCAGCCCAATTCTCTTTCTCCTTTCTTCTGGGGCTCCAATTACTCATCCATAATAATTCCAATTACATGTATGTTAGAACTGATATTATCCCACAGGTCACCGTGTGTGGCAGTTTGATATTATTTATGAATTCTAAAAAGAGATAGAGATTATGTTTGTAAACTGGTCTGAAGATCTGGGCATGATACCCTTTGATTGCATTAAATTGAAAGGTTTTATTTTTACTTGATTAAATCAAGATTAGAGCTTTGATTCGACCACGTCATTAGGGTGACTCAGGGTTAAGTCCCCACCTCCTTGGACACTCACACAGAAGAAGATACACACGGAAATAGAGAGAGCTCCATAGATGCCAGAGGAGAGAACTTTGTCAACTTTGATCCTGCAGCATGGGAAGAGAGATGAGCCATTTGCCTGATAGTTTGCAGCTGAAGAGATCAGAGCAGTTGAGCCCTATGCCATCCTACAGCTGAGATACACAAAAGAAGCTGGGCCCACGGAGCCTTAAGAGGAAAGAGGAGGCTGAACCCTCACAGACATTGCCTGCCATCTTGCTTCAATATGTGGCAACAGATTTAGGTGAGGAAGTACTTCTTATGGCACCTTGAGTTGAACTCTTTAGGGCCTTGTAACTGTAGGCTTCTACCCCAAATAAATACCCTTTATAAAAGTCAACAGATTTCTGGTACTTTGCATCAGCACCCCTTTGGCTGACTAATACATTGTGACTTTGTTCAATATTTTTATCCTTTTCACCTTTTGTTCCTCATATTGAATACTTTCTATTGATCTATCTTCAAGATTGCTGTTCCTTTCTTCTACTGTCTCCAATCTGGTCCAGCCCATCTGGTGAATTTTTTATTTTGGAATATTATATTTTCAGTTCTAAAATCCATTTGCATTTTTTAGGAGGTAAATCCTAATTCAATTCAATTCCTGGACCTCGTACATGTGAAACAGGTGCTCAACCCACTGAGCTACACCTGATCTCCATTTGAATTTTTAACAGTTTCCATTTCTCTCTTGAGATTTTCCACATCTGTTCATCATTCTGACTATGTTTTCCTTTAAATTCTCAAACATCTTTAAAATAACTGCCTTAATCACTGTCTGCTATTTTCAATGTCTGGTTCATTTTGAAGTTGGTTTCTATTGACTGCTTTTTCTCTTGATTTTGGGGCCACAAGTTATTTTTCTCTTCATGTGTTTAGTAACTTTGGTGATATGCTGCATATTATGAGGGGCATGTGGTAAGGTTTTTGGATTATATAGTTATCCTTTAAATATGATGAGTTTTTTTTTCTGGAAGACTCAGATGACTAGATGATCATTTTGGTATTATTATTTTTTTTAGAGAGGGCCAATTTTGATTTTGAATTTATTCCTAAGACATGCCCTTTAGCCTTGGGTATGGTGCTTATACCTGTGGCTTGGTCTTTCTTGGTGTTTCAGTTGAACATCAGAGGTGCTTAGTGAGGTCTCTGAACTATGGCTGGGAGGAACTCTAACATCTCCCAGCACTGCACAACCTCTGGTATCACTCTCAATGATGCAGCACTGAAGCATGATCTTTATTAGGTCTCATGAGGTCTTGTCTTGTATATATATGGCTCAGCCCTCAGCCAAGGATCCATATGAATCCTCATGGAGAATTCTGGGACCACTTATCTTCAGGTCCTCTATCTCACAAATTCCAGCACCTTCAGCAATCTGGAACTCTAATTTCTGCCTCCTTAATGCAGTGATACCACTAATCATCTTAATCCTCACTTCCAGGCTCTGTGGAGGAACATGCCTCCAGGCAGAAAGGATGGGCAACAAATGACTTATCTTGCGGGCTCACTTTCTCCAGGATCACAGTTCCACTTTGCATGGGTTTTGATACATGAAAACAGATGTTTCATTTTTCCTCCTCAGTATTATAGTTTTTTACATTTAGAGGGAAAATTTAGTTCCAGTTATTCTCTTATAACTGGTAGTGGAAATTAGAAGATATTTACATTTTACAAAAATCAGGGTTACTTAGGTAAACAGTAAAACCGATCCTTTTAAATTGTGTAGTTCAATGAATTCTGACAAATATATAGTCATGTAACTATCACCACAATCAAGATATAGAACATTTTTATTCCCTTCAAACATTTCTTCATTCTTGTTCTCCTGCCCTCAGTGCCTGGCAAACATTGATATAATTTCTGTCCCTGTAATTTCCCCTTTTCCAGAATATCATTTAAATGGAATTGTATAGTATATAGCTTTTTGTTTGGCTTCTTTCACTTAACATAATTTTTTTGAGGTTAGGTAGTTTCTTTTCATTGCTGAGTACTATTCCATTGTAAGGATGTATTAAAATTTGTTTTAGCCATTCACCAGTGATGGACTTCTGGTTATTTCCAGGTATTAGCTATTATGAGTATATCTGCCATAAACATTTGTATACAGGTCATTATACGGACATATGTTTACATTTTTCTTGAGTGAATACCTAGGGGTGAGATTTCTGGATGATACAGTAGGTACATATTTAACATTATTAGAAATGTGCTAAATTATTTTCTAAATTGGTCATACCATTTAGCATTCCACCAGCAATGTGTGAGAGTTTTAATTGTTCTACATTCTTACCAGCACTTCACCATTAGTTATGACAATCAAATTGAACTCAATATATGAAGAATCATATTTTGGGGCAAAACTAATATGGGCTCTATTGGTCTTTATTTCTTTAGAATTCCTTCCATTGTCATCATTTGGTTTACCTTTATTACTGCATGCAGAGAAGCTATCCCTTGTTTTGACAAAAAAATACAGGAAAGCTTGTTTTACCATGTGTAAGTTAAGGTTAAGATTAACAATACAAACAATAATACAAAGACTTTCTTAACTTAAATAATAATTTAAAACTGTAAAAAATCAGCCTGATTAAAAATTAAATACCATATAACCTCAAAACTTTAAATTAAAAAAATAAATCATCAAAGCATTATAAGATAGGCACATTTGTTTATAACCTTAAAGTGGGGAAGTCTTTCTAACCATGACTCAAAATTTAAAAGACATGAAAGAAAAAAAAAAGTTAAATTTGACTACATGAAAAAAAATCCTACATAGGGGAAAAACCATAAATAAAATAAAAAAGAGAAGAAAGCATGGTGGTAAAACCTTCATGACCTTGGATTAAAAAAGTATTCTTAAATATGGCACTAAAAGCATGAGCAATAAAAGAAAAAAATAGACAAATTGGACTTCATAGAAATTGAAAAGCTCTGTACTTCAAAGGACAGCATCAGGAAAGTGAAAAGAAAACCCACAGAATGGGGAGGAAGTATTTGCAAATCAAATCACTGGTAAGGGACTTATAAAGAACTCTTAGAACTCAGTAATAAAGAGACCAAAAATGGGCAAAGTATCTGAATAGATATTTCTCCAAGGAAGGTATACAAATGGCCAAGAAGCACATGAAAAGATGCTCAACATCATTAGTGATCAGGGAAATGCAAATCAAAAAGTCAGAAAATAACTAGTGTTGGTGAGGATGTAGAGAAATCAGAACACTTGTAAGCTACTTGTGGGAATGTAAAATAATATAGCTGCTATGAAAAGAGTCTGGAAGTTCCTCAAATGATTAAATATAGTGTTACTCTATTACCCAGCAGTTCTTCTCCTAGGCATATATATCCAAGAGAAATGAAAACATATTCTTACACAGAAACTTTACATGAATGCTTATAGCAATATTATTCTCAATAGATAAAAGATATAAAGAGTCCAAATGTCCATCAACTGATGAATGGATTAACAAAAGTTGGTATATTCATATAACAAAATATTATTTGGCTATAAAAAGTATAAAGTACTGATGTAAGCCACAACATGGATGGACATTGAAAATATGCTAAATGAAAGAAGCCAGTCACAAAAGACCACATAGTATATGATTCTATTCGTATGAAATGTCCAGAAGAGGGAAACCTATAGAGACAGAAATTAGATTAGTGGCTGCGCAGGGCAGGTGGGAGGGGAAGCCTATGGGATGCTACGAAAAGAGCCAAAGGGTATGAGATTTCTTTTTTTTTTTTTGAGATTTCTTTTTGAAGAGATCAAAATATTCTAAAATTTACTGAAAACCATTGAGTTATACACTTTATTTATTTTTATTTTTTAAAGATTTTATTTATTTATTCATTTATCCCCCCCCCCCTTGCTGCTTGCGCTCACTGGGCCAGCTAACCACGCCGTGCGGGCAGGCCTGCCTCCACCAGGAGGCCCCGGGAACCGAACCTGGGGCCTCCCATATGGTAAACGGGAGCCCCACTGATTGAGCCACAGCCGCTACCCGAGTTATACACTTTAAATGGGTGAAGTGTATATCTGTGTAAAAAAATTAAAAACCGGAAAAACTGTTTTCAATTCATATCACAGATGAAGGTCTAATCTCCCTAACAGATAAAAAGCTCCTAGAAATCAAGAAGAAAAAGACTATCAATTACCGATTAGAAAAATGGCAAAGGATATGAACCTTCACAAGAAATTCAATACAAGTGATTCTTCAATATATGGAAAGATGCTCAATTCTACTCATAATAAGAGGAATGCATTCCCTACCGATTTGTCAAAATTCTGAAAGCTGACAACACACTCTTGGCGAGGCTATGGAGAAACAAGAACATTCACACATTGCTGATGGGTGGAAAAAACATGGTGGAGGACAAATTGACATTATTTATGAAAATTACATGAGAATTAGTGCTTTGACCCAGTGCTGACGGCATTTTTCTTACTGATAAGACTGTAACTGTGGAAAGTATTATACACCCAAGGCTATGCAATGCAGAACTATCTAAAATAGCAAAACAAAGGAAGCAACCGAAGTACCCATGCATGAAGGGCTGGTTAAATAGACTGTAGTACATCACAAAATGAGACACTGTGCAACCCGTATGTAACAATGAGAAAGTACTCCGTGAACAAATATGAAATGGCATGCTTCCTTTGCATATAAAAGGGCAAATATAAATAGGTATTTGTTATTGTGTAAAGAAATATTGGAAAGAGACACAAAAACTAATAACAGGGAGTTCTATAAATAAACTATAGGGATGGGTGTGAGGGAATGGGAAGGAATGAGATCCTTTATTATATGGGTTTGATTTTTGAGGCATGTGAATCTATTACCTATTCTAAATATAAAATAAAATTGAAAAGCAAAATGAAAACATTTATTATATTCAGTACTTAGCTTTAAAATAAATACATCATTTATTTAAAAGTTCTGAGTCATTTGTAGTTGAATCAAGTACTATGACCTACATGGAGTCGTGTCGTGATGCTAAGAGTATGAGCAAAATAGCTCGCCACTTGCATTTCTATTTTAGATGAAAATGAACATTTTATCATACCCACTATCTTTTATCTTTGATTTAAAAGAACCATTCTTTGTACTCCAGCTTTTTATTTCCTCAGAAGAAAATAAATAATAGATTCAGGAAATGAATGCTACCAATGATTAAAGAAGGATGGATGTTTACTTTGAGCTATTAATTTTTTTTCCAATTGGTAGGTCTTTTATTCCCTTGACTCTTTAACCTGTTTTGAATAAGTTGTTCTCCCAAATGTTAGGTTAGCAAGAAAGATGTGCACTTACTGAGGAACATGTCTTTTTTAAAATGAATAATGAAAAAAAAAATGAACTGTTGAGAAAAAGGCTGTTTTGTGTCTCTAGACTGTCCTCCCCTCATCTGAGCACTGCATCTAGCTTTGTGAGCCATTGCTTATAATGGAGTTTGGATCATAAACACATACCAGATAAACAAAGCCAGGCTAAGCACGTGCATGAAAAAGAAGATCTGGGCCACTGGTTAGAAATAGAAGTCAGGAGCAAAAGATATGCACGTTCTCAATAAAATACTTACAAATAGGCTTGAGTCTATATAAATAAAATAATTAAGAATAGACTTGAGTCAAACTTGAGAATAAGTTTGAGAAACCTATGTAAGGAGAGAATAAAAAAACATTAATGAGACTATTTTTTTCAAGGTAAAGGGCCACGTTTATTGTAATATTTATGTTTTGCTAAATCATTTTAATGTGTAAAACTGTGCTACCTTTTAAAAATATATATAATAAACTTTATTTTTAAAGAGGTTTTAGATTACAGAAAAGTTACATCAAAAGTATGAGGGATTCCCATGTACCCCCCTCCCTCTCCCACATCATCCCCTATTTTTAAAAAATGTAGCAGTACAATTTATTATGCTGTATCTGTAAAATCCACTCACGAAAAAAAACGCACATTTAAAAAATGACTCATTTGTGGTAAGGACTAATTTACCCACAGTAAAAATCTAAAAAATAAAACCATCATTGTGACATTTATCAGTACTTCACACATCTGACAAATACTGAAGGAGGCAGCTACCATTGTTATAACTTCTTTAAAGCCAAAACCTTAAGCACAAATCAGAATTAAGAGACACTTCAGAGTGTTCACATTTGCATGCATTTTTGGCTTAACTTTCAAAGACTCCACATATAACAAAAACCACAACTTGGAATAGAAATGAATATTAAAAACATGTAAGCCTTGTGACAAACTTACTTTGCAGAAGCAAGGAAAACAGAATAAATAGTAACAGCAGTATATTTCCAGGAGAGAAACCAATCACTTATTTCCTTTATCATAAAACAAAAGTCAATGAGTCAACATTTTAATAACACTTACCAAGTTATTTACTATTCAAGAATTTGCTTTTCAAGTTCTGTCTTTAAAATATAACCATCTGTATATTTGGATTAAATTAATTTATACATCAAAAACATTTTGCTCAGAATTCTAATCTTAAGTATAAACCATAACTTATCAAAGCACAGTCCAAACACTATACAATAATGCTACCATTTAGATTTATATGCTTCCTCTGAAAAACTTATCTTACAAACAGGAGTTTTGCCCTGTTTCTCCAGAATAAATGTCCCTGTGTCTAAAACTTTAAATGATAATCAAAAAAGACAGATTCAAATAATTCATGCTACATGTTTTCCTTCATTAGGCTTTGATAAAAACAGAACCATATGGTGTTGGAGCACCATGTTCCTTCTCACTTATAGTCTCTGCTGTCCCAGAAGCAGACACAATAACAATTGTTTTATTTGTTGAAGCTCTCTTCTGTTTCTCAGCAATGACCGCACAAACAGCAACAATCTCATCCCTTTCAAAGTCAAAGACGGGAATTGACTGTGGTGAGAAGCCTGTTACTTCTGCTGCAGATTCACTCTTTTTAATCCTCTTTGCCATTTTCTGCTGCTCTTGGAGTGTTCTTGCCCAAGAAAGGTCTTCTTTCCATTGGATAGATGTGAAAGGCTACTTGAAAACTTCGAATTGCTTCATCCATTTTGTCCTTTGACACTCTGTTGTCATACTGTTCTATTGTCTGTCTTCTTATCCTTTAGTTTACCCTTCCCAATAATCTTCATTTATAAACTCTTCTCCAAATCGCTGGCCTTATTTTTCCCTTTCAGGCTGCAGGAATCTCTTAGTATCTCTCTCTCTCTCTCTTTTTTTTAAAGATTTATTTGTTTATTTATTTATATCCCCCCTCCCCCGTTGTTTTTGCACTCTCTGTCTGCTGTCTGTGTGTTCTTTCTGTGTCTGTTTGTCTTCTCTTTTGGCGGCACCAGGAACCAATTCAGGGATCTTCCCAAGTGGGAGAGAGGTGCTCAATCTCTTGTGCCACCTCAGCTCCCTGGTCTGCTGCATCTCTTATTGTCTCTACTCTGTGTCTCTTTTTGTTGCACCATCTTGCTGTGCCAGCTCTGTGTGTGGGCCAGCTTGCTGCATGGGCCAGCTTGCCTTTTACCAGGAGGCCAGGGAATCAAACCCTGGGCCTCCTATATGGTAGACGGGAGCCCAATGGCTTGAGCCACATCGGTTTCCTGAGACTATTTTTAGTAGGTATTTTAAAATGTCAATTCCTCCCAAATTAATTTATAAATGTCACAGAAGACCGATCAAATTTCCAAAGAAATTCTTCTGCAGCTTGGCAAGAGGATTCAAAATTCATCTGGAAGTATACGAATTAAAAGTTTACCACAATCAGAGAAAACAAGATAGACTGATAGAAACATAGAGAGATGAATCGATAGGGATAAAGTGAACGTAGTCATATGTAATTTGTAGAATCCAGGAGATGGAATAAGGTGTTTAGTGCACAAATCTTTCAATTTTTTTTTGATGTTTGAAAACTTCCAAAATTAAATGGGGAAAAAATCTGCCATAGTTCCCTATGCTTATTACATCAAGCCATACTTGTCTAACTTTATTTTACACTGCTCCTTATGAAATCTTCTGGGGAACCCAAGCTAATTTCCTCACTATCCCACACTCCTGCTATGCTCATTTTCTCCTTCATATTTTTGCTCTTTTAGGCTGTTTCTTCTACCTAAAATGCCCTCATCTTCCCTCTCCTTCCATCCAAATCTTCCCAGTCCTCCCTCCAGGTCCTTCCCTCTAGATCCTATACTCCAATCTCCTGCTGTATTTTAAGTTAATATAAACTCTGTATGGCCTCAAATTTTTACTCGTAAGTTCTGGCCAGTTAGCCTGGTCTAAGATAATTGTGAACCAGTTCTGAAGCATCTCTGTGTTATTCAGCCCTTAGCATAGTACTTACTAGTAGATGATCAATGGTGTCATTGTTCAATTGATTATTAATAGCCATTGTTATGAATTCAGTTGCTGAATGAATCAGTTTCCTTCATTCCACACAGTAGCATGGTGTCTGATTATAACATCTGCCCCTTGGGAGAATTTTGGATAACTTTTAGATAAACAAACATTTCTTTTTTTCTCTCTCAGAATTTCTCTCTGACTTTTTTAAATTTGAATGTCTGTTTTTCTACCGGTTACATCTACTGATGAGGCCATAGTCTAGTTACCACATCCTACACAGGTATAAACAAATAAATAAATAAGCCAAGCTTTCACTAGGACCTTAGTGTAATTTCAGAGTTGGAAGTACTTTTCCCACTTGTGTCTGGAGATTCTGAAATGAAGGCTGTATTAGTTTCCTATTGCTCTGTAACAAATTATCATAAACGTTGTGACTTGAAAATTTATAATCTTCCAGTTCTAGAAGTAAGAAGTCTGAAATGAGTCTTTTGGGGCTAAAATCAAGGAGTTGGCAGGGTGCGTTCCTTCTGCAGGTTCCAGGGGGGAAGCTGCTCCTTTGCCTTTTCCAGCTTGGAAGCCACCTGCTTTCTTTGGCTTGTGGCCTCTTTTCCATCTTCAAAGTTGGCAGGGTAGCATCTTCTCTCCTCTCTGACTCCCTCGTATGAGGATTTGTGATTGCACTGGACCCACCTGAACAATCCAGGATAATTTCCCCATTTTACAGTCCTTAACTTAATCCCACCTGCCAGGTAAGGTAACACATTTCGGTTTCCCAGGACTGAGATGTGGGCATCTTTGTGGGGGTTGGGATGGGGAGGCAGGGGTATCGTTCTGTTTACCACAAAGGATAAAATCTGCTTCTCTTTGTCTCTCTTCCAGATAATGTTGACCTTGTGCCTTGCAGTTGAAAGTACTTGGATTACTGATGTTTGTTTTCTTATGGAAGCTTCATGATAACCCTACCAGGCAATGCTATTATGTTCGGGGCATTTTGGCTCTTGCTGTTTCCTCTGTGGGTGGCAGGGGAAAGGGGAATGACTCTTTTCTTTAGTCTCTCTTGTTGGCTCCTTCTTTGACACCCACTGTGTGCTGAACCCTTCCTTCTGACCCCTACCTCCAGTTACTCGATGCTGCATCACTACTTATTTTCATTAGCTCTTATCGCCAAAAGAACTGCTCTTAAGTATCTGCCAGTTTACTTTCTTCCTGCTCCATTATTTATCATTATAAAATCCATGAGTACGGGGGATCTGGTCTGGCATGTTCTCCACGAAGCTCCCAGAACTGAGAGCCAGGAGTCGGGTCAGTGGGTACTCAACAAATACACATGGTTTGAATAAATGCACGAAGTACCCACAGTTTACAAATGAGGGAACTGGGACTCAGAAGAATTAGTACCTGACATGAGCTAACTCACTTCCCTGCTAAGGGGTCGAGCCTGGTCTTGAACCAGAATTGTTGGGCCAAGAAATCCCAGGCCCTTTTATATCATAAAAACAATGTTTTCTTCCATAGAACCTTTTCAGACTCTCTGATTCTGTGAAGACATGGAGATAAAAATTAGACATGCTGTTTTCATATTAGCCAAAGTGGTGGCTGCCCTGCTGTCCTAGAGCAGATGTGCTCCCCTTGCCCCTCACCAGGCTTTGCTGCCTGCTGTTCGTGTCCTTTCTTTGCTTCCCTGCCTGCTTCACTTGTTCATATTGAATATTATTCTCTTTTTATCTACTTCTTAAATATACCAAAGTGATTTCAAATTTAGCTACATATACTGTCTCCCACACTGTGGTAGTTTGAGAGTGTATGTACCCCAGAAAATCATGTTCTTAAAGCTGGTCCATTCCTGTGGGTATGAACCTATTGTGAGTGGAGCCTTTCGATTAGGTTACTTCAGTTAAGACATGCCTCAAGGTGGGTCTTAATCCTTTTCCTGGAGTCCTTTATAAATGGGATGAATAGAGAGAGAGAGACAGAAAGAAAGCCACAGAAACAGAGAGAAGCCACGGAAGCCAGAAGCTGAAATCAACAAAACCCAGAAGTGAAGGGAGAGACCAGCAGATGCTGCCATGTGCCTTGCTGTGTGACAAAGGAGTCCAGGATTGCTGGTAGCTGGACTTCAGGGAGAAAGCATCATCTGATGATGCCTTGATTTGGACATTTTTCTCAGCCTCAAAACTGTAAGCTTGTTAATTAATAAATCACCATTGTAAAAGCCAACCCATTTCTGGGATATTGCTTTCAGCATCCTAGCACACTAAAACACACCTTTAAATTTAACTTTTTAAGGGTGAGGTACCTTTTGAGAGTTCATTTTGCTTAATGGAGGAAGCGGCTTAAGAGTGATATCAAGCTCCTTAATTCAGTTATCAGGAGATCAATTTAAAAAATTCCATTATTCCATTATTACTCGGTGGCCCCATGCAGAAACCTTTAGGTGGTTTGTTGTGACATAAATTTCCCCCAGCATCTCTAAGAGTCTTCAGGGTGAAGTTGTTTTCCCCATATTACTGATGAATATGTGACTTTGGAATTACCACCTGTGTTGCTAAATCAAAGTTTTCTTCATTATCTCATTCAAAAATTATCTTTTAGTCACCTCCTGTGTTCCAGGCTTACTTCTTCTGCAGGAAGAGGCTCTTTAAATAAATACACAAAGTATATAATACGTCACATGGTGATATGTGCCATGGAGAAAAATAAAATAGGGAAGGGGATAGAGACTATGGATTGGGGGGCGGGGGGCAGGTGTTGCAACTTCAAACAAGATGATCATGGAAGACTCCCTGGAAAGGTGACATTAGAGCAAAGGTCTGAAGAAGGTGAGGGAGAGAGCCAGGCAGACATCTGGGAGGTATGTTCCTGTTAGAGGGAAAAGCAAGGCAAAGGCAATGACCTGGGATCAAACTTGGCACATTACTGGAACAGCAGGGAAGCCAGTGTGGCTGGAGTGAGCCAGAAGAGTTACGGCAGATGAGCTCAGAGAAAGGAGGGCTGGCTCAGACTGTGTAAGAATTTGTAGGCTCCACAGGGACTTGGGCTTTCACTCTGTGTGAGAGAGGGAGCCACTGGAAGCTTTGAACAGAAGACTGGCCTTAAATGGTGGTCTTGTTGCAAATCGGTTGTTGGGCTGGCATACCTACAGAAGTGGGGAGACCAGCCAGGAGGCTACTACCTCTTCCCAGTGAGAAAGGGAGATGGTATGGACTAGGGTGGTAGCAGTGTGGGGAGATGGGTATATTTTGAAGAATGAGTTGACAGGACTTCCTAACAGAGAAGATGTTAAATGTATTCCGAGAGATAAACCATCTGAATTTCCCCTTTGCCTCCTGGTACATAGGAAGGTGTGTGGAGGCTATTAGGACTTACATCATACTGTTGACAGTAGCATGAGGTGGGTGTTCCTAAAAGGCCATAAAGGGGACTGTATTAGTCAGCCAAAGGGGTGCTATGTGAAATACCAAAAATGGGTTGGTCTTTATAAAGGGTATTTATTTGGGGTAGAAGTCCACAGATACCAGGCCATAAAGTGTTAAGTTTCTTCTCTCACCAAAGTCCATTCCCACGTGTTGGAGCAAGACAGCTGCTGACGTTTGCCAGCGTTCAGGCTTCTTGGGTTCCTCTCTTCCCGGGGCTGCATTTCTCTCCGGCTTAGCTCATCTGGTTCCTCCACAAGGTCAGCTGTGGACTATCAGGCGAACAGCTCACTTCTCTTCTCCTGAGGCCTTCTCTCCAACATCAAAACTCCAACATCAAAACTGCTTCTCAAAAACTGCTGCAACTCTGTTCTTTGTGATGCCTTTTATATTTTCTTCCCCCACCCACCAAGCGGTGGGGCTCAACGCCCTTCTGACGTGGCCCAGTCAATGCCCTAATCATAACTTAATCATGCCCAGATTAACAGATCAGTTTACAAGCATGATCCAGTTATATTTTTGGAACTCATAATTACATCAAATTGGCCAACGGCTACAGGGACCTTCCCATTTTGCTGAGTGCTGCTGTTTGAGTCTTTTACAATGACAGTGTCATCCTTTTTTTTTTGGATTCCAGGAATGTTTTATTCTTATTAAAATAACCAGTAACCCCCATACCCCAAAATAAGAAAATAAAATAAAATAAATATTAAGAAAAATCGATTTAAAACAAGATCCTGAGTAATGGAAAAAGTTTCTCTAACAACATACATTCTTGATTTTAAACTGTTTACAGAAAAGATATGAACACTTACATTTTTGGAAATGTTTTGTCTAATGCTATGTTAACCATTCTGTATGTTTGAATAGAGAATAATTTTTTTAAAAATTTAAGCACAATATAAAATTATTTGTTAACAAGCCAGCAAATTTAACATTGTAAAATATTGATACTAACCATGGAAAAATATTTCTACTTTCACTTCTGACAACCATATTTCTTTAGACTACTCCACCACACAAAATGCTCTAGTTGGGTTATTATTATTATTTTTTAAATTGTTTTTATTAGAGAAGTTGTGAGCTTATAAACCAATCATACATATTGTGCAGGATTCCCATACTCTAGTGGGGTTTTAATCTTTGAAATTCAAAAGACATATTTGGATATGTAAGATCAAAAGTAATCCATAGTTTTGTCTGAATTAGCTTTGGATATCAAAGTGTTCTTATCTTCAGGCTGAGACTGAGGGTGTGGTTGCTGAGTTACACAGAAGACTGATAAAGGAACAACAGATAAAGTACTTCAACTAGTCAAATATCAGATTCAAATATAAATCCATTTGCTTTTTTGTAGGGTAATCTATATGTATGTACATGTATGTAGATGAATATATATGTATACGTACGTAAGTGAATAAACACACATGTACATGCACATTTATAAAATTTGTTCTCACTAGTAACTAGTTAATAGTAAGCTGGTTTTTAATTGAAAGCAAAGTTTTTTTTTTTTTTTTTTTTAAATCAAATACTTTTTTTTTTTTTTTTTAAAGATTTTATTTATTTATTCATTCATCCCCCCCTTGCTGCTTGTGCTCGCTGGGTCAGCTAACCACACCGTGCGGGCGGGCTTGCCTTCACCAGGAGGCCCCGGGAACCGAACCCGGGGCCTCTCATATGGTAAACGGGAGCCCTACTGATTGAGCCACAGCCGCCTCCCTGAAAGCAAAGTTTTTTAAAAAAATTTTAATTTATTTTAAAAGGTACTTAGATTACATAAAAGATATAGGGATTCCCATAAGCCCCACTCCCCATACCTCCCACAACTTCCCACATGAATATCCTTCATTAGTGTGGCACATTCATTAAAATTGACAAATGTATCCTGGGACTTTGCCATTAAGCATGGAGCATGGTTCACATTGTAGTCTACACTCTCTCCCACACAGTTCTGCATGTTGTGTGATGATATAAAATGGCCTATATCTGTCATTGCAATGTCACTCAGGAAGATTCCCAAGTTCCGAAAAAGCCCCCGTATTACAACTGTTTTCCCTCTTCCTGCCCTCAGAGCCCCCAGTGGCCACTGGCTCCACATCAATGTTGTAATTGCTTCCATTGCTAGGATCACAATATGTCTATAGTAGAATACTAGCAAGTCCACTCTAGTCCATAGTTCTTTCCCCAATCCCAAGGATTCTGGGATGGTGATGACCACTCTACCTCCAATTGAGAGGGGGCTTATATCCCATGGGGAAGATGGACGGGACTATCCTGCCTGCAGCTGCAGACTCTCTCCATTCCCTGGGATGGCCGTTGTCCATCATCTCCCCACCAGTTGTCCTGGGTAAGTCCAGTGAGCTGTAGACTAGGTGTTGCAACTCCACCAATGTTTCGGGCCCAGCTGGCACATGGACTCAAGTCTCTGGATGTACACCTACAAATTCCAGCACCAAGTATAGGTTTAAATAGAAGGGACAGATGAGCCATGTGCAGGGAAGACATAATTGAGTCCAGCTCTGTCACTCTCAGGAGTACAAACTCCAAAGTAGGGCCCACTGGCAAGGCACCAAACTCCAGAGCTACCCCCTCTGACCATAGGACCTGGGTGTCTCCAGAGCCATCAGGAGCCCCACTATTTGGGATAGTATCCCCTTTGGCAGTCTATGAGATCCTGCTGAGATGTGTGTAAGCGTTAACTCTGGGATGACCTCCCGACTCACTGTGAAGTCTCTTAGCCATATAAACTCATTTGTCTTTACCTTTTCCCCCTTTTATTCGAGGTCTTTTTCCAGTTGCATTGCTAGTTGGTGCTTGGTAGCAATCCCTCGGTTCCAGGGAGGCTCATCCCCGGGAGTCATGTCCCATGTTGGGGGAAGGTAGTGCATTCATATGCTGAGTTTGGCTTAGAGAGAGTGAAAGCAATGTATTTGATCCCTTCCATATATCACCTTTCTCGCCTGTGAGTATAGCTTCTTTCTGGAGCTAATGGGAATTTGGAATTGCAAAAGAGACTTGTGATAGAGAATTCAAATGTGCCTTTAGATATTCAAAGTGGTACTCTTTCTAAATAGCATGTTTTCTGTTATAGGGAGGGGTGAAATTATACCCTTGATTGTTCCCAGATAGTATGCTACTAATCTCACAGTCCTACAGTATGTATGTGGGGACAAGAGGAAGACTCAAGCACACTAGTACTGCTGGTGGTAGTAACTGGCTAATAATAATAGTAACTGGCCATGTTCAACTGCTCCACAAAAAGAGAAAGATGCTCCTTTTTCAGTTTGGCTCTGGAGTGAGAAAAATCTATTATAGCTATCAAATGTTTCTTCTAGAAGAAGCAAGTTGTAGTATGTAGGGCCACTGGAATCAACATAAGAAGCAAATATTAAAACCCAAACTGGAAGCATGGAAGATGGCATAGGTATTGGTCTGAATAAGAGCCTAAATATGCAAACTCATATTTCATTAAAATGGGTTTGCCTTTCTAGACAAATAGCAGCCTCATCAAAAATTTTCAGTTATCTCTTTAAGATAGGTCAGATAAAAATTAGAACTTTGAAAAGGTAGCATGGAATAATGTTGTAAACATTTTTTTGTGTGTCTATAAAAGGGTAAGAGAGAAAGTGGGTACGAGAAGAAGAGTCTTATCTCTCCCCCATGCCTACCACATGATTTTAGACTCTGCAATGTAAAAATGAATTTTTATATTTATTACTAATGTAGAGGGGAAGAATAGAATTAATATTTACTAAGTACAAATTCAATGTGCCAGGCATTGTGCTAACAGCTCTACATATGGCAATGGGAACATAATGTTAGGAATTTACTTGAGTTCTCTTCACTACGTGGTCTGCATATGAAACCTATCCTGCAATTAACAAGGAACTTTAAATAGTGATATAAGTACCAGATCTCTGATCAGTTTTTTATCTCCCAAGCACTCACAGGGAAAATTCTAAGTCCATATTGAAGACAAAACAAGCCCCTAAATTTGCCAAACACAACTAGCAAATACAAATGTTTTAAACTAGAAAAAACACCACAACCTAGGGAAATTTAACTTCTGTGTTACAGTTTATTATTTTTTGGTAAAAGCAGCTTTGTGTAATAACATTATTTTATTTATTTTTTTTAGGAGGCACCAGGGATTGAGCCCCAGACCTTGTATATGGGAAGCAGGCGCTCAACCACTGAGCTCAACCACTGAGCTACAATCACTCCCCTAGCATTATTTTAAAGATATTTTGAGGGCATCTTAAATGCTAAAAGATAATGAAAATCTATTAAATCACATATACTAGCTAAGAGCTTGTATTCCATCCCCCAAAAAGACAAAGGTAGTGATCCAGGTCATTTTATATGACCCATATGTGTTAAAGATGTTGAAAAAATCAGCTGTGCAAGAGGCTAAAAATCTTTTTAAGTTCCTGGACTATGTGGTAGAGAGACTACGCTAAGAATAACTTTTTCAATAGCTAAACTCAGCAGGAGTGAATTGAAAGTTAACATAGAACTAGGAAGGCTGCAGGAAGAATTTAATATATTTTTCACAACACTAGAAATGCAGAGGAACCCTATGGGCCCTTAAAGGTTTTTTTTTTTTTTTTTTTTTGCGCTGCAAGATAAAAAAGGAACAAGATACTGAAAAGTTGTCTTATTTTTTATCAGTGAAAAACCACCGAAATGTGGCTCATGTGAAAGAAAAAACAGAAAATGTTGGGGGTATCTAAGAAAGCAACTGCAAGGACAAAGCTATAGGGGGATCAAGGAGGAAAGAAAGCCTGCAATAAATAAGGCACATCTATTTTCAGTTTCTACTGTTTCCATTCTAAAACTGGTTGCTTTTCACAGTGCTTTGTAAGTCATTGCTCCAGGGGCAGATGTGGCTCAAATGGTTGGGCGTTCCTCTTCCATATGGAGGGACCTCAGTTTGATCCCCGGGACCTCCCGGTAAAATACAAGAAAATATATAGAAGGCATGGGTGCTCTGTCAGGCCCTGCCAAGCCACGCAGCAAGATGATGACGTAGCAGGAGAGTGACACAAGGGAGAGCCAAGACGAGACATGCCAAAAAACTGGGAACTGAGGTGGTGCAGGTGGCAGAACGCCTCTCTCCCACGTCAGAGGTTCCGAGGATTGAATCCCGGTGAAGACAGGAGGAGAAGGATGAGAAGAGAGGGCAGAAAACAGACACAGAGAATTGCCCAGCGAATGGACACAAAACAGTGGAGGGGGTGTTAAAATGGATTAAAAAAAAAAAGTCATTGCTTTCCAATCTGGCAAGAATTAAGGACTCAAGAATCTCTTTAAGGTAATGCTCTCAAATCTTTATCCGGGAGTGAATGTGGCTTGATCGGTTGAGCGCCTGCTTCCCACACGGGAGGTACCGGTTTGGTTCCCCACGCCTCGGAAAAAACAGGCTGCTCTATGCAATAACAAGAAAAGGAACAAATGGAACAAAGTAACCACTGAGTTTGTCTTCTTGCCCGCGCAAGGCGCTGAAGCAGTGGCTGCAGGGTGGCTAGGCGGACAGGCGCCAGGTGTGGTGCGTGGCCACTGTGGCTTTGACCTTCCACGCTAATTTCGAGTATGTGTGACAGCGCCTGCTGGAGCACCACACGCCGTCCTGGCCAAGGTGCTGTGTGACCAGACGCTCGGCACTCCAGTCGCTGTCTCCGCATCCTACGCGGAATGTGTGTTCTCCAGGGAAAGAATGATTTTGGACCTCAAACAGAAATTCTGGAATACATATAAGTCTGATGTACTTGCCTTTTGTACGGCTGACCAAGTTCAGCCTTGTTCCCGTTCACCGGAGAACAGCTTACACTGGACTCTGGTTTTCTCTGGGCCACTTTCCTTTACGTTTAACAACAAAATGGTGATGGCACATTGAAGTCAGCTTTCACACCTTCCTTCATAGAAAGAAGGCCAGTGCTGCTGAAAGGCTCTCAGAGAAATAAGTCTGAGACTCCTCCCATAAAGTAACTAACTTTGCTTAAAATGCAGGGGATTGCCTGCAGATAAAATACTTTATTTAGTAATTATGTGCTTCTGTTGCTGCGGAAAGAAACTTAAGCGGCACTCTTGGGTGTATGGATGAACAAAGTTTTATTACGCGCGGGCCCAGAGGAGAGTCAAGTCTCCAAAAAATCTGAGCTCCATTTTTCAATTTTCATAAGTTTATATATATAGAAACACTAAGCAGGCAAATTCCTGAGCAAACGAGCAGGCAGGGTTACAAAAACAGGAGCGAGGTTAGCTTATCTTCCTAAAAGCAGAGGGCCACTAGGGAGGAAAAGAGTCATTATCTGTTTAGAATTGGAAATTTCGATTCAAAGGGGCAGGCGAGGAGTGTTTATCTTCCTGACCTGGTTTCTATGGAGAAAGGGGGGGGGTGATGGGGAGGGAGAAAGGGACGGAGGGGAGTTTATTTTCCTAAAGCTGTGGGTTTCTGCCAGGGGGCTTAGGGTCCAGCACTTCCCTTATCACTTCATTTTAAAGAATTAATATTATATAGACCCAATTTTTAAAATTATCAATGATAATTTTCAATTTTATTCAAGCCACCTTTTTTTTTTTTCATTCCAGTCTGAAAATATAAAAAGCATATGGCTTTTCTTACTCCTCTAATATTTTGGTTAATATCAATAACAAGGACAGTATGCCATTTTGTAATTATTGTTCTTTCTATTCTAATGTTTTAATACCAGTTGATTTAAGGAACTCTGGTTTTGATTGTTTATATCTCTATTCTAAAATCGCAAAGTTTTCTTCTAAACACTTTTGGATCAGATTACTTTTTGTACCAAAAAATAGTCCTTATAGTAAATTCATCTTTACACAGAATTCAATTAAGGGGAAGATAAAATAACCAAAATCTAACTCTCCCAAATACTACAAAATAATTTATTACTATGATGATATTAAAGTTTTGTAAGTTCATTTTGAATCAAAGGAAGAATAGTGTAAACTGTATTGAATGTATTTTGTTTTCCTCTACTTTTGTAATTTCTAAGTTAAATACCTTTAATGATTTTTGAGTGTGTTTTCAGCCTCTGAAAGCATCCCATTTCCTAGACATACTAAATGAACAAAACATTTAGCTCTTAAAAAACAAACAGCAAGCAAAACAAAACAAAACAAAACAAAACAAAACAAAAAACCAGGTGAGGGGAGCCGGTGTGGTTCAGTGGTTGAACTCCCACTTCCCATATACAAGGTCCCGGGTTCAATCCTTGGCCCCTGATAACTCAAAAGAAAAAAAAAATTAACTATAATTTTAGCAACATTTAAGCAGTCTTTAACTGTAGTCTTGCTGTAAATCTTACTGCTTTACCTTATCTTCTGTTAATGAAAGCAAAAACATAGATTGGAAATTCATTTTAAATAAAGCTAGGTTCAGAGCTGATGTCCTGAAAAAGACATTTTTAAAAAATATAATAAACCTTATTTTTAAAGAGGTTTTAGATTACAGAAAAGTTACATCAGAAGCATGAGGGATTCCCATGTACCCCTCTCCCTCTCCTACATCATCCCCTATTTTTTTTTGCTAATTTCTCCTTTTATTTTTCACCTATTACATACTGAGGTAAATTTACATTTACTAATAACTTAGATTTCTTGTGAATACACTCTTGCAAGTTAATATTGCATTTGTATTTTAAATGTTATGATTGAAATGCCTCTATTTACAACATATAATTATGTATAATATAGATAGTATGTAGATGAGAACAACAGTTTATAAGATCACCATAAAGAGCTATAATATAAATATATGAACAGATTAAGAAATAAATGAACATACATAAACATATGTATAAGTCTTTTAAGTAAACTCTTAAATATATGAACAATGTCTTCAGTAGTTGTAGGTTTTTCATGTTGAGTTTCTCATATTTTTGGTGTGTTCCTCAAGTCCAAACTCTGTGTCATTGAAGGAGGAATTGACCATGGAGGAAATCACTTGTGTGCCCAGGTGGTGAAGGTGGAGGAAGTCCAGACCATGGAGGGATCTCCCTTGGTTCTTGGACATCAAAAACTCTCACATGGAATTGGAGAGGTTCATTCCAGCCTGTTGGCTCTAGAGGGCTGAGTAGAGCAGAAGTTCAGTGTTTCTTAAAGATCAACCCAGGTCCACTACTGGAGGAGGGACCATCAGGAAGTGGAAAGGTTTCCAAACACATTGAATTTGGAAAAGTGCTCAGTGCTTTACTAGTTTACAGGGCCACTTCTTGGGAATCCAGTGCTTTTAGCATCTTCTTCATCTCATCTTCTTGTTTGGAACATCTGGATCTCTCTTCCTTTAGTTTTAGGACTACTAAAGTTAATTCCTCAATCAACATTGCTGTCATTCCCTTAGCCTTTCTCTAGTTGTCAATAAATCTGGGCATTTTTAAGGAAGATTTCTCAAGCCTAGCATCCCCTAAAGATGACTTAGCCTCTACATACCTCTTATTGAGCAGCACTCATCTTCTCAAGAAGATGACATTTCTAATCAAACAAGGTGGCTAGTGTGTCTGCAGGCTGCTTTTCATGTTTTCTATAATGTTGGCTTCTAACAGACTGCTCAAGTCTGAACAATAGGAGACCCATCAAAATGCTGAAGAGATATTGAAATGCCACTGAGTACCACTGGAGACTGTGGAATGGGAGGTATGGACTAGTGTCATTGTACTTCATCACCATCTCTCAAAGAGTCTCCAGGATTGTCCAAAAGACAAGCTCACCTGAGCATTGCAGGCCCTCCATGGTACTGATGCCACCACAGGACTCTGCCCAGCAACCCTGTATTCACAACAAACCCCAAAGAACTCCCCAACATTCTGCCTGGAATCCACAAGCAACTGACAGCTCAGTTGCTTATCACCGAAGTGATCAGTGGGGAAATGATATTGAAAATAAAATGTGCTTACCTCCACAAGTAGTCTTTTCTTATTGTTTGTTTAAAGTTGATATAAAATTTAAATACGGTTAAATATATTGATCTTAAAAGAATGATGTCAAAGTTTTCAAACATTTGATCCCCTTCCCCTACAGGATTCAATCACCCTATCAAGATACAAATCATTTCCAATAATCTGGAAAATCATGTCTATATGCTTCAATCAATAACCACCTCCCAATATATACACTCTTATTCTGATTTTCTACCCACATATGTTCATTTTGGCACATCTCAAAATTCATAAAAATGAAATAAATTGGACTTTATGTTTTGGTTACTGTATCCAAATATTGTTTTGTGATCCATTCTTGTTGTTTGGTGGATCAATAGTTCCCTCATTTTTTTTTTTATCATTGAGTCCTTTGACTCAAATGGTGTATTACAAAAAAATTATTCACATTTCTCCTGGTGGATATTTGGGTCCTTCAAGTTTGGAGTATTGAAAAGGATAAGGCAAGATGGTGTCTTTTTAAGTGGACCCTCACCATCTCTCTCTTGTAAAAGATGGCTGAGTGCATTCCCTATTTTAAAAAAATGTAGCTGTACAATTTATTATGATATATCCGTAAAAGCCACTCATTTTAAAAAATGCACATTTAAAAAATGACTCACTTGTGGTAAGGACTAACCTACCTACAGTAAAAATCTGAAAAATAAAACCATCATTGTGACATTTATCAGTACTTCACACATCTGACAAATACTGAAAGAGGCAGCTACCATTGTTTATAACTTCTTTAAAGCCAAAACCTTAAGCACAAATCAGTATTAAGAGACACTTCAGAGTGTTCTCATTTGCATGCATTTTTGGCTGAACTTTCAAAGATTCCACATATAACAAAAATCACAACTTGGAATCAAAATGAATATTAAAAACATATAAGCCTTGTGATAAACTTACTCTACAGAAGCAAGGAATGCAGAGTGAATAGTAACAGCAGTATATTTCTAGGAGAGAAAGCAATCACTTATTTCCTCTATCATAAAACAAAAGTCAATGAGTCAACATTTTAATAACACTGACCAAGTTATTTACTATTCACGAATTTGCTCTGAAAAAGAAATTTTTGCCAGAAGACAAATGTAACTCAAATAGAATCCCTAAAATACTTCCACAATATTCTGAAAAGCTAAGATGACTTCATGAGTGCTGTCAATGCATAACACATTAAACTAGTAGTGCTCTCTGTAGCCTTTTATAATGGGGTGTCATCATGTCCCTTGAAGCCTTCCACCAGGAGAGAGTGCTTGTCAGGTTCACTGGTAACAACGCTATTTAAGGAATGCTTATCAGACAGTAAAGAGTTTATGGAGGCTCTACTGTAATTAACAATATGGTCCAGTAAACCCAGTTTAGGAGAACTTGAGGTGTCATATATTCCAACAGGAACACTGATTTTTGAAGGACTCTTCTGTCTTATCTGACTCCAGGCACGCAGTTCATGTTTTTCATAAGTTGGTTTCCTGTAAAGTTTAAGGAAGAGAGAAGAAAGTACTACTGAAACAAATGAAGCTGCCATGGCAGCAGATCCCATCCAAGGCTGCAAAATCAAACCAATGGGCATAAAAATGCCAGTAGCTATGGGACTTCCAACCAGATTATAAATTAGAGCACAGACAAAATTGATCCAAATCATCCTGACTGTCTTCCTTGATAAGTCAATAATTGCCATTACATCCAGAAGATCATTCCTTATCAAAACCACATCAGCTGCTTCAAGGGTTACACCAGGGCCACAAGTACAGAATATATTCCTTCTTCTCGATTTAAATTTCATTCAATGTTTGCTACACAGGAAGCAAAAGTCATGCCAGTAACCTGTATGTAACACTTCAATGAAGTCTTTGCCTCCTCCTTGCCACAAATTGGTGCTATCATTTTAGTATAAAATTCATTAGTTGAGGCCAAAGTGGCATTTCCGATGAAGGCTGAGCTATTAATACCAATGGCTCACTCATGTCTGATAAGACAGCCTCAAATCCCACATCTTTTATTGTTTCTCTCAAAGTTTCTGCAGAGGTTGGTAGAGGATCATACTCAACAATCCCATTGCTATTTGCAAGGGAGACTCGTATGGATTTTACACCTGTCTTTTTTGATGACACCCTCAAGAGACTGCACACAAGAATTACAAGTCATGCCATCAGTGTTTATCATGGTTTCCTGAGTCAGAGGCTGGTCAGCTATGTTCAGAAGAATCTTTAGAAGAGATGAACCGGAGAGTTTTGTGTACGTTCATCTTCATTTATAATACTAACTCTATAATACCCTGGAGATGTGGACTCTATTGCCTTTCTCAGGGTTTCTGGAGTGACTGCACTTGCATTGCACTTTATAATGACAGACCTAGTCTCTATAGAAACTACTATGCTGCTTACAAATTGCACTGTAGACAAAGCACTTTCAATATTTGACACACATGATTTACAATGCATGCCCTCTAGTATGGACTCATTTGCTGTGAGCCTTCTGAGGATCTGACTGGGATGTTCTTTAGATGTTCTACATCAATAGCTCCCCATTTGAGGTACTTGGGCTGTTTTTTGATGAATGCTGGGAAGCCCACAGCTTTAATCTGTTTTTTTTTTTTTTTTACATTTCCTCTACTGTGATAAGATGAGGTTGAGAAACAATAGTAGCTTTTTTGGTAGTCTGGGAGACTTTAATTCGCTGAGCACCTTGCAGTTTCCCAATGTGTCCTTCAGTGGTGCTAGTGTGCGAATAGCAGGTCAATTCTTCCACCTTCATCATCAGCATCCCATCTGCTTGAGCCATACTGTAATCTTTGTAAGTTCCAGATTTTTTTCCAGAGTTCCAATATCTAAGCTGACACCTGGAACCAACTCTATTATCCAATTAGTACTCACTAGAGCAGGGATCACGGTCACCACTGCAGTTCACTGCTGAGGAGAAATTGTAATGTCGGTCACACCCTTGGTCTTGAGCAATGTGCTTTGGATATGGTCCTGGGACAGAGCCAGCCAAGCACTCAATAGTCAGAAACATAGAGTCAGTTAAAACAGGAAAAGATGAGGATCGTGGCGCACAACCTCAAAGCCATTCTCATCAATAGTTTCCTGTGGGGTCTTTGGAGTCTGTAGTTTAGGGTCATGAATAAAATTGGCATTTTTTTTTTTTCTTCCAGTGGAACATCAATGTGATGTGCACCATTCTCTTGTCCAATCTGCTGCTCAGCGGTCTAAACACAGGACCAACATGTATGTCATCCCCTCGACAGAGGTGGTGACAGAATTCACACCCATACTTGTATCCATTTTTATTTCTTTTTGACATTCCTGTGTTTTCTGTTCTATGGTAAAACCTCCAGAGCTACGCAGACTGGCGCAGCGATCAATCCACAAGTGGGGCCTCTAATCTCACACACTGGGTGAAGTCACAACAGCGGTGGTGGCTGCGGTGGTTGCAGCAACTCCTCTCTCTGCTTTGCTCTACCTCCACCCCCCGCCCGCCTTTACCCATCTGACAATGCATTTTTATGTTAATTGCATAATGCTATAAAAAGGTACAAGCGAGACTGACAACTTTTGCCAAAGACGTATTTCTCTTCATTTAGGCAACACATATGCCATTATGACATGAGCTTTGTCAGAGATATAGGTTAATTCTGAAAAATTTTTACCATCTACAGTTGACAAGGACACTGCGAAGTGCCATGGAAACATCTGAAGAATATAGGATTATAAAGGAAAAATGCAATCAAGAATGGAACAATTAAAATCATTATTAACTCAGGAGATGGAGCTATAAATACAATCGAGGTTAATAGATGTATAATTACAGATCATTGTGTATTCTTTAGAAGGGAGAAAAATTTACTGATTGAAAAAAAAATAGTGATCAAACTGTATTGTTAGAATGCTTGAAGGAAGAGGGAGATACAAGAAGCTTTTTTTTTTTTTTACAGCAGTCCCATAATGCTGTTTGTTTGATGAATTCAGCATAAACTTCAGAATTTTTCACATTGATGTGGAAGTACAACTAATTAGACGACATGTGATTCTAGAGACATTTTCTCCCCAAATATGAAGCCTTTCCCTGCAGATAGAGGCTTTTGGAGTATTGAGTAATTTTTTGGAACTTAACCTAATGTAAAAATGAAACTTAATGGTTTTTTGAAATTAAGATTTAGCTAAGTCTATGAGCACGTGCATACAAAAATAACTTAGGGTTGTTCAGTGGACTAAATTCAGTAATTGCACAGAAGTGCTTTGTAAACTCTAAAGGGCTACACCAAATAGAAGGCATTGCTTTTGTCCTCACTCATCTAGTTCTGAAGAGGTTTGAGATATTCTATATCAGCGGACTTTCTAGATCTGTATAACACTAATTTTTTTTCCCTTCTCATGACAATTGATTTTTATTTACTAGTCCTCTAAAAAACAATGGAAGCAACAGCACCAAAAGGTATGTTCATATTTCTTTGGAGGTATCATGTAAGACTTATTTTGTGTTTTTTAAAAATCATATCAATTTTATTGATACATATTAGTAAAGCATAAATCCATCCAAAGTGTACAATCAATGGTATTCAGTGTAATCACATATTTGTGCATTCATCACTTCATTCTTAGAGTACTATCCTTATTCCAATAATAATAATAACAAACAAAAAACAAACAAAAGTCATTACCTCTCAATCTCTCTATGCTTCCCCTGCCGTACATAGCTGCTATTCTTTTTCCTTCTCTCTAATATATTTGTATTTGTATTTTAACACTAACTTTTAAAATTAATAATTTGAAATGAAAAATTCCAACTGTTTAGTCTAAACTCCCATTGAATGCTCTTAAACCTTTTGGTCCCTTCTCCTTCATCTTCACTCTGGATAGCGATAGTCTTTACGGTCATCAAGCCAAACCAGAAACGGTATTCATCCCTCTTCATTATGCTCACGTCCACATGGTTTCTAAGTTTCACCAATTCTCCTCCTCTCTGTACTGCTGAAACTGCTGTGACTCAAGAAATCCTCCTCAATCTATTTTTCATAGGTCCACAATCCCTTATCCAAAATCCTTGGGACCAGATATGTTTGTGAATTCAGATTTTTCTGATTTTTGAAAATTAACCTGGTCCCTTAAACATATGTGTGATAACTTCCCCAGCAGAATCTAAGGCAGCTCCCAGGAGCCAGCGAGAGTCAATCCTCATTATTTCCAATAATTATGTTCTATAAAGTCATCTTGAACACTGAATTAGCAAATATTGAAGAGGGGAAATAGAGGCCTAGGCTGTGGGCCTCTGGCCATAACTTTTTGTCATAACTTTGTTTTGTGTGTTTTCCTGTTTAAAAGACACTTTCTATCTTTTGCTTCCTCCTTAAATTTGTGTACAGTGATTCACTACAAGTTTCTTCGTTTCACCAGCCTTTTTGGAAACTGCCTCTATTTAAACCCATTTCAAAACATTATCATTGCCTTCAGAGCCACATTTACACAAAGCCTCCTGACATACATTTAAGTGGATTTAATCATAAACAATAGTAGCGGCAGGTAACTGGAACTTGTTCAACCAACTGTTGAGTCATGAACACTGAACTCGCAGCCAACAGCACTGGGACTCATGCCTGAATAAAGGTGATCCAACACAGCTGTTTTCTTCGTAAGGCCTATCACAGCCTTTGTGCGCTTAGGAACAGGAGACAGCACTTCAGCACTGTGTTTAGGGGCCATTTTAAGTGTGATGTCACCACCAAAAAGCACAAAAATGCAAAAAAGGTGGCACTAAATATACCATTGAAAGGACACTTGTTTATCACAGTGTGAGAGCTGAAATATAAGAAGGCAGAGTGTTGCCTTGTTCATCCTCAGCTGAGACCGTGCATGTCAGACAACTCAAAAATTTTGCCACTTTCCACATGCCCACAAATGACCATGAACTTGCCATGCATATTGATTTTGGGATTACAAATAAATTTTAGTGAGTTGGTGAATTCACAAAGATGGAATCTGAGAATAGTGAGAATCATCTGTACTTTAATTTCTTGAGAGAAACATAAGAATATTCATACCCAGTGGACTAAATAAAAATTATGCATAGTCTCATTATCAGTTCAGGACAGGTTTTTACCTGATATGAGTTTAGGTCAGGACAGGTTTTGCTACTAAATCAGTTATAAAAAATTCTAGTGTTCAGAGCTTTTTGGATTTGGAACTGAGGATAAAGGATTTTAGAATGGAGGTTAAAAGATTGTGGGCCTGTTGCATAAAAGTTTCCTGGGGGCTCATGCTACAGGTCTCCCATTTTCATTTCATTATTAATAGTAACAAACAATTTCAATGTTTTGCGCTTCTCTACCCCCTGCTACCACTGCTGTAGATACAAACTTTTGCCTGTGCAGTTGCAACCATCAACTTTGATATCTTCACCCTCGTGTTGGTTAAGGTCATGTGTTAACTTGTCTAGGTAATGGTGCCCAGTTGTTTGGTCAAGTGAGCACTGGCCTGATTGTGCTGTGAGGACCATTCATGGACTTAAATCATCAGTGAGTTGATTGCTTCTATGGCTGATGACATCTACAATCAACTGAGAAGCCTGCCTTCAGCAAAGAGAAATGTCTCTTCCAATCAGTTAAAGGTCTTAAGAGGAGAAGTGATTTTAGCAATGTGAGGGAGAATTCCCATCTCTACTTCAGACAGCCAGCTTCTTCTGGGGAATTCATCAAGGACCGTCATCGGAGTTCCTGGATTGCAGCCTGCCCTATGGAATTTGGACTCCTGCATCCCCACAGTCTTGTGAGATAATTTTATAAAATCTCATAATATTTACAGATATCTCCTGTCGGTTCTCTTTCCCTAGAGAGCCCTGACTAATACAACCCTCAACCAAATGCTCTCCAGGCGGGCCAGAGTGATGGAAGATACAATCTGATTACTTCTTTTTTTTTCTTTTCTTTTTTCTGCTAATTCCTTCAGCAGCTCCCCACTGTCCACTAGGAGAGAGTCTTCACCTGAAAGTTTGCAATATAGGATTCTCTTTGATCTGGCCCCTCCCTGTACAGCTGTACCTCCACATCTGGGGCTCCTCTTTCCATTCTTCTCTCCTCTCAGTATAAGACTGGCAGCTTACTGAACACCCTCACATTTCAACTTCTGGACTGGGACCTGTAGTTTAAACACCCTCTCCCTCACAACAGCTGGGTGAAGTCACAGTCGAGCTTCAGATAGAATTCAAACGTCTCATCTGCGAAAGCTTCTCAGACCTGCTGCGGCAGAGTTTATCATTCTCTTCTTTGTGTCACCATTGTGGCTTGTGCATGTATATAAATATAGACCTGCTATTGCATTGATCCCATTATTGCAAATTCTAGTTCCCTGTCTGTGTTTCCAACTACATTGGTCTCCCTGAGGGCAGAGAACACACCTTCGTCATTTCTGTATTCCCAGCATCTGGCTCAGTATCTGGCATACAGTATGTGTTTAATAGACATTATTTGAAGGAATGAATAACTGGCTGCTCAGACTTTCACGTGAATGCTTCCTGAAGAGTGGCCCAAAGACTGTTATAGTCTAAAAAAAAAAAAATGTCAGAATCTGGGGCCCAGCCCTAGATGACCCAGACAGAATCTTTGGGAAGCAGGCTCTGGGATCTGTATTTTCAACTTACTCTAGGGGAGTGGATATAGCTCAGTGGTTGAGCACCTGCTTCCCATGTACAAGGTCCTGGGTTCATTCCCTGGTACCTTCTAAAAAACAAAACAAAACTGACTCTAGGTATTCTGAAGATAGAGAATCTTTACTTCGAGAATCTTTGAAGCATGTGGGATTTGTGCCCCAGAATGAAATGATTAGACCTGAGAGGATTTTCTTCCATTACCCACTTGGTAGTGTTTCTGCCTATCCCTCTGCAATTGGTGATTGTGCACCTCAGCTCTCCCTTAGTTCATACCTCCTCCATATTTACCAATCTTCTGTTTCTAATCTATTTTGTAACGAGAAACCAGACCACAGTGAATAACCGCTCCTCATTCCCTGATTCTCACAACAATCTCAAGATCTCAAAATTTATAGCTTGAACTTTATAACAGATGTGGGATACATATGCTGCTCAAGCATTTGGATAGACTCTGTCTCAGGGCTTGAGAACATTTTGTATTGATTAAAGGCAGGATTGAGTTTATGGCCTTGGTGAAAATTACATTGGCTCCTTAGAATCTCTTTTCACTCATTTCTCCTCCGAGCTCTGTTCTGGTGAGCCGAGATGGCTTAATAGCTGATGCCAAGGAAATGTCAATCAGTGGCATAAAATTTCCTCTGCTAGAACAGGATTGTTCTGCCAAGGGATAGATAAACTGGAAGGGGAATGAGGCCTCTTCCTGCACATGGAAGGCAGGACTCATTGTCTGTTATCTTGTCAAAGGACCTATTTGAAAAGAAGACGTAACTTTCCCTCATCCTTATTTCTTAGCAGTGTCTATACAATGACACTTGAGAGAGAGGAAAAAATCACCTTATTGTCCTAAATAAAAAATAAATTTGGGGGAATCAGCTGTGGCTCAAGCGATTGAGCTCCCGCCTATGGGAGGTCCCTGGTTTGGTTCCCGGTGCCTCCTAAAAAAGACAGCGAACTGGTGTGATGGGCAGGTGCGGCAAGCTGGCTCCACAAGATGACTCAACAAGAGACAGAAGAAGAAAAACATAAGAGACACAACAAAGCAGGGAACGGAGGTGGCTTAAGGGATTAGGTGCCTCCCTGCCACATTGGAGCCCTGAGTTCAGTTCCTGGTGTCTCCTAAAGAAACAAGGAAGACAGACAGCAAATGCAAACAATGAGGGGGTAGGGAGAAATAAATAAATAAAATAAATCTTAAAAAAAATAAATAAATAAATTGGGGCCTGATCCCCTTTCCCCAAGGGTTGGTGAAAGTCCAGTTTTAGTCACTATAGCTGGGGACCCTGCCCTCACATAGGGCTGTGCAAGAATCCCAAGGTCCAGAAACCTTGCAACAGAGCCTCCAGCCTTTAGACATCCTGTCACCACTGGAGACGGTTGTGTCTCTGGCTGTGAGGCGGTTAGAGGCTGGGAAGCTCCCTCCCTCCGTGCCACGCTCAGGCCTGGAATCCTTTTGCCAAGGTTTCCGGGTCTTAGTTCTCTGGCATTGTGGGTGGCTCGGCAGAGGCCTTGTTAACTGAGGCCAGGTGCTGGCCGGGGCAGATGCAGAGCTCTCTCATTTGTGGAAGCTTCAGCCAGTACTTTTCCTCATTTGGGGGAAACAGGGTCCAGCCTGCACTCAACAGTTCCACGTAAACCCTTAGTCCCCGTCCTGACACAGGCCTCCACCATGGGAAGGAGCCCTCAGGAGGCGCCCCCCTTTTAAGTTCATACCTGCAAAAGAACCCCAAACGGTGGCTGGATATTTTTTCCCTTAATGAGTCACCTTATTCTTTAAGCACCAAGGAAAAAGCAAGTTGGGAACGCGTTTTAAGAGCCTTGCAAGACCTCACGTATAATTTTTGCCTAGGGCTAGTGTGCTCTAGAAGTCCCTTTGCCCTCATTTTGTTCCCCTTTCTGTGAAATAATCAGGAAGGTTCTCCTAAGATGTGCAGTTTCTTCTTTGCTCTCTAGTTAGTGATGTTACTGGCTACCACAACATTACCTTCTTTTATGGGCCAGATCCTGTAAAAGAGCTTTTCATAAATTACCTCTAATTTTTACAACTTCAGGAGGTATTATTATGGGTATTTAACAGGTGAGGCTCTTTGAGGTTAAGCAAGCATTTTACATAGCCAGTAAATAGTAGAGGCATTAGCTCGTCCTAATGTCTTTCTAAATCTTTTAGCATTTGATTTAAAAAAACAACCTCCCATAATGTCTTTCCTGTGAACTCTGAATCATTGAATAAAACAGCCACGCTTTATTAAGGAACTTTTTTCTTGTTGTTGTGAACCCAAAGAATATGGAATATCAGAAGCAATTCTTGTGGCACCGCAGAGGGAAATATCTTATTTCCTTATTTTTACATATATGCTTTATAGTTAATTTCCTCATTTCCTCTTACTAGGTTCTGGTTTGTAGATAATTAAATCCATGCTCTTCTCTGCTCACAGGTGCAAACTGGGAATTCTCCTGGGCGCTGAGGGGCCATGGATTATTCTGTGTCTCCCACTTTCCTCTAGTAGGCGCATCTTCCTAACGTCAGCACATCTGATGGTTGGAAGACTACGTCAGCCCAATGTCATGCATGTTTCTAAATGAGTTACTAAATGATTTTCTCCTCTACTGAGGGTTGGAACATTTTTGCTCCCAAATTGTCTAATTTTCTTTGGATTACATCATAGCTATTTTAATCACAGTGCACCGTAATTGGCGTTGAGGCCATTAAGCCACAATTCCTAGGGCAAGCATTGGAAAAACATTATTGAGTTTGGTTCACCTCCTGTCCATTATATTTTCTGGATTTTATATTTAAACTTCTGTATTTTTTAGCCAGGACTATTGTGCAGTTTTCCCCACAACAGGTGAGGCTGGCTCACTTCTTGATAATGTTCTTTAAAATGACAACCACTGTGAAGTTTCTGTTTTGTAGACTAGGTAACAACTAGGAAATTGGAAACAGTTGTATTAGAAGGGGAAAAAAATAAAAACAAGAAATGAGGGTGCTGTTTAAAAGAGATGGCTTCACTTACTAGTAAGTCAATAGATACTCTCTTTTCAGGTAATTTTTGTTTTAACTTTTTATTTTGAAGTACTTTCAAACTTACAGGACAGTTACAAAAATAAAACAAAACTGATACAGAGAACTCCAATATACTTACCCTTTACCCAGATTTACCAACTTTTAACATTTGCCACATTTGTTGTATGCATGTCTGTCTATCTATCTACTTACTTACTCAACATCTATCTATCAATCTGTTTTAGTTTCCTAGGCTGTTTAAGCAAATACCATGAAATAAGGTGCCTTAAACAATGGAATTTATTCGCTCATGGTTTTGAGGCTGGGAAAATGTCCAAATCAAGGCATCATCAATGTGATGCTTTCTCCCCAAAGATTGTGGCATTCTGGGCTGGCTACCGGCTAGTGATCCTTGGCTCTTTTGCCACATGACAAGGCACTTGGCAGCATCTCCTGGTTTCTTCCTTCTCTTCCATGTTCTGTTTCAGTTTTTTTCTTCCTGTGGCTTTCTCTCTCTCATATTTGAATTCATTCCATTTATGAAGGAGTCCAGTAATAAGATTAAGACCCATTCTGATTGAGGTGGCTCACCTCTTAACTGAAGTAGCCTCATGGAAAGGTCCTACTTACAATGGGTTCACATCTACAGGAATGCTATTAGATTTAAGGACATGTTTTCTGGGATACATACAGCTTCAAACCACCAGTCATTCTATCTATCTATCTATCTATCTATCTATCTATCTATCTATCTATCT